>ML685777.1:12994352-13068819 GCA_007922175.1 Pelusios castaneus
ACACACACACACACACACACACACACACACACACACACACACACACAGAGAGAGAGAGAGAGGGAGAGGGAGAGGCCCCTGGCTTCTGTTCTGAGAAGATATAAGTGAGTATTTCTCTATCCTCCTTTCTCCAAAATGCATAGGAAGCCAATAACAGGAGCTCAGGAATTTGGCCCAGTATAGTTGACTGGGGAAGTGTGTCTTCTAAGTTCCTCTGTGGCCCTGTCACAGTCATATCTGAGTGCTTCAGAATCCATCCCTGTGAGATAGGAAATGCTACTTATCTCCCCATATCAGAGATGGGCAATTGAGAGACCTGCTGAAGGCCAGACAAGAAATCCGACAGACCAGGGAACTGAACTTTGGCATCCCATGGCCCAAGCTAGTGTGTTCAACACTGGACCATCCAAGGAATGGCGCTAGAATCTGACCCAGTCAATGCAAGTACCAAGGAAATGGTCCCTTTTCCCTGATGCACCTACATTTCTATTGTCCTAACACAGGGGTCTGCAACCCAAAAGATAAGAAGAGCCATTTTTAAAAATTCCTTCAATAACAAAGTGTTTTGAGAACCACAATGGGTGTAGCCTCCTGGTGGGAGGTGCAGGGAGGTGAGCCAGGATTTCTGCTGCAGGGTCCCCTTATGCAGGGGGGGGGAAGCCTGGAGCTTGGCTTGGGCTGCCCGTGGGGTCCCTGGTGGCTGGGGGAAGCCCAGAGCCAGGTATGGGCCTCCTGCAGGGTACCCCGGTGGTTGGGGGAGCCCAGAGCTGCAAGGGGGCAGCCAAAGAGCCGCATGTGGCTCCAGAGCCACAGGTTGCAGACCCCTGTGACCTAACAGAACAGGAACGCAACCTGCATAGGATGACATTGCTCTACCTCTAATAATTTTTGCAACTCATTCTCCTTTCACCTGAAGTGTTGTCAAGGTATTGACTCATGAAAATATCACCATCATTTAAACTAGATTACTATAGTCAGTGTATTTTATCATATCTTTTTTTAAAGGTTCCGTATTGCAGAACAAGCTAACTGGCATGTGTCAGGGTACATGCAATTTCTGAACTCTGCTCTTCAAATGGTTCTTAAACTTTGATAATACCATGACCTACAAATCCTTTCTAATGTCAATGGGCTTTAAAAGAAGTCATTCTGTGATTGATGTAATAGTGGGGGGAAAGAGAAGAGGGAGAGACTTTTTATAAGGCAATGAGGAAAATGGACAAATTGTTCTCAATTGTTGATCATGGCACAGTTACCAAAATCAATGGGTCTTCAAATGTAACTTCTCTCATAAATCATTAGGTCAGAGACCTTAATAATGACTCTGTCACTATCCTATTAAATTGCTAACCCAAGTAATACTTAACAGCACACTTCACTTGGAACAATGTTTTAATGTATTGATGGTGCTTAAAAATATAGCAGCCAGCTAATGTAATGTAAAGGCTTTTTGTGGATAAAATAAAAGTGAGAGAAGGAGGTAAAAGAAAAGAAAGACACCCACCACTAATGTAATTAGTATTGAAATACTGGACTGGCATAATATGATGTCCTGCAAAATCTCTACTTGACAATTATTAAAGATGGATTGAACTGGTTGGCCTTTGATCTGCTATATTCAAACAGAGGGGAGGATGTAGTCATATTTTTATAAACTATCTTGAATTCTCAATTCAGCCAAGAAATGGTGAACTTCATCATGTAGAATGTTGTCATTTCTGGACTAAGTGCTATAAACTCAGAAAACATTTTGCGTGGCTTGAGTTTTATAATGCTTCTATGCTAAACTTTGGACACACTAACAAACCACTCAATTAACTAAATAAAATTGCAGTCAGTTGTTTATATTTTCAAAACTTTCATCCTTAATTGCAAGAAATAGGCAGTGGAAATTATTCATCCAGCCATATTGGAGAGGGAAGAAGCTTATCTGGTGATGTCAATGGATCTATGGTAATTATACTGAGAATGTTCTATTACCCACATGTCTTAGCTACAAAACCACTAACCATATTGATATTCTAAAGTCATACCCAACATCTGAATGTCAATTCCTTCCCTATGTCCCTCTTGTTTCAGAGGGGTGATTAACTGTTGGTGGCTAAACCAGCAGAAAATTACAACATCCCCAGCTGGCCTGGTTGTATATGGTAGTTTAAACAAGGCTCCCTATTTCTTACTCCTCTCACCTACTGTGAGTGAGCAGGAAATAAGTAATCAACACATGCAGAGATGCAAGTGCATAAGCGTGTAGGCTAAGAAACAATCTAACCCCCAGTAACTATTTAGAACATGCATAACAATACTGAGAGGCAGAAACTTTAAAATAACCATAGAACTGACTGAATAAAAGAATTTTCCTCTCATGGGAAGTTCTGCAAAAGATTTCATTTCAATCTTACTGAAACACTGCAACTAAATAATGCTAGTCGAAATGAAACATGTTGACTATTTCCTGTCAAATTTCAACACAATCCATATGTTAGGTTTCACTAAACCAGCATTTTCCAATAGAAAATTGTTCTGTTGCAAAATTTTGATGACCTATAGGTATCTACCTTACTAAGCAAGGGGTTCTTATACCTCAGTGCATCTGTCCTCAATCCCATTTTTTTTTTTTTTTTTTTTTGGTTTGCATTTAATACGTATCCTAGACTGAACTCCCATTCTGCAGTCCCTCTGCAGACAGAGGTCCTGGCAAAATAAATATTATGGAACAACCATATTTGATAGCTGTGAGTTGAAAGAGTGCAAGATTGAGACCTGAAGGTAACACACACACTATTAAGTTTGGTGTAAACCAGTTCTGATAGTGTATTCATATGCTGTAGTTTTCTGTTGCTCTTCCAGAGAAGTTTTTGTAATGAAAAAAGATTTGATATGTGGCATAGCACAAAATCCAATGTTGAAGCAATTGACAAAAGAACAGTACTGGATATAGAATATTTTGTATATGTAAAATTTGCCTTTTTATAAGTGTCTCACAATTGTCTAGAGTTGGATGGAATTAGACCAAATGTGAATTCCTTGGACTTTGACTGTGTGTGTGTATACACACGCATGCACGCACACATGAGACAGAGACAGAAACTTGTTAACTGCCTCTGTCTTTATAATGGGTTAATCCCAAAGCTTTGTTCTTAACACCCTTAAACTTTGGGATGTCTGAAGTCTAAATTGAGATCTGAATTTTGTGCCTGGAGCTTCATTTTTCTCAAATGTTTTTATAATTTCCAATTATGATGAGATGTGCTTGATGACTAGCAAGAAAAAAAAGTGCCCACTCCTAACAGATGATGGAATAGATCAATGTACAAGCGAAAGCTCTGTACAACACACTATGCAGTCTGTTTATGCTAGCTGTCCTCATGAATGACTTCTTCCTTCTGGCACCACCAACAGGTACCTAGGTGTTGTCCTCTGTGGGATGGGGCAGCAGACAGCGATAAGGCAGATTTCAACAGGACATTGGTAACTAAGTTAGAAACCTCTTTGCTTCAGTTGGCCTCCTTATTAGCAAGGTAAAAATCTTAGTCCTGTTGTAATCAATGGGAGTTTTGCCATTGATTCCATTAAGGCCAGGATTTCAGCCATCTGATTTAAGCCAATTCTCAACAAGAAGAAGGATTCACACTTTGAAAGAACCCGAACTCCTTCCAAGAGAAGGCCTAGATCTGTAGATGTGCAGAGCTAAAAAACTGTCTTATAGATTTCAATGGGCATGCTTACAGAGTACAGTACTACTCAGCTTGGGTAAGGCTGACAGAACAGGGCCCTTTCATTTCATTGACCTATTGTCATGACATGGACAATCCTTGTAGGTTTTGTGTGTGTGTGTGTGTGTGTGTGTGTGTGTGTGTAAAATGTGTCTGTCTGACTGTCTATCTATATCACAGGTAATAAGACTGTTAGTTCTCAAATCACTCTAAGAATAGGGCATTGATTATGAACATGAATAGCTATAATCCTGGGTCTCAATGAAAGTATGAACAGGCTCCCCCATTACAAACATTAAACTTTAAATGGACCACAGGACTCCTCCTTTGTTTTTCATTGCTCACAGTGGGTGCGTCTACACTGGCAACTTAGGTCTACTTAAGGATGCTTAAGTCGACCTACACAAAGCCGCGTCCACCCTGGGCTTTTATTAAGTTGACTTAAGCACTTCCTTAAGTCGCCTTAACATCTTAAGTTGACTTAATAACACCACCTCTGAAGGTCGACTTAAGCCTTAAGTCGACTACTTAAGTCAACTTAAAGCCAGTGCAGACGGGGAATAGCGCCAAATTGACCTTATTAGGTCAACTTAAAGCCAGTGTGGACGACTATGTCTACCGTTAAGTCGACTTAAGTCGACTTAAAGTGTAGCCACTCTGTTAAGTTGACTTTAAGTCGACTTAAAGTTGACCCCGTTAAGTCGACTTAACACAGTCGACTTAACTTTACAACTGTAGACAAAGCCAGTGATTCTCACTTCTCTCAACCTCACCACTTTCTGATATGTTGTGTTTGAATCTATACAACTTGTTTGATTTACTGAAATAATCTTACCTGATGCAGTGAAATGTAATCACAGGATTTATCTTTCACTCCCATACTGTAAGTTTTCTCCACTCTGGCATCTGACAAAGTAGGACTTTGCCCACGAAAGCCCATGCGAAAAATAAATGTGTTAGTCTTTAAAGTGCCACAAGACTCCTCTTTTGTTTTAGTTATAATCCTCTGATTATAGCTAAAAACTACTGACACAAACTACTGGCGGATGCTTGCATCTCACCTATGAATGTGAAAGCTATCATTGTTTGAGCTGAGATGGATTCACTTGAGGAATGTAATAAGCAGTCCAGATTTGTTCATTAATGCTTACCCTACAATACTCAGTCCTCCAACTAGAGAACCATGCTCGACTATTTCTATAGTTTTATGATGTGTCAGTGTAATGCTTTTCTTTCTTTGCTGTTCTCTATACAAACTGAATAGTGTCTTTTCTTTCTCTTGTATTGCATTGAAGATAATGCAGTTATCCCCTATTGTTACAGTCTCTGCATTTCATTGTAGTTATGTCTTCATTGCCTGTTTTAGAGAGGGGCCTGCATTTTTTGTCCCTCTATTTGCCAACTCCATTGATTTTCATAGTTATGCTATATTTTTTGCTTCTTAATGGATTCCTGTCCACTGCGCCTACATCTAAATCAATGCTTTTAATACTTGAAGAACTCATCAGTAAGGATGACTGTAAATTTTAGTTTTCTCTGACAGTTGTCTTTTGCTTGATGCTGAAGCAGTTTGCCATGGCTGTTCCCTTCAGGTTGTGTATGATCATTTTTTATGGCTGGAATCTATAACCATTCACTGTGGTCAAACTCAGGAAAACACTATTTCCATTTTTTATTTTCATCTGAAAACTTTTAGGGTTGCTGCATTACCAAAATGACAGATAAACTTCTTATTTTAAAAGTCATGTAAACTTTTTCCAGTCATTATTTTTCTCTTTGCAGAATGTGCCACATTCTTACTATTTAATTGATTTCAGTGTAATAGTGGGGAGAACAGAGTACTTGAAGATTAACATTGTAGGTATCCAGAATAAAATTAACCCATGAAATGGCATTTCTAGCACAACCTGTTAAACAACAAAAGCTGGCAGATGACACCTTCAGGTTTTGAAATAGGAAGTGACACCTTAATTTTTTTCTGTGTCTTACTGCAGGAGAATGTGGCTTAATTGTGAACAAAAATACTTCACAGATTAATGGTACTCTGGACTTCCTTGGACAGCAAACTGTCCTCGCTATAAGAGCTTCCCATGTGTTATGTTGGCTGGAACATTTGGCACAGAAATTGAATATAACATTTAGTCATATTGGAACAGAAATTTTCTGTGAGAAATCAGTGACCTATGGGAACAATTGATGATAGGGTAACTCAGCTACAATTGATAGTACAGTTGATTGTCTTTTCACCAGTGGGGATGAAGTGCTGAAGGATAGGAATGAAACTCATAATTAATTATTGATAGAGGACAACTTAACAGTAGAAAAACTCATTAGACCACCCAGAGTGTACAAGGCACCCACAGAGGCAATAAAAGTACTCATTAATGCCAATCTATGTGCGTATGACAAAACAGAGGCAAACCAGAAATCATATGCACATATTGAGATCAGGGTGCAATAGCAAGGACCCAGCCTTGTGCAACTTTAAAAGAGAAGCACTTAGCCAGAGGCACAGACACAGCAGGTCCGCAACAGATGTGGACTGTATTATACAAAGCAAGGGGAATGACCACCGCTAGGGCAGATGTGCCACAAAGCAAAGAACATGCTGAACAGGCAAATAGAAAACTACAGGCTGTACACTGCATACATTTGAACGCCTCCAAAGAGCAGTTTCACAACAAGGAGACAGCATTCTTTTGGGCTATAATACAGGCTACGGAAAAGGATAATTCCATATGTTTAATCACTATCTTAATGGGACACTGGGGTACAAGTAACTGCATTCCTGAAACAGAAACTAGGAAAATGTAGCCCATTATGATGACACAATATCCTGTTAGTCTTCCTGACACAGGCAATATCAAGGGTATCCACTCCATCTAGTGAGAAAATGTAATGTTCAATGCAGCTGCAAGGAAAAAGGTCAGTCTAGGTTTCTATATGTAAGTGGGGTCTGAATGAACTCTCCCTTGCTATCTAGTGATGCACTGAAGGGGAAAATGTCAGGAGCCCACTCTGCATAGACATGCCTATTCTGTGTAGGCGCGCAGCATGATGGAGGTGCTTTGACAAAATGATCACGTTTGTGTGGTTTGGGTTGCAAATCACTCTAGTATCTGAATGAAGGGGTAATGAAATATCATGTATTACATGAGTAAAGAGCAATAGGAATGTGCTTAGTTTGTTCTGATTGAGTGTCATCCTCAATTTAATTGCTCTGATAAGCAAGGGGTAAGGATGCCAAGTCTCAGTCAAGACAAATGGGTGGTGACTCTGATAAATAGTCCTAGACATCAGATGTGCTGCCTGTCTCCAGTGTTTGACAGAATTGATTAGACTCAGATTCCTTGTTCCCAGTTATGGTAGCTCTAGGAATCACCCACTGTTGAGCAGGCCTGGAGCTAAGTCTCAAACATAGTGTAGGAACAGTTCAAAGCAACACAGAAACTGCACTAGCTGTGAGGTTCCCCACTGCTTGCTAAAATGACTGACAACTGGATTGGGGTGGAACCTCAGAATGTAACATTGCAGCGGTGGCCAGTGGCAACAACAGATATGGTGGACTGTGGTAGAAGAGGACAGTGGCAACTGAGGGGCAGCGACAGTGATGACAGCAGAGCCAATTGCAGAGGCATGCATTACCAACCCTGTTCCTCCCTTTCCCCTCCAGAAATGCACCTCTGAACCCTGGGTCTTCACTAACTAAGGGACTGGCACAGTGGGAGAGGGGAGTGATGTGTCAAGGGACATTTATTTCTTGGACTTTCACATTGTAAGGTGAGAGTCTGAAGCAAAGGACACTGCCCAACATACTGTGTATGTGTGTGTGGGGGGGGGGGCTGTTTGCCCATGGTCACATGTTGACTTATGTCTTCCCAAATTCCGCACGCACTGAGGGCTTAGGAGAAGGAAAGTATTGTCTTGTAGAGGCACCTTGGTTGGTGTTGGGTTCAAGCAAGTTCTATTTTCTGTTAAGAGAAACCCCTAGACATTTAATCCAGACTTCATTGCTTCAGACTCTACTTGGCAGAAAGGTTATCTATATAACCAGTATTGGAACTGACCACTTTAAACTCACTAACTTTTAATGATAAAGCTTAATGGCAGTGGAATTCACAAAAGGACTTTTCACTGTATAGAAAATTAAGAAAAGAGAGCTTGATTTTTTTTGCAATATCGTGGTAGGCACCTACAAATACAGTTATAGAAGAGTATGCACTGCAAAGGCTCCCAGTAACCATAAGGCCCCAAATGGAGAAGGATCTCCAGTGTCTGGAACATTTGGGTATAATTAAAAAGATGGAACCATCACAATGGGCTAGCTCATGGGATGCAGTAGAAAAGGAGTGGTATGATCCAGAGGCCAAATCAAGGGAGAAATAAAAGTGAAACTATACAGGATGGGTTTTGGACTATGAATGGTAGCTTTCCTCAAATCGGTGATTACTCACTTGCAAATGATCAACTTGATACAACATTCATTTCACTGTATATCTACAAGTTTTTAGTGTATGTAAAAGTGACTCATGCTTTTTTATATACTGAAGGTTTTTTTATTCAACACAAAGATGTTTTAAAAGCTTAAGGATACAATTATTATTGTTTTCCTTCCAAAACAAGCTGCATGACTGAAGAGCACAATTCAATTGGACATATGCTCCTAAGTAATTAAGCATTCTTGAGTACCCTATCATTATAGCGAGCTGTGATAAGCAAAGTGGTATCTATCTTCTCTCCCATTCTTTTCATTTATGGTCAGCCTTCTTAAGGCTGGTCACGTCGCAGGCACTGGTTAGAAATGTCTTTTCTTCCAACACTTTGGGATGACTTTTCTTCCTTGATCTTCTGCATAATACCCTGGGGACTAAGCTACTGCACTCTTGTTACACTTCACCCAGAACCTCTCTGATTCCCTGCCTCCTCCCCCCTCCAGTTTATATAGAATTTTAAATTTCATTTTTTGTATCTCCAGGGATTATTTTTTGCCCATTGTTTCTAACATCTTAAGGTTATGAGTATGAACTGATGTGGTGCTGTATGATTGCAATAGAGTGGATCAAATTCTGTTCCCTTTTGGAGGGCTGCAACTTCCAAGTTTTGTGATCCTTATTCAGGATAATTCTGATCAGGTCCAAGGACTGACTAAGTTTAAGGCTATAGCATTTGGGCCAGTATGAGGGACTGTCCTTGCTTTGTCCTGGGCTGAGCACTATGGGATCCTGGGCTATGACTAAGGCTGCTAGGTGCTACCACAGTATAATTAAGTGCACCCTTGTATGTGAATGAAGAACTTGGTCCTGTAGCTTTGAGAAGTAAGAACTGCTTCTCACCCATTCTTTTCAGTAAGGTTTGTTTGTTTGTTTGTTTGTTTGTTTGTTTGTTTGTTTGGTTAAGCCTGTCCATGAGAATTCAAAGTGTGATTCAAAGTGATTTAAGATTAAAATGTCTGATTTAAAAGGCAGGTAATGCAGCTAGCTGGGCTGGTTCTGTGGGTCTAACCACAGTGTCTTAGTTAAAAATAAGGCAGTAAAAATATATTTTATCACTAAAATAATTACCTAGACTCTGAGTTCATGCAGGCAGCAGATCAGTTAAACAACATCTTAAGAATTTACATGTTGGAATAAATTCTCCTTCAGTTTTTAGTGAATCATTCTAAACTCTAACTTTGACTGAGCCACCTTTGTAAAATCTCATCCACTGATCTGAAGTTATAAAAAATGAGTTATATTTCTCACTCATCTTTTCTTCATCACATACACCTTCATGTCACTCACTCTTTTCCCAAAGCCATTTCTACTGCTGGCATGCAGAATCTTTTATCAGAATCTCAATTGCTGTAATCTTTGTATGAGACAGAAAAGGAGCTGTTTGGACTCACTGTTAATGTTTGAGTTCACTTCAAGAGTCCTGTTTATGTACACAAAATGAAATCCAGGGATTTTTGAAATCTTTAATGTTATCTTACTTGTATGTGGAACATTCCATTGGTTCTAGACAAAAAATAAACATAGTCTAAAAGACATTGTCCTGACCCATAAAAAGGCACATCCACACTATACTATCTATATATTCATTCTGATTAGTACAAAGTTTCATGCATTAAATTCATGTATGTCAACATGCAAGTGATCCTAAACCTAGACAGCTGTAAAGACTATAATGAAAGAATGTAAATAAATATTTAAAATTATATTCTTTAAAGATATCATTAATAGAGACTCCTGAATAAGTGAGAATTCTCATAGTGCCATATCTCTGATGAAAGAAATAAAAGCAGATGTTAGTTTGTTCTTTCTATTAAAAAATGTGAAGGCAAACGGATGCAGTTTTTGTGCTCCACAGGCTTACACTTTAACACAGTGTCAGGTTTTCAATACCTTTATTTATTTATGAAATTACTATTGTAAAGGCTTAGAATCAAGAGCTTATCCTTTTTGCATATTTGTAGTGGGTGAAAAATTTGCATGGTATGCTACAGTAACTTATTTGGTAACTGGCTCTTTTGTTTCTTTGGCAGGAAGCTAATATTATCTCCTATTCCAGCAGTTCTCCTTTCAAATATTTATTTATGAATCTTCCTTAGTTTGCAAATGGGTTGGAGTTGCATTAAGTAACAAAATAACTACCACAGCATGCAAAAAGTGACACAGAAATAATAAGGATGTTAATGAAACTCTCAAAAGCAGGAAAATGTAGCATTAAAGCCCAAACTCCCTCCTTAGCTTGACTGAGCAAATGTAGAGCCTAATATTTCTTCCACTGGAGAGAGGATTAGGCATATAGTTTGTAACATTACACCAGTGTTGTGATGTCTGCATGAATGAAGGCTGTGAGCAACCAATGAACTCTTTTCAATTTATCTGATCAAATAATTAGTGTTTAAGATCCTTTTTTTGTGGTGTTAGTTTTGTTCTGTCAATGATCATAGCTGGGAAATGTGAGACAAATTCCCATAGTTGGTCACAGGGGAATAACAAGATCTATGCTGTGAAAATTTAGGATTTTGCATTTAGCAAAAAAGTCCATATCATTTCTCTAAAACACATTTAAATAGGGCAGATTCAGTCCGGCCAACATTGTGAGTGAATAGATGATGTATTTAGGTGTGGCGGGGGAGGGGCAGGAACTACATGCAAAGGTTCACCTTCTATCCATCTTCTAAGAATGATTGGTACAGAAGGAACTAAAAGGGCCCAGAGAGAGCAGCCAATAGGCTGGGATTGACAGAGGGCCAATCAGGAGTCAGCAGCTAGGTATATAAGGCTGCGTCTACACTTGTAACTTAAGTCGATTTAAGCTTGCTTAAGTCGACTTAATTTACTCTGTGTCTATACTACACTTTCCTTAAGTTGACTTACGCAGCTGCTTAAGTTGACTTAAGGAAAAGTTAAGTTGACTTTATAAAACCTAGTTTTAAGTTGACTTTTGGCAGGTGATTGCACAAGGGAAAATTACCCCTTAATTAACATTTCTTGCATCTTCCTGTAATAATTTGTGGTGATCATTGTCAGGATACTGGACTAAATGGACCACTAGTCTCATCCAGTATCTGGTCCTGTGTTCCTTTTGCCTCACTGCTCTGAATGCTGGACATTTCATTAAACTGTGTTGCATGAATTCTTTGTCCCAAGTGTATACCAGCAAGGATGGACTCAAAGAATAACTTTGCTAGATAGTACAGCATTCAGTGCTGCTAAGTGATATCTGGTAACACTAATCTCAAATATATTTAGCTGGTAAATATTGAGTTCAGGATCTGCTCCCCTCAGGAATTAAAGCAGACTCTTAACTTTTCTAGTGTAGACAACCTAAGTTGACTTTATGTCAACCTTATTAAGTCAAATTAACAAAGTCGACTTAACTTTTCTAGTGTAGACATAGCCCCTTGTCGACCTTATTAAATCGACTTAATGCTTTAAGTCGACTTAATAAGGTTGATTTAGCGTTAATCCCCATCCACACTGGTTTAAGTCGATTTAAAGGGTCGATTTAAGACTTAGGTCGACCTTAAACTAAGTGTAAAGTCGACTTATGCTTTCCTTAAGTCAACTTAATAAAAGTCAAGTGTGGATGCAGCTTTGTTTAGGTCAACTTAAGCCTCCTTAAGTCAACCTAAGTTGCCAGTGTAGACGCACTAGTTAGTGGCGATTCTCTAACTCAGCCTAGTCTGGTTGAATAAAGATTTCCTTTTGTCTGAGTACAATCTTGAATATCTCTGCTCTAGAGTTATAAAAGGCCCATGTAACAAGTGCCAGCAGTAAGAGTGTGGTACTACAAAGAGAGGCTGAAGAATGGGTGAGATGGCTGGAGTTGGTGCCAGTATGCTTGCACCTCAAGAGATGCTTATTGGAAGATCTGTGGGAGAAACAGGTCTAACCTTGTTATTCACTACCCTAAAGATGCAGGATGGAGGAGATAGGCCTCTATCAGAATTTGTAGGAGTGAGGGGGTTTCAGCTGGATGGCCCTTCCACCAGATACATACCTGTAGGGCAAAAGAGATAATAGGTCACGCCCAGCAAAGGAAACAGTATATTGATATGTAGGGAGATTCCCAAAACTTGTCTAGGGGTCTCAAAAAAAAATCTGAATATCAAAACCCATGATATCTAAATAAATAAATAAATATCAGGTTGTTCCTTCCTCATTAGTAGATGTTTAGAAGCTAAATATCCTGCCCCCATGTCATCAGATGTGAGCTGGTGACCATCTCATATGTGGACTGATGTCCAGAGAGGCTGCCTGATCACAGTGGCTTTCGTGCATGTCAAAAGGCATCACCTTGTGATATCAGGCAATGACAACATTGCTTTCCTATTTTTGTTATGCAGTGACTTTAACTTCACCTACTTATTGCATGAATTTGACTGTAACTTTATTAAAGTTTATTTGTTACTAACTGGAGCAACAGAGAATGAGCAGCAGAATTACCAGGTGGGTGGAGGATTTATTTGTGAGGAAAGATTTAATAGTACAAAATGAGCTGTTTGAAGCATGCATGTCGATTTCAATGAGGTTTCATATCAGTTGGTCTTTTTGTTCACTCAGTAGCTTTGCTTGTCTTTTTAACCTACATGTGGAGCCTGCATTTCTTATATTACGATGCTGTGCTTTTTTCTGTGTACTTCAATTTTTTTATGTGGCAGAGAAAGTAAACCTTTCTTTAACAGTACAAGTACTACAATTCCTCTTCTTGGCATTGATAAGTTATAAAGTTGAATGATGGCTGTTGGATAAACAACACACGGACAGTTCAGAGATACTTACAAATATTTAATTTGAGTTGCTTAAGAAAGTGCACTATAAAATTTAGATACAAGTAATTTAATTGCACTGGTTTTGATAACATTAATACACTATTTTCCAATGCCAGATTATATGCAGTTATTTTTAGAACATAGGTTTATTTACTAGGTTTGTCAGAGCTGATTGTATCATTTTGAAGCACTGATTGAAAAACTGGATACTTATATCTTTGACTACTAGTCCTCACTCCCAATCTCTAACCATTTGGGAACAGTGGTAAAGTATATTAAACTTAGGCTATGTCTACACTTGCACATTTAAGCACTTTTAAGTCGACTTAGTGTGTATACACTTAAAATTAAAGTCGACTTAAAGGAGAATGTACAAAGTCGACCTAGAGCGTCCACACTGGATGCTCTAGGTCGACTGTGGGGCTAGGGGGACCTTGGGCAGGTCCACGGTGGCGGGGGGGCACCCCTTGTGTGCAATGGGGCAAAGGGGGACAGGGACCCTGGCAGGGCAGAGCCCTGTGTGTGATGCTGTCTGGATTTAGGGAAGCATTTATGATATTATTTTCAATGGATATCTCATAAACGCTATAATCCATAGGAACGATGTCATGTTTGGTAGCAATAGAAAGGTAGTAATTTTCTGGGAATGATTATATAGTTTATGTCTAGGAATTCTATTTCAATTAGAAGTTAGGAATTCGGTGTTCTATCTATACTTTAACTTGTGTGATTTTATGGGAACACCCCAGACAGGATGTCACCAACCATTGTGTCCTTAATGTTTAGGAATTTTCCAAGTACAATGGTCCCAGGGAGTAAACTGATGAGCCATTAACGACACAATGCTTGTATTCCTTATGTCCTTAATGGCTCATCAGGCCCTGTGACCATTGTAGCTGGAAAATTCCTAAACATTAAGGACACAATGGTTTGACACACCCACATCTCTCAGCCATTGCAATAAAATAACATAAGTTAAAGTATAAATAGAACACCATATTCCTAACTTCTAATTGAAATAGAATTCCTAGACAAACTATATAATCATTCCCAGCAAATTACTACCTTTCTATTGATACCAAACATGACATAGCTCCTATGGATTATAGCATTTATAAGATATCCATTGAAAATAATATCATAAATGCTTCCCTAAATCCAGACAGCAACACACAGGGCTCTGCCCTGCCCTTTGGGGGGCATGCCAGGCTCCCCCTGTGCCCCCCCGGAAGGGAGGGCATTGGTGTAGTCCTGGGGTAGCCCGACTTAGGGCTACCCCAGGGCTACACTGGCTTAATTCAACTTTAAAAAGTCGAATTAAGCCGTAGGTCGAGTAGAAAGGTGGTTTAAAAAAGCCAACTAAATTTCCCTAAAGCCAATTAAGCAAGCTGCTTAAGTTGACTTAAGCAAAGTGTAGTGTAGACGCAGGGCAAATTAAGTCGACTTAAGCCAAGCTTAAGTCGACTTAATTTACCAGTGTAGACGCAGCCTTATAGAGCCATCCATCATTTTTAGATATTTAATCAAATATTTCATTTATTGCTGATTGAAAAATGAAGGCAATAATGGGGCAAGTAAGAATTATGGAAGTTATTGTGAAACTTTAGCATAGAATTAAAGTTTTATGTTCATTGATGCTTTCCAACCAGCTCTGTATTATATTATAAGATTGTAGATAGTTCCACTGACATTAAATGGAGTTTAATATATGAGAAGGCATGGCTGCAAGACAACTACTTTGGCTTTGCACATCCAGCTGACTGGTTAATGCAATTGAGTGCAATGTTGTTGTAAATAGACTCTGGCATATATTATTGTCTCCCCAAACAAAGGAGAAATCTGGGGAGGAAGAAAGGTATCTCACAGGGATGTCTCTGAGGTATAGAATCTCCTGGGGTTATTCCTGTATTTGATGCAATTTATGCACCACCCTTTTTCAACAGAAAATTAGAGCTGCTGTATAATCTCAGCAATTGGTGTGGTGCTAATGCTTTAGCTCAGTGGTTTTCAATTGGTGTCCTGCAGCACACTGGTGTGCCAGGAGAACTGTCCAAGTGTGCCATGAAATTTTGTACATAGGTAACGAAAATCAATGTAAAACAAACATTGTTTCATCTTAATCAATATTCTATCCAACCAGAATTATAACTCATAAAACCCATGAAAATTAATCATCCAATTAAAAGCGAGGTATCAGTCTTTTGATTCTAAAATGTGAACATTCTAAATGCAGGTGGCCAAAGGATAAAATTGAGATGATGTGTATTTTTTTCTGGTGGATTGAAATATTAATGCATTTGATCCTTCTTTAGCTTGTTGTATGCACTATGTTGCAAACCTCTTTAGTAAGACCATAACCACAGTAAATGTAAGTAAATGTGATGCTTATGAGCAATCAATTCAGCTGAAAAAAGTGAATGTACTGTGGAATTGTTTGTCTCATTGAAGTGTGCCGTGTTATTGAAAAGGATGGGACCCACTGCTCTAGCTATTCAACTTTAGATCCCGCTGGCTCCCCACTCACCTACACTGAGAGGGGGAAAGAAGCAGGCCTACAGCTCCTTCTCACTCATACATGCTGTGAGCGCACTGCCTCCCGGCCCCAGGCAGGGCGGGGCAGGCAGCAGTCTCTAGCCCAGGGAAGGGCGAGTCTCTATAAACAAACACAAGCCTGGCCCCAAGCAGGGCGGGGCAGGCAGCAGTCTCCATCAGGAGTGGGGTTTGAGGCAGGCAGGAGAAAAGAATACCACCAATCAAACTACAGTGGCTATAGCAGGAGGGTTCCAATGCACCCGGAACCGGGGTATCCCTGGTGTGGGGCAGCGGGGTCCCACCACAACACGCTGACCCAGGGTAGGGTCCACGGCTGTTGCGAGACCACGGGCCAGGCAGCTCTTCCCTCTCCCTTTCCCCAGGGTACCTGATTCCCATCTCCTAGGGGACGCCGGGGTATTCTGCCGTGGGGAAGTTCCTGAAGCCGTCCGCTTCATCGGGTGGTGGCAAGGCTGGCAATGTCTCGTCCAGGTCCTCGGCGGAGGGCAGCTCCTCCAGATCGCAGGGGCCGTCGGGCAGGGCCGGTCCGTAGGGCTCCGGGGCAGCAGGTGGTTTCCTGGGGTCGTCAGCCAAGGGTAACTCCTCCAGGTCACAGGGGCCATCCAGCGGCTCCGAACTCCCGGGCTCGGGCTCAGAGGCTTGGTTGTTCAGTACCTCCGGGGGCGGGGGCTCGCTCTGGTCCCAGGGGGCTGGCGCCTCCTCGGCCTGCCTGGGTGCATGCCAATCGGGGCGGTCCTCTGGGCCCCAGGCAGTGGGAAGCTCGGGCCACACCTCTTCGGATGCTTGTCAGGGCGTCTGGCCCCGGGGCAGTGAAGCGGGGTGCTTCCCCAGTGCTGGCTGGGCCCTGACTGAGGGATAGGGCTGCCTTCTTATACTGCCCTGCTGGTCCCTGCCCCCTTGCTTCCTGTCAGCCAGGATTGGTGGCCCTGGGTTAACCCCTTTGCAGGGGGTTGGCCCGCCCTCCCTGTCTATCTCTGAGGGCGGCCATGTTCCCTGTCCCTTTCACATGCCCAGATCCATAATGCACAGAGACCGAACAGTGGTGTAAGGGGAAATCAAGTCCATAATCTAGTCCAAAAGAAAATAAACGCTTTGCTAAAATAAGTGAAATGGCCATCATGATTCCCCGTCATGATTCTGTCCTCTTCAATGACTAAGCAAAGCTGCGCCTTTTTAGAAAAGGGTCTACACGTTTTCATTTTCCTTAAAAGTTTGGGACTATTCTAAAAACTAACCCCACCAAAATGGAGCCCCATAGAGTAACTTTGCACTCCCAGCATCTCTCTGCCATTGAGTTGATAGCTATAAAGGTGCCATTTCAAACTTCTATGCCTGAGAACTCAACCTGGGACTTAAACTCTATTTTCTGTTCGCACATCATTGGTAGTAACCTGACTCAGTTGAGGCCAATGAGAAGTGTATAACTGAAGCGTGTCGAGGTATATATTTTAGGATTAGGGTCATGATGAGTGATCAGGAATATAACTTCTGATTGTTTCCACAGGAAGCTTGTATTGCTACCTGCAGACAGATTTTATTTATAAATAAATCTTGGAATCATTGTGAGATAGTAACTCTGCAGCCAAAGCACTTTTCCAATGGGAAGCTGCACCTTAAGGTCCTGATCTGGTACTTACTGTATGGGTAGACCTCTGGCTGTGCACAACCCCCCTCGTGAACAGTTCCTTTGGGGCTGCAGTTCAGGGGTTCATCCCCTGAGAATCAGCTGCATGAGTGGCAGTTGTGTGATGTAAAATAACTAATTTGTCAGTGAGTAGTGAATAGTCAGCAGCCTGTAAGAATGTTTAATGCTAAAGCTAGCATCAATGCTGCAGTGTAATAAATATCAACACTGAAAACGGAACATGCTGTCTGATGAGTTGAGAAGAAGAAACATGGTCTGTAATGCATTTAAAGCTTTAGCCATTTACTCCTACATCTCTTACCCAGCTGAGTAAATGTATTCTACTTCTCCTGCATTTTTATCAATTTGCATTTTTCCCTTGCTCTTTCATGTTTATTGAGGAGAAATATAATTAGTATTAAAAAAAAAAATTCCCTAATCACCCAGTGATGTCATCTGGTTTTACTATCACTTGAGACAGGTTTTTCATGAATATTTTGCTTTGTGTTAATAAAATATGAAGAGAACGCTCATAAAACAATGATTTAAAAAACAAACGGGAACAGGCCTCATAGTTTTTGTTGGCTTAATAGGAAAGAAAAGGCTTCTTGTGTCCCACCATTTTATATAGAGGGTCTGATCTTTCAGTAGCATTAATCAGAACATCTTTATTATAACCACTCTGTCTTGTGGCAGGGCACGCAAAGGAAGAAGAATGGGTCCTCATAACAAAACCTCTCAAAGATGAGCATCTAAGGGAGCTACCTCATTTCTCTCATTCTTATGTCAGTAAGGGAAAAGATCATCCACTGATGCAAAAGACAAAACATGTCAAGGATTCTCTTCTCCCCATCCTACCCCTTGTGACCATCACACAAGCCCTTGGGCTTTCTCAAATCATTTTTTAAAAATTATTTTTTAAGTACAGTACCTGTCTAATAGATTGGAATGTGTTTTCTGGAGAGGGCATCACCATGGGTTTTCATCTGGGTTTGAACCTGAGACCTTTCCTATTAAAAGTTTGATGCAAGACCCAGTATCAGCAATAGAGAGACTTCCATTGACTTCAGTGGGAACTGGACCTGTCCTGAGCCTCTGCTCTGTGAACTGAAGGAATAACCTCCTTACATATCAGCTCAGTAGACTTATTAACCTATCAGCCACTCACTTTTAGTGGATACTGCCAGGCTTTACACCAGTCTATATGCAGCACAGTGCACTTTGGAATTCATATCCTTTTTGTGTGTGTCATTGTCATCCCCTTGAGTTGAGGATGACAGCTCTCAGGCTTGGTGGGTATTCAGATGACTAAGGAGTCCGATTCTGGATGCACACATTCTTTGGTAGTCAGGGTACGTTATTGTGTGAGGAACTGGAATTCACAGCCCTGGGTTAATCTCCTTCCTCTGCCACCGCCATTCTGTCTTGGTGTCAGTTCACTGGGCCTCAAAATGGTGCATGCCTTGGTGAACCAGGTGGCACCACAATAAGCAGTCAGCAGCTTACTCCTACCAGTTGTTAATGTCTGTGCTTCCATGCTTAAGGACAACCCTAAATGTGTCTTTATGCCATTTCCTTTGGCTGCCCTTTAAGCATTGGCCTATGGAGAGCTGGAAGAAGAAAGCCTGGTGAAGGAGGCAGTTTTTGAGCATCTGGACACAATGGACCACCGATCAGAGTTGATTCCTCAAGAAGGCAGCTTCAGTGCCAATGGACATGGCTTCATGGAGGATGTTGCTCTAGTCTGATGGTCTACCCATTTGATTTTGAAGATTTGACGCAGACAACACTGGTGGAAACTCTCAAGGGTCCTGAAGTGGCATCAGTAGACAGTCCAGGTTTTACTGCAGTAGAGACCTTTATAAAACAGTACGTTCCTGACTTCCGAAGGTCTCTTTTCAAAGACATGTTGTAGCTTGAAGAAGGTGTACTGTCACAGCGCTGGACTTCTTTATTGATGGTAGCCGACTGGATGCATTGCTCCACTGGACAGACAGGCCCACAAAAATAACAGGCATAAACATGGATGTCATTGCTCACGTTCCTCAATATAGTCTATGTGAACACATGACAAAACACCATGATCTCTAACCACCTCTCTCCCCATAAGGTAGTTTAAATGGATAAACTTCCCAGAGTTAAGGATCTTAACACCATGCAATTTGCCTCTAAATTCTTAGAGTAATGCAAAACTGGCTTAGAATAATTGAGTCAGCAAACACATGATCTCACCTGTTAGAATTTCAATAATGTTCTTTCTCCCATACTTTCTTTGGGATCTCAGAATCAGTTATTATCCACCCTGTTACATCTTTGATATACATGAGACCTGAAGACACAGAACTGGCAAGATATCATTTCCATGCAGTCAAACTAAAAGTGTTATGTGAGGTTTCCTGCCATTAGTGTCTTATCTTTCCTACACATATAGTGAATATGTACTTTAATTAATCTGTGCTTTTGGTTCAATAAATAAAAATTGTAATTAAAACACAGCAGTTGTTTGGAAAGGATATAATAAAGCTGTGAAATCTGCCAGGAGAGGCATTTTTGAGTAATTCATGATTCACTTAATATGCTATTTGTTGAACTAAATATTTTTGTTTTGAGGTTTAAATGTACACTGTTCATTAGCAACCCACATTGATATAGCTAACACTGATTTGTTACTTTCTGTGCTTGTGGTTTTCTCTAGTTAAATTTCATGTGGGTTAATTTTTCCTTTATTTTCAACTTTATAAATCACTGTAATACTTATGAACATGGGACTAATTGCACTGGATGGATATATACTTAGAGCTGAAAGGGTCACCTTCTCCATACACCTCTGCTGATGCAATTTGTTCCCAACTTGCAACCATTACATCAGACATGGGTCTAGATAATGCCAATTGTGCTGATTAGAATACTAAGTATACACAGGGGAGCATGAGAAAACCACTGGTTTTGTCACCAAATCCCAAATTTGAGTTCAGTGGCATGTTCCTGCAACCTCTTACACTAGCTTGTCAGGAATAATGCTCCTTGAAACTATTACACATCTATACTAATAAAATTCAGCTCTGAACCTGCTCCCAGTAACCTAAATAATTAATATACATCAACCTCTTTATTAGAGAGGGTCACAATTTTGATTTATTTCTGTAGAAACACCTGCATAGCCTAAGGAATGAGTACTGTAGCACAGGAGAGTACTATGGCAAGATAACAGTAGGGTTTGCATTTGGTTCAGAATGCTGTGAGTTTATTCATCCAGCAGTGAGTTCCAATGTCTTGACCCAGCTTCCGGAAAAATACTATTCTGTGGTCATAAGTTTACTCTTTGTCAGCCTAGCCCCCAGCTTAGTTTCTTAATACAAAATGTTTCGATTGTATTTTGTCTTCTATTATCCACAGGCAATTTAACACATTATCACAAAACAGTGTTGGATTTAGCTCTTATCAGTGATATAGTCATCCAGTATGCTGGCTGGGTGTATTTTTGAAATACAAAATGTGAAATGTACCTGCTTTTGTGTTATAAAATCAATAAAGAAGCAATTTCAAGGACCTCCTGAAGTGTTGGAATGTGAGAAGATGCCCATTTAACTCCTGCTTTTCTCCCGTGTGATGAGTTCTGATAACGAACAGCAGGCTATAAAGAGGAAAGATGAGAGGTTTCCTGTCCATATCTTCACATGTCACTCTAGAAGCTGCTTTTCTGCCACAGTGAATGTGTCTTAAGGAAGCTTAGTTCGAACTAACTTAAGCCTTGGCCACACTAGGCTTTCATTAGTTCGAATTAAGGGCTTCCTTAATTCAAACTAATAAATTCGATTGCTTAGTTCGAATTAACAGTTAATTCGATCCGTTAATTTGAACTAAGTCAAATGTGGCTATATTAGTTCAAACTAACTGCTTAGTTCGAACTAATCAGCAGATTGACCTTCCTGCAACTGACTAGTTCGAACTAAGCAAGTGCCCTACATGGCTAGTTTGAACTAGTTAGTGGGGCCATGCTAGTTTGAATTAAGTTAATTCAAATGAACTAAAATTAGTTCGAATTAGCTAGTTCGAATTAACTAATTCAAACTAGCTTTTGTAAGTGTAGACATAGCCATTGACGTTTACTGGGAGCCATTGTAATAAAGAAACTGTAGCCTACTATGAGAGAGATTGAGGGGTCACTTAAGCAAAACCTGATAACTGTCAGAACTGTGGTCCTCATCTTGGAAGCTCTTACTCGGTTGAACGTTCCTCCCTCTCACAAATTGCTCCCTTAATTTAACAGGGCAACTTGTGTGAGTGAAATTATCCTGAGTAAAGGTTGGCGGTGCAGGGATTTTTATAATGCTTAGAGTAGGAGTGATGCTCTTTAAATGCTTCCCCAAGATACTTTGCAAACCAATCCTGTCAAGCAGGTTTTTGCAGAGAGATGCAACACCCTAACATCATAAGAATTGTCCTAGGCCTTACTTTAAATTTGCCGCTACCACCACCATCACCACCCATGTATATTGAAGACCATAGTTAACATCATTCCCTTCCTCACTCTACTCCTTTTCCCCCCCTTTGCATAATAAAATAAAATGGCTGCCTCTCGACTTGCCTTTTCCTTGGCAGCCATACCTCCTTCAATATATCATCAGGGCTTCTCATTTGGATGATGCATTGTGCTAATCCATAACTAAGGTGCAATTACTTTGATATATTGCTAAGTGACTAGAGCCAGCTGGCAAGAATAGCTTTTGGAATTCTCAGGAGCAGTTACACCATTATTTTAAAAACAATGATTTTTTTTTTAAATGATAACTACTGGTTTAAAAAGGGAGTATGTGCTAACATGGGGGAATGGAAATTGCTGTAACCTAACCCAGTTTATCCCTTTTATACTTAGAAATTAATGATGGAAACTTTCTTTTCATTTACACAAGTGAACATGTCTCTCTGCAGCAGCTGGGTAACAGGCTCCAATTACATGATATAGGTCATCCAAACCCAGGCATAGAAAGAAACAAAATATACAGGGCTCCCTACTAAAGGAGGGGATGTGAGATTGCTGGGAGTGCACCTCTGCCGTAATTAGATAGACATTAGTGAAAGGGAGTGTTTTATTTCCCTCTTCTACTCAGAATAATGGCTGTGCTCATACATGTAAATAAATGATTTTCATAGCTGCTGCTGATTAACCTCTTACTTGGTCAAAGTTTAATTCTCCTTATTCTCTATGCATTTTTTTCTCTCTCTCAAAATAGGGACAGGCTATATTTTTGCATCATCTAAGGTTGGATTCTTTCCATTGACTCCAGTGGCCTTTAGATCAAGCATGTAGAGCAGCTTCCACGACAACTTTGGCAGTAAATCCTCAGAACTTGCAGGCAAAACTGTTTCCCTGACACTTACAAAATGACAAATTATCTTTAAAATGTCCAGAGCATAATCTGCATATTTTATCTTTGTCGCTGCATATTTTTTTTGTTTTCTCTTATCTTTGTACATGTGCACATCCCTGCACAAGTGATTTTTCTTCTCCATGTAACTGTCCCTTATTTGTGGATGTCTAGTGTAATGATCCAGCAATATAATTCAATAATTACGAATTCCTTCCTGCTCGTTCTCTCCTCAGTCATTGTCAACAATTCTACTATTCTCTGGGCAATCCAATCTTGCTTTTCTGGGACAAAAAGTTTGCTGGTATAAATTGATATAGCTCCACTGAAGTTAACTGAGTTACATCAGCAGAGAATTTGAACCTGTTTTGAATTTCTCCAATCACCACATCTTAGTTCTGCCTGAATACTTCCTCTTTCCCTTGTAAAACATTCCTAAAAATGGCACTTTTCTTCTCAACTGTCTGGCTAGCCTTTCAACACACTGTAGTCAGATCTTGTCTAGATCACTGCAGCCTTGTCCTTTCAGGCTTCTTTGATTTTCCTCAAAACCACACAAAATGCTGCTTCAAAAATCATCTTCTACTCTTGTTCCATTGTCACCCATTCTATCTGCCATTGGTATCTCTTGTTTTATGTATCATTTAAAACTCCAATCTTCGCCTTCAGTTGTATACACAACTACTCCAGTCTACATCACTCCTCCCATCTATCCCGAATTTCCCTCTGCTCTGTATAGATCCCATACCTAATTCCTTCCTTGCCATCTATGCATTTAGTTTTGTTCTGATGACTATTTCGGGTAAGATAAGTGATCTATTTTTCAGTGATGAAGAATCCCATTTGACTTAACTAACCAATCACAAAGAATAGCTGGTAAACAGTTACTTCAGATGGAGCTGTTGGGGGTGGTGCTCTGCTCTTTGGACAGTCAAGCATTTTATTTAGGTGCCTACTCATAATTTGTGGAAAGTGTCATGAATGCTTGTGTGACTATGTATTATCATTAGTATCGATGTTGGAAGTGTCATAAATACTCATCTTAATATGTTTAATTTTAGGCACTTTTTAAAAAATGCCTTTAAACTTAGGTTTCCAAGCTATGTTTTTGGGTATGACTGAATATTCACTATTCATAATTTCCTGTCCCTTCTCTGTGACTGGTTATCTAAGCCAAGTGGCATTTCTGGTCCCTGAGTGGCTAACTGAAACTTTATATAACCAGGAGGAGGGAATGTATAAATCACTTTTGGGACAGAGATTTAAGGCAAATACTTGTAAGAGTATCTGTGACACTTATGCCACGTTTGCAGAAAGCAAATGAAAGGGATTGAAAGTGAAGTCTTAACCAATTTGTGATTATTTGAATGAAGGCCCATAGGACACTTCTGATGCCCACCTTTCAACAACGTATAGTTGATCTGATGTTCTTTGAGTCATTTCTCTATTCTTTACAAACAGAAGAATTATCTGATCCTTGTTTACTTTCTCTCAATGACACTTTTCCCCTTCTCTGTACAGGAGGTTCTTGTTACTTTCATTTATGGCAATGATTCACTATTCATTTATTCCAGTACGCTCTTGCTGAGGCTCTGCAGGTCACTTGATGGCCTACTGTGACAGTGGTTAATTTGGATTCTTTGGTTTCTCTTTCTAAAGCAAAAAGTTCCCTAAATTGATAACTTGATTCTCCACTGGAGTAGGCTATTCATTCTAGCCATAGTTTTCCATTGTTTATTAAATAACTTTGTGATCTCAATAGTGTGTGTTTATTGGTTTTCATGTCCATCTCTGGGTGTGGCTGGGTTGCTTGCATTTTATAAAACAAGTAAACTTAACTTTCATCCAAGTGTTCTCTATGAAAGCAGTGGAAATTACAGAAACTTTCTCTTCATGGTAATGAGCACCAGTGATATATTTAGAACTTTCCTGACTTATAAAGTTGTTCAATATCAGTGCAGAAACAAAGAGGGTGCATCTACACTTAAAAATTAAGTGATTTAAGGAGGCTTAAGTCAACTTAATTTACCCCGCGTTTATACTGGCCTTTCCTTAATTCAATATAAGCTGCTCTTTAAGTCGAATTAAGGAAAAGTTAATTCAAATTAATAACACCTCATTTTAATTCGAACTAGCACTTCAGTTGACTTTATTAAGTTGACTTAAGTCAGTGGAGATGCGGAGTAGTGCTTAGTTGGACCTTTTTAAGTCGACTTAAAATGTTAAGTCGACATAATAAGGCCAAAAAGGGGCCATGTTTACACTTGAAAAGTTAAGTTGACTTTTGTTAAGTCAACTTAATAAGGTCCACTTTAAGTCGCCTTAAAGTCAACCTTATTAAGTCAACTTCATAAAGTCGACTAAACTTTTCAAGTGTAGACATAGCCGGAGATATTGATAATCAACTGAAGAAGCCCCAGGATAATTTGCTGACAATTTATTAAAAGGGTTTTCTTTAGGGGTCTTAAACCAGTGTCTCTTCATGCTTCATACCACACCACCTCACCACAGATAACAAATGAGAAATGCTGAGGGCTTTTGAACACTGAATTTTCACAGTGGGTCTGGTATTGAGCACAAGTATTTCTGTACTTGCAACACATTGATAAAAGGCACTGTGTTCAGTGGCCCTCCAACTTTCCCTTCCATCTATGATGTGGTAGCCCTCAGTAAATAATAAGGGCCCTAATGTTAATCAAGTAGGATCAGTAACTGGCTCAAGATATCAGCATATAGAAGTATTCTTTGTAGTAATATTCATGTGGCAGGTTTTCAGCTGGCAATCATCAACTGAGCTATGACAAATTACACCAGTTGAGGATCTGCCCCTGTGAATTTAGCCTTTTTCTTAATTCCTTAGAGAATGATATACAATATGGAGGTCTGGGAATGTTATCCATTATTAGTAAGTGTTTGCCAAATAGACTCAACCAATGGCTTGTATGGAAAGTGTTCAATTAATCTATTCTCTAGTATCTGTTCAGTGTGACACCAATATCATATGATTTAGTTTCTACTCCTTCAATGGATTATTGTGATTTTTAAGAGGAGAAAAATGAATGTTGAATATTAAAAACCTTCTCAGCAGGAACAATTTTTCAGGAAACTATTCGTGCTAAAACTCTTAACTTTTAGGATACATTAACATTTTCATATGGCCTTCTGAATACTCATATAATACACCATAACACATCACAATATCACACAACAACACAACTCAAATAATGAATAGCACAATTCCAGAAATAAGAGCAAACAAACCTCATTGTTTTTATTTCTATTTGTGGAGTCAAGGGGTGATTTTTTTTTATAGTTTATGCTTTCTTGTTTGTATGTAATCTTATGCTGTTGTGAAAATTTGTATTGCAGTCGGATCCAGGTGCCCCTGCTAAAACCAGAATGCCATTGTGCTGACTGCTTTTACAAACATGCAGTAAAAAGAGAGGTGGTGGCCTGTAAAGGTTACATTAATGACAAGATGTATGAGATAGACCAGCATGACCTACAGTAGAATAATGAAGAAGTAACATCAAAAGAAATATGTTTTGTATAATAAGTAGCATGTCATATAGTATAATGTGTGAATATACATATGTATGCATTGTTTAAAAGATTTTATTCTTAACTGAGCCCTGGTATAAGAAGGCACAACTTCCTGATTTGCCAGTAGTGCACCAAACTGAGTGATTGTGAGTGGGAGGGAATCTCTCAAAACCCAGTGTACAGCTGAGGTAGTTCTCTTGTATCACTGGTGTATCATCCCTGATTATCACAAGAACATTTTTTGAAATTGCACAATCTGTTACTGGTCAACATTATTTATTACAGTGCAATGGGGAGCGTAGTGCCCTACATCTATCCTCAGTTTTGGCGTGGGTTTTGGGTCTGTTGGGCTTTGACAGAGAAAATAATACATTAAAGATTTGTCTGGGAGATGGGGCATCTCATTTTTTTATATGAGACTGAACTTAAAATTGGTGTCTTTGCTTCAGATTTTGTAGGTCTCTGGCCCTTCCTTCTCCTCCTCTTCTTCCCCTCCCTACATCTTCCCTAGATAACTTTGGAATATATACTACTTTTAACAGCTAGTTTAGCATTCAGTCCATGGGTCCAGTTTCTGTACAATTTGTGACCTCTGTCACAACATTAATCATAGGCTCACTTCCTCTATTGCAAACAAACATAACAAAAATCATATTCAGAGTGAGGTCTTGATGTAGGGACCTTCTACTGAATGTTATCTCACATTTCAGCAGCTTTGTAGTCTCCAACATTTGGAAACGCTTATACTTTCTGCTGGTTGGGACACATGATTTCCCCTCCTCCCCCTCCTTCCCCCCCAAGTGTTCTAAGCTTGGCCTTCACTGCATTCTGAATTGGGGCATTCAGACTCACTTTGTGAAGAACAACCTACCAGATGAGGTACCAATAGCGGTGGGGTGCTCTCGCAACCAGATAGCTATGGCATGGCTGCACTTAAAGTTGGTGACTATCTTTTATTCTCTTTAAAATCCATTGAAGATGACCACCCAAGGTTTGCTGGAACATTTAACAAGAATGTAGTGTGATTTTCACAGTAATGGAGGTATGCAACATTTCAAATACTAAAGATTTCCATAGCTTGTTGTGAATCCAAAATTAGTCATGTCTGACTCTTTTTTTGCTAAAATGAGACTATTTTCAGTGATGGACTAAATGAAATATCTAAATTCAACTGAATTAATTAAAATAAAGCACTAATACAATGTTTCAGTCAAATAACTTATGGAAATGAATAAAATCACGAAAATAAAATACTGCTCAGCAGAGTTTAAGTAGTAATAAAACCAGGCTAAAGCTATCTCAGAATTTTGGGAAGAAACATAGCATATTGCACAAGGCGGACCAATGGTCTGATGCAGTAAAGCAATTCCTATCTCTGATACAGGCTAGCACCAGATTCCTCAGATGAAAGTGCAAAACTTTTTACAGTAGACGGTGAATCCCATGAGTGAAGGAAGACAAGGCAGAAAATTCTGAAAGAGAATTTATATTTAAGGTAAAAGATTTTGGATGTATGGAACACCTGGTCCACCTCCTAGGAGGAGTGGGGGCTGTATAGCTTGAAAGACATCCACTTCAGTAAAAGGACAACCACTTTCCTTGGGAACAGGCCAGCTAGTGAAATCAGAAAAGGATAAATGAATAAGAAAAAGGGAGGGTAAAAGGCAGGAAGATTTGAGCACTCAGCATAAAATCGAGATGTTCTGAACAGTCTTAATTTAGGAATCAAAATATATGCAAAGGATTAATTCTTTAATTGCCTATACACTAGTGCTAGATGCCTGGGTAACAAACATGAAGAATTGAAATTGCTTGTTTTGAGCACAAGTTCAATTTAGTTGGTTTTACTGAAAGTGATGGAAATCATTCACATAACTGAAATGTTAAAATCAATGGTTATAATTTTTTAAGAAAGGATCTAGTGGGAAGGAGGGAAGGCTGTTCTCCAAATCACTGATTAAAAGAAATCAACAGCTCACCACCCCGTGTCTCTTTAAAAGCCTGGGACTGGTACAGCTACAGCACTACATATATAAATTTAACATGTTTCACATTCAATGTCTTTTGAATTGTTCAACTGATATGTCTTAATGTATGTCTGTCTATTTTGCTTACCAAAGAGGAGGAGCTAGGCTGTTCTCGAGGGTAACAGAGGACAGAACAAGGAGCAATGGTTTCAAATTATAGCTGGGGAGGTCAAGGTTAGATATTAGGAAAAACTTTCTCACTAGGAGGGTGGTGAAGCATTGGAATGGGCTATCTAGGGAGGTGGTAGAATCTCCATCTTTGGAGATTTTTAAGGCTTGGTTAGACAAAACCCTGGCTGGGGTGATTTAGAGGGAGTGGTCCTGCTTTTTAGCAGGGGGTTGGACTAGATGACCTCGTGAGGTCCCTTCCAACCCTATTATTCTATGATTCTAAGACTGCTACAGTAATGTTGTGTATGAGCTTCCAGTATAATTCCTTGTTTTCATTTGCTCTGCACTTTCTCCTCTTTGGATGAAAGTTTGCAATCTTTATTCTATACAAAGGTGACTTAAAAATGGCTCTGCCATTTTTCACTGAAAAAGAAAAATATCTGTAATTTTTTTCTTTCATTTCAAAAATAAAAATACAAGTCCTTTTTTTAAAAAGTGCACTTATTGCCACCTCTGCTTTCAGAGATTTTGAGATCAGAAGGGACCTCTATGATCATGTTGTCTGACCAGCTTGTTGCGTTATAGTTTACTGCTTGTATTTTGCTGTTGCTTTTTTATATTATCATTCCTATTATTTTTATTTCCATAGCATCTAGGAGTGCTAGTCACTGGCTAGGATCTCATTGTACTAGGTGGTGTACACACACAGAACAAATATACTCTCTACCATAAAAACATTTGCAAGTCAAGCATCAGACAAGAAGCAACTGATGTATCTAGATAAATGGGGAGAGTAGAAGGAAACAAGAAGACTATATGGATCAGCATGACTGGTTGTCTCCATATATCATTAGCCTAATTGTTGTCATTGGCTAGAAACTGGCTCATAGACTAAGGTCTATGACCAATATTATCATCTAGTCCAGTGTTTCTCAACCTTTAGTGGACTAGGGAACACCTAAAGGTCTTAATTACTTTACGTTGAACACCAGGTGAAAACGTTCTAGAAAACGCTGGTAACAGTGGCAAGAGATTTAAAATGCTTCAGCTGCAGCAAAGCTTCCAGATGTGCATCAGTGTCTGTCACTGCATGCCCAGAAGCTTTGCTGTGGCTGGGACATTTTGAATAGCTCCTTTCCCCCTACCCTACTCACCCCCCATGGGCAGTGGTCAGGATGGGTCACGTAACACCTGTACTGTGTTTGCAGAGTGCCAATATTCCAAGGAACACTGGTTGAAAAACCCTGATCTAGTCTGACCTCCTGCACAGCGACTGAGTTATTAAACTCATCAAATCATGGTTTAAAGACTTGAAGGTACAGAGGATCCACCAGCAAGTGAGCCGTGCCCCATGCTACAGAAGAAAATGAAAAATCCCCGTAGCCTTTGCAAATCTACTCTGGGGGAAAATTCCTTCCCAACCCCAAATATGGCGATCAGTTAAACCCTGAGCATGGGGGAAGACTCATCAGCCAGATGCTCAAGAAAGAATTCTCTGTAATAACAAAGAACCCGCCCCATCACATGACCCACGACAGGCCATTGGCACATCTACTATATCTAGGAGTCAAGATCAGTTAATTGCCAGATGAGGCTGTCCCATCATATCATCCCCTCCATAAATTTATCAAGCTTAGTTTTGAAATCAGGTAGGTTTTTTGCCCCCACAGCTTCCCTTGGAAGACTATTCCATAACTTCACTCTATTGATGGTTAGAAAATGGAGGCTAATTTCAAGTCTAAACTTCCTGATGGCCAGTTTATACCCATTTGTTGTTGCGTGCACATTGGCCCTGAACTTGCATAATTCCTATCCCTCCATGTTATTTATCCCTCAGATGTGTTTATAACGAGCAATTATATCTTCCCGCAACCTTCTTTTGGTCAGATTAAACAAACCATGCTCTTTGACTTTTACTATTCATCCTTTCATTCCTGAAATAGCACAAACATACAAAACTTCAAATTGATTCTAATTCAGCTGCAACTATCTGTTAATTCATCTATCAGAGAAGTATTAACAAGTGTAAATATTAAGGATCTGTCTTGTGGAGGCAAACTAAATATGTAAAACAATTTGATTTATTTTTGAGTGCATGAATTATTCAGTGAATACTACAAAAAGCAAATTGTTTCTGATGGTATGTTGATGAAACAATGACCCCATTATCTTCACTGAGTAATTACCTTTAAAAAGAAATTATCACGGTATTTTGCCATTCAGCATTTTTATGTTTGTATAGGCAACTTGCAAAGAACTCTCTTTCTCTGTTCCCATAACACTTACTGTGTACACATAATACAGTTTTGACATATTTTCTTTGATCTGTTGTACTGATGTCAATGCAAACTGAAAGAAATATGATCATAAAAAAATCCAAGCTGTGTTTTATCATTAAATGAAGCAACAGGATTAGGAATAATGGCTGAAATTATCAACATAGTCTAGGGGATCGACACGTTTCCCATTAAAATTAGTGGAATACATGAACCTAAATCCCCTAAACTACTTTGAAAATCTCAACCAGCAGATCCAGCTAGGGACTTCCTGGAACTAAATGGTTTACTGCGTTCATCAGCATAAATCCTTATTAATAATAAATGTAATGGCCTGTTAAATGATATTTATAAATTATTGCATATGAATTATCATTTTCCGTTACATAGAGTGACCAGGCATTTCAATGCTGTCATGAAAATGCCTAGTAAATATTTCATTGACCATGGCTTGATCTTGCTTCCCTTTAATTTAACAGCAAAACCTGTAATGATTATATTCAGAGCAGAAGCAGACCCCATGTACTTAGATGCTAACTGTCATGCAGTCATAAGGAGATTAAGTTAGAGTCAAGTTTTCAAATGTAAGGTTTTATATTTAAAAGTGGCAAGGTTAGTGTTTCTTTAACTTTGATTATTGATATCATTAATGGGGGAACAATTAAGTTCTAAGGGTCATAGATGTTTTTCCTAATAGTCAGACTTGTGAATTGTCTTTCAGAGCAGTGCAAGGAAAATTCTGCCAATTGCTGGTATCAATTCCTCTATCGTGACTCGATAAGATTTTATGCAGATCAGATGAGAAACTCGGTGTCTTTGCCAACATTCCATCTGTCGATTTAAAAATGTTTTAATGTTTCACATATTATGTGCTGTTGAGTTCAGTCAAGTAAATTATTACTATTTCCTGCCCAGGGGCTTATTGGCCTGATTCATCTCCCACTGAAGTTGGGTGCGTGCGGGTGCACGTGTGTGCCTCTTCTGCCATTGATAGTATTCTCAAGAATGCTAAAATCTTTTCTCTCTCTAACTGCTATGATTCTCATCTTCAAAAAGAAGATGGAATGCCACAATTTTTAGTCACCACGTCAGAGTAAAGATACAGCTTGTTTCTTGAGACTAAATCAGGAAATTGCTACCTATTTATTTTTTAGTAGGATATGTCGCCACACTTTATAAAGCCCTGATCTACTTTAATACAAGGCCAATCTTATAATTCCAGCCCTGTTTGCCAACACAGTGACTGATTACTTAAATTCATAGAGAATACTGCAATTAGGAAATGAAGATGTAATTCCCAACTCCCCTACACTAGAGTAAAAATGGTGCAACGGAGAGGTGAATGAGGTCTAATCTAGCATCCGTTGAAATCAATAATTTGCTATTGACTTCAGTGGCTACTGGATCAGAATTTATTTAAGGACTTTAAAATATCTTTAGTATTAACAACAATGTACATACCACATTCAGATCTTGCATAATTTATGCCATGTAACTGGTAAACTGAATTTGTTTAGTACAATGAGTATTTCCCAATATTCCTTCTCCCTCTATTTTACAATACTTGTCATTCTTTTTCCTGCACATAACTTCAATCTGGATGTTGCTAATTACTGATGAGAACATACAAAAATGACAGCACTATTTTTGATAGTGATATGAACTGATGAGTGTTATCAGATATGTTTAGACTTGGGATCTAAGTGAACAAACCTAAGGGGTATAAGTAGTGCACATAGTAAAAGTAGGCTCTCTCTCTCTCTCTCTCTCTCAAATTATTTTGCAAGCTCTCTTCAATCTGCAGTGCTGTCTGTGCTGGACATCTTTGAAAAAAATTAAGACTTCTACAAAATGTATGAAGACTTAATTATATAGGGCTGAATTGTGAGTCCTCTTACGTGGCTGTGAAGAACAACAAGGGAAGGGTGACCAGCTATCCCAATTTTATAGGGACAGTCCCAATATTTGGGCTTTATTTTATATAAGCACCTATAATCCTCTGATGTGTCCCCCTTACTATCTGGTCATCCTACAAAGGGGCATAAGGAGCCCCTAAATAGGTTACACATGCCCCAAGCATATGGGGGAAAAGGAGAAGGGCAGCCACTGCCAGGGTGTGGCACCCCTTCCTATGGAGATAGGAGAGAAAAGAGCACGTGAAGCCTTTGTTCTGCTTCCCCAAAGCTCCAACTCAAGTATTGGGGCCAAGATGGAAGAGGAAGCTGGTGCAGGTTGTTTCCTTGGTAGCAAGTGGGAAACAGGAACGAGGCTGTCTCCAAGAGTGACCATCTATTTCCTGTCCTGCTCCTGGGGGGTAATTTGGGCTGAATTATAGGACAATACAGCTCACAAACTTCAGATCAAATATCAGATACACTCAGGTGGAAAAAACACAGTATACCTGATAGCAGCTTTAGAAATACAGGAAGAGAGGAAAATATGGAAGATGATGGGTGAGAGTTGTACCAGTCTGCCCCCTTCTGTAACGTTTGGAGAAAAGTCAAAATCACTACAAACTATTTTGATTTTTGTCAAAACAAAGTGATTGACTCAAAACATATTTTTTTGAGCTGTTCTGTTGCATTAAGAGCACAAATGCTGCCAGCAGTTCTGTTGAGATAGGTCATTTGCCATTGTGAAACAATGCAATAAAGCCTAGCCTGGTGCCTTTGTTTCTACAAAAAATCCGTGGTCGTGTTGGTTTCTTCGATCCTGAGTGTTGCTTTAGTTTACCTCTTGCACACAGGCTCCAGATCACTGAGCTAACTGAGTCCTCACTAGAGATTTGAGCCAAAGCTAACCCAAAGTGTTAACCAAAGGAACACCTCAGCTTTAAATCACCAGGCTAACTCAGTCCTTGCTTAAAAATCCAAACTGGGCTCTAAGTCACTGGGCTAAACAAAGTACCCACTTAAAGATCTAAGCCAAGGGTAATCTTAAGGGAACATGCACACAGCTAAACAAACATCCATGCCAAACACAAAACAACACAAATAAGAGTGCCTCTCACTCTGGCATACCACAAGCACCAGCCTGGGAACCTTTGGTGCCTCACAGTGCTTTGCTCCTGGATCTCCCAACTGGGTCACTCAGAAACATCCTGCCAGGATTCAGGAAACACCTTTAGTGTTTGTGTGTAGCTGCAGCTTGCCAACACACTCCAGTCATACTCTGCCTTTCAGCAGCTTTGGTTACCACATGCAGAGTGATCCCATCATACTCCCAGTCTCAGATTTTCCCCCCAAAAAACATGTGGTCTGAGCTGTCCAGCCCTCTCCTGGACAGTCCAGATATATTAGATTTCTTGCCCTTCGAACAGGATCAAGATACACTTGCCACCTCAAATGGAGTTACCTACACAGTTCACAACATTGGTTTAGTTTTGATTAAAGAATAAAACAGGTTTATTTACCTACGAAGAGAGAGGTGTTTAAGTGAGTACAAATAATAAGTCATTAAAGTCAGAAATGGTTAAATAATGAAGATAAAACACTTTTTCAACTTAACAAACTTGGTTCAAGATGAAGACCATGATTACATGTTTCTGAAATAAGGCTGATCAGACTCCATGGTGAGGTTCTGCTCCCAAAGTACAAGGTCTGGGGTTTTTTTTCCACATATGATGGGGAAGAGAGAGATGGGTAAAGAGAGAATTTGGGGTGGTTTTGCCCTTCAGTTTTATAATTCAGGGACCATTTGAAATGCATTTTCCTGATAAAGTTCTTTCCAACTGAGAGCAAGGAGACATAGAATCCGTGGGAGATGTTCCATACTGTTTCTTTTTACTTGTGTATGCTGAAATGTAGATTTTTTTTTCCCCTTTACTTGTCTTTCCCTTTTTCCATGCCAAATAATGGCCATTTGATAACTGATTGCCCATCAGCTTTGATGACACATGCTAAGAGTGTCCACTTTGAGAAAGAGGTTTGCCCACTTCCCAGACTTGTCTGGTAAACACATTTCAGTCCTGATTTCATTTTATGTTCATAACTTTACATACAATGGTATTACACACATTTCACTATATGATTGATCCAGAAGTTACTAATTTTCCAATGATACCTTGCAAGGCCAATTTTGTACAAAGATTATTACAATGGGGTGTAAGGTATGAGTACAGGGATGTATTCTGTTGCAGTAAGCATTTATGGGATTTGGCTGAAATGATTAAAGTAGCATATTACTCTGTGATATGACACTGTGATTATAGATAACTGACTTCATTGTAATAGAGTTGCATCAATTACTATAAAATAGGAGCACTGTAAGAGAATTTGGAATATTTCAGAATCTTTAAGTTAAAACCAATATATTAAACTAATAAATTTAACAATAATTGAGACACAAGATACTAATTTTACGGTTATCATTTTCAGATATTTTTATTATACCATTACCAAATTTTTAAAGCTGATATTGATCATAAAAATGAACACGAGTATCTTTTGAGAGACAAAGTGTTCATTGCCCACTTCCTTTTGAATAGTTTCTTAACTTCTTATGCTTCATAGTATGTTCCACCATGCATGTTTTATTACCTTTCCTGGATCTGAAGAAAAGCTCTGTGGAACTTGAAACATTCTGTTCTACCATCTGAAGTTGCTCCAGTAAAAAGATGTTATCTTAGCCACCTTATCTCACTAACAGCTTAAGACCAACATGGGTAATTGCCACTGAAAATATCTTTTCAGTAATTTATAAATCACACAGCATTGCAATAGCTAAAGGTAATAAAAATGAACATTTTAAAATGAATATAAGTAACTTTGAAAATGACAGTCTTTTTTTTTTTTTTTAAAAAAGAAACACTAAATTAACATAATTAGAAATGTTTTATTTAGGGTGTTGTGAAATGTAAGTTCTATGTCAGTGAAACCGTACTTGAATTACTAGTTTTCAAGGTGTGTATAAGTATGGCATTCCAGGTTCAATTCATATGTCAAAAATCATGTTTAAACTTTAACATCCACACAATTCCCCTTTATATTTTTTTCCTATAATAGCATAGAAGTGAATTCTCTCTCACACACACAAGGCTGAGACACAAAGTACTATGAAAGAAAGTGCGATTAGGAGTGAAACATGTCATATGCCCTCTAATTCTCCAATGGGGCACATAATGAAGGCCGTTAAGTAGATGTCCCATTGAGCCTAAGTACTGGAGAAAATACAGTACAGTAAGTGTTTTCCTTTACCTGTGCACTTTATTACTTTTCTCAGTTTGTGTCACAACCTTAATGTTCTTTTAATGTAGTTTGAGTGTGAATTATAATTGCTTTCTGTTTAGTTGTTAACATCCTAGAGGTCTTTACTCTGATTAGATTCTGTCCCAAACTAATGTACCTTTTAAATCTATGGCAAACTCAGAACAATTAGGAGAAATACAGGTGTATTTTTTTTCTGCTAGCATTTATTTTGTAATCCCATTAACTCGCTGCTAATGAGTCTAGATGCATTAGCAGTGGCCATTGCAGATTTTAAAACAATTCTGGGAAAGTTCTAGCTTTCATTGAGTTCTATTGGTTTCTCATGCGTTTCCTTTGGGATCTGATACGGTATTTGCTAATGCATCCAAATACACAACAGTTATTGGATTAAATCCCAACCATAGCTCTAGAAAATATTCACTGTGGACCAGATCTTCCAAGACTAGCTTAACTCAGCATATCTTGACATGTTAGGGGAAACACTTTTCACTATCTGCAGTCTGAATTGGGATCACAAAACTTAGAATAGATATGAAGCTGCTCTCAGTTTTACTAGGTAGATGGTTCCTTATGTATAAAGAGTGTGGCATAGTCAGGGATCCCTCTTTCATTAGGGAAATCTTCTATGTTCAAAGGGCATAGAATCACAGAAGATTAGGGCTGGAAGGGACCTCATGAGGTCATCTAGTCCAACCTCTTGTTCAAAGTAGGATCAATCCCAACTAAATCATCCCAGCCAGAGCTTTGTCAAGCTGCGTCTTAAAAACTTTTAAGGATGGAGATTCCACCACCTCCTTAGGTAATCCATTCCAGTGCTTCACCACACTCCTGGTGAAAAAGTTTTCCTAATAGCCAACCTAGACATCTCCTGCTGCAACTTGAGATGATTGCTCCTAGTTCTGTCATCTACTATCACTGAGAACAGCCTAGCTCCATCCTCCCTGGAACCTCCTTTTAGATATTTAATGGCTGCTATCAACATCCCTGCCTCCATTCTTCTCTTCTGCAGACTAAATAAGCCCAGTTCCCTCAGCTTCCCCCCATTAGTCATATGTTCCATCACCCTAATCATTTTTGTTGCTTTCTGCTGGACACTCTCTCCAATTTGTGCACATCCTTTCTGTAGTGGGGGGTGGACTCAAAACTGGACACAGTACTCCAAACGAGGACTCATCAGTGCCGAATAAAGAGGAATAATCACTTCCCTCAGTCAACTGATAATGCTTCTATTAATGCAGCCCAATATGCAATTAGCCTTTTTGGCAATAAGGGTACACTGATGATTCATGTCCATCTTCTTGTCCACTGTAACCCCCAGGGCCTTTTCTGCTGAACTGCTGCCTAGCCAATTGGTCCCCAATCTGCAGCAGTGCATGGGATTCTTCTGCGTGATTTAAGAGGTGCATAGACTTGCAGTCCTCTGCACAGGAGTAAATATCACCCTTGTGTGAAGAGCATGGGTTTCCTGGAAGGAAGGAAGTTTTGAGGGGGATAGAATGAAGAGACTGTGCATCCCTGGTATGATAGTACATCTGTTTTCTCTTTTCCTAGAGTCTATAGATTAGAAAATAGACCAGCATTAAACAAGGATGCTAGATGAAGATATGTACTTATAGCTGCATATCAATTTGCTGGCATGACTGAACACCTTCTGGTTTCCAATGGGCTTTGGATTGGGTCCTAATTTTGTAAAGCACTTTGGAATCCCCCAGGGACACAGTCATCCTATATGTATGACTATTATATCTAATAAACAGGTGCCACCAACACCTAATAAAATGCCACTGAGAATAATCACATGTGATTTCTCATATTTTAATATAAAATATCTTATTAGCGAATAAGAAAAAGGATGTGTGTCATGTAATCAAGGATAATCAAAATGAGACAAATATTAGCATACTTAATCATCTCTGCCCATGACTGTTATTTTTAAGCCTACAGAGTTTCAAGGACAGAATGTCCTTCTTAGTAGTGGAGGCTTCTAAAAAGAGTGTGTGTGTATATATAAAAGAAATTTCACTTGGCAAGTGATTTGATATATTCCCTTTTCAATTATTTTTTATATTTGTCTTTGGATAAGAATTCTCTTTCACAACCAATGCTATATTCTAGAATTAAAACTCTATTTATGGCACCACCATCTGTTTATTGCCATGGAAATTAATATGATGACAGATTTAGCATTATGGACTTACCAGGCCAAAAGAACCTATAAAAAGTCTTGTGGGCAGGGGCCATAGGTGTGCATTTGGTGTAAGTAATTCATGGCCCTTAAGTAGAAAGTATGGGCTCTTAAGGCCAGAGTGGCTGAACTGGAGTTGCTAAAAGAAATAGGTCCACAGAGGAGGTTCATAGGTACATATTCTGACAACCTGTTTGCAGTTGAGGAGAAAGAAAGTATTGGGAAAGGAGAATATCAAGATGGAGTGGAATGAGATGATCTCCGATTTGGGGCCCTCCTTCCAGATGAGATCGTGGCATTCTCTCGCATTGAAGATAACCTTCTAGGGGAGGGAACCCCAACTATTAGGAAGTGAGAGGTGATAGTAGTGGGGGATTAGATATAGCTAGTTGGACTTCATAGAATAATAGGGTTGGAAGGGACCTCACGAGGTCATCTAGTCCAACCCCCTGCTAAAAAGCAGGACCACTCCTCCTAAATTACCCCAGCCAGGGTTTTGTCTAACCGAACCTTAAAAATCTCCAAAGATGGAGATTCTACCACCTCCCTAGATAGCCCATTCCAATGCTTCACCACCCTCCTAGTGAGAAAGTTTCTCCTAATATCAAACCTTGACCTCCCCAGCTGTAATTTGAAACAATTGCTCCTTGTTCTGTCCTCTGTTACCATCGAGAACAGCCTAGCTCCCTCCTCTTTGGAGCACCCCTTCAAGTAGTTGAAGGTTGCTATCAAATCTCCCCTCAGTCTTCTCTTCTGTAGACTAAATAAGCCTAGTTCCTTCAGTCTCTCCTCATAAAAGTCATGTACCCCAGCCCCCTAATCATTATTGTTGCCCTCCGCTGGACTCTTTCTAATTCGTCCACATCCTTTCTGTAGTGGGGAGCCCAAAACTGGACACAGTATTCCAGATGCGGCCTGACCAGTGTCGAAAAGAGGGGAATTATCACATCCCTCGATCTGCTGGCAATACTCCTACTGATGCAGCCTAATATGCCATTGGCCTTTTAGGCAACAAGGGCACACTGTTGGCTCATATTCATCTTCCCATCCACCATAAGCCCCAGGTCCTTTTCTACAGCGCTGCTACTTAGCCGATCGGTCCCCAGCCTGTAGCAGTGCATGGGATTTTTCCGTCCTAAGTGCAGGACTTTGCACTTGTCTTTGTTGAACCTCATGAGGTTTCTTTCAGCCCAGTGTTCCAATTTGTCCAAGTCTCCCTGGATCCTGTCCCTGCCCTCCAGGGTATCTACCATTCCCCCCAACTTGCTGTCATCTGCAAACTTACTAAGCACGCAGTCTATTCCATCATCAAGATCATTAATGAAGATGTTGAATAGAACCGGCCCCAGGACCGACCCCTGGGGCACTCCACTCGTTACCGGTTGCCAACCAGACATTGAGCCATTGATTCCTACCCACTGAGCCCATTAATCTAACTAGTTTTCGATCCACCTTACGGTCCACTCATCCAACCCATACTTCCTTAACTTTCTGATGAGAATGCTGTGGGAAACCGTATCAAAAGCCTTGCTAAAGTCAAGGTATACCACGTCAACGGCTCTTCCCGCATCCACAAATCCAGTCATCTCATCATAGAAGGAAATCAGGTTGGTCAGGCACGATTTGCCCTTGGTGAATCCATGTTGACTGTTCCTGATCACTCTATTTTCCTCCAAGTGTTTCAGGATGGATTCCTTGAGGACCTGCTCCATGATTTTCCCAGGGATTGAGGTGAGGCTGACCGGTCTGTAATTCCCCGGATCCTCCTTTTTCCCTTTCTTAAAGATGGGTACTATATTTGCCTTTTTCCAGTCCTCCGGGACCACCCCCATTCGCCACGAGTTCTCAAAGATAATGGCCAGTGGCTCTGCAATCACTTCCCCCAACTCCCTCAGCACCCTCGGATGCAGTTCATCCGGTCCCATGGACTTGTGCACATCCAATTTCATTAAGTGTTCCTAACCTGACTTTCCATCACTGAGGGCCACTCTTCTCTCCATTCCACGTTACCCCGTGTAGTAGCCTGGGAGCTGGCCCGCCCTGTGAAGACTGAAGTAAAAAAAGCATTGAGTACTTCAGCCTTTTCTGCATCATCCTCCACGAGAATGCCTGCCCCATTCAGTAAGGGACCTACACCACCTCTGATCCTTTTCTTGTTGCTGATATACTTATAGAACCCCTTTCTGTTATCCTTCACATTTCTTGCTAGCTGCAACTCCAATTGTCCTTTGGCCTTTCTGATTTTATCCCTGCAGTACCGAGCAATATCTTTATACGCCTCCCTTGTCATCTGTCCAAGCTTCCACTTCTTGTAAGCTTCCCTTTTATGTTTCAGTTCCCTGCTAAGCCACGCTGGTCGCCGTCCACATTTGCTGTTCTTTCTGCACATCGGAATGTTATCTTCCTGTGCCTTTAACAGGGTTTCTTTAAAATACAGCCAGCTGTCTTGGACACCTTTCCCCTTCAGATCAGCCTCCCATGGGACCCTGCCCATCAGCTCCCTAAGGGAGCCAAAATCTGCTTTTCTGAAGACCAGGGTGTGTGTTCTGCTTCTTTCCTTCCTTCCATTGATCAGGATCCTGAACTCTACCATCTCATGGTCGCTGCTGCCCAGGTTGCCATTTACTTCTACTTCCCTGATCAATTCTTCTCTGTTTGTGAGCAATAGGTCTAGAGGTGCAAGGCCCCTAGTTGGTTCCTCCAGCATTTGTACTAGGAAGCTGTCCTCAATATTCTCCAAAAACTTCCTGGATTGCCTGTGCACTGCTGTATTATCTTTCCAGCAGATATCAGGATAATTGAAGTCCCCCATAAGAACCAGGGCCTGCAACGATCTGGAAACTTCTGTTAGTTGTCCATAGAACGCCTCATCCACCTCCTCTTTCTGGTCTGGCGGTCTGTAGCAGACACCCACCACAACATCCCCCTTGTTGCATTCTCCCCTAAACTTAACCCACAGACTTTCAACCGTCTTGTTTCCACTTTCATAGTGGAGCTCCGAGCAGTCATACAGCTCTTTTACATATAAAGCTACTCCTCCCCCCCTTCTTCCCTGCCTGTCCTTCCTGAACAATTTATATCCATCCATGGCAGTGCTCCAGTCATGCAAGTTATCCCACCATGTTTCTGTTATTCCAATTATATCATAGTTCCTTGTCTGTGCCAGTACTACCAATTCTTCCTGCTTGTTCCCCAGGCTCCTCACATTTGTGTACAGGCACCTAAGATACCGGGCCCATTGCCCTACTTTGCCCTGTCGATTCTCCCTCCTGTCGCATCTTCCTCCCTGCAGTTTCTCCTGGTGTCCTCCTTCCCCACTCGCCTGAGGTATTATGACTTCATCAGGAAATAAACAATTATTTGATCCCCCCCCAGTTCCAACTACCCTCTCTTTTATTCCTGCTGTTACAGCCCCAGCATCCCCCAAGTTCCATCCTTTCCCCCAGGTTTCCCTCAGTTTCACTTACCTGTGGGCCTTGGTCACCTTCCCCCTTCAAACCTAGTTTAAAGCCCTCCTTACCAAATTAGCCAGTCTGCTTCCAAATACGCTCTTCCCCTTCCTGGATAGGTGGAGTCCATCTCTGCCTAGCAGTCCTTCTTCCTGTAACAGCACCCAATGGTCGAGGAAGCCAAAGCCCTCCCTGTAACACCATCTCCGCAGCCAGGCATTCACCTCCAGGATGCATCTGTCTCTGCTCGGGCCCCTACCCTTGACCGGAAGGATTGAGGATAACACCACCTGTGCACCGAACTCCTTCACCCGTTCTCCCAGAGCCCTGTAGTCGCCTTTGATCTGCAGAAGGTCACCTCTCGCAGTATCATTTGTTCCCACATGGATGAGTAGCATGGGGTAGTAGTCAGAGGGACGGATGATTCTCGACAATCCCTCCGTAACGTCTCGGATACGGGCCCCTGGCAGGCAGCATACCTCCCAAGAGGCCTTATCTGGGTGACAGATGGGTGCCTCCATCCCCCTCAGAAGAGAGTCCCCAACCACCACAACCCGATGTCTTCTCCTGGGTGTGATGGTTGTGATCCTCCCAACCTCGGGGTGCATGGCTTCTCCTCTTCCATCTCATCTCCCGTCTGTAGTGCTGCAAAGCGGTTCTTTACCACAATGGAGGGTGGGATGGGAGCAGGGGTGGAGCACTGTCTGCTGCCAGAAGTAACCAGCTGCCAGTGTGCACCCTCTGCTTGAGCCATCTCATCCTTCTCCGAGGGTGTGGCAGCAGTCCTTTGCCTCTGGATAGTTTCTTCATCCTTGCATGTTTCGTCATGGATGCTATCCAGGAACTTCTCCAGGGCATGGATACTCCTGAGCCTGGCCACCTCCTCCTGTAACTCCCCCACCTGCTTCCTGAGAGATTCCACCAGGAGACACCTGTCACATTGAATGATCTCCCCAGCCTGACCGTCTGAGAGTGGGAAATGCAGGCCACAGTCCTTGCAAGTCCACGCCAGGATCTGGGTAGAGATATCCATGGTCAGTATGTCTGTCTGGATACAGGCGCTGGTGGAGGAGACAGAAGCAGTGCTGGCACAAGTGGCGCGGGTCCTCTTCACCATAGTAGCTACACAAAACACAAACTTCCCGCAAACTCCCCTGTTTGCAGTCCCTGGTTGCTCAGCCACTGGCTTTTAAGGCCGTCTCTGCCTAGGTCAGCCCTTGCCCCTCGTTAAGCACACAGGGGAAGGGTGATCACAAGGCTGATTGAGCTGATCAGGGCTGAGCAGAGAACAATGGTACAAACAGCCCCCAGACAATCACACAATCACAATCCCAACTCACACAGTAACTGACAATTCACAGAAATCACCTGTGGGGAAAAAAAGACACAAGCACAAGCACACACAGTCAGCAATTCACTCTCCCCAAGGTTCGCTCTCTCCCTTGCTTCTTCAGCAAGAGGATCTCCTTCGCCTCCTTCTCAGGGCTTCTCCTTCTCCTTCCCTCGCAAACTCCCCTGTTTGCAGTCCCTGTTCGCAAGCCTTGTGATATTCAGGAGAACTGCATGATAAATTGCCTGTTGCATGCAAGGGTTGCCAAACTCTCCAGACATTTAGACAGACGTATGTCCAGTTTCGGGGAGGAACTTGTGGCTGTGATGCATAAAGGTACCAGTAGCATAGGGAAAGGTAGTGAAGAAGTGGTGAAGGTCAGATTCAGGCAGCCAGGAACAAATATCTCCATAGCAGAATTTTCTGAATCACAGGCAGAGCTGCAGGGTCTCAATGTGTGGAAGAGATGATGGTGTTGGGAGGATGGCCTTAACTTTATTAGGAACTGGGGAACCATTTGGGAAAGGCAAAGCCTATACAAGAAGTATGGGCTCCACCTGAACCGAAATGGAACCAGACTGGTGGCATGTAAAATTTAAAAGGTTGCAGAGGAGTTTTTAAACTAAAGGCTTGGAGAAAGCTCATGGGTACAGAGGAACACATGGCTCAAAAAGACATGTTCCTTAGGGGATGATTAATTCAATGTGTTATTCTATATCCTAGTAAAGAGGAAAGGATAGAAGTTGATAAAGTACAGGCCAGTGTGGAAGAGAAATAATCAAACAAAGAAGAGTCCCATTCAGTTACATCACATGAAGGCAGACAATTAAATATTGACATTTCATAAATGCTTGCCTAGAAATGGAAAAAAAAATATTGATTAAGATTGACTGCCTGGTATTAAATGAGGATATTGGTATAATAGGTATCACAGAAACTTGGCTGAATGATAATCAATGGGACATGGCAGTACCAAAGTACAGAAGATAAAGGAATGATAAAGTAGGTCAAGCTGGTGGAGTAGTGGTGATATATGTGAAATAAAGCATAGTCAAATATAGTTAAAAAAACCCACCTTAGTACCATAAACTCTCTAGGGGTAGGAATTCCATGCTTTCTATAAAAATATTGCAGTAGAAACATACTACCAATCACCTGACGAGGATGTTGGTGATGGTGGTTGTGAAATGCCAAGGGAGGTTAGAGAGGTGACACAAACTGAAAATCCAAAAATAGTGAGGGATTTCAAGTATCCTCATCTAGACTGGATGTATGTCACCTCAGAACAGCGCGCACAGACAAAATTTTTAAACATTGTTAATGTTTTGGAGTAGTTGGAGTAGTTTGTGCTGGAACTCACAAGGGGAGAGACAATTCTTGATTTAGTACTAAGTAGAGCACAGGATCTGAACACAGGAAAGAACAAGGTCCCCAGTGATCTGTACTAGGACCTGTGTTGTTCAATATATTCATAAATTTACTGGAAGGGGGGTTAAACAGTGAGATAACAAGGTTTACAGACATGAAATTACTGAAGATAAATAAATGGTCATAATATCTTTCCTCTCCAGGAGGAGTCTCGCTTGAAGAATAAATCAATAACATGGACTTAATAGTGATGAAGGCATTAATAAACAGTCTTAAAGAAAGTGCATAGCCGCTAAGATGGCTTTTGCTATCATTTTCCAATAATGGAATAAACCCAGTTCATGTCCTTTTGATACCATCATGACTCTTGCCCATAGGCAGGAAACGTGTCCTTCCAAGAACTGTATAACTATCAAATCTTCTGTCTTTTGAATGATTAGTAACAAAAACCATGTACTTACACCAGTATATTCAGGTGAGGCACTTGAGACAGACTACTGCATAAAGGTACGTGGCCTATGAGGGGAAATATCACCCTTCTATCTAGAGAGCCCCCTCCTCCACCCTGCATGTATGGAATCAGATGTTCCAGCCCTGATTTTAAAGACTCAGGGCTGTAGTAGTAGGTATAGATTATTGCAAATCCCAACATTTTTCTGCTTAAGTGACTTTGGGATGTGTGTGCTTGCCTTGAGCTCAGTGTAGTCAGAGCATCCTGGAGGTAGTCTAGCTAGCACCAGTTAGCGATTATCACCAAAAAGACCATATGCTAGCTGGGGGTAGCTGCATACACTAGCAACTTGCCTGACACAACTCTATGCAGATCTGAGGCAGAAGACCCTAGGTATGTCTACACTGCATTGTAAATCTGGGTCTGTGGGATTCACACCCATGTACTCAGTGTTTACAAGGCTGTGCTAGAATTTCCACACTGCATTGTAAACTTAAGTTTACAGTTGCTGAATATGGGTGTCTCAACCCTGCCAATCCATTCATATTACACAACGCAGACCTAAGTCAGACCTCGCGTCTCTGGTGCCATATCCCGGGGTTTTTAGGACCCTTTCCAGCTCCTTGGTCAGGATATACAGTGGGAAAACCTGTCAGGCTCTCTCATGGCATTTGATGCAGTTATCTTCACTCATAAAGACATCTAGCGTGGCCATTTCTGTGACCACATGCTCCCAGTGGTGGCTACATGGATCCAGCACCAATGGAAAAACATGTGCCGTTCACGCTTTCAATCCTATTTCAGGAGTCAGTCAGAACATCCTTGAGATGTTGGTGGATACTTTGATGGTGGTTTTGTCTTGTTTCCAGGACATTTTGGAGATTGGTATATCTGGTTGATTCTGTGTCCTTGTGCATTATATCACCCAATCGTAGCATTGTCCAAAGAGTGCATGGATTCCAGGACCCAGTAGTGTCGAAGGTCCTCAGTGCAGGTGACTGGAGCTGGAGGCTACAGTCTTGTTGCCACGAATGCTAGCATCCTCTCAAACAGTTCTTTTGTTGTTCTCTATCTTCCTCCCTCAGTGTCCTGCTCCAAAAACTCTGCTGTCAAATCTGTCGTCATGATGTCCAGTCTCCTCTTTGTCTTTCCACCTGCATTGTGTTTTTTCTTTTAGTTTTGGTACTGGTGATTTGCCTTCTTCTATTTTGTTTCAGGGTCACTTCCTTCTTGGCTGCTGCAACACAGTTAGCCTCTTCTCATTTCCCCCACCTGCCACTCTTCCAGGCTCCTAGTTCCTTGTTGTGGACTATGCAGTGGTGGAAGGGCCTGCCAAGGCAAATGAAAGAACACAATTGTTTTCCCTGCTCAGTCAATACCACATTGCATCTGCTGCACATGGAGGGGCTTTGGCAACTCAAGGTCAAAGATGGCACCTTTTATCATTGAATTTAATTTGTTTTTTCCAAACTAAATTTTCTTATCTCAGTCTTTCGAGCTCTACACTGAAGCAGGACTTCAGTGCTTTCCTACCTATGATTTTGCTATCCTTGTAGGCAGGACAATCACTGGAGAATATTATAGTTCTGGAGATTTCTGACTGGCAGCATGACAATCTGTTCCAAACCACCATCTATCTATGTTAAAGAGCTTTTTTAGGTGTTTTATGACAGACCAACATGTCTCTGGAGTAGGCTCATGATCTATAGAGGTGACTTAATAAATATGCGTTGGATGCATAAGCAGGAATCTCAAATAGGAATAGAAAGGTTATTTTACCTGTGTATGTGGCATCATTTTGACTAGTCGTGGAATATTATGTCCAAGAAAACTATTGATAAATTGGAGAGGATTCAGAGAAGACCCATGAGAATGATTAAAGGATTAGAAAATGAGCTTTAAAGTCATACATTCCAGAAGCCCCAACTTATTTTTCTTACCAAAGTGAAGGCTACTGATTAATCTATAAGTAAAGGGGTACAACTCTTTTTATAATGGGTTCTTCAAACTAGAAGAGACAGATCTAACATGATCCAGTGGATGGAAGGTGAAGTGAGACATTCATTGAGAATAATTTGCCACCAGGACACTAGAGCATGATTCTCCATCATTATTGATACTTACATTACAATTGGATGTTTTTCTAAAAGATATGCTGTAGGAGTTGTATTGGGGAAGTTTTATGGCCTGCATTATATGTGGGTGTCAGGCTAGACGATCACAAAGGTCCCTTCCAGCCTTGGAATCTATGAATGTATGCCCTGCCCTAAAATGTAACTTGAGAGTGTTCCTACTCTGTGAGAAGTACAGAGGCATAATGAGCCAGGAGTGGGTTAAAATCGATAAGATGCTGCTTTACTTTGGAGAAACATTACAGTCTTCTTGAAAACATCCTGCATTCGCTCAAGTCTCTGGACTTTATGCAACCATCTCAGAACAATTACAACTCATACAGTGGGACTCATATACTGCCTGCACTTCCACCTCCCTGCCAGAATGGTTTGGATAACTCAGAAGTGTGCTCAGGGTGATCAGGCATGGCTGGTTTATACGGTACTAACAGGGAAGGAAATACAAGATTCTGAATTTTACTGCCCCAACCCAGTTTTGTAATAATCGGCCAGTATCTAGTAAAAATTTAGTAACATTTTGGGAAACTTTTTTTTTTTTTTTTTTAAATTCCTGGTATCTATTTAGGATGGCTTTAGGTTGGTGGTGAGTGGAGGGAAGGAGTGGGCGTGAGTTCTGCCATTAATGAAAAAATACTACCACCCTATGGCTATGTTTACACTTGTAAATTTAGGTCGACTTTAGCTAAGTCGACTTAGTTAAGTCGACTTAGCATGTCTACACCTAAATTTAAAGTCGACTTTGGGGGGGAACTTACAAAGTCGACCTAGAGCGTCTACACTGGACGCCTAGGTCGACTTCTAGGGGCTAGGGGGACCTAGGGCAGGTCCACAGTGCCAGGGGGCACCCCTTGCCCAGTGCCAGGGGGCTCAGCCTTTGCCCCATTGTACATGGGTACAATGGAGCAAAGGGGGACAGGGATCCTGGCAGGGCACAGGGGCAGGGTGGGCAGGGATCTGCCCTGCCATATGGGGGGGCATGCCAGGATCCCCCTGTGCCCCCCTCCCCCCCCGGCAGGGAGGGTATTGGTAGAGTCCTGGAGTAGCCCTAAGCCGACTTAGGGCTACTCCAGGTCTACACTGGCCTAAGTTGACTTTAAAAAGTCGACTTTAGGCTTAAGTCGAATTAAAATGAGGTTTAATAAAATCGACTTAATTTTCATTGCAAGTTGCTTAAGTCGACTTAAGGAAACTGTAGTGTAGACACAGGGTAAATTAAATTAATTTACAAGTGTAGATGCACCCTATGGTTATAATAATAATAATAATTGTATCGGGTTGTAAATTAGAAATCCATCCAATCTGAGGGACAGAGATGGGAGCAAAAACAGACCTAGCTCCAGCTTTTTTGCTACTTCTTCCTCCCCTCCTCCCCCCTCCCCCCAAGTCCTTGGAATATAGTCCCAGGACATACTGTAATTATGTCATCAGCATAGCCTCCTTAGTAACCAATGTGAAAAACACAGTCACTTTCCAAGTTTCTCCCAATGGCTGCTGGCTATCCTCCAGTTCCCGTGACTCAAGAGTTGTAAAGGTACTGTCCCTTGTTAGTAGATTATCATACCCCACTGTGGGATCACATTACATAAAAAATGTACCAGAATTCAGTTGTATTCCTCTTGGCAGCTAGCAGTGCACTTGGTAAGGGGCTTCTTTCTATCAGTGGCCATACTTAACGCAGGAAAGTATTAAATGTGAGTTCAAGTGAGTGGTCTGTGTGAAAAAGAAGAATTAAATGCTGAGCAGCTTCATTTGAACTGTGTTTCAATCAAGTAGGGTTGTTTCTAGTTTGTGGTAATCAAGTGGGGTGTTTTGGGGTAGAAGGACCAAGAAACACAGTCCGGGGATTGTGGTATAGCATTGGGGAACAATCCACACACAAATCTGTGAACCCAAGCTTGAGCTGCATCAACACTACAAAAAGATAGGGCTGAGATCTGAGTTCTAATGGGACTGTGGCTCAAACCTACTCCTTTGGTGGGTTCTAGGACCTGGGTCCTGAAATCTTGCTGACCCAGGATTTATTTGTATAGATGGGTGGGTGGGGTTGGGGGGGGAGGGTCATATGTTGGGCTCAAACCGGAATCTGAGCCTCAGTTTACAATTCAGAGAACACTATGGAAAATTTCAGCTATCTAGATTCAGCTGTTTCCTGGTGCCTTTGTCCCATCCAGAGTGGTTCAAAAATACCCGGGCTCAGATGAAAATCTGTTCCTGCATTTCTAATATAGATCAGTTGACTTTAGATGATCATGTAGAATTTGCAAGGAGAAGTTAAAGCTAAATAAGAAAAGGATTTTAATGTAGAATGCTCTGGGGGACATCTGTGAACAGATAAAAACAATATCAATTAATGTAAGATGTAGAAAGTTTTTGTTTTTTTTAAAAATGGTCATGAGGTCCATGTGACCCTGTCTAGGCTAAGCAAATGGAATGTTAATATACAGTTATTACAAATATGCAAAATGGAGATTTGGGTATTTTGTATGTGTTTTGGGAATGCTAAGAATTCCAAGTGTTTTGGAAGGGTTGTATTAAAGTACTTTGGAATATGCATCATATCTATACTCTATTTTTCAATGACCAGTATGTCTTATCAATGATCTCTCTGCTCTAGTAATAAACAAATAAAATCAGATTTTGATGGTAATGAGTTTCGGATCAAGCCCTAACTGATGCATTCTATACTTCCTGATGCGCTACAATTGTAAAGACTTGCTACCCAATACAGGAGAATAGGCAATAGGAATTGATATCCCATTCACCTAGATAAACTACTTACAAATTCACAAGTTGACCCAAGACTTGTTTAAATATGTAGCAAGTGTACTTGGGGATGATTCTTAGAAGAGTTGCAGGAGTGGATATAAATTAAATTAATCCATCAAAAATGCTCCTGCTCTGTTGTTCAATGTTGTGGCAATTCTGCAACTCCTTCTACATACAGAGCAGTTAGTCGTATCCCAACAGCACATTCATAGAGTTAGAAATGGCACAGATTTATAAGAATTGAAAAAGATGATGATCCAGTCCATCCTACTGCCAATACCAACCTCCTTTGTTAGCTTAGTAACTGACCTTGGAATTTGTCTTGTCTACTTGTTCCTGTTAATGAGACTTTTACCAATTCCCTTTGAGAATGACAGATTTCACTGGTTAGGAAGCTTTTATGATAATTGTACTAAATTTTCGTTTCTTACTTTAATTTCTTTTTGCTCAATTATATCCCCTTGTTCAGTTGTACATTATTTTCTCTCCCTCCTTTCTGTTTATAGCCTTCTAATAGAAATAATCCTCTGTCACATACTTCTCTAGGTATCTCTTAGCCAAGCAATATATACTTAGCTTACTTAGTCTTTAATGTCATAATTTTAGTTCAGTTTAGCTGATTAATGTGGAGCTCATTGGTGGCCAAACTTTCAAAAGAACAGTCTCACTTTTGCAGATATGGTTTTGGTAACAATTTTTCTTTGATCACAGCTTCATGGGAATGCTCCCATGAGCATCAGGCTGGCTTTTCAAAATTGTTGTTCACACTCTGAAGATGTGGCTCCATTTTATGGGGTGCAAAGAACAGGGAAAAACCAAGCTGTATTAGGTTTGTTTGCTTATGTGCTATAGTCCCAGGTCTTTAAGGTCTCCGGGCAAACTGATGTGGAGGAAGGCTCAAGAAGAAACAAGAAGGTCGATATATCACTCAGCAGCTCTATCAGGCATTCTTTTACCTGCAAGGTGAGTGGTGCAGGTGATACAGGTGAATCTCCAGCTCTGAGGCTGGTGGTATAGCTAAAGAGCCACTCTGCTACCTGCTCTCTCTCTCTCTCTCTCTCTGTACACACATCTGTACACACACACATCTGTACACACACACACAACTGGATTCTGTATCCTTTCAGTGGTCAACGTGAGGATTTCCCTTCGTAGAAGTTGTACAACTTGTCAGGCAGGGAAGGTGGAAGACATTTGAGGTATTACAAAGCAGCATGTCAGGGATAGGAGGGGATGAGGAAAGTGAAGAATATTCCAGCTGCTGCTTGACTGATGCAGTTGAACCATGTCCGCTGGGGTAACATAGAACATCCAAAGGAGTGCTCTGTATTAGGGTTGTCTCTATTAGCAAAGTTGCATCAGTTGAACTAAATGGACTTTTAACTAAACTGGATTAATTAATACAAGCCTCTAATGAAGACACACTTTAACCCTTGTTTAAATTGGTTGAGCTTGCATCTGTAATTTACCAAACTGTGCTAAACCAGTTGAAAAAAGGGCTGAAGTGCATCTTCATTAGGGATTGCATGGATTTAACTAAGTCAATTTAACAATGGTTTTGTAATGTAGGCCAGGCTATTTGGGCTTCTCCTTGCCCTGCTCCTGGCCCCCATACTGGACCATGATCGGGGCTGATAGACCTCTTTACCTATCACTTTCTTCAGCTGCATCAAGTCAAAACTATGTGCAGCCTGGAATCTAGCCCAGAGGTTTTTGAAAGTAAAACATGCTATAGCAATCTCTCCTCTCCTCAGCGAGTGTTCATAACTCTTATTAGAATTACTGGATTTACAAACATGCAGGGATTTCAGAACTAGGTGTCCTCACAAAAGGAGGGGGAAGAATGAATTAATCTGAAACTTTAGAAAGCAAATTAATAGTACAGGGTTGTTTGGAAATTAAAATATTTATTTAAAGAATCTCTAGCAATTTTGTAACTCGAAAGTCTGTGTGCTCCTGCAATACAGTATAGGAAAAGGGATTTTCGCCAAGATGGAACAATGCAAAATCCACTTTGAACCATTGGGCTAGAGTGATTATATTTACAAGTTTCATTGCAAAGGCAAAAATGCAATGTTCAGAGAACAGGGGTAGTTTAAAATGAACTTTTTTAAAAAGCAAAGATTCTTAGGGTGAAGTTCAGGCTCCATTTAAGCCAATGAAAGTTTTGTCATTGACTTCAACGGGGTCAGGATTTCACCACTGCAGGATGAATTATAAAGATCCAGGGGACTTAAGGAATTTGATTAATGCTGGAGCCATTTCTGACCCTTAGACCCTACTCTGTTTTCTCATTTTTTTGATTTCACAACAAAAGGTGAAATAAGAATGTAAAATAGAACCCAAACATGTCAGGCCAGTAGGTGCACACACCCTTCTCATTCAAATTCCTACTCAAAACTGCCTTCTCTTGTGATGCCCATGCCCTTCATACTGAGGTGAAGTTCACTCTTAGGGCCAGCACCAGCCTACGCATCATTAAATCCCAATAACACTGTCAAGATAGGGCTTAGGGGCAACTGAAATGATGTGTAATCCCTCTGCATAGGGGAGAATTTTACTCACAGACAGAATGTCCCACAAGACCCTCCCCATTACCAGTTTGAATGCTTATAACCATGTGCTCTGAGATCTGCATTCTGAGGGAGCAGAGAACCCTTATCAATTATTGAAGACTGGTGTTAAATGATACATGACATATCAAATGAGGAAAAGCATTGCCTGTAAATGCTGAAAAGGATGATAACTTTTTTTTTTTTTTTTTGATCAGGAGATTCATATCAAATGGAATAATCTATCTAAAGACTCAGGATTCTAATAACCAGACTACTTCAATAATCACTGAAAGTATTAAAATCTGCAAGCTTTATAAAAAGCTAGTGAAAATTATCATCTTCTATTCTTCCATCTTTTAAAAGGACATTCTCAGGGTTTTTCATAATAGCGACTAATGACTTGTTAATCATTTAAAAAAAAAATATTGCAACACCCACAAGAGGTAATTCATAATTGTTTTTGGAATGAAAATATGCTCTGTCATGCATGTGTAGGTTTCTGTTTCTGGGGAAAATGCTTAGAATCAAATATATGTCTAAATGGCAATTGGCAGGGCCGTGGGGAGAGAGGGTGACTGCTGCAAGCATAGCCATCCTAGAACTTAGCTTTGGTCTAGATAGATCAAATCTAGTTCAAGTAACAGGAGCAGTAAAGCTAAGACAGTGTGGCTTGTGGCCTATGCAATATGTACACAGGATCCCGGATCTGGTGGGATAACATATGCAGTCACTTGTGCTACCACCTGTTGTTATTCAAGCTAGCTTTCAGCTGGTTAGCTTTGGTGTGTCTACCTATATTTAGGCATGTCAGTGTTGATAATAGACTGTGCAGTAAATGTAAGTTGACCCAGTCTATTGCACATGTATTGCACAGTCTATTAAGCGGCTTAGCAGCCTGGCCCAATGTAGCAAAACACTCAAGCACATGCTTAATTTAGTCATGTGAATAGTCCCATTGATTTCAAAATTAAGGCTTGCTTGTACTATGGTTAAGCAAGTGTTTCTTGTATGAATCAGGACCAGATTGATCAACACCTTGCAGAAATGAGCCTCAAATATTGGATTAGGTGCCTCAGTTTAGATAACTATGTTTGAAAACTGGGATCCTGACATCAATTAAGCTGTATGAGAGAGAGGTGAATTCATCAGGAGTGTTGCTAACCCTCAAACATTAAAAAACCACGAGGCAGGCCCTGAAAATAATGAGATTGCCTTAAATTTCTAACACTTAATAAAACCTAGTATTTATTTTCAAACATGGCTTTCTGAGTCCTCTGTCTAAATTCAGTTCACATTTTCACGAACTTGTCTGTAATCATAATGGCTGCAAACTTCAAAAGAGAGAGAAAGCTGAAATTCTTATATAGTCACATGATTCCAGGCACTGTGGCTTTCAGAAAAACATCAAAATGAGATGTGTAATAAATTCAGAAGAGCTGATAAGGCTGCATCAGATAAATTCATAACCAAAATTTAGACCAAAAAGTAGAGTGAACCCAAGATGCTTTTGTTTGGTTAACTTTTGTTATTACTTAGGAAAAAAATGAGTTTGTTTTTGACCATCAATGGAAGTAGTAAATCACAACAAATGAAATCTATCGTCATGGTATTTCTGGCTTGGGAGATCTGGTGAGAGATAGCCTAATCTGAAGGTATGGCCTGATTTTTTTCTCAAGTCTAGGAGATGAAGCAAAGCAAATCTCTGGAGGTTCTCCCCTGATTAGTTATTGTGACAAGGTTTGAAGGAAATCCTACATGTAATTGCTTCCTAGGTTCCTGCTTATATGGCTGATCATGGCAGTGTTATAACAAAAGGAAAGGGAAACTAGCATAAAAGAGACTACCGTAGAGGATAAGTGGGTCCAGTCTCCCCCCAGCTGGCTGAAGTTTGAAAGTCATCAGGTGATTATAACCCACAAGTTTGAGTTGATTTGTTCTGGTTTTGAGTTTGTGTATTTGAAAATAAAGCAAGCCCTGAAGAAGGACATCAGAAGAGACCTCAGTTGGAATTTCTGTAGCTGGTGAGTCGACATACTGACTTATTACTTGATAAAAATATTATGCATAATTTTAAGCTGTGGTGATTATTACATAAATCGGAAGCCTGTCCTAGTGATTTAAAGCACTGCACTAGATTCTGGTTTTGACTCTGCCATTGATTTGCTGTGTTACCATCACAATTTGTGCATCACTCATATATAGCTAATTTTAATACAACACCCCCTCACCCCTGGGGTTTCATTTAATATAATTTGTAAGCCGTTTTGGGATCCTTAGATGGAAGGTGATAGAGAAAAGCAAAAAAGAATTACTTTTTTAGAATTAACATTAAAACTTTATCACATTTTTTCACTTAAATGATCATAATAACTAAGCTTTTAAATTATTTTTTATTTATATAGGTATTAAATATCATACAGACATCTTTAACTGGCCATGTTTTTGTCTAGACTTCATAATCCTTAAAGCAATAGTAGCAAAACATAAACCAAGAAAAAGTAGTATTTAACTACCCCACAGACTTCAGAAGGAAGAAAAGGCCGAACCACCGTGATTGTTGTAATCCCTTCCAAAATCACCATCCATAACTGTATTTAAGCTGCCATTGATTATATATCAAGTGGGTGACACCAGAAATAATACATACCAACAAGCAAGTCTTTCGATGGTATGGAAAGACTGCTACCTAATGTATATTGTAATTACCCAAAGGCAGACAGATTTGAAAAATGAGCACATGAGCCACATGCATGAGAAGGTCACTCTGAGCAATTATTTTGCTTTAGCATTACCTTTCACTGCAATGTGATTACCTGCCAGATAATATATATAGCTGTGATCACTGATGTCAGAGAAAAGCAAATAGGCCTGTGCTTATAACTTCTGCAGTCAACAAATGATTTGTCCAAAGTGTTTTGAATGGGTCAAGCATCCAAAGGAAAATGGGAGGTTTTGAAGAACTTTGTATCAGGTAATATTTTTCAAAGGAGCTGAGAACTCAACATGCTGAACTCTTCTGAATATGTGGCTCCAGATGTCATTGCTGACTGCTTGAAAAACTGATCCTCAGCTCATTTGAAAATGTCTCTTTATATATATATATATATATATATATATATATATTTTTTTTTTGCAGTATGTATGTATTTAAAGTATACATACTATGCCCTGCTGTCTTAATGCAGTCTCTATAGTTGAGATTAAATTGAAGACATTTCCTCTATACAAGAAGAGCTGGCTAGAAAATATAGATCACAGGGAGAACCAATGGATGAAGTTTTTGTGTGGTGGGGAGCTCTCATTTTTTGAGCTGGTATGGTAGAGGACTAATAATCGTCCTTTTCGGGGGGGGGGGGAGGAGGGGTTTAAAAAAAAGACCTTCTAAGTAGGCCAAATGACAGAGCGTGCTGCGGCAGTCATTGAAAAGCTTTGGCAAAGAGGTAGATTTTACAGTGTTCTCAGACTGTGCAAAGGCTGTGCCTTGTGCAAATGTCTGGTAACAGTAAGCTATAGAAACAAGGCTCTGCTATTGAGAATGACCTGCCCTTACTCTATAGGTAAGTTTACATGTAAATTAATATACTTCTTAAAGCCTGTTTTTAATGTAGGCCTTGATTCTGTAAGTGAAATTGTCATGTGTCAATTTTGCTAAATTTATTATCCTTTAATTAAAAAAAAAAAAAGGTCTCTTCTCTGATGAAGTGACTGACTATATGTATAGTCATACAGAATAGAATAGAATATGCTAGCCAGCATATATTGGTTAACAGACTCCATGTTTGTTGCTTTAATAATTGTTATAGTTAAGGTGACACTTTTGCCTGGCAAGTTAAAATATGAAGGAGTTGTAAGGGTCTTTATATATGATTTAAAGTGTTTTACCAAACTGCATAAGTGGCAATACATAATCAACATAACTAAAATCAATGCATCTTGTAATGCAAGCAAAGCTATAAATGCAATTTATATGTAAGGGTGAGACATAAGAGTATTTCAAGATCCCAATCATGGATAAAGTCATTCAAGGCTTGTTCTTCCTTGCACATGCCATCGCTAAGATGAGTAATCTTTTCTTCTAGTTATGTTTTTAAATGTAACCTGCGTGTATTAACATGCATGTTAAAAACCGGGAGGTAAATTTCAACTTCATCCTGGTATTGGTGCTCACTTGCCTAATAGATTCATTTTGGAACAAGTGGGATGACATTATTATACTGTACCCCACTGTGCTTTGCATGTGAGGAGTAAAAGGGAAATTTGATGTAGCGACATTACAAGTGATGCTACCAAACATAAATTCCTTGTAATAAGTAACTACACAGTATTGCCCATCCATATTATAGGTCACACTTACTATGGGTTGTCACCATTTAATAAGCTTCACTGAGCAGGAAACAGGAGCATCTAGCATCTCTGTCTCAAGATACTGGTCCAAGCCATCTTGGCCACATGCATAAGTTGGGATGCCAAAAATATTGCATCAGTGCACACATTGACATCTCTTTATGAACCAACAAGCTGTGTATGGTTCTCTCCAGGTTTGTGTTGCTGAGTGATACACCAATAGTTGATCCAGTCATTCCTTGTAGATACCATCTCCTAGGAAACCTACTGAGTGGACAGTAACTAATTTATCCAAGATTCTTTTGCCAGGATTTGATATTTATAGTGATACTGCAAAATATACACGTAATCAGACATCGAGCAAGATTGTTTTGAGTTGCATGTGCCTCGATTAGGATTCGGTGTCACTGATCACAAATTACAGGTGGTACTGAAAGGGATCTATCTACACAATTTAGTACATTGCCAATTTGCCACTGTTCCTGTTGTATATGAAGGGCAATACCATTTAACCTAACCCTTTATTGCTAATAAGGTTAGGCAATTTCCATTTTTCGATGTTCCCTAAATCAGTTGATTATGGTAATTGACATGTAATTCCTGTAAAGCAGTGCAAATGTATTGCTATTTATTTATTAAGTTTTGCTAGTGTTTGGCTAAACAGCTTAACAATGTTATGTATACTATATTCCACACACTGCTTTTTGTTTAATTTGGATTTTTTAGTAGCTAGGCCCCCAATGCCATGAATTATGGGTTCATAGATGGTTTCCACAGCCTGATGCTCAAAATAGTTAATTTTATTGTATTTTTTCATATTGCCCCTCTTTCAATAGACGAATACAAAACAGAAATACAGAAAATTCTGAAATGTAACCAATAATTCCATCTAGACTTCAAAGTCTTCTAATTTGAAAGATACTTGACTGGAATAGTATTTTCCACAGGTACTGAGTTTTGTACATGTTTCTGATAAGAAGCTATTATGATCAGTTTACTTGTATACAATCACCAGATTAACTCTCTCTTTCATTGTAATATGGCTAAAACCACAAGTATATTCTTGAATTCAGTTGTTGAGTAATATACAGTTTAAATAACAGTCAGGTGTGGCCTGTTAGCAGCCTTTATAATGGTTTTGTATTCGACTGCATGCTCAATTGCCCATTATGGTAGTTTGAAATGTAGTTGGCAAGTCTGGTTGTTTGTTAATTTGTTTCGTTTTGTTTTATTTTTAAAATAAAATGCCATCTTCTTCTGTTGCCTGAGCATTTCTTCGCAGTATCTCATATCTTCTTGTGGTTCTGGTTTGTGAGATGTACCCTTAAACTAATTTTCTTTGCAGTTGCATTATTTATATTGAGTTAAAAATATATATACATATACTTAACTGTGGCTTTTTTGAGTTTTGGGGGAAAAAATGGTATTATGATTATAACCCAGACATAATATTAACACAGTATGGTACTACTTACATTAAAATATTTTTATAAGAGTATAAAATTGGCTTGTGTTGCCAACAAAGTAAAAATTATAAAGAGTTGTGTGACACAGACAACATATACCCACATAGGACAACATATGACATAGTATAAATTTATAATTAGACGAATGTTGCCAATATTGTATTTATAACTATACATGATGAGGCATTAAAATCTTAAAGTTATCAAGGCAATGCATTTTTTAAAACAAATAGTTACTCTCCCTAATTAAATATTTAGTATTTTAGTTTGTTACCTTTTTATGTAACACTTGTAATAAGAATTTACACAAAATTCCTTTTATTTGCCCAATTTGTTGAATTAACTTAGTTAACTTAAGGCAGTTTTCATTATTTCATATAACATTTATTTTAAGAGTACTACTATTGAGAAATAAGGAAAACTGGTGTTTCATAGGCTAAGTCTACATGGACGGCAGGAATTTTTCTGCCGTCAGTTTGATCTTCCAGATTTGATTGAGCGGTCAGTTAAGATCTGCTCAGTAGACCTGAAATTCAACTTAGTAACTCTAGCCCCTTAAGAAGAGTACTGTCGAGTAGAAGGGATAGCACTGACTCAGCACAGTGGAGACAGGGAGGTAAGTGAGCACTAGAGAGTTGAAGGGAGACATGCAAATTATTTTATATAGCTTGCTTATCTCCCTTCGACTGCTGCCAAAAATGTTGGCAAGTGTAGATAAGGGCATGTTTTAGTTACTGTCAGGATTAAAAGCAGAGTTAGCATTTCTGTGGCTTGGCAACCATATCTTCAAGACAGCTAAGAGTATCCTCAGAATTCCTAAAAGGTTAAAATAATTAATCCTACTGGATTTATTTAAGTAAAGTTTTTGTCTTAACTGTTCTGATGATTTCCTTTGGCTCTTTCCCTCTTTTTATACCCTTCTGGTTTACACAGAAAAGAAATTAGCCTTAACCAATCAACTTCCTGCCTTGTGTCATGCTGTCTTGAGTGGCTCACAACAGAGAGAGCCAATCTTAAAGTACGCTGTCAGAAAACAAGTGCTGGACTTAGGGGTACTGGTCATATAAACCAATAATCACACCACATTGGGGTACTGCTCCCACCCTGAAACGGCCAGTCACTTACCCCAGATCAACTGGTACTCCAGATCTTATACAAAAAACAATGCTGGCTGCCAGTTCTGTAGTAAACTAACTTGGGTAGCCAGCGTCATACCTTGATTTTTCTGGTACCATTATGCACCACTTACCTCTTTGTTCTGAACATGTGCATTCCAGATAGAAGGGGGAGGGAAGACACTTCCTACGTCCTGTACTAGTATAGAACAATCCAATCATAGAATCTTAGGGTTGGAAGGGACCTCATGAGGTCATCTAGTTCAACTCCCTGCTAAAAGCAGGGCCACTCCCACTAAATCATCCTAGCCAGGGTTTTGTCTAACCAGACCTTAAATATCTCCAAAGACAGAGATTCCACCACTTCCCTAGGCAATCCATTCCAATGCTGCACCACCCTCCTAGTGAGAAATGTCTTCTCTTCTTTCATTGGGACATTTCTGTACTGGTTTGTACTATGGTAAAATAATTGTATACTGATCCTGGCAGCTTTCCTATCTGTTAGCTAATACAAGATGATATGAGCTAGTTAGCATAAGTGAACAGGATTATAGCAAAGGTATAGGCCAGTTTAGTCTATATAACTGTTATAATATATTTGTGCTTAATGTTTACTAATATGTGTATATATAGTGCAGATAATGCAGATCTATATATATAATATACCAGCATATATTATTTAACATTCTGAACCTAACTGTTGGGTTCTTTTTTAAATAGAGCTGAGTGAACAATAAACAGCAAACAACTCTAAAAATTTACCTCCTTGGGCCATATTTTCACCTTTCAGTGACACTGGTGTAGAGGGGTCCTAATGTCAGCCCAGCTTCTGGAATATCAAGTATATTTGCTGGTCTACATTAATCTTTTCAAATGTATTCTTCTAGGAATTGATCATGAATGTTCTAAATCCAAGGTCTATTGCTTAATTGTGATTAGTCAGATAAAAAACATGATATTAAGTCTATATGTCATGAGTAGTGGTGCCCAGTGGTCCCAGTAGGTTAGGTAATTGTTAGATCCATGGAACTGTGAGTTCTTTAAATCAAAACTTCATACTAAATTAGTGTAATAAAACTAGATGCTGTAGGCAACAAGGCCAGTAGCTAGGTAAACCATAGACTCACTCGGGGAGTTAGAACTAGAACTGTGGACCATAAGCTCTAGAGAAAACACAGGTCCCAACTACCTGAGTTGAAGGAGAACTGATGTAGCTGTTACTTGTATTAGTTTTCTCATCCTCCCTGTGGGGTAGCCCCCAGATGGCAATATCACGGATGCGTACATACAAAGGCAGTACCTTGCAATATGAACCTATGTACCTTATTGATCATGTCTGCACTGTAAGGGTGTTTGCACAATGCAGAAAACAGAGCCCAAATTCTATCTGTGCATGCATTAAAACTGACATTAAAACTCTGTAAAACCTGGATTAGATTTTCATCTTTGATTCTTCTAGTCATGGATTTCGAAGAAATATTGTCGGGACCCTGCACTGCTAAGCTGGAAATATGATTGGCACATCTAATTGGGTATTGAGAGAAATGCTGCTTTCCCTTTCTAAAAGTAAGTGTAAACACATTGGACTGCATTTAACTAAATGGTAATAAAATAGATGATGATAAGAAACAAAGTTTTTAGTCAGGGTAACTTTCACTTGACTTTTCTGAACTGAAGATTTTATGCTGCTAGAGCATCAGTTTGCTAGACTGGCCAGAAGAAATATTATCAGTGTTGCTTCTTATAGAAAGATTTGCATTCAAAGTTAAAACTTGTGTCATCATCTCTTACCCTGTATCCATTAATAAGTGACTGAAGTGGACAAAAGTATTCACTCAGAGTCTACATTATATGTTTAAAGGGATTAAACACTATGATATTGTTAATATTCAATTACTATGGGAATGTAAGTTAGGTAGATACAGGAAAAAATGGAGTCCAAGTACAGGGCTTTCTTTGGCGGGGCTGTGCAAGAATAAATAACGTAGAATGATATTCTGCAGTTGTAAATAGAGCAATAGCACAGTGCTAAACAATTTACTGTTCTTCAGACAGAGCTTTACTCTAAAGTCTAAAGACAATCTTGTTGGCTACTCCAAATAACAAACCAGAGGAAAGTTTACATACAGTGAAAAAGATGCAGCAGGAATGGGAAGGTTCCAAAGAGTGTAAAGAATACTGAAGGAGAAGTTTAGGGAGCCCTATGAGGAGCTAGGAGAGACTGCAAGCAGAGAGTGTGGGCTGGAAAAAACCACTGCCTCTAAAGTAGAAATCAATCATGTTGTATAGAAACAAAGCAATCTCAGGATGACAAAGAGGAAGGGGCTGAAAACATGCAATATATTGAAAAGTTTGCCAGTGGTGGGTTGCCCTGATTGGTGAATGCGCAAAGTAACAAATGAAGGTCAGAGTACAGCCAAACAAGAGGACAAACCTGCAAATGATTAAATAGACAATTCAAAAGACATTAAGTTCCTGTGGCAGACAGATGGAGTTGACATTAGAAGAGGAAAGCAGCAAATGGAAATGGGCGGAGCACCTGAACTTCAGTTTTCTCTCCAGAGAAAGAGTTTTTATGCACAGTCATTTTTTTAAAATGGAATTGGCAAAGCAGATGACAAACTAACATTAGAGCAGCAATCTTCTTTTATTCACTTACAGCAGATCTTATCAGCTTGTGGAGGAGAATTCCACCCTTTGATAAATCATAGGTGTCTAGCACACCAGCCACTTAAGCTGATTAATTTGTATTAACTTGGCCGATATATTCGACAGCTTATGCTGCCTGTTGCAATGAACTATTCAGTACAGCAATATCTGGATTTCATGTGCAAAGGATCGGAGTGATGATAATTGTAGCAAAGAGCTGTGTAAATGTGATAGGAATTAGAAACAAACCTCAACTACAAAATTCAGGATCCTGAGATTTAGACCCCTCCTCTAATTTAGATCCAAGGATTTGGTTCAACCCATTGCAGGGGGAGGCACCAGCTATATAATTCAGATCTGGATCTAAATTTGGAATTGAACTCTGTTAAAGTTTAGGAGCATTAGGAAATGAGATTTTGATGCAGACCCATCTCTGATAAGATTATAAAAAAAAATTAGGGACAGAAGTTCAGTATATATTTGGATATTTTATTTCTTTGATTTACCAGGTACCCTCCACAATGGAGAATATATGAAAATATTTGAGTAATCAGTGGAAAATGTTATCCTGAAAGATGATTCTGTATGTTCCATTGAATAGATTCTGATCTCTGTTAGACTCATAGACACATAGACTCAAAGGTTAGAAGGGACCAGTACGATCATCTAGTCTGACCTCCTGCACAATGCAGGCCTCAAAACCTTACCCACCCACTCCAACAATAAGCCACTAACCTATGACTGAGTTATTTACCTCCTTAAATCATGATTTAAGGACTTTAAGATGCAGAGAATTCACCGGTAGGTGAGCCATGCCCTGTGCTACAGAGGAAGGCGAAACCCCCCCCGAGTCCAGGATTTCTATGGTGATCAGTTAAACCCTGAGCACGTGGGCAAGTCTCAACAGCCATTCACCCAAGAAACAATTCTCTGTAATAACTCAGAACCCACCCCATGTACCCTCACTTCTTAGGCCATTTGCATATCCACCACTTGTAACCAAAGATCAGTCAATTTCCAAAATAGGCTAATCATACCATCCCCTCCATAAATTTATCAAGCTCAGTTTTGAAAGCAGTTATGGTTTTTGCCCCCACAACTCCCCTTGGAAGGCTATTCCAGAACTTTACTCCTCTAATGGTTAGAAACCTGCATCTAATTTCAAGCCTATATTTCTTGATGGACAGTTTATAACCATTTGTTCTGGTGTCCACATTGGTGCTGTACTCAAATAATTCCTCTCCCTCCCTGATATTTATCCCTCTGATGTATTTATATAGAGAGCAATCATATCCCCTCTCAACCTTCTTTTGGTTAGGCTAAACAAGCCAAGCTTCTTGAGTCTTCTTTCATAAGGTAGGATTTCCACTCCACGAACCATCCTTGTAGCCTTCTCTGCACCTGTTCCAATTTGAATTCATCCTTTTTAAACATGGGGGACCAGAACTGCACACAATATTCCAGATGGGGTCTCACCAGTGCCTCGTACAGTGGCACTAACACCTCCCTGTTTCTACTTGAAATACCTTTCCTGATACATCCTAGAACCGTGTTAGCTTTTTTCATGGCCACATTGTATTGGTGGCTCATTGTCGTCCTATGATCAACCAGTACTCCCAGATCCTTCTCCTCCTCAGTCCATTCCAACTGATGCATCCCCAACTTATAGGAAAAATTCTTATTTGTCCCTAAATGCATGACCTTTCACTTCCCATTATTAAATTTCATTATATTCCTGATACTTCAGTATACAAGGTCATCCAGATCTTTTTGTATGGTATCCCGATCCTTCTCTGTATCGGCAATACCTCCCAACTTGGTCTCATCCACAAACTTTATTAGCACATTCCCACTTTTTGTGCCAAGGTCAGTAACACTTAAATAAGATCAGTCCCAAGACTGATCTCTGCGGGACTCCACTGATAACCTACCTCCAGCTTGACAGTTCACCCTTCAGCATGACCCGCTGAAGCTTCCCTTTTAACCAGTTCCTTATCCACCTTACTATATTCATATTAATCTCCATCTTCTGTAACTTACCTAATAACTCCCTATGCTGCATTATATAAATCAGCAGTTGATGGAAATGCTTGCGATTTACGCAAGTGAATAAAGATCAGATATGTTTTTATGATTAGTGATTCCATACTACTTTTCATGTTCTTTAGTGACAGTAGTTAGTATGTCCAGTATAATTCCCAAGATTCATCTAAAAACTTAGCTAAAACCTCAACGTGGAGCCTCCATTCTGTCCTGATACAAGTACATGCAACTTGGGAGAAATGAGTGAATATTATTTTTGGTGGCTTGAAATACCTTGGTACATTTTCCTATAATTTTCATTCTCGCATTTGAATCCCAGAAGCAAATGTGCCAAAACATAATGGGAATTGCTGTTCTTGCAATTTTTTCTCACTGACAGAAAGTGTGCATGCATGCACATACACAGTAAGCATGGAGAGAGAGCGCAAGACTCCATACTATGAATTTCATGCCAGGTTTACAGAATAAAGAAGTTAAGATAAACATCTGAAATGTTAGGATGCTCATCCAAACCATAGCCAAAAGCTGAATCATATGAAGTTCCCTAAGCATACCTTTTTGTGTCTTTTCTACGGGTGTACTATAGATATTCCACACCATTTTCTTCTCCCTGGTTTTCATGCATTTTAAGGTATCTTTTCTTAGTGCTTCAATTTCTGCTTTGTAGTAACACAGAGAGATACTAGCTCTGGTCCCTTAACTGTAATTCCTTTAGGAGTCTTTTGGAGGAACCAATTTTTTCAGTATTTTTTCCCCTTTGGAAAGGTGGCTTCTTCCCTTTCTCCTGGATATCAATTTCTCATCTTTCCCTATAAATTTTGAAGGAGAAAATTAATTTTAAGAGCTATCCATGGGGCATTATATGGACTCAAATAAAGTGTTCATTTAATTAATCTAAAATAATGGTTTCCACTATAAAATACTTTAAAAGACAATTATTTAAAATCCTTTGCAGCTGTCACATCTGTTCTCCTGTGGAGGGCAGACTTGTAGCTGTGATATGGGATAAACAGCATTCTGTGATGTATGCTCTCTGGAATAGAATAGACGCAGCAAGAAATAATGGCTGAGTTCTCTGTGGAGTGTGTTGAAATCAATGAAGAAACTTTAGAAAACCTCTGAAAAAGAAATTGTAATTGATGAAAAAGCTACTCTAGATGTGAAAAACCTTATAGATCTGATTCACCGTAAAGTGAAACTGACGTGGCAAATAGAAATGAAAAGTTGACTGGTGGGGTTGAATGACTCGAGCCTCTTTTAACTGGTGTGAGACATTAGCCTCTAGGTCACTGGTTTTAAATTTGTGCAGATGCACATATTGCTATTGTGCAAAAGTCTTTATGTGCTGGCAATCTTAATTAATTTCCATGGGCTGACAACATAAGAATAACCATAAATTTGGCATGTTACCGATTTTAGTAGAGGTAAAGGCCCCAATCCAGCAAAGCATTTATATTTTATCATTAAAGCTGGGCAAATTTTTTGGATGAGTTTATTTGCCAGAAAATGCAGTTGACTTGAAACTATTTGTGAATTTGATTTAAATTTGCTGAATAAATTTGGCCAAAAAATTGGGAAAGGAGGGGAAATGGCCTTCAGCATCATTTACAAAACAGGAGAAGAAAGGGTGTCTGTGCCTCTCCTTATACTCTCTTGTCTAGAGCACTTCCTTGGCCTGGGGAGACCCAAATTTAAGTTACTTCTCTGCCTGATTCAGAGTATCGACTTAAACTGGTATCTTTTACATTGCACATGAGGGCCCTAACGATTGGGTTATAGGTTTTCTGGGTGGCTCTCTTGTTGAAGCTGTTCCACTTTGTGTAAAACATTTCACCATTGGGTTAGAGATAGAAAGAGTGACTCGATAGCCTACTGGTGAGGGGTACCTAGGATCCAGTCCTTGCTCCCATGAAAGTTTTAATTATTTATACTCAGTGGCACAACTTCAACAGGAGAGAGTTTGGCTGACCTTTTAAACACGCATATTATTATATAGTTGTTTGAACAAGAAGTCAATCTTTTTTGTCTCTCAGCTTCTTATAATGTGTCCATCATTATGGTGTTCATTTACCTCTATTTCAGACATACTTTGCAGGGTCAGGACCTGAAAGAGAGGTACTTGATTGCCATGCTGACAGGCACATTATAAGTAACTGAGACAGAGACAGAGAGAAAAGGAGGGAGGGATTTATTTCTTGTTCCTCACACATGCATTTAAATAACAATAATATTAGAATTCACTTTTTTTTAATCAATGTTTGTGTGGAAATGGGCAAGGATAGTGGTAGACAGTGTACAGGCCATGGAGTTAGGAAATCATGGTTTCTGTTCCTGGTTTACACTGTGAACCGGAGAAGCTCATCCATATTCACCATTGCCACGAACTCACGCCACTCTTGTAGTTGCACCAGTGAGTCAGTTGTGTTCAATTTCCCCATCTGTAAAATGTTAAAACCTTGGAGGGGTGTGATAAAGACTGGTGAGCTAACATTTCTATCATGCTTTGAAGATGTAGTGTTACATAAGTGTGAAGAAGTATTATTCTATCCAAAAGCAAAATTGCTGGCTGGATTCTGGGTGTGCATCTGTGGCACAGAACCCAGGTCAAGTAATGATGTGCAGAGCATGTTTATTAGATTAACCTTTTGGAAATTGGGGTAGTGCAGAAATATCTTTCCAACGGCTCTTTTTCCTTGGCCATGTTCTCTTTTTTCCTCTACTGCTGTGGTCAGTGGAGGTGGGAGTGGCTTTATGTGGTAGGAGATCTGCCTCCCACTATGGTGATCTTCCAGAGGCCATGAAGTTAGGAGCAGATTATACTGGTATTGTGGGACAAAGCAGTTGCACCTCTCCAGAGAATCATTATTCATTTATTTTGGGGGGATCCTAGTTCTTTATATAAACTGTATAGGAAACATGTAACTTCAGCACTTATTAAACTAAATCTAGGATAGATAGAACCGATTGAACTTTGAACAACTTGTGTTTGCAAAGGCTTCTCAGACGGGAGGAATGAGGTGCCAATTAGAAGACTGGTGCAATGATAGACTATTTGTACTTAACATTGTCTAGTAAAGATAGACATAACTCTGAGGGCAGTTGTCATGCCTGTCAATTGAAGAAGATCATTACTGCAAGCAACTGAGTGTCACTACGTGAAATGACAGGGGACAATCCAAACCTTGTAGAGGTAATGAGTAATGTGTCAAGTATAATCCGAAAATAGGATAAGGATGTGATCATGTGGAAGAGTTGGTTCATATCTCATGAGGTTTAATGTAGGCAATTAATCATTATTTGTTAGGCACAGTGTGCTCAGCACAGAATGAAAAGAAGAAATCCTAGTCCCTGCAAAAAGAAAGGACTAGCTGTAAGAAAGATAATTAATATTTGGCTTGATAATGGTGTAAGGAGTTAACTTCACCTGTGCAGTACAGCTTGTCTACTACAAAATTTCTTGTACCTTTCTCAGAAGCATCTAGCACTGGGCACAGTTGGAGACAGGACACTGGACTTGGGGAGTCACTGGTCTAAGTCATTATGACAATCCCTGTGTTCCTAAATACTTGATTATGTACAACTGAAGAGGGGTGAATAGTGAAATTCATCCACTGGTATCCCGAGAGAAAGGCAGGCATGCCTTCTCAAGCTGCAGAAGAAACACATTAGCTGCTCATTATTTGTATTGCAGTGCGTCTCTGGTTTGACAATCTCCCCACTTGTTCAGTTTGTATAATGCACAACAGAGGTCAGCAAGCTCAAACTGAAGGAGCCAAATTATGATAAAGTGTGGCCTGTTGTTCATACTAAGCAGTTACATAAACAAAGTACAGTGATTCATTGTGCTTCATTTAAAGGTGCTTCTTTGGTTTCTGAATCCTGATCAGGGTGATTAATGCCCAAGCAGTTTTCGTAGGCAGCTATTTGCTTGATAGGGTTTGACAAGAAGCAGTCAGCATTTGGTAATTTGAAAGAAAGACAAATTCAGATTTGATGCTTTCAGATTCGGCTGGTGCTTCCAGCCCTTTCCCTGAGATTAAAACAGCCTAATAATGAAATAAATTTACTGTACAAATGAACTTAAACCACCCAAAATTCATGTATGGCAACATCAGACACAACACAGTGAGCCATGTGTGACTCATACAGAAAATGTAAAGGTCTAATTTAAACCTGTAAATGGGAGAAGGAAAGGAAAGGAATTTTACAGAAATTCTTTTGGCACTCAATCCATTATGCATACAGGAAGAATGAAATTATGTGAAATGGTGCCCATCGGGTCATCCAAGAGGAGGGGAGTTGTCATATAAAAAGTACATCACTTCCGTCTATAAAATGTTAATCCTTTTGCTGCTGAATATGAAGGCAGCCTGTTTAAAGGTCTTGAGTCATTCAAAGGATAGTCTTTGAACTGAGATTTCAAAGGAATGTCACAGAGGATCACTGGAGATTATTTATTTATTTATTTTTTACTCTAATAGCAACTACCACCCCCATTTTGCTAGGTGCTGTAAAAACACAGCTAAAAGATGGTGTCTGCCTCGAGGAATTTAACATCTAATTATATGACAGGAGACAACAGGAGGATACAGATATAGATGGGAAGCACAAAGAAACAGTGAGTTATGTACAGTCTGATAGGCAGTGGTCTCGACACACCAGTGTCAAATAATGGTCACTCCTGGATTTTTTTTTAAGTGTAAACACACAGGACCTGGTTGGAATGAAGCTGGAATGAAAAGACTTTACTCCCAGAAACTCTGAATCTTTGCCAGCAGTCTGAAAGCAAGGTTGAAGATACTCACCCAGGTGGGTCATATGTAATGAAAAGCCATACAAAATGCATCTACTATGCCCCTGGCATACCCATAACCTCTGCCTATGAAGTGAATGTGACAACGGAACGTCCCTGAGCAATGTGTTTGTCTCTTTGCACTTTCCACATACTGTGTCAGCAGGCATGAAGCGTTTAAGGTCTTTTTGGCTCACACACACTTTTATAAGAAAGTTAGAATAAATTAGAATACTTGTTTAAAATAATTTGGAATGATGAGTAGGAAACAGGTGCCTGTGTTTTCTATAATGCAAAGACAAAAAAAGATTATCACCAAAGAACTTTGCCTCATTTTCCTATGGAGACACTTCGAAACCAAGGAAAATTCTTGTAACAGAGGGATTTAATAATGATACATTTAATTTTGAATTTTTTTTGTCAGCAGAAGTTGATTTGCCAGGCTAAACTATCGAGAAATTGAAGAAGGATTTAGCTGTACATCTGTATGAATTTGCCATTTAGTGTATGTTCACCTGTGAAATTCATAGATTCTAAGGCCAGATGGGACAATAATGATCATTTGGTCTGATTTCCTGCATAACACGGACCCTAGATAATTTCTAGAGTGTATCTTTAAAAAAAAAATCTTGATTTATAATTTGATTTTAAAATGCAGAATCCATTGGTAAGGTCAACCTAAGCCCAGTGTGGACGCTTAAGTCGACCTAAGGGCAGTTAGCTCGACTTAACAAAGTGGACTGAGTCCACATCCATGGACACCACTTTAGGTCAACTTTAAGTCGACTTAAAGTTGACCTAACTTTTTGTAGTGTAGACATAGCCATTGAGAACAGCCTTGTTCCATCCTCCTTAGAAGTCCTTTCAGAGATTTAAAGATTGCTATCAAATCCCCACTCATTCTTCTCTTCTTTTTAGGAGTCTAAATATATTACGTCAGCACTGTTATTTTTATTAACCAAATTTGTAATCTCATCAGAAAAAGATATCCAGTTTGACATGACCTATTTTCCATAAACCCATGGTGATTTACATTACCCTCCTGTAGTTCTTTATTAATTGAGGTCCATATCAGCAGCTTCATTATCTTGTAGGGGATCAATGTTAGGCTGACAAACCTATAATTACCTCAGTCATCCCATTACCCTTTTAAAAATTGGCAAAACATTAGTTTTCTTCCAGTCTTTTGGTAGTTCCTCAGCACCCCAAGGCATAGAGAAAATCAACTTTAACAATCCAGTGAGGTCCTCAACCAGCTATTTTAAAACTCTTGGATGAAAGTTTTCCAGTCTTGCAAGTTTTTTAAAAAACATTGAACTTTAGTATCTGTTTAACAACCTCCTTATATGCTAATAGCATGGAAAGAGTGATATCAGATGACATGACTGCATCCTCTACCTTTTTCCCAAATGCAGAACAGAAAATAGTATTGAAAGCTTCTGTCTGTTTTTCATTATTATTGATAGTTCTACCATTTTTTTCTAGTGATGCACCAAAAACCATAATTGGGATTCTTTTTGTTCCTAATACCTCAAAAAGCTCCTCCTTATTATCGTTAATTATGGTGCTCATAGAGATTGCCTTGTGTTCCTTTGCTTTCCTCATCAATTTTATAAAAATTTCTAGTTTCTTAATTATATTTATTACTATCAACTTCCTCTTTCTTCCATTAACTAAGATTATTTATTAATTTTTTTTATACCTGACTTCACTTCCCTTTTAAACAAGGTCAGTTTTTTTTAACCTATCCAAACTTCCTCCTCACTTGTGATACAGTGGCTTTTTGGGTGTTGCATATAGTGATCTTAAACAATTCCCAATTATCATTTACATTTTTCTGATTTCACTTCTTCCACCCAACTGATTTGACTCATAATTGTTTTCGGCTTTATGAAATCAGCCCTTTTAAAACCCCAAACATCTATAGCACGAGTTTGGACTGTATTCTGTCTGCACGTTATAAATGTGATAGAATCCTGATCACTTGTAACTAAAGTACTATTACATTTTAGTTCTATAATGTGTTCCTCTTTATCTGTGAAGATAAGGTCTAATATGGAATTTCCTGTGACGTATGCAACACTGTCAGGGAGGAGATTGTATATGTCCATATTATTTTGCAAGTTGCAGCTATTGTCATGATCCTAGAATAGCACGGGTAGTGGAATCATGGTAGCTAGTGTGCAACAGAATGAGATGAGGTGATAAGATCACACCCGCAGAAGGAAACAGAGTGAGTATTTTTATCCATTAACCTGAACTGTCGTGGGTCAACGTGGCTGGGGGGATCATTGGGTACTTGAACTTCTAGCCTCACAGTATCAATGGTAAGGTAGAAAATCTTTGGCTATGTCTACACTTACTAAAATTAGTTCAAATTAGTTAGTTTGAACTAACTAATTTGAACTAATTTAAGTTAGTTCGAATTAACTTAATTTGAACTAGAAAAAGTTAGTTCGAACTAAGCCAGTGCCATGCATGGCACTGGCTTAGTTCGAATTAGCGATCCCCATTCATTTCAATGGCCGGTTAGTTCGAACTAAGAAATTAGTTTGAATTAATATGGCCACATTGGCTAATTCGAACTAATTAGTCCGAATTAAAGCCTTACTTCTGAAGCCCTATTCTAATTTATTAGTGTAGCCATGGCTTTAGTTAGTTCGAATTAAGCCTCCTTAATTTGAATTAACTTGCCAGTGTAGACATAGCCCTTGTTACTAGAACCTTACTATTTTTCAGCATTGAATTTTGTGTTGAATAATAGCTGGAAGAAATTAATTTCATCATGTCAAGGTCGCTTTTCGGTATTCTGTTGTACAATCTTATCACTGTACCAGTGGTGACTTCTGTTTAAACTGATGCCCTAATTATGTAACTGACACCATTGTTTCATTTCTTTATTTTCCTCCTGCTATGCAGCAAAAACCCTGCATTCTGTTTTTAGAGAGCTCTTTGGAAAGGAGACTCCACTAATTAGTCTGGGTTTTTTGGCAGAAAAAATTATTTCAAGTATTTTCCCTACAACGCCCAGTCTAATAATTGAGAACAGAATCTTTTAAACAGCTACAAACCACATGGCTATGCAAATTCTGATTTACATAGCTAACTTGTAGTTTTAAAATGGAGCCATGAGCAAGTAGCAAATAGAATTAATGAGACTATAGTTTAATGCTTATACAGTGAACTAATCTCCACTCAATGACATAATCCTTGCATGGATTTGAGTCTCTGACATGTATGTGATCAGTGAAGGGGAATAAAGTAATGTAGCCATATATTGCCTTCATTCATTCTGTCACTTGTGAAGAACCCACACCAGTTCTGGTTGTTTTTAAGTTAAACAGCATTAGCTGTATCATTGCTGTGTCTGGCCTACAAGAATCTATCTGACTGTGTATGTTTAAGTCTTAGTGCTATTCAACATGCTGACAGTTCAATTTCAGCCTGTCTTCTCTTGCATCTCTCTCTCTCTCTCTCTCTCCTTTGATCATTTCATTTGTTGTGCAAAGCTGCAGGTTAAGGTTTCAGTTGTCACATGAAATTATTTCCTGATTCCCAGTGTGTTTAGTTGGAATCAAAAGTTCATAAGGAAGCTGCCAATTGAAGGTAGCAATGAAGAACTTAGTTGAAAATATAATAGGGACAACCAACAGTCTGTATGGAAGTATTTACTGATGTTGAACATAAATTAGTCACTTTTGACAGTTTGTCAGTGAGTCTGTGTGCTTCAGTTTTTTTGGTGTTCAAGATGAAGCCTTAACGGAAGCTTGATTTCTCAGATTGTGCTGATCATTTGTTCTCTGAAAATTGGGCCCCATTAAGGGCAATCAAAGCTTGAAGTATCGAAAATCACTAACCATTTTTTAACAACTTGGCCATAATTAATTTTGTTTAAAAATCTAAAATGTAGTTGTCATTCTCAGAAAGCACAGTGATTTCTTATTCATGCCAATGGATGTTGTGTATGTCTTTCTAGGAGGAAAAAATTCCCCTTGAATGACACTGTTGGGGGACATTGGTTAACATAGAATTGCTCAACAGAACTGACCATTGCTTCTTCATGACTTACTCAAAATAAAGCTTTTTTAAAAAAAATATCCCAGTTCAATCATTTTTATTGTTGCTGTTATATTTTTTCAGAATGGACAGGGAAACCAACTTAGCCACCAGCTTTGTTACCAGTTTCTAAGCAGTTACTTCCTTATTCTCATGGACTATTAATTTATTCTTTATTTCAATGCACAGACTATGAAAAATTCAGTGTATCCTACTTTGATCTCTTACACAAACAAAACAAGGTTAGCTAGTAACTACCCTAACAAGTCAAGAAAATTCAATCTAAGTGCCTCCCATGGATATCTTTCCCCATTAGTTTGTGGGACAGTAGTGTTTGGCTAGATCCCTGTTGAACTGAAAGAGAGGGAGCTGGCTCCAGAGCACTGTCCATGAGGTGCCTTTGTGTTTGGAACTAATACTCCATCTTCACTCTGAGACACAGAAGTAGAGGACTAATAGGGACAGATGTCTGTGGGATGGACTCACACTGAGTTTTCTTGACTTTTGTAGGGTTAGCTGTTAGCTTTTCTAATTTTGTTTGTGTAACATATCAAAGAAGGGTAAACTGTATTTTCATATCTTGTAAACTGAAAAAGTCAATAAATTAGTCTGAGAATAAGGAAACTTTGATGACAAAGCAGTTGGCTAACTCGATTTCTCTGTGCATGCTGAAAAAATATAAGGGCAAGAGTAAAAAATAAAATTGAAGTTAATGGAACTTCAATAATTTACTCTATATGATGATCTGTCCGTGTATATTCAGTCCTAGACTTCTAATAAATAGCCACGTTTTCCTAAGAGAGCAGAGTGCCACTATACTCCTTGTTTGTTTTTATAGAAATCTTAGTGTACTGAAGAAAATAGTGGCATAGTCATTTTGTGGAGTATTGTGGCTGCAGTCCTAAAATTAAAGGTAAACACTGCTTAATCCACAGTTGTTGACAATCACTATCTTTTGCGTGCAAAAGGTGGCAAGAGAAATAAACTAATTTTTTTTTTCAAAATAAAGATTTCAATGAGATTTTACTTCAAGTAGCTTAGATGACAAAGAACAGAATAACATTTGGTAGACTGAAATGTCTCCCTCATTCTGTCAAATGCAAAAGCAGACCTGAACTAGCTAAATCATTTTCCTTTTAAAGCAGACCTCAACTGCAGAGAGAGACTTAATACACTCCTATTATGATAGCTAAGAGAGATGACTGTGCATTAACACACAGTACTAAATATAAATATGGACCTCTATTAAAGGAGATTTCTTAAGGCATGGTAGGGAATAATTTATTAGTTTTTGTTGATCCCCTAATGGGATTGGCTTTTGCTTAGTTTCTTTTACCTTCGCAGTGTCTACTCCAGTAATCATGTAGGGTCTTCTCCTTTGGGGTACTAAACACCACCTACTCAGTACCTCCCCCCCGGGTGCAGAACAGCCAGCCTGGGGGCCATGGGGTGCAGCCTCTAGTCCCCCAGTGCTGCCTCACCCGCAGGCTGCTGTGGTGGGGTACTTGGGCCCAAGGCTGGCCAGGGAGCCCACAATGGTGGGCAGCTCGAGGTCCGAAGGCCCCTTAATCCAGCCCTGATTTGACTTTGACGTCATCAGTTAATTCTACTTAAAGAGATGTTCATGAAGATCTCAACAGACAATTCCAATATGTAGCAAAGAAGTTTATTCAAATGTTTGTGGTTTTGCTTTTTGTTTAAGTCCAAGGCTCCCAGAAAATCATCCAGCACAGATTTCTTGACATACAACACTCTTGAATTTCTGGTATTCAATACAGGGACTTGCTGTATTGGCTAAAATGTGGAGTTACAATGCACTTTTTTTTAAGATGCCAACCCCAGTGCAGCTGATGCAGAGACAATTAAGAGAATTTACCTTACAGTGGATGGATGAAGTGGGAATTACAGAGAGGAAAGTTCAGTTTGCTAAGCTGATGGTGTTCTCCTAAACTCAAGACTTAGTGGTCGGATGCTACTTAAAAAGTCTCTTAATGAATCCAAAAATATTAACAGCTGACCTTAATAATTGCAACAAGTTACAAGTTCATGCTGCTCATTTTGAAGAAGCTCTTGGCAAA
>ML685777.1:13069219-13179971 GCA_007922175.1 Pelusios castaneus
TTTAAATTTAAAATACAGTCATTTCATAAATGTTTTACTGTAATAAAAATATTTTGCTTAAGTCCTATACCCAGGATTCATATATCATAAAAAGGAACCCTCCCGTTTCAAGTCTTCTTCAGAAAATTAGCTATTTAAAGAAGAACTTCTTAGCTGGTCCACCTAAAGCCTGTGTAAGACTTCAATTCAGTGAGGCACTTATGCACATGCATTAAGTCCATCCCTGTTGAGCAAACTAGTTTCAAATGCTTGTCAACCTGGGGACTAAAGTCTTTGGGTCAACTGGTGTGAACTGCCAGAATGCCATCGGTTTAAGAGGAAACTCCTGCACTTGACATCCTACATGAATATTGTATAAAAATTTGTTGACATAGGGTGTCTAGATTTGTTTAGACATTTAGGACTCCTAACATGTTTCTGTTTCCTGACAGAAGACCTCATCCAATATCTTTTGAAGTCAACAGGAGATAAATGACATCTTTAATGAATGCAACTCCTGAAATAAGGTTTTTGAAAGCATTCTCCAACATGTGCTTAAAATTGTTGTTTCTCTGAATGTTCCTGTCAGAGTGACCTTTGGATGAACAAGGTTGTGCTGTAAGGCATATCTTCCTTCACTGAAGAGACAAACACTTAACATGTCTGTCCATGAATAGGCCCAAATATTCCTGAGCCTGTACTTCCTTGTTACTGTGATGTCACTTTTCTTAGAGCTACTCAGATATATTTAAACTGATGTTTCAGTACTTGATGATTATAAAATGTATTTACCTGCCAACTCTCTGTTCTTGGGGAACCAGGACCTGGTACTCGGCATGTCTGACTCACAAAGGAATCCCTAACCACCCAGCCTTTGCTTGAGCCAGAACCGATCAGAAGAAAGAGTTACCAAAAGCACTGAAAAGGCTTTGGAAGATACACATAAGCCCTTGTCAAGGCTGTTTCCCCACTCTGGCACTTCAAGTGCTGAAGGTGGGGGGCTGCAAAGGGCCTTAAAAACTACTGATCCTAAAGCCTTGTCTTAAAACTCTCCAACGCTACCAATTTCCTGGCCTTGGAGCGGTATTGCTGCCACCACCCAAATGCAAAAAACCCTTGAAAACTCAGGAAGGCGCACTTGGGAATTCCTTCCTACAAGGTACTTCTCAGTCGCCTTTATTCCTTCCTCAGGAGAGTGACTGAACCCCAGCTGTGATATCAGCTGAAAATGGAACTGATTTCCCTTTAGTAGTTGGTGAACAGTCTGAGGCACATGCACACAAAACCTCTTGTCTTTTAGACAGAAACACAGCTTATATTAAAAGGATAAGTGTTCTTTAATTAAAAGGATAGCTAAGAAACACAGAGGGTTGCTTCTCTGGGATTTAACTTAGGTGGTTACGGGATGGGGGTGTGTGTACATGTGCTCAACATAGAGGAATCCAAATAAAGAACCAAAATAAAGACATACCCTGAACGCCTGTAGCTACACATTCTCTGTTCTACTCACACATGGTTGGTTACAGAATTAAGCCTTCTTAGGCATGGATGTCTCTGGATCTCCCATACGTGGCTACCTGGCCACCTCCTGCTCCTTGCAGGACCGCTGCGGCCACCAAACAGGAAAGAGGCAGGGTTGCTGCTCCAATTCAAAAACCTGCTCTCTGTTTCTATTGGCTCTCCTGGAACATCTCTAGGACTCACAGGCTATGGTGTTAACCCTTTCCCTCCCAAGGTTACTATAGCCCCTCCAAACAATAATGACAGGATTAAGCCTCATTTGCATCAAAGATTTGACAAGGAAGCCTCTCCATTAGCATACAGAATGGAGAACAGATATTCCAAGGCTCAAACTGCCTTGAACTCTGGGACCAGTGAAGTAGGGAAGCACTGCATGATGGGATATCTCTGCTCCCAGTATTAATGAACCCAGGCCTGCACACCCCAAGTTAGCAGTTATCAGACCAATTCTACTGATATTCAAATACTGAGTCTGCCTAATTGCATTGTGAACCTCCTTGAAGGAATATCACCCATAGCCAGGAATGATCAGCTCCTCTTGGCAAGCCTAAACAAAACAACTGGTATATTTCCTTGAGTCATTGTTTACTCAAAAATAAACCTGGCTCCCATGAACCATTGTTTCTTTCCTACAAAAGCCCTTACCCAGGCTCAAAACTCCGTTCTGGTGCCTGGACCGAAAAGCTGCATCAGTTCCATTAGCACTTCATCTTTTCCTGACTGATCAAGTTGGGTATGGGTGCATGCGCGCACACACACACAATCTCTCTCTTGTTCTTTTTTTTACGCCAGGCATAATTTTAAAAACCTGACTTTTACAATTAAATTTGAGCTAGATTTCCCCCATTCCCCAATTGAAATAATGTAATATTGTAACTGTTTGGTTTGTTTGTCTCCCCTTGTATGGTTATTATGTCTAATATTGTAAGTTTTAGATACCGGGCAGGAAAATAACTTTTATAATCAAGCTGGTTGCGAGACTCTTGCCAAACTTCATTTACTCTTGCGCGTTCTTGGCTTTCCCATTTGCTCTGCAACACTTCTCTTGCTGAAGCCAAAGATCCTTGTAATGCCCAAAAATCTTGTGGGGTTCGTTCATCAAGGGGGTTACTATCAGAACAATTGTGAAAGTGGAGATGGGGACATGCTGAACCTGTGGCATATGAGGGTAGCAGTTTGGAAATGCTGTTCAACCTTGCCTGCTGAGTCCATGGGCAAATAAGGGGTCAGTTTAGGAGTGCTGAGTGACCTGATCCTCTCAGACATGCTCTGTTAATCTGTGTGGATGTGTGTGTCCATTTAATTCTGGGGCTGGTGAAACCTAGCCCTGGGAACCTAGGGCCTGCAGGGAAGCTCTACTGAGAGGGGACTCTCAGAAGAGAGAAACAGAGCTCTGTATGGAAACACAACGGACACGAGCAGTACATTAATAGAATTACAGAAACCTCACCATAGGAATGTAACCGTAGTAAATGAGCTCACCCCACAGTGATAGCCAAATCAAGTAACATTTCTGAAACTGTAACATCTCTGGAACTTAGCTTCCGGAAATGATAAATAAAAGTGTTGTCTTCATTCATAAGGGAAGGTGCCAATATACATATTCTCTCAATATTTCTGTGTTTCTGACCCATGTTTGATGAGACTAACCTTCATGGTATTTCTCATGGCAGCTTTTTCTTCCAGTTTCCCCACTCCTTTTCTTGTTTTATTCCTTTCTTGATTTTTAAGCTATAGCATATAAGAGGTTAAGTCCAGCAGTGGAGACAAATATGTAGGGAACAGGCTTGGCAGTTAAAAGATCTGGATGCTTTTCCTGGCTCTTTAGTTAATGATACTTGTGATCATTTAAAAAGATATTTGAGAGCTACTGTTGAAAAGGCAGTGTTCAAGTGGTAGGTATTACAATGATCAGGATATTTCTTGATATAGGAACGACATATTTGAAACAAGTCTCCCAGATCTTTGTTTGCATGAACACTCAGTTTTCATCAGCTATTGTGATCCTAAAGTTATATTAATTTAGGTTTGACATTGCCACAAGTAAATCTTAACTAATTTTATTTACTGAGTGTTTGTGTTTATTTATTTGATAATGGAACCCCTAAAATGTGCATCTCTGCATCTATATATTTATCCAAAAGCTCTTGGAAAGTCTACAGATAAGAATAGTAAAAAGCATGCAAAAGGACATTATTTGAGTTATCTTTTCTCTTAAGCTTTTCTAAAAACAACTCTGAAATGTAGAGAAAACTCTAGCTAATTAAATTTCTGGAACCGATGAGCCAATATTTGACAACTCTTAAATGGGCCTATTCATTTATTTAGATGTACTGTACTGAGAACAAAATGCATTTCAAATAAATATAGGGGGCAACAGAGACTCTAATTTCTCTAATGAAATACTTTTCAAACACATGCAGGATATGTGACAATGCCCACACCTTGTTAACAATCCAGTGTATTGTATATAGACAATCTAACTTCATTTCAAATCTGCCCATCACAAAGTAAAGTGATGAATATAGAGTCATTATAAATGAAAGCTGAAGGCAAAGTTAATGTCAGTATATTCGTTTATCCAAATGCATTCAATATTAATGAAATTTTAATTGCTATTGCAGACTTATCACAAAGGATACAACCCATGGTGGGAGAGTACAAAAACAGTGATTTGTTTCACTGTAAGACTTGAAATGTTGTTTTCTGGGATGATGTGGTACACTTTCAAAGAGAGAGACAACCTCTTCTCCCCAACTCTCTCCCTGCTTTCCAAGGCTTCCAGATGTACTTAGAACAAAAGTTTGATGCAACTGTAGCTGGCAAAACTGTATTTTTCTTGTGGTACAATTAGCAAACAGTATACAAACTGAATTTATTTTTAACCTTTACAAAAAAGCATCAGAAAAGCAAATGTCCCTAGTCACATTGTAACAAGTGTAAACACCAGCCCCAGTTCAACAACCTTACTCTCTTAACGCAATCATGGATTGTTCAGCTGATCTTGGTACTTCTAGAGCATGGAGTATTTACATAAGGATTGTAGGGTCTCTAACTCATATCTTGAATCTCTCTCCTCTGCCCCCTAGAGGAAATTTCGAGGATGATAGTTAGTGTCAACCCACAGGGCTTCTGAGATTTGAGACTGTGGATTTCTGAACTGACCAGAAGTGTATATTAGAAGAATAAAACATAGTACCATAAAAAAAAGTTACTAAGTTACCAAAGAAAGTTCCCAGCCCTGCTGTGTTTAATTGAAAATGCTGCTTGATGTGGATTAGAACACAAAACACAATCAGAGACAGTGAGAATAAAACCTCATTGGAGGGACTTGAAAACTTGCCAATTTTGCCCAAGATAAATAGCTTTTTAGATACCCCTGAGTAACTATAGCGTATATAGAACACACAAAGGTTATCTCACTGCAAATTTCTAATTAGCTATCTTGGGCAATTGCTGTGTTTTTAGCAGACATCACTGTGTCTCAGTCCCCTGCTACTTTGACCTGCTGAAAAGCAAAGAGGGAATGATGACTTTATTAACGGAGTCAAATTCTGCTTTCATTTTACAGGAGTAAAACACCTTATTTTAAGTAAAATGCTTCTGAATTTTTGTGGGAATGGATGTTGCGATGATAATAACACCTAATTCTTCTTTCATACACAATTCCTCCTCTGGTCTCCAAGGCTATGTCTACACTTGAAAAGTTAGGTCGACTTTTCAAGTATAGACATGGCCCCTTTTCGATCCTATTAAGTCGGCTTAACAAGATCGATTTAGGCGCTAATCCCCATCCACACTGACTTAAATTGACTTAATAAAGTCGACTTAAGCGCTAGTTCGAATTAAAAGGAGGTGTTATTAATTCAAACTAACTTTTCTTTAATTCAACTTAAGGAGCAGTTTAAGTCAACTTAAAGAAAGCCCAGTGTAGACGTGGAATATTTTAAGTCGACTTAATTTGTAAGTGTAGATGCACCTTAAGTGCTATACAAAGGAAATCACTATCTCTATCCCCAGATGGGACGTGACTTGCCTAAGGTTACCCCCAAGCCAGTGGAAGAGTTGGGAATACAACACTAGTGTCCTGCATCTCATGCCAATGATCTAGCAATGGGGATACACAGGGATGCCTTTGTTGTGGACTTGAATAAATATAGTAAAGGTGCCCTTATAACAGCACTAGATGAACAACCTCAGCATTTTGTTTCAGTCCGTTACATCACTTTCATTTTGCCCCGGTCTTAGAGAACAGTTGTACCTGAGAAGCTGGAATATGGATAGATGAGTGAACAGGATATCAGTCTGATCAGAGACCGTATTGCAAACAGGGGATATGCATGTGATTCAAAGTTTAATGGCTGAGTGACTACAAAAACTTTCCATTATCTCTTTGCAAGCTTCACTAGAAAAGCAAATGTGAAGGGAGGTGTAGGGAAAGGCAAACTGTGGAATGAAACTTTGCAGGTTTAGACTTCGGCTTTTGCAATGTTCCATTGTCAAAGACGGTTACGGTACATGTAAGACAACTGTTTTTCTTGATTGGATCCGTGTTACTGTCCTAATGGCTAATGGGTGGCATATCTTTCCAGCTCCAAAATATCCAAATCTTGCCCTGCGTGTGACAAAGTTTTGACATAGAATTCTTCAGCTGAACTACTTCTGAAACAAGTAAGTCCCCTTAGGGCAAGTCTACATTACTGCTTAAGCTGATCTCATTTGTATCACTGAGGAGTGTGAAAAAAGACACTTCCTGATCAAAGCAAGTTACAGTGATCTAAGTGCTGTCCACACCAGTGCTGTGGAGAGCTTTCACCTCTCGTGGAGGTGAAGAAATTAAGCAGATGAGTTAGTCACTGGAACAATCAGTGCAACTGCATGGACGTAGTGTTTCCAGTGTAGACCTGCCCTTAATGTGTGTAGTAACTCCAGAGCAGTCTCCTACAGGATAAAGTAAAATGCCTTATAAGGAAGGCATTTTGAAGACCTCTCAGGGACACATATGTCTCTCCTCCTGCCTGTAAGCGTGAAAGTCTCTCTCTCTCTCTCTCTCTCTCTCTCTCTCTCTCTCTCTCTGTGTGTGCGTGTGTGTGAGAGAGAGAAAGAATTTTTATGTATTTGCTGAGATACCAGTTTGATTCCATAGATGAAATCTAATAAACTAAATTTGCTTATTGGATAAGAATGATAGCCAACACAGAATGGTATAATTGGATAACCCTTTTTTTTTTAGTACAGGGAATGTTTAGCTCACCAATTTTAAAACTGGGTTATTTTCAGGTCAACTTTTTAGCAGTATTTTTCAAATTTGCACATTTGCTTATTCTTAACCAACCAGTAATTTATTACTACATCCAGAACTGCATTAATATCTGATCAATAATTCTCCTCTCAAGTGGAGACACAAGCAATGTCGAAGGTATGTTCTACAATTACAAGACAATTTTGCAAACAATTGTCACAGAATAGAATTGAGGCTGATCAGTTATATCAAGACATAATGGAAATTATTAGATTTCATATTACAGTTACTTGTTAATTTCTCAATTCTTTAGTATTTAACACACTTTACAGTTTTAGGGTACATGTAAATAGCCCTATAAATAAGGCAGAAGATTACAAAAAAGCCTTGACCTGCAGTTGTGCTCAGGGTGTTTAAGGAATATTCTACATGTCTGAGTAAACTCTTTGGGGCAGAAAATATGTCAGTATGATCTACAGGCCTCCAAAACACTACAAGTAAGAGCTAATATCAAAACCAAGTTTTTTGTTGTTTGCTGTTCTTTAGTGGAAGCATTTTGTGATTCATCACCTGGTTGATGGTGAGGATTATGGTGAGGATGTTCTTTCCTTCTCAGAACCAGAATAGTTGAATATTACAGAGTCTTCTGTACTCTTATTTTTAAATAGATCTTGAAAGGTGTTGGCTCAGCCAGCTATGAAAGCAGTTCAAAGCATCATTCACTGATCTAAAATGGTTCCAACATGTGCTCTGCGTTATACCAGACCAACTCTTAGAGTTGCTAAGTGTGAATCGCTGGAGTTACTCCAGATTTACACTGATTTCACTCAAAGCAGTAGCTGTCCCAATGTGTTCAAGTTGAACTCTACAATCTAAATTACTGAACAATATGATCATAGCAGTCTAGCTGAAAAATTGCTTTCTGCCCCAGAAATTGAATGACTGTAGGAGGTGCTCGCAAGGAAAGGAAAGACTTGCCATTGACCTTAATAATAGAGCTGTGTGAATTTTTTAAATCTGAAATGTCTCCAAAAATGCAGATTCTTGTCAATTTCACAAAATTATCAGAAAACAAAACAAAAGAGAAAACATCCTAAAGCAAACTTTTAAAAAAATCAAAAGAGCCGGACACTTCCAAAAATGTCTAAATATTGTTTACACAAAAATGACCTTTCATTTAGAAATTTACTTGAATTTTATTTTAACATGATAAAAGCTCAAATTCTAAATGAAACATTTTGTTTGGCTGAAACAATTTTTAACAAAAAAACTTTATGGAACTGGCCCAAACGGAAAAAAAATAGTTATTCACACAGCTCTAACTGAGAGTCTTTTGAAGAAAACAGCTATAGATTTTCAAATTACAGAGCTAATGCTGGGGAAAGTGTGAGTTCCTTTTGTTAACTGGGGTCAAAGAAGTAAAAAAGAATGGGATTTATATGAGGAAGGGTAAAAAAATAATTGAACTTGAAAATAAGGAGGTAAATAATTCTGCTTCCATCTTCAGTAAAGAGAATATGCAGATGAATGCTTTGTAAATTTAGAAGAATTTGATGTAATGAACAAGTATGTTTCAGGTCTCAGCAGGATTTTCCTAACTGCTGTGTTCAATTTTGGAAATCAGCATGGTCCTGGAAAAAATAAAAGTGTTAAAACTCCTTCTGATCAGAAAAACTACAACCAAAGCACTGAAAAATATAATTCTGTCACAATCTCAATGAAAGTGTGTCACTTGCACCAAAATTTCATTTTTGAGGAAAATAAGGGGGGGAGGGAGTCAAATATTTTAAGAACAAGACATTTTGATTTCTCATCAAAATGACTTTGTTTTTTATTTTGTATTATGCTTTATATCATATGAAATAAAAAGGAAATATCAAAACATTTTGATCTTATTGAAACAAAAGATTTCAACCCATTTTTTCCTTTGAATTTTCTTTTGTGGAGAATTTTTAAATTCTCAGTTTCATTTCTAATCAGAACTAATAGAGCGTGTGTCTACACTTACCAATTAAGTCGACTTAAGCTAGCTTAAGTCGACTTAATTCAGTCTGCGCCCACACCACATTTTCCTTAAGTCGACTTAAGCAGCTGCTTAAGTCGACTTAAGGAAAATTTAAGTCGACTTTACTAAACCTAGTTTTAAGTCGACTTTTCTGGCTAAGTCAATTTAGCCAGTGTGGACGCAGAGTAGCCCTAAGTCGACTTTGAGTCGACTTAGGGGGCTTTAGGGCTTCCCCACTACCTTCCCTGCCAGGGTGGCTGGCCCAGCCACAGCCTGGCGTGTCCCCGCACAGGGCAGGACAGAGCCCTGCCCACCCTGTCCCTATGCCCCACCAGGATCCCTGTCAGGCTCAGCCCCCATTGTAACAAGGTACAATGGGGCAAAGGCTGAGCCCCCTGGCACTTGGCAGGTCCACTTAGCCCCTACAAGTCGACCTAGGTGTCCAGTGTGGATGCTCTAGGTCAATTTGGCAGGGTACCCTCTAAGTCAACTTAATTTTTGAGTGGGGACATGCTAACAAAATTGACTTAAATTATCTAGAGTAGACATAGCCAGAGACTCTAAGATCTTGAAATCCTCTCTAGCTTTAATTTAAAACCCCTTTGTTTATTCATCTAGAAAATACAGTGTGGATTTCTGTTACTATTCCAGGACTTCAATCCTCCTTCCCAGTTAAATTCCCAGTTTCAACCCCCAAATTTTGATCTTTGAGTCATGCTGTGCACTGGTCCTGTGCATGACTCCTATAGGTAATCTGTGCTGAACCTTTCTAGGATAAACTGGAAGCAATTCAAAAAGGAAGCACCTCATGAAATGGTTTTCAAAGGAGAAGTAAAGATTATCCTACCTAGCAAATTTTAACTTTTCCACTGATACCTTACATGGCATATCTTAAAAGAACCTTTGCAATTGTGTCATATTGGTATTAATAATATAAATGGTCACTCCGATTTCAAACAGTGCCACACTAGTTGTGTTTACAAATAAATCTAAATGCTGCATATGAAGTGGCGCTATGTTCTGTGGTGTAACTGATAAGTTGTGATGTGCTGTTCCTTTGCAACAATTCTGCAATGATTAAAGAAAGCAATGTATATCTATTAGTCTTCAGAGACCTTAGATGATACTCTTTGGGGAGTTAGTATGTAGTATGTAGAGATCCTTGAAACTCTTATGCACCCCTGTGCCCTCTGTTAGTTGGGATCCATAGTTTCCTTGGATCACACCCCACTCCACTGGTGTTTTGATAGAGGTTGCCATTTAAAAGGTCAACATATGCTGCACAATCATTTTCTGTAATCTATATAAAGAGAAGACAATTTTAAAGATGACTATAGCCCAGGGATGAGAAAATTATATATGCACATAGGAAAATTTTATACAGACACTACTTTAAGATGGAGTTAAGGTAGGAGTACGTGTAAATGATTTAAGATTAAAAAAAAATTACAAGGATGTTATCACAACTAAATTTAACATCCTGGGAAATTCAGACAACAGAGTTCTGTGGCACTTTTAAAGACTAACAGATTTATTTATCGCATGCGATAAATAAATCTGTTAGTCTTTAAAAGTGCCACAGGACTCTGTTGTCTTTCTACAATAGACTAACATGGCTACCCCTTTGGAATGGGAAATTCAGGGCTGAGATTAGCCTTAAAAGCAATCCAGACATGTTTGTTTGGGTGTTAACATTTGCATTTCAAACTTAACTTTGCCCTGTAGTGATGCCCAACTAGCAATACAATTATCACTAATGTATTCAGTGTTGTTGGTCCCAGGTTAGACATAAATTGGTTTTAAAGATGCACTTAACTTTTCCACCCTGGGTGGTGGTTGTCTATAGGAACCTTACTCAGAATGGCTGCATCTACACTGGTGAATTAGGTCGACTTAGGCTATAAATATAGCGCTTTCTTGTGTACACACGTGCTGTTTCTTTCGCAAAGGAGGATTCACCGTGTGAATGCTCCTTTGCGAAAGAAGAGCAGTGCATGGTGGGCACCTGTCCCACCATGCAGTGCCCACAGCCATCCCCCTAGCCCAGCTGCAGGGCTTCCGGTGGCAGCGGGGGCTGCGTTGCCAGCCCCCACTGTCATCTGAAGCCCCGAGGCTGAGAACCGGCTCCGGTTTGAGCTGACCCCCCAGCTCAGCTCCCGGGCTTCGGGAGTCAGCAGGCACTGCAGCGCTTACGCGCTGGAGTGCCTGCCGGCACCCAAAGCCCAGGAGCTGCGCTGGGAGGCTGGCTCGAACCGGCGTGGGCAGCTGGTTCGGGCCAGCCCCCTAGCTCAGTCCAGGGGAGCTGCCAAACCAGGCAGCTCCCAAAAATACTCAATTTCACTGCTCTGCTAGAGCAGTGAAATTGACATATATGTCAATATCACTGCTCAGCTAGAGCAGTGAAATTGACATATTTGACAGCTCCAATGTCCCAGAGTGGCCTCGACTGGCACTCTGGGACATTTCCGGAGGCTGTCTATTGCGCAAAATGAGTACACACAAGCATTACCGCAGAACAGCTTTCCGTGATAATGCTACCACTCTCGTTTTGAGTGGTTTAACTGTTGTGCGGCAAGAGGGTGTTGCCGCGCAACAGAGAAATTGATCGTGTGTACGCTATTGGCTTTATTGCGTGGTAAGGAGCCTTACCGTGCAATAAAGTGATCGTGTGTACAGAGGCTTAAGCTTGGCTTAAGTCGACTTAATGTGCTCTGCGTCTACACTACACTTTGCTTAAGTCGACTTAAGCAGCTTGCTTAAGTCGACTTAAGGAAAATTAAGTCGACTTTATTAAACCACCTTTCTACTCGACCTAAGGCTTAATTCAACTTTCTAAAGTGGAATTAAGCCAGGGTAGCCCTGGGGTAGCCCCAAGTCGACTTAGGGCTGCCCCAGGACTACACCAATGCCATCCCTGCCAGGGGGGAACAGGGGGAGCCTGGCATGACCCCAAAGGGCAGGGCATGTGGGCACGGTGTGAAACTGTTTGGATTTAGGGAAGCATTTATGATATTATTTTCTATGGATATCTCATAAATGCTATAATCCATAGGAGCTATGTCATGTTTGGTATCAATAGAAAGGTAGTAATTTGCTAGGAATGATTATATAGTTTATGTCTAGGAATTCTATTTCGATTCGAAGTTAAGAATTTGATGTTACGTCCATACTTTAACTTGTGTCATTCTGGACAAATGTCTTAGACGGGAGGGTATGAACAATCATTGTCTCCTTAATGTTAAGGAATCTGCCAGGTGATCTGGTCCCAGGGAGTAAACTGATGAGCCATTAAGGATACAATCATTGTATTCTTTATGTCCTCAATGGCTCATCAGGATAAGCTAAGTCGACTGAGTCTGTGTACACACGATCAGATTAAAGCGCAACATGGCAATCGCGCTATAAAAAACACGTGACCTTTATTGCGGTATAGTGCGTACACACGTCGCTCCTTGTAACGCAACAGAATTCTTTGCAATATCGCGGTGTAGCGCAATGAATTCTGGGCACCTATCCCACAGTTCAATTTTCCCTCAATCTGCGCTTGGAATCATGGGATGAAGGAAAGGAACGCAGAGCGCCATGGGTAAAATCTCAGTTTCCCGTGGTGCATTGTGTTCCCCTTGCGTCTTCCTCGTTGCCAATAGCAACTCGCGCCTATTTTCAACAGTGCAGTGATGCACTACTTGCGAGCAATCACAACAGCGACAGCATGGATCCTGCTCTGATCTCCACTGTCGCCTTTAGCATTCTAAATACATCTCGGCTGGTTGCTCAGTACGCAATCAGCTCCGAGTCAGACGAGGACGCTGAGGAGCAGGGGCTGATCGATGCCATGCAGAACAACAGCACCGCGTTGCTCAGCTCCTTCACCAATCATCTGCACACGGTGCAACGCCGTTTCTGGTCGCGAGAGACGAGCACCGAGTGGTGGGATCGCATTGTTATGCAGCTGTGGGATGACGAGCAGTGGGTACAGAACTTTTGAATGAGGAAAGCAACCTTTCTGGAACTGTGTTCAGAGTTGGCCCCTGCCCTGCAACGTAAAGACACCAACATGAGGTCAGCCCTAACCGTGGAGAAACGTGTTGCGATTGCTGTCTGGAAGATAGCGACTCCTGACTGCTGCCGGTCGGTTGCAAACCAGTTTGGAGTCGGGAGGTCCACCATCGGATTAGCCCTCTCACAAGTCTGCCAAGCCATCAATCGTGTTCTGCTACGGAGGATGGTGACGTTGGGCAATGTTCATGAGATTGTGGACGGCTTTGCTGCCATGGGATTCCCTAACTTTGGGGGAGCCATAGACGACACACACATCCCTATTTTGGCTTCAGACCATCTCGCGACCGAGTATATCAACAGGAAGGGCTACTTCTCCATGGTACTGCAAGCACTCATAGATCACAAGGGGCGTTTTACGGACATCAATGCTGGGTGGTTGGGAAGGGTGCATGATGCCCGCATTTTCAGGAACACTGGTCTGTACCGGAAGCTGCAAGGGGGTACCTTCTTCCCAGATCAAAAAATTACTGTGGGGGATGTGGAGATGCCCATAGTCATCCTTGGAGACCCAGCATACCCACTGATGCTATGGATCATACAGCCGTACACCGGGAACCTAGATCGCAGCAAGGAGTGGTTCATTTACAGATTCAGCCGCTGCAGAATGACTGTGGAGTGTGCCTTCGGCCATTTAAAAGGGCGCTTGCGATGTTTGTATGGGAGGCTGGACTTGGCGGAGGACAACATCCCTGCTGTAATTGCGTCGTGCTGTGTCCTTCATAACATTTGTGAAAGTAGGGGAGAAAAGTTTTCCCCGGGGTGGGCTATGGAGGCACAGCATCTTGAGGAAGCATATGAACAGCCAGCCACTAGGAGTATTTGGGGGGCCCAAGGAGAAGCTGCTTGCATAAGGGAGGCACTCAGGGACCATTTCAATGATGCCTTCCCTTAGTTAACTTCCAGGACACATCAGGTGCACCTTATGAGATTTTCAATGTGTACAAATAAAGCCACTCTTCAAATTATTTGTCACTGTTTTATTAAAACCTAAAGGGGGGGGGGGTGTTACAGGTGGGTGTAGCTGCGGGTCTCTAAAAAGTAGCTCTGCGGGGGACTGGATGTTGCAGTGTGCCAGGGGGACGGGTGGCCTTCAAAGAAATTCTTTGAAGGATTACGGGGTGTCGGACGCAGACATGGCTGAACTGTATGGAGTGGAGCCCGTACATTAATCACCTGGATCTGCAAAGCAATCATGCTCTTGAACACTACTGTTTGCTCCTTCATCACGCTTATCAGTTCGTCTCTGTGTTTCTGCCTCCTCTGTTGGGATTCCTCTCTCCAGGCTCGATTCTCCCTCGCGGATTCCTGTGCTATTTTCAGCAGGTCCTGAAACATATCCTCTCTGTTTCTTCGAGCACGCCGCCGAAAGTTTCTCATGCGGTCAGCTGGGGTAGCCACCGGCCTTGTGAAGGTCGAATCTAAAAATAATAATAATAATAAAGCTATTGTTAACACATAGCCTAGATAACCAATGTAACCTTCCAGTAGCACATTCCACTGGAAGGTGCAGGGCAGTCAACATCCTGTGCTTCAATGAAGCGGACAAGGCACGTCCTAATAGAAACCTCACTGGGGGCTAACATTCTGCACAGGGCACACAGATGGAACCCGATATCTCTCTCCTCAGAGTGCCCCTGCCAGCTAGAATACATATCCTACATGCCACCGGTTGCAAGCCAGGATCGTATGCTGCTGCACTGTGTGCTGCCATGGTTCCCAGGGCTGTGCTTTGCAGCTGGCGAGGCAGAGTATCCGTCTTTGGGAGCGCAGACACAGACGCTCTCCCATCTAACCTGAGTAGTAGGCTCTAGAGGTACATCGAGGAAACCTTTACTGACCTAAATAAAGATGATTTTTTGACAATCACTGCTTGTGTTGATGCACTTCTAATGAATGCAGAGTAAAGAGTGTGCACAGCGGGGACCAAGACAGCAAGCACCCCCACCCTGGACAATGATATTTTAGCAGGAGCCATAGCTGCACGAAAGAGAAACTTACCAGAACCCCCCTCTGTCGCCTCAGAAGACACGCTGCAATTCATGTCTTGGGTGGATGTCTCAGTGGGGGTGCAGAAGAGCTCCTGGCTGCACGCTGTTGCGCTTTCCTCCAGGTCATCCTCCATCTCCTCCTCCTCATCGATCATGTCCTCATCCTGCTCGGGTCTGGCATTCACTGAATGAGGGGGGGCCGATGTGTCCACGGGACTCTTTGCAGTGGTTGTGGGGTCCCCACTGAGGATGGCTTCTATCTCCTTATAGGACCTGCATGTAGCAGGTGCTGATCCCAAACGGCAGTTTGCCTCCTTCGTTCGGTGATAGGTTATTCTTAGCTCCTTCACCTTTGATCTGCACTGCACAGTGTCTCTATCATAACCTCTCTCTGACATGGCCCGAGAAATTATACCAAATGTATCATAATTTCGCCTGCTGCCGCGTAGCTGCGCCTGCACAGTGGACTCTCCCCACATGCTGATCAGGTCCAGCACCTCTGTCGTGCTCCAAAGGGGTGCGCGTCTTCCACGATGGGCCGCCACTGCTACTGATGATCGGAGCTGCACTCCACTCCACGAGGAAGAGAACAGGAAGTGAAACAGATGAGAAATTCGAAAATCCCGGGAATCTGAGCAGGGCGGGGACTGTTTCGTCACGGCCACAGAGCGTGTGGGGGGAAGACCAGAGAGGATGACTTTGGAATGCTGGGACACTTCCGGAGGCCAATCATTGTGCTTTAAGCGTACACACGAGTGGAAAGGCGCAACAGCTGTTCCGTGTTAACTGCTACCACCCTCGTCGAGGTAGTTTTTGTATTGCGCTACAACAAGGCAGTTAACGCGCAACAGCCCTATTGCACGTGTGTACGCTGTTGTTGGTATCGCGCGGTAATGATTGTTAATGCGTGATAAAGTGATTGTGTGTACATGGCCTTAGTTAAAGTCGACTTAAAAGTGGAAGTGTAGACATAGCCAATCTCTGTATTAGAAAACAGTAGCTACTACTAGCTTAGCTAAAGGACCACAGCTATTAGGGTCTAGTGAATTCAGCCCTTAGCAAATTCAGAAACCTCTGTAAGTGGAGCCAGTAAAGGGGAACAAGGAGCCAAAATTTATTACCATGGGTTTGACACACACTTGGAATGACACCTCTGAAGTGTGTCCAATGTATCTGAAGGTTTACCTACTATAGTAGTGGTCTAATTTTGTGAATGGACATATAAACTTGATAAAAAATTAATTCCTTTGACATTAGGCTTTCTGAATCCTTGGAATGTCCTGGATTCAAAGAGATTAATAAAAGACAAATGCACTTTATAAAGCACTGTGCATTTGCTGGAAAAAATCAACATAGTCATGATAAATTATTTGAAATAAAGAAGATTTTCAGTGATTGCGGTAAGGTAGTATATTACGGATAAATGCCAAAAATCAGGGGAAATAAAAAAAAGGATTGAATAATGATCACAAAGATGTTTTAAAGATTTTAATGGAAACAGGCAAGTATTCATTTTGCTACAGTTTTAGAAAGCAACCATGATGGGGATGAAGAATTGCCTATAACCATGTCTGCTCTATTGAACAGTTCCTAGGTGTATTTTTAATTAACATTAATAGACTAATTTGCTGTCAGTGCTAAGGTTTCAATCATCAAAGCTAAATGCCCAACACTTCTTTGTGCAGTGTCTTTAATATTTCAGGCTATGTCGACACTGGGGAATTTTGGTTGACTTAAATAAGTCGACTTTAAGTCGACCTTATTAAGCCGACTTAGAGAGTCCACACAGGACTCCTAAGTTGACTTAAAGTGGGCCTTAGTAACTCGACTTAGAGAGTCTAGACTAGACTCTCTAAGTCGACTAGTTCGGTCCAGGGAGCGCCAGCTCTGCACGGGGCTGTCTCTCCCCAGGTCAGCAACCCCTGAGCGGTCAGGGGGAGAAGGGAGCATGGAGCTGATCTGCCCAGCAACAGTAACCCACCCTCAGTAGGTCTCTTAAAGAGATAGTCTTTTTTTAGACATATGGGTTACATAGACGCACCCTCAGAGCTGTTTAATTGTTATCATCTGCAGCCCAGAAAGACATTGGAGTTAGCACAGGAAGTTCATTTGTCTTATTACATGGTGCATGTTGTTAAACAAAGTATTCCCCTTTTACTCTGTGTTGGGATGGTTTATATGTATAAACCAAGAGAAGAGTCGTTAGTTTGACTAATAATAACTGACATTTAATTATGAAGTGTTCCATTTTAGAGAGGAAGGATGGGCAGCCTAATGGTTTAGTCTTGAATCTGAGAATCAGAAAGGGGTTGGTTCCGTTCCTTGTCTCATCATAGACTTTCTGTTTGACTGTGGGTAGGTCACTGTCCCACTTAGTCTCTCTGGGCTTTCATTCTCCTTCTGTAGGGGGGTCATTATGCTTCCTTACTTTACTGGAGGGTTGTGAGGATACATACATTACATTTTGTGAGATGTCCAGGTATTGGGGAGGTGGGGTGGGCACATAAATACCTTAGATAATGCACAAAGCACTCAAACTTGACAGACTGATTATGAAAAATGGGCTAGGTTCAAACTTTTGTTCTCAGAGGGGCCATTGTGTCAACCTGAGTCCCATGGGGGAAAATCTGGCAGAATTAAGGTGAATTATTTCTCTAGTCTTTATGTGAGTGCAGACCAGAACATCATTGGAGGTTGTGCTGTGGCTCTTTTGATTTGGGTAGGCAAGCACAGAGAAAAAGCATTACTCATTATGGATTGATCTGCATCACAGTGGTTCTTCAAGGCCACAGGACCCCATTGTACTAAGCACTATCCAAGCACACGGAGACTGTTTCTGCAGGATGAGTGCGGAAACACAGAGGTAAAGTGACTCCATCAAAATCATGCAGAGTCAGATTTTTACTTTGGCAATCAGTTTCCTGAATCCCGGTCCAGAGCCAGATCCATGGCCCAGCCCTCAGCTTTCTCTCATCCTCCCTTTCAGGTGGCCCATGGAGGCCCTCCCAGGCAGCATAGCCTGTAGTATCCAACCACATTGTAGTTGATCCCAACGCTTTTCAATACATAGCACCTGTGCAGCATCCAGCTGCTCTGGTTTTATGTAACTGGAGAAATAGACTGTAAAAGGAAACCACTCCTAGTTGAAGTTTCAGGAGGATTTAAGTGGGCACAATTTAATTAACCAAATTATTATGCAATTACAGCACTAAGGCTAATGTCCCTCTCCTGAAAGGTGTTTTCAGTGTTGTCACAGTGTGGTTAGCAGGACTTTTTTTTTATGATACTCGGAGGTACTGAGTACCGGCACCTTTTTTTCACAGCAATGCAGCCCCGGCGCCTGCCGCGGCCACCAGCGGCCCGAGGTCCCTGGCTGAGTACTGGCACATTTTTAAAGCACTGGTGGTCAGGATCTCAGTTTTTTAGACTCCTAGTATTCTGGGTATCAATTCAGTATTGACTCAGAGGGAAGAGCTTCTCCTTCATCACCAATATCACTGGGTTCAGGAAGATTTGTCTGAGATTAGCCAAAGCCATTGGGTCACATTTGTCCATTGTGTCTTTCTGGCTCACTGGTGATACTCAAGTAGGCTGCGTCTACACTGGTAAATTAAGTCGACTTAAGTTTGCTTAAGTCGACTTAATTTACCCTGTGTCTACACTACACTTTCCTTAAGTCAACTTAAGCAGCTTGCTTAAGTTGACTTAAGGAAAATAAAGTCTACTTAATTAAAATTAAGTCAACTTTATAACACCACCTTTCTATTAGACCTAAGGCTTAAGTCGACTCCCTAGAGTCGATTTAAGCCAGTGTAGATGTGGGGTAGCCCTAAGTTGACTTAGGGCTACCCCAGGGCTACACCAATGCCCTCCCTGCCAGGGGGGCACAGGGGGAGCCTGGCATGCCCCCCACAGGGCAGGGCAGAGCCCTGCCCACCCTGCCCCTATGCCCTGCCAGGGTCCCTGTCTCCCTTTGTCCCATTGTACCTAGGTACAATGGGGCAAAGGCAGAGCCCCCTGGCATTGGGCAAGGGGTGCCCCCCTGCCCCTGTAGACCTCCCCTAGGTTCCCCTAAGCCCCTAGAAGTTGACCTAGGCATCCAGTGTGGATGCTCTAGGTTGACTTTTTAAGTTCCCCTTTAAGTCGATTTTATTTTTAAGTGCAGACACACTAAGTTGACTTAACTAAGTCGAGTTAAAGTCAACTTAGTTAAGTCGACTTAGTTAAAGTTGACTTAAATTAACAAGTGTAGACATAGCCGTATTGTCTCCTTCCCTGTTAATAATACCTTTTTTCTTGTACAGTCTTTTCATGTGTAGATCTTACAACAGGAGTTCTCAACTGCTCTGTCACAACATAGAAGTGTGTCGCAGCACAGGGGTAAGTGTGTCGCGGGCAGGCAGCCCCCTGCTGCTGCCAGGGAGCTGCGGCAGAAGGGAACCCAGCTAACACAGGCAGGCTGTTCTACTCACCTGTGCAGGAGCTGGGGCCAGACAAGGAAAGGGTGTTTTTAAATCTCCTGCCCTGTAGCCAAGCCAAGGCACTGGCCCACGTCAGGAAATGTAAAATGCCATGTGGCCCCAGGCCCGGCCAGGAAGTGGGTTCCCACAGCTTGGGGTTTCCCTTTGCCTTTTGGCTTCTGCAAGTGAGTATGATGCGGAGGGGAGGGGGGAAGGGGAAGAGGAGACATAGCAGGGCCAGGGGCCACTGCCAGGGCCTGCTCACGGAGCCCATGGCTGGGGCCCTCTTCAGGGGGCCAGAGAAGGTGCCCACAGGGGAGGGGGGGCAGAGATGGGCCTGAGACTACTGTGGGGCCCACTGCAGGGCCCATTGTGGAGCCCTCTTTAGGTGGCTAGAACCAGGGCCAAGGTCCACTGTTGGGGTCAAGGGATGCTGCTGCTGCCAGGGCCAGAGCCAGGGGCTGCTGTGGGGTCCACTCTAGGGCCCACTGCCAGGGCCTGTGAGGGGAGAGAATTGGGTTTGCAGGGGAACCTTGTTGCGTCAGGCACAGCTGGGGACTCTCCCAGCCATGTTGTGACTTTGCAAAGATTGAGAACTCCTGTCTTACAGTGCTCCACAATATTTTAATGTATTCATGTTCACAACATCCCATTTTACAGATGGGAGCCTGAAGCACAAAGATGCTAAAGGACTTATCCAAAATCACATAGGACGTACATTGCAATAGAGCATGGAACTGAATGCAGGTCTCCTATGTCCTAGCCCAGAACTCTAACCACTGGACCACCTTACTGTTCAGTAGCCATCTAGAATATGGCTGGGAAGTATGGGTCTTGCTTCCTACAGCTCCCATAGACATAAGTTTCTTAGAGGAATTGTGCAGGGTGGAAGAATAATAGAGATGAGGGTGGGGTCATATAATATCCCTACCTCACACCAGCTATCAGAGCTGTCTGGGTCTGAGTGGGTGGCAGTGTTCAATGATAGTAGGGATACAGCTACAGTAGTCTCTGCCAAGAAGAATTCTGGTGGATTCAGTCCTTCTCCTCTGAGAGTAAAAGACAGAGGTGAGGCCTATCTGAGTGGATCAGATTCAGCATAGCTATGACTCCACTGAGAATCTTGCCCACAGACAGATTTTGATAACTAATATTGGAAAGAACAGGCTTGAAAATCAATAGCTAATGCACAGTTCTCCCAGAAACTGAGTTGCTGCTATAGGTTATCATAGACATCTGTAATCATTTTGGTTTAGAAATTGCTGATCGTTTGAAGGCAGTCTCTTGTTATTTGGGTCTTTCTGTAGCCTATTAACTCTTCCTGGTGCTAAGGCAATACAATTTCGAGTAGTCTTATTGTCTCTTCACTGCTCTTTATTTGTTGTTTCCTTTCTATCCTACCCTGTGATTTGTTAAATAGTCTTTCCGGGGTCAGTCTTTGAAGGATGGCTTTAAATAAACAGATTTGCAAAATAGAAATATTACTTCTTATTCTATGGCTTTCCAGTAAATCATAGGGTCTCTGGCTTTCGTTAGAGAATGCTTTGCTTCTGTTTTTATGCTTCCAAATAGTTTGGAGCAACCTTGTAAAATCACCTTGAAAATTTAACAGTTAAGACACCACCTGCTCACATAACTTTTGCATGGTGATGAATGACGATGAGGATGATGATACTTTACAATATTTTATTTACTTACCAAAAATAATTATCCTATACAAGTGGTTAAATAGAAGTTGATGAGATTGTTTAAGCAGTATCTTCGACTTTTTTCCCTTATTTGCTCGGCCAACAATGGTATCAAATTAAATGGGCTCCTCACTCAACCTGAAAAACAAGAAGCCCTAGTGGGAAGTTAAAGACTCTTTGTTAGTCTTTAAAAGTGTCACTAGACTCCTTGTTTGTTTTGCTGAACTAGACTAAAATGGCTACCCCTTTGGAACTTCTCACTCAAATTGATCTGTTTGCCTCCCTGAATATAACAAAATAACTCACAAAAACCACATTTGACATAACTGCAAAATTTTAGGAAATGCTCTTGGTATGAATGGATCTACATAAGCAGAGAAGTGTGTGAGACTCTCTAATTTTAATATAGGGCAGGGGTCTTCTTAGAACATTTCGGTATATCTTAAGATTTTGAAATAAAAGCTATTTGGATAGTTTCTTTTTGTAACAAAATGTATAATCATTCTTGTTGGGGAAAGTGGGTGTGAAGGCAATGTGTTAACCAGACTGACTGGATCTCAGTCAATATGCTATCCTCTTCTCCAAAGGTTAGTGGTAACAAGGGATGAAACACAGGAAAGGTAAAGCTCTTGCGTTCTCTTGACTGAGGCCTTGTACACACGATCACTTTATTGCGCATTAACAATCATTACTGCGCGATACCAACAACAGCGTACACACGTGCAATAGGGCTGTTGCGCGTTAACTGCCTTGTTGTAGCACAATACAAAAACCACGTCGACGAGGGTGGTAGCAGTTAACGCGGAACAGCTGTTGCACCTTTCCACTCGTGTGTACGCTTACCACGCAATGATTGGCCTCCAGAAGTGTCCCAGCATTCCAAAGTCGTCCTCTCTGGTCTTCCCCCCACACGCTCTGTGGCTGCGACGAAACAGTCCCAGCCCTGCTCAGATTCCCGGGATTTTCGAATTTCTCATCTGTTTCACTTCCTGTTCTCTTCCTCGTGGAGTGGAGTGCAGCTCCAATCATCAGTAGCAATGGCTGCCCGTCATGGAAGACGCGCACCCCTTTGGAGCACAGCAGAGGTGCTGGACCTGATCAGCATCTGGGGAGAGTCCATGGTGCAGGCGCAGCTACGCGGCAGTGGGCGAAATTATGATACATTTGGCATAATTTCTCGGGCCATGTCAGAGAGAGGTTATGATAGAGACACTGTGCAGTGCAGATCAAAGGTGAAGGAGCTAAGAATAACCTATCACCGAGCGAAGGAGGCAAACCACCGTTCTGGATCAGCGCCTGCTACATGCAGGTACTATAAGGAGATAGAAGCCATCCTCAGTGGGGACCCCACAACCACTGCAAAGAGTCCCGTGGACACATCGGCCCCCCCTCATCCAGTGAATGCCAGACCCGAGCAGGATGAGGACGTGATCGATGAGGAGGAGGAGATGGAGGATGACCTGGAGGAAAGCGCAACAGCATGTAGCCAGGAGCTCTTCAGCAACCCCGCTGAGATGTCCACCCAAGACACGAATTGCAGCGTGTCCTGTGAGGCGGCAGAGGGGGGTTCCGGTAAGTTTCTCTTTCGTGCAACTATGGCTCCTGCTAAAATATCATTGTCCGGGGTGGGGGTGCTTGCTGTCTCGGTCCCTGCTGTGCAAGCTCTTTACTCTGCATTCATTAGAAGTGCATCAACACAAGCAGTGATTGTCAAAAAATCATCTGTATTTAGGTCAGTAAAGGTTTCCTCGATGTACCTCCAGAGCCTACTACTCAGGTTAGATGGGAGAGCGTTTGTGTCTACGCTCCCAAAGACGGATACTCTGCCTCGCCAGCTGCAAAGCACAGCCCTGGGAACCATGGCAGCACACAGTGCAGCAGCATACGGTCCTGGCTTGCAACCGGTGGCATGTAGGATATGTATTCTAGCTGGCAGGGGCACTCTGAGGAGAGAGATATCGGGTTCCATCAGTGTGCCCTGTGCAGAATGTTAGCCCCCAGTAAGGTTTCTATTAGGACGTACCTTGTCCGCTTCATTGAAGCATAGGATGTTGACTGCCCTGCACCTTCCAGTGGAATGTGCTACTGGAAGGTTACATTGGTTATCTAGGCTATGAGTTAACAACAGCTTCATTATTATTATTATTTTTAGATTCGACCTTCACAAGGCCGGTGTCTACCCCAGCTGACCACATGAGAAACTTTCGGCGGCGTGCTCGAAGAAACAGGGAGGATATGTTTCAGGACCTGCTGAAAACAGCACAGGAATCCGCGAGGGAGAATCGAGCCTGGAGAGAGGAATCCCAATGGAGGAGGCAGAAACACAGGGACGAACTGATAAGCATGATGAAGGAGCAAACAGAACTGCTCAAGAGCATGATTGCTTTGCAGACCCAGGCGATTAATGTACGGGCTCCACTCCATACAGTTCAGCCATGTCTGCGTCCGACACCCCGTAGTCCTTCAAAGAATTTCTTTGAAGGCCACCCGTCCCCCTGGTACACTGCAACATCCAGTCCCCCGAAGAGCTACTTTTTAGAGACCCGCAGCTACACCCACCTGTACCCCCCCTTTAGGTTTTAATAAAAACAGTGACAAATAATTTGAAGAGCGGCTTTATTTGTACACATGGAAAATCTCATAAGGTGCACCTGATGCGTCCTGGAAGTTAACTAGGGGAGGGCATCATTGAAATGGTCCCTGAGCGCCTCCCTTATGCGAGCAGCTTCTCCTTGCGCCCCCCTAATACTCCTAGTGGCTGGCTGTTCGTATGCTTCCTCAAGGCGCTGTGCCTCCATAGCCCACCCCGGGGAAATCTTTTCTCCCCTACTTTCACAAATGTTATGAAGGACACAGCATGACGCAATCACAGCAGGGATGTTGTCCTCCGCCACGTTCAGCCTCTCATACAAACATCGCCAGCGCCCTTTTAAATGGCTGAAGGCACACTCCACAGTCATTCTGCAGCCGCTCAAACTGTAATTGAACCACTCCTTCTGCGATCTAGGTTCCCAGTGTACGGCTTCATGAGCCATGGCATCAGTGGGTATGCTGGGCTCCGAGGATGACTATGGGCATCTCCACATCCCCCACTGTAATGTTTTGATCTGGGAAGAAGGTACCCTCTTGCAGCTTCCGGTACAGACCAGTGTTCCTGAAAATGCAGGCATCATGCACCTTTCCCGACCACCCAGCATTGATGTCCATAAAATGCCCCTTGTGATTCACGAGTGCTTGCAGCGCCATGGAGAAGTAGCCCTTCCTGTTGATATACTCGGTCACGAGTTGGTCTGAAGCCAAAATAGGGATGTGTGTGCCGTCTATGCCTCCCCTGTAGTTAGGGAATCCCATGGCAGCAAAGCCATCCACAATCTCACGAACATTGCCCAACGTCACCGTCCTCCGTAGCAGAACGCGACTGATGGCTCGGCAGACTTGTGAGAGGGCTAATCTGACAGTGGACCTCCCGACTCCAAACTAGTTTGCAACCGACCAGTAGCAGTCAGGAGTCGCCATCTTCCAGACAGCAATTGCAACACGCTTCTCCATGATTAGGGCTGACCTCATGTTGGTGTCTTTACTTCGCAGGGCAGGGCAGGGGCCAACTCCGCATTCAAAAGATCTGTACCCACTGCTCATCATCCCACAGCTGCATAACAATGCGATCCTACCACTCTTTGCTCGTCTCTCGCAACCAGAAACAGCGTTGCACCATGTGCAGATGATCGGTGAAGGAGCTGAGCAACGCGGTGCTGTTGCTCTGCATGGCATCGATCAGCCCCTGCTCCTCAGCGTCCTCGTCTGACTCGGAGCTGATTGCGTACTGAGCAACCAGGCGAGATGTATTTAGAATGCTGAAGGTGACAGTGGAGATCAGAGCAGGATCCATGCTGTCGCTGTTCTGATTGCTCGCAAGTGGTGCGGTGCATCACTGTTGAAAATAGGTGCGAGTTGCTATTGGCAACGAGGAAGACGCAAAGGGAACACAGTGCACCACGGGAAACTGGGAGTTTACCAATGGCGCTTTGCGTTCCTTTCCTTCGTCCCATGATTCCAAGCGCAGATTGTGGGAAAATTGAACTGTGGGATAGGTGCCCAGAATTCATTGCACTACACTGCAATATTGCAAAGAATTCTGTTGCGTTACAAGGAGCTACGTGTGTACACGCTATCCCACAATAAAGGTCACGTGTTTTTTATAGCACGATTGCCCTGTTGCGCTTTAATCTGATCGTGTGTACATAGCCTAACACTCATTGGCTGGTGATTGGAAAACTGGACTCTGGAGGGCTGTGCTGTGACATGAGATACAACATTGGGTCAATAAATGAAAGAAAATAGAGGATCCTACAGGTTTCCACATGCTCCTTTCCACAAAATGTCAAAAAAATAAAATAAATCAACAGTGACTAATTTCTGAGTGCCTGAATGGAGATGCATTAAAGAGTGCTGGTTTTCAGAGGTTGGGGTTTCATTACCTCCTGAAAATCTGGTCCTTTTTAAGCTGTCAAATTGGATACCCAAAATCATTAGTTACTTTTAAAGATCTTGGGTTTTGTCTAATCTTTTGTGGGTTTTAATTAATTTTATAGTTTCTTAATATAATCTAAAAAACCCCCTTCTGTTTGATAATTGATTAATTCTTACTATTTTGTAGCTTTGATGGTATTCTTTGTTTCAGAATTTGCAGCAATGGGTTTGATTTTATTATGAAAGGCAACGGACTAGGAATTGGCACTAGAAATGATATCAAGACTACTTCAATAAAAGCATTATGCTAATTTCCAAAAAGTTATTAATGTCTGTAGATGTTCACCTTGTAAAACACTGTGCTAGTTTTTTTTTTTAAATAAAATATTTAATGTACATGCACTAGAGTGATCAAAGATCAGATTTTCCATTTTATGGGGAGTTCTCATTATGACAAGTGGAATTACTATGAAATCATCTAAAAATATGGATATGTAACCTACTTATTAAGAAGGTCTCTATAATTTATATTAGGAGTAGTGGAATGTTGTACACCTCTAATCCTTGAATTCAGTAGGGATTATGGAAGGTAAGAAGGCAACAGAATAGTTACCCAGGTAAAAAATTCCAGAACACACATGAAAGATAATGGGGGAAGTTATTGACTTTGAGGATCCTAAATCCTATCAGTGAAGGTGCAAGTTTCATCTGTCAGGCTATGAGCCTGGAGATCAAAGGGATACTAAGTTAAAAACCCTTTGTGGAGAAGGGCTATCTAGGGAGTCAAGCTGATACACACAGAGAGAAAGGGCTTTGGGGAGGAATCTGTAGGAAGTTACACCTACAACGGTTCCAATCTGAAAGATGGCCAGACACCTGAGAGGCTAGACATGCATACTATTTATCTGACAGCTGTTTTCTCTGTAATGTTTCTGTTCTCATAAATAATATTTTACTGTTTGCAGTGTCAGATATACACTAGGACAGCATCTTCATTGCCCCTAGGACAGCATCTTCACCTCCTGCTCCCTGCCTACAGCTGGCCTTTGTGTTTTCTGCACAGGGGACCTGGGACAGGGGTGACAGGAAGAGAGGGGCTGCCTGGGACAGCTCTGCGCAGGCTGGTAAGGGTGGAGAGACTCATAAGTTTTAGGGTCAGACGGGACCATTAAGATCCTGTAGTCTGACCTCTTACACAGTGCAGGTCACCTTGACTGCAAATGGCTACACTGCAAATGGTGGGAGCCAGCAGAAATGGGGGCTCTGAGTAGTCGGTGACAGCGGACGGTGGGAGCCATGAGCAGTTGATGCCAGCAGATGGCAGGAGCCCTGAAGATGGCAGGGACTTGCTGAAGCCCAGAGGTGGCAGGAGCAAGTAGAGCAGGGCTGGTCAGGCCTCTGCTGGCAAAAGTCTGCAGGAGAGGACTTCTCCCCTTGGAGAAGCGGACACTACAACTACAAAAGTAAGTACTGGGAGGGGGGTCAATACAGGGGAAAGCAAGAAGAAAGACATCAAAGACATGCCCCATGTTCTCTGGGGTGGGGTGGGTTCCACTCAGTGGATTTGTGAGTTCTGTATTGTGCTGTTTTCTCAAACCAGTATTGTTTGGATGTTTTCTTCCTTTTATTAAAAGGTATACTTTTCTACACCCAGACTGTGCTTGCGAGAGGGGAAGTATTGCCTTTTAGGGCACCCAGCGTATAATGTGTAATTTTCCCAAGAGACTGGGTGTGGGCTCAAGCCTGCTGATGTATCATTGATAGGAACCCCTAGATATAGAACTCATCTCTTTGTTACTACCGGCTCTGCCTGGTAAAAGGGTTACACTGTGGTCAGTCAACTGCCATGGTAATAGGATCCTGCTCATGTAGCAGGTTGGCCATAACACTTGTCATGCTAATGGTTCCCTGCTCTCTGAAGATATACTCCTTGAAGTCAGCTCTGGAGGGCTGAGTCGGACAGCAGCTGAAACATGGAGGAACAAACAAACAATAAGGGCCCTGTTTTCTGACTAAGTTACTCTGCCACTCATGTAGCTAGTAGGGTACATAGAGTAAAGGTATTGTGCAGTAATCTTTGTAGATTTAGGATCTTTACGTGTGTAGGCCTTTCATGAAAAATGCAAGAAAACAGAAGTAAGGAAACAGTTAACTATGGGCAGGCATAAATTCTTAAGTGACTCTATAAATAACATATAATTAGTAGATAAAGATATAGTAAGAAGAGTTATGTCTGGGAAGCTTGCAGTTGCAGCTTTGTTTACTAGCGTGTTTTGTAGTTTGTGGAGAGTTCAGGATCTCTACGGGGATTGATTACAAAAATGAGTACACCAATTATCAACCGTGATACAATGTAAATTGTAATTTGCATTTGTTAATTAGGTATGTAAAAGATTAAATGTTTAAACAGTAATCAATTGTTTAAATGGGTTAAACAGTTGATTACCATTTAAACTGGGGAGGGGAGAGATGGCTGGGCTCAGCTTAGATCTCTGTCAGCTGGGCAGCTCTTTCTGGAGGATGAGGGGGAGGGAAGTATGGAGCCTAATGGGTTTGGTTCCCCATAAGTGGGTGGGGGAGGTGTGAAGCTTGGGGAGGAACCGCAGCGCAGCTGTGCTCCCCGTGAATGAGAGCTCACCTGGAGGAGTCCATGGTTCCCCACTCAGGCATTTAACTTTAATTTTTAATTAAACTAATTTTTACATCCCTAATATTAATCTGTGTAGACAATCTGATTTATTATGACACGCTTTTGGAGCTGTGGGAAACCTCTATACCACCTCCCTACACACATTGCACTTGAGCTTGATCAACTCAGCATGGCGTTGCTGTATGCCAGTACAAAAAAATCTTCAGCGATGAATCTGGATTCAAGCTAATTTATCGAAAACCACATGAAAAAAGGTCTCAGAGAAAAATCCTGACAACGTGGTTTGAGAAATGCAACCACTTTGACCCGTCTGCAGTCTGTCTGTCTGCATGCAAGAGTTAAAGAAGTCAAGCAGCAAAGTACAGTAATAATTCATTTGATAGAACATCGAGTCCAAATTTCAGGGTTTCCATAGCTATTGTCAGCCTACCAGTGTTCTGCTACTTCCTATGGCTTTTCAGCCTCTGCAGAGTAAGCAAAGATACTGCAAAGATACTTGTTTTGTTCTGCACTATGCTTTGTGAAATGGTTTATCCTTTAGGAGGAGTTGGGCACCAATAGCGGTTGAGCAGCTGACTGATGACTAAGTCATGTTTTGCCCAGGATGTTAATGAATGATCAAGTTGCAAACTTAATTAAGTACATTGAAGACGGTTTTGAAACTGCAAATTCCAGGGGCTGTGTTTGTTGATCTGTCACCTGCTTATGACAATGAACCACCATTCATTTCCATTAAAACTGGGATTGAATTTTGTGAAATAGCACAAAAGACCATCAGAATTTCTCAACAGGCAGAGATTCTTTTATGCAGATGATCTTTACATTGCCACCAAATTGAAAAGATTTGAGGACATTGAGTCTGTAGGGCTAACGTGGAAGATTTTGTGATGAACAGGCAATGGCACTCGCACCCTCCCCCAATGAGCGACCTGACCGTGAACTGATACTGGGTTTCATGCCCAGCTGGAGTCAGTCTCCTGTGGGAACCAGCTGGGGACTGATATAAAGGTGTTTTGCTGTTTATGCTGTTTTCCAAGGCTTGGCTGTGATGTACTTTTATCTGTTCCTTCAAGTTACCTTGGCCTTGAGCCTGAGCATGTGAAGGAAAAGTGGGCTTGATCACCCCACCTTCTCCCGAAATGCTATACGTTAGCATAACCCCTAGGAATCTGTGAACTTTGCCGCAGGATCAAGGACCAGGCTGCCTCAGTAACCGAGGACCCAGGTGCCTCGGAAACCTCCTCAGGTTCGTCCACAGTTATCAGGGGTCCCTGGCTGCTGAAGGGACATAAGCTATCGCCACTTATTACTTTGCTTTTCTTGCTCAGAGTTATTCACCCTAGCATTCAATAAAAATCTTTTCAGTGGTCTTTGACTGCGTCTGGTGAATCCACACGAACCTACCCTTAGGTTACAGTTTGGGTAAACAGAGTCTATTCTAACTGGCTACCTGAATGTACTTGTAGAATATTCTCACACAGTTCTTGAATACCAACTCTAGCAAGACAGAGGTGTGCACCCTTTCTTTGAAACATCATCAAGCCAAAGGGAAACTCCAAATATCGTGGGATAGTACAATCCTTGAGCACTATGAACATCTGGAATCCCTTGGGGTCACCTGAGACTCAAAGCTGACATTCAAAGAGCACCTTATAAAGTTGAAAAAGAATATCTACTCCAGAAATTGGCCAGCTCAAAATGGGGAACTGACCCCAAAACAATTCAAGCAACTAGTCGCACCCTGTGTGAATCACTGCAGAGTCCCCAGTATGCTCATACTCAAGCCATATGCACAAAATTGTTGTTTAACTCAATCAATCCTGCAGGATTATCAGAGACTTTGAATTGGCTTCCACAGTGTTGCTATACCACCTTCCAGGGAGTGTACCATGATCAGTGAGGTGGGATGCCTTCAGTAAAAAAGGAGAGACAAAAATAGGTGCATGATACAAGTCAACCATTGCATTAACACATTCCACCACCCAAGAGGCTGAGCTTTGCCTTTGAAAGTCCCTTACTCCCAAATACCACTATGGAAGACACCAGAGTAATAAAAGGGTGAAAAATCCTGATGATCTTGGCAAACATGGTTTCTTGAGAACAATTCCTCCCAGTGAAAACACTGGTGTACTCTAAATCAAGTGAGAGCCAGGGTGGCAAAGACTGGGGATATGACCAACTGGAAGCTAAGGAAGAACCAAAAGTGTGAATGTGGAGCGCATAGGCAAATACTTGAACACTGCCTGATTTAGTGCCTCCATTAACATCCTGTATTTCACAGACACTATTTGAGATAAGCGACAGCACCAAGTCTTTGGAGTGAAAAGCTATGATGATGACTTACTCTTTCCACTTCATCTTGGTGTGTTTCAGCTCTTTATGGAAGCCTGCATCGTTCACCCTAGGATTCAATGGCATGGCACAGCTGTAGAATGCAGGGTGTGGGGTTAGGATGCAGGGTGTGGGGTTGGGAGTTTTCTTGTTGTTTGGTTTTTTTGTTTTGTAGCAGTGCCTGCAAATCTCTGCATTTTCCCGTGTAACGCTATTTACTGTTGGAAATAAGTTGTTTCTTTGTTTAAGTACACAGTTTTCATGCACAAATGCAAAGTTATCACCACGATCCCAGGAAAACTTCCTTAGGGAAATCAAAAATGTGACATGTTTTTAAAGCAAATAATCATTCTTCACATCTTTGAATTAATAGAAATATGTGTGCATTCATATACATATTTTCGAATGCATCAACAGTGGAGAAAATGCTTTTTAAAAAGAGAAATATTTATAACACTTCTTTTAAAGAGGAGTAATAGTGCTTGCTATATGTCAAAGGTCCTATTAAGACTGGAAATGATTTGTTTCTGCTATATTGAATAATTAAAAGCCACTTCATGGCATAGCCATATTTTTAAACTAAATTTTACAGCCCCTTTAGGGCTAGAAAATAATTATTTTAGTATTTGGTGTGGATGCATTTAACATTTGATTATGATGTCTTAGTCATTCCAGATTTTTCAAAGAATATTTTTTATTCCATCTTTGAAGTTATAAGGTTTCTTTAGAATTTGGGGGAAAAGCATCTTTTTTATTTATTAATAGGTACTTGAGGACTGCTCAAGGGATGATTTGTGTTTTGATTAAGGTTAAGGACTCCATTTGGAACTTTGTGGTGTGACTGTGCATGTGCTTGGCATTTCTGATCTTTTGTATAACAGCAGGCATGAGATTGGATGCTCAGGTTTCAGTCAAGTTCATTTCAAATATGAAGGAAAATATTCAATGCACTCCTGCTTCCCAACCTGCCCCTGTAATAAGTGCAAGTAACGGCAAAATGTACATGTATTTGGGTTGGTCTGGCCAGCTGAATATCTGAGCAATGGTATCAAGAAGAGGTAGAGCAAGTGATTTCATTTCTTCACTCTTCAACTGAGAATGGTTTGTTTATACAATATTTAAAAAGACAGTCACATGTTGACTTCCCTGAAACTGCTACGCTCAGCACCTGTTCTGTTCACATTACTGATCTTATCAGGTCAAGACAGACGAGCAGCTTAAATGCCCCTAGATGGAAATCTGCTAAAGGGAAACCTATAGTATAAAACAAAGGGGTGTAGAACACACATCTGCACTTCTTCAGCAATAGAGAGGGGTTCCCCCCCCTTTTTTGTATAGGCCACAATATATTGCCTCAATAAAAATGAGGTGTATTAAAAAGAAATATCTGCCAGAAATTAAAAGGATAAGTTGGGTTTCCAACAATTTGAAGACTAATTCTCAAATGCCATTCATTCTTACAGATTCCCTAGCTAAGACTATCACAATTATAGGAATAATGGAATCTCATTCTTGTGAGTGCAAACTGCATAAAATAAATTTAATGGATTCACATTTAGCAGTATGAATTGGTGTGGTGATTTAGGTCTGGTTCAAAGCTCTTCTAGCTAATGAAAGGTCCCACTGACTCTAAAGCAGTGGTTTTCAAACTTTTTTTCTCAGGACCCAGTGGAAAAGAAATCATTTATGCCCGCTACCCAACAATTACACCTTTGAGCAACGTAGTCCAGTCTTGTGACAATGGCAGCAGAGTTCGTTGCGACCCGGTACCTGAAAATCTGCAACCCAGTACTGGGTGCCGGCCCATGGTTTGAAAACCACCTCTCTGAAGGACTTTGGAACTAGTTTATATATAGCACTTCTATAGAGGATTCTGTAAGGTAGAACTAAGTGTTTGGGATAGTATAAATAAAAATTTGAAGTTGGGATTTGAGTGTCTTAATTCCCTTAGGCTTGAAGGCACTAACCTGAAAATGCCAGTGTGTGCTTTTGGGTGACAATGCAGGTGCTGAGCTCAAGAGCATGATGAATGTCATAAAAACAATCTCCGGGGAAGCATGAAGGATAAAATTCTTGCTGTATCATAGTCAATGGCAAAAATCCTATTGACTTCAGTGGTTCTAGAATTTCACTTGAGATGTGTACTTTTAATTATGAGGGAAACTTTAGAAGATGAAAGATTGTAATTAGCATCAACAGAGATGTTCAGTGATTTAAGCTGGGTTGTGGTGGTAAGTTATGATAGACACTTTCCCTTCCCTTCTTGGAGAAATGCAAATAAATATGAGAATAAAAAGGTGTGGAGAGAGAACAATATTGTAATTAGGGTTGTCTTTGACATCTTACTGGTAAATTAGAATACTTGAGAGAACAGTAATACAAAGGACAAGAGAAGAGAGAAGTAATGTATAAAGTAATTTGCTTCCTAACCCACTGTATAGTGAATATACCTCCAGATCTGAGCTTTGTCCTGACCAAAGGAAGGAAGGAACCAAGGAAAGAAGGAAAAATCATATTAGTCACTAAAGTAAAATGGACACCTTCTGATGACACATTTGATGTCACCTGGAAATTAAATCCTATTATTTCTGAAGCGAGATGTATTGGTTTGGACAGAGCAGTTTTAAAAGCAGGTAAGAGTGACCTAACCAATCAAGCCGGTCACGTACATATGTAATAACAGAAGGTACTTCAGTAAAGACTGACAGGGTGCGTCTACACTTGTAAATTAAGTCGACTTAAGCCTGCTTAAGTCGACTTAATTTACTCTGCGTCCACACTGGAGTTTCCTTAAGTCGACATATTCCTTAAACTGTTGCTTAAGTCGAGTTAAGGAAAAGTAAAGTCAACTTTGTAAAACCTAGTTTTACATCAACTTTACTGCTTAAGTCGACTTCTTAAGTTGACTTGAGCAGTGTGGACGCCCTAGGTCGACTAGGTCGACTTAGGACAGGGTGGACAAGGGAGCATCACATGGCTCCCTGGCAGAAGGGAGCCACTGTGGCTCCCTTTTCCTGGGGAGCCCCTGCTCCCTTCTCCCCAGACCTGAGGCTTCCTGCTAGGGGAACTGCGGTCCTGGGGAGAAGGGCTCCCCAGCTAGGGCTCCAGCGGGAGGGGATACACCAGCTGGCTGTGCCGGACTAAGTAGCTGCTTGCCGCTTCTCAGTCCCGGCAGAGCCAGCTGTGCACCAGCTCGCTGTGCCGGGACCAAGAAACAGTGCCCGGCTCGTCCCAGCAGAGCCAACCGGTGCAAGGCTGGCTCTGCTGGGCCGAGGAGGGGAGGCGGTTCTCCCAGCTCGCTGCTTGCCAGGACCGCTCGGGGAGCTCAGGGCTCCCTTCGGCCAGGATCCCTCGGTCCCGGCTAGGAGGGAGCCCCACGCTCCCTCCTAGCCAGGACCGTGCTCCAGCTCCCGGGAAGCCTCCGGAGGCTTCCCGGGAGCTGGAGCATGCTGTGCCAGCAATTGCCATCGCTCTGGCTGTTTAGGGAAGCCCCCAGTCTCCCTAAACAGCTGGAGCACCGTGCGGGCAATTGCCAGCGCTCCAGCTGTTTAGGGAAGCCCCCAGGTCTCCCCAAACAGCAGGAGCACCAGCAATTGCTGGCACAGCTGCCCTCCAGAGGCTTCCCGGGAGCTGCAATGCAGTACTGGCTAGGAGGAGCGTGGGGCTCCCTCCTAGCCGGGAACCGAGCACGGGTCCTGGCAAAAAGGGAGCCACCATAGAATCATAGAATAATAGGGTTGGAAGGGACCTCATGAGGTCATCTAGTCCAACCCCCTGCTAAAAAGCAGGACCACTCCCACTAAATCACCCCAGCCAGGGTTTTGTCTAACCGAGCCTTAAAAATCTCCAAAGATGGAGATTCTACCACCTCCCTAAATAGCCCATTCCAATGCTTCACCACCCTCCTAGTGAGAAAGTTTCTCCTAATATCCAACCTCGACCTCCCCAGCTGTAATTTGAAACCATTGCTCCTTGTTCTGTCCTCTGTTACCCTCGAGAACAGCCTAGCTCCCTCCTCTTTGGAGCAACCCTTCAAGTAGTTGAAGGTTGCTATCAAATCTCCCCTCAGTCTTCTCTTCTGTAGACTAAATAAGCCTAGTTCCTTCAGTCTCTCCTCATAAGTCATGTGCCCCAGCCCCCTAATCATTTTTGTTGCCCTCCGCTGGACTCTTTCTAATTTGTCCACATCTTTTCTGTAGTGGGGAGCCCAAAACTGGACACAGTATTCCAGATGCGGCCTGACCAGTGTCGAATAGAGGGGAATTATCACATCCCTCGATCTGCTGGCAATACTCCTACTGATGCAGCCTAATATGCCATTGGCCTTTTTGGCAACAATGGCACACTGTTGGCTCATATTCATCTTTCCATCCACCATAATCCCCAGGTCCTTTTCTACAGCGCTGCTACTTAGCCGATCGGTCCCCAGCCTGTAGCAGTGCATGGGATTTTTCCGTCCTAAGTGCAGGACTTTGCACTTGTCTTTGTTGAACCTCATGAGCTTTCTTTCAGCCTAGTGTTCCAATTTGTCCAAGTCTCCCTGGATCCTGTCCCTGCCCTCCGTTTAAGTCCCAGCCAGAAGGGAGCCCCGTGGTCCCTCCTAGCCGGGACCGAGCGGTCGTGGCCAGGAGGGAGCGCAGGAGACCCGCACTCCAGCCCTCTCCCTCCTGGTCGGGACCGCAGGTTCCCGGCTAGAAGGGAGCATGGGGCTCCCTTCTCCCTGGGAACCGAGCGGTTCTGGCTAGGAGGGTTCCCTTCTGCCCGGGACCTGAGAAGTCCCGAGCAGAAGGGAGCCGAGTGGTCTGGGGCAGAAGGGAGCTCCACGCTCCCTTCTCCCCTGGACCACTCCAGGGCTTGCTGCCTGGGGAGAGCTGCTCTCTCCAGGACAAGCCCTCCTAGCCTGGGAAGCCTCGCCTCCCCCTGGACCTAACTAGTCGACTTAGAGAGTGTAGTGTAGACTGTCTAAGTTGATGTAGTATGGCCCACCTTAAGTCGACTTAGGAGTCCTGTGTGGACTCTCTAAGTCGACTTAATAAGCTCGACTTAAAGTCGACTTAATAAGGTCAACTTAGTAAAGTCGACCTAAATTCCCTAGTGTAGATATAGCCATGGAGCTTTTGTAAGCCTCATGTAGCTCACAAACAAACAAAGTGACCTAGCGTGAAATGTAGACTAAACAAAGTCTTCAGTACGATTGAAAGATTAGTTTAAGGAGGCTTTTAAAAATGAAATATACAAACATTGTTGTACGTACAAAAACAGAGCAAAATGATTTTATTAAATATGTGATGCTTATGAATTTGACAGTCTAATAACTAATAAACTAAACTATAAAATAGAAGATAAAATAGAAAAGGATAGATCTTTAAAATATGGACAGTCTTTCAAACAGGGATTTAAAAGTTCTTTTATAGAAATTAATTTTTTCCCCACCCTCCACTTCCTTGTACTACCAACATGATTGAAAGTCCATGGAAGTTAATGGGAATTTTCTCCAGCATTGCTAATGATGCAGCTTTCCTGTTAAACCATGGAGAGAGATGTAGAGTTAGATTCACAAAGGTATTTAAAAACATAATCCCCAATCCCACTTTTAGGTGTCACTGCGGTTCACAACACTCCTGCTCAGCTTCTGCTGAAGACTGTAGACACCTAAATCCATTTTGTGGCTAGGTGTTTATACTAAAATTTCCCTCGGTGCCTATGTTTCTTCATGTGCATTGTGGACTCACTTTAGGTGTCTGGATGCCTATCTTGTGCCTCAACCACAGAGCAGTCCACAGACTGTGCCACCATCTAACATGCTTGTGGTGCTCAAATGGATAGAAGGGGTGCTCCGAAAATACCTACCTCCACACAAAGCAAAAAAATCAGGGGGATGGGGTTGAAGGGCTTTTAGCCTACTGGTTAGGATATTTACCTGGGTTTCGAGAGAACCCCTAGTTCTAGATCCCTTCCACAATGACGAGGAGAAGGCATTTGAACAGGGATATACTCCTTCTCTGATAAGCCTCTAACTCAGTGGTTCTCAATGTTTTTTTTTCCCCGTCATGACACACCTGACAGATGATCTTCCCCTGCGTGACACACTACAATCTGCCGCTTGTTCTGCTGCTTGGGCTGGGAGCGCTTGGGTGGTTGTGGTGCTCTGGAAGATGCAGCATTCTGAGCCCTGGGTGGGGGGCCAAGTCAAGTCAATGCAGGCTGGTGCCCTGGCAGTCTGGCTTGATGGTGCTGGGTTTATTTTGCGACTCGCAAAAGGTTGAGAACCACTGCTGTAACAATCACATGGTTTGTCTTATTCAAATTGAATCCACCAAGAACATACTGAGAGAAAAGAGTTCATGTCCCAGAAGCCACTGCCTGTGTCCATAATGTCCTACACACAGTCACATACATTTACTTGACTTTGTGGGTTTGACTTCACTCAGATGCTAAATTGGCATCCCAGTCATTGATGCAGACACATTTCTATCAATTCCTGTACTCCATCAGAACAAGAAATATAAGTTAGGATGATCATCTCTTGGTGACACAGTGTAGTGAAAACAGCATTGTTACTTGCTGTAAAGCATGTTGACTTCAATTATATTATTTATGAAACGTAACTTGCATACCTTACATCGACCTGGCCATGTAATGAAGACAAGCTCTGTGATTCATGATGATATCAGCAACACAGGAATGAAAAGGAGTACGTATAGTGTTATAAATATAGTTAAAAATGTACAGGATAAAGAAATAGAAAACAGACCGTATTATTTTTCTTTTTAAACAGGCCTTAGTTTTCTCTATAGTTTGTGTGAGAATGAGGAAAGACAGGCATCCTTCACTGTAAATGTTTCAGCACAACTGCTGTCTAGGGAGCAAAAGTACTAAATGAAATTAAAAAGGAATGAAAAGAATCTTTTTCTTCCTTAGATTTAGGGGTTTTCTGCAATTCTGTGACTATTATTTGAGTAAGTGACACAGCATATACATGTTGGTACTGAAGCACCTTTAGGGATTTTTCATTTCATACATCATTTACAGCTTGCCAAAGCAATTCCATAAGTTTGGAGCATACTTGTATCTTTAACTCAAAGTTAAGGACTTTCCCTAGTGGTGATGGTTGTGACTTTTCTTTTGTTCATTTGTTTTTAGTTTGTTTGTTTGTTTTGGGAATTTCAGCTCATCCTGCCTTGCATGCATCCTTTGAGCATGTCACTTTTATTGCACTGTCAAGATGCACAAGACATAAATAAATAACCAAGATACACCACAAAACAAATACATTAACATTTCAGTTCACATACTTTTGTGTGTGTTATGTATCTTTGGGAGTCCCTTCTGCCCAAGATGCTTCGATGCTCAGTCTAAAAATGTCAGATAAGCTAAGAAAGGAAACATCACAAACTAGAATCAACAACAACTTTGGAAGGCACTACTGCTGCAAACTCTGCCAAGTTTTCTTTCTGGGTTCATCAATCCAGCTTCAGTTAGAGAGGTGTTTGGTACGTCCATGTCAGCTGGTACTCTGTTTTCACTGGGGCATCATTCATTGAAAAAATTCACTTGAACAGCATTGTTTTCGTGCAATTTGCCAGCTCCAGAGAGACTCACAGCACTGACTGTCACCAATCCTCACCCCCTAGTCCATCAGTGAATTGTAATAATCTACTACAAAATCAAAGGCAAGTGATTAGCTTGTGGCTGGTATTTTCCTTTGTATCTACTTTTCTGATTCGCTGCCACCCAGATATGGGGACAAATCATAGACTCATAGAAGAATAGGGAAGGAAGGGACTTCACGAGGTCCTCTAGTCCAAACACCTGCTAAAAGCAGGACCACTCCCACTAAATCACCCCAGCCAGGGTTTTGTCTAACCGGGCCATAAATGACTCCAAAGATGGAGATTCCATCACTTCCCTAGGCAACTCATTCCAATGCTTCACCACCCTCCTAGTGAGAAAGTTTCTCCTAATATCCAACCTCCACCTCCTCAGCTGTAATTTGAAACCATTGCTCCTTGTTCTGTCCTCTGTAACCACTGAGAACAGCCTAGTTCCCTCCTCTTTGGAGCACCCCTTCAAGAAGTTGAAAGTTGCTATCAAGTCTCCCCTCAGTCTTTTCTTCTATAGACTAAATAAGCCTAGTTCCTTCAGTCTCTCCTCATAAGTCATGTGTCCCAGCCCCCTAATCATTTTTGTTGCCCTCCGCTGGACTCTTTCTAATTTGTCCACATCCTTTCTGTAGTGGGGAGCCCAAAACTGGACACAGTATTTCAGATGCGGCCTCACCAATGCCGAAAAGAGGGGAATTATCACATCTCTCCATCTGCTGGAAATGCTCCTACTGATGCAGCTTAATATGCCATTGGCTTTTTGACAACAAGGGCACACTGTTGGCTCATATTCATCTTCCCATCCACCATAACCCCCAGGTCCTTTTCTACAGTGCTGCTACTTAGCCGATCAGTCCGCAACCTGTAGCAGTGCATGGGATTTTTCCGTCCCAAGTGCAGGATTTTGCATTTGTCTTTGTTGAACCTCATGAGATTTCTTTTGCCCCAGAGTTCCAATTTGTTTGTCTCCCTGGATGTTGTCCCTGCCCTCCAGCATATCTACCATTCCCCCCAGCTTGGTGTCATCCGCAAACTTACTAAGCATGCAGTCTATCCCATCATCAAGATCATTAATAAAGATGTTGAACAGAACCGGCCCCAGGAATGACCCCTGGGGCACTCCACTTGTCACTTGCCAATTAGACATTGAGTCATTAATTCCTACCTGCTGAGCCCATTGATCTAGCCAGTTTTCTTTCCAACTTACGGTCCACTCATGCAACCCATACTTCCTTAACTTGCCAACGAGAATGCTGTAGGAATGCTCCACCACTACCCAGCCCCCTACATCCCCTACCCAGTCTCCTTGTCCCCATGCCCCCTTCACCTCTCCCCAGGCCTCTAACTCCATCCATCCCTCCCCAGTCCCCGGACCCAGTCCCCCCATCCTGACCCCTTGATCCAGCGACTCGCGAGTCCGGACCCCTCCATTCCCACCCTTGGTCTCCTGCCCCGTACCTTACCTTAACCCCTTCCTACAAAGCCTTGGGACCGGATCAGCCCACACTGCCGGCCGCCACCCTTTGCTCCCGCCGTCGCGGCACGCCGGCCCCTTGGGCCTGATCCTGCCCCTCTGCCGCCGCCGTGCACCACCACCACAGGCAGGCAGCATGCTTGGATCAGGCCTGGGGCCTCTTTCCCCTTCCTCTGCTCCCCTGCGGCCCCTTCCAGGCTCCTCTGCCACTTTCCACTAGATGATCGTACTGGTCCCTTCTGACCTTGAAGTCTAAGAGTCTATGAGTGCTCAGCCTGCTTATGGAGGGACTTTGTTGTAATTAGAGCCAAGGCACCTAAGAAACCTTTATGGCATCACACACTGTGAATCGACTAGAGTAATTTACTGGGTTTTCTGGCCATTTATTGACTAAATCTAATACCAGCTAAATCCAATATACAACACACCAATCAATACTCTTTAGCCTTTTTTCCCTCTCTGTCAGATCTACCAGTTTTCCGTTATCAATAATCAACACAGTTGTTACTACAATGCAATTTTCAGTTTGGTCTGTAACATAAAATATGGTCCATAGCATTTTATTAAGAAAATTTGCTTCCCCATTTAAAATACATTTTATAATCTATAGAGACCCACTTTGCATTGCCAGACATAGTACCTGATGTACTGAATGTAAGATGGCAGGGCCAGACAACAGAAGAAGGGTCTTTGAAGGGAGAGATATAAATCCCAGAATGATCCTGGACTTGTTCCCTGCAGACTGAGTGGGGGTTACTTCAGGGTAAGTAGAAGCACCTGACACTAATTAAGGTCCAGCTAGAGTTCTATAAAAACCTTTCCTCCAGCCAGAGGGAGCTGGAGAGTTGGCAGGAGTTAGAAGACATGTTGCAATCAAGCAGTGGATTCAGAGTGGTGCTATGTAAAAGGTAAAAGAGACCAAAGAGGGGGGAAATAGTCTAGAGGAAAGAAGTGCAGTTGCTAGTGAAGTTAGCAGTGCATAACTCCCATTCATGGGGCTCCTGGGCTGCTGCCCAGAGTAAAGGGTCCCTTCTCTCTCTCCCCCCCCCCCCACTGCACCTATGGAGATGCCAACTGCCCAGAGACAGGGACAACAGAGCCTCTGACCCCCCACAAGAGAGCAAAGCATGGGATCCACTATTGGAGAGTAATTTGCTACGTAAAGTATCACAAAACCATATGAGAGTTCTTGAGTAACTTGATTGATTTTTCACTTGAAAATGTTTTTCTGGTTCTGATCTAAAAATGACTGCCTGTACTATTTCCCAAACATAGTCACAAGAAAATTCAGCACCACTATTGCTGCCATGGCATGAAGAAGTAGTACTTTGAAAACACATTTCCTAGGCTTGTGCTGTGGACTGTGATGCTCCTCCTGTCTTGCCCTGAAAAGTCTTCTATGACTGAAATGGATGGGTTCAGTGGAACACCACTGAGTGCATCTCCACCTACAATCTCATTACAGAAAAGAGGTAGAAAATGGAAATCATCTGTAGAAGTAATTAAAAATGTAGAAGGCTTTTTTTTTTTTTTTATTGTAAGCATAGGGCTCCCTTTGATTTCATCTTCAAATAATAGCCTTAAGAAAGGGGTGGATACAAGGTATTACTTCTCAGAAGTAGCTGCAGATGCACTGTGACTCAGACTGATTGAGATTCCTCACCTCCTTTATCTTAAGTAGGGTCAAGGGAAAGCACCTATTTACTGATTTACAGCTGGTGTATCTGAGCAGAGAATGGCTAACCTCCCATGCTGGTTCAGCTAACTACTCGAGTCAATCTGTAGGCACCAGTACTGCACCCCTTCCCTGCCCATTTAAGTCTTTGTCTATCTGCTCCAGGGGAAGGAATGAGCAGGCAAAAAGATCTCCTTACTTGTACATGTCTGGCCCCAAAGTCCAGCAAGCCCACATAGAAATGGAAGTATGGTTTTATTTCCTTGTGTGAGTGGGCAATCCAACCCACAATTTAGTGGCTAAATAAGTTTTATTGACTGTATAATTTTAATTTATGAGAGCTCCCACACTTTAGAGTCTTTTTTCTGATTCTGAAATGTTATGACAAAGGGGAAAAACGGATGACCTGTTACAGAATTATTTTACAGTACTATTCATTATTTACATACTCTGGGCCTGATGCTATTTACACTGAGGCTTCTTTTTGTCACCCAGATAGTGTAAAGGGGCCTTAAAATAAGTAAATACAATTTATGCTCATTTTAAGGTCCCTTTGCACTGCCAGAGTGGAATAAAGGGGCCGAAGGATAATTGAGAATTGGATCCTCTGTATCATTTTTTTCTTTTTTCTATAAAAGAAGGCTTTCCTTGAAACTGATATTGTGTGAGTTCTCCCTAGGCTATGGCAGGGAATGCTTTCCTCCCTTTATGATCTCTAATCCTTGTTTAATGGAGCACAATCTTATTTTAAGGTGATAGTATGGTCGATGACTGTGAAGAACCATGTGAGCAATGGTTGCTACATAATATAGTGTAGTTGTGATATTACATCCACTCTGTAATTTTTATTGACTACTGGTATAATACTATTATTTTCTTATGTACTATTTCTATTTTACTGTAGCTTGTAAAGTACTGCACAAAAGATCAATAATAATAGAATAAAAAGTTCTATACAATCCAACAGTGAGGGAAACTGAATTATATGTTTCAACTTACTTTCACTGCATTGCAAACTTTTGAAGAGAGAGGTTCATAGTCTACATTAGAGAGGCAATTAACTTTGGAAGCCTGACATTAATATTGTACCTAGAAATAAGTGACTAGCTTTATAAAGATTTTGTACTATTCATGCAAAGCATCTTTGATCTTTATGCACCCGGTTTCCTAAACCTGAAGAGGGTTTTTAAGTAGATGAAAAGATTCAATGCTTTTATTTGTGGCGAGGATTGCTCACCAATATTGTTCTGGAAAAAAGTGCATCTTGGGGGCGAGTGGATCAACTAATGTGTCTGCAGAACCATAGTGGTGGCAATCAGGGCAGGTCCTATTCATGTTGAAAGTATACAGCTCCTTCGTATCAGCACGTCCTTACAATATCTTACTCTAATTAGTCCGTTACCATATTCTGTCCTCTCTATTCTAAAAGACAATTGGAGAGATGTCTGTCTGCTCCTCATGACTGTGGTTTGTAATCACCGCCCAGTAATTAATGGATTTCATATTCTCATTACCCCCGTGAGATTGGGAAGTTATCAGCCTCAGGTTTACAGGTATAAAACTGAGGCAGCGGATATAGTAAGTGACTTGCCCAAGTCACACTGGAAGTTTGGAGCTGAGGTCAGAACTGAACCTTGATCTCATTTCTCTATCCCTTAGACAAGCCTCCCTACCTGAAGTATCTTCCACCCAAGATGGGACTAGAACGCACATTCCTTGACTTGAATTGGCAGTGCCTTATCCCTTAGGAACTAAATCTCCTTGTGACCCAGAGATGAGCTTTTTGATGAAACCCACATTATTACTCTCAAAAACTTCCTAACATTCTCCCCACTCCCATGACAATTCCCACCACTGTTGACAAACCATCCTGAAGCTCTACCCTTCTCATGCTCTTATCTACTCCAAACATGTAATATTCCTTCTGGAGGTATAACTGAAGCTAATACTAATCTGCCTTCATATAGGGTCTTATGCTTCTTATGGTGAACTCTGGCGGTAGGAGGTATATTTATTAACGATGGACAGTCCTCAAAAGTTCCAGAGGTTTACTTGAACTAAACCTCTGGGGCATTTGGGGGCACTTGTCTAATCTGGTTTCCTTTGTTGATCAGGAAATCTGGAAGGAAATTAGGTACTATTATAGAATGTTGTTTTGGTATCAGTCATGTAATTTCACTTGTAAAATCAGGCTGGAAAAATCAAAAATAGCCTATCACAGTATTTCAGAGTTGCTATTTCTACTCTCAGCTGAAACCTTGGGATGGAAAAGTGGGCAGACATGACCTAGTGGGTTGGGAGGTAGGGAGTGAACTGAACAAACTTCTTAATCCTCAAAGGGTATATCTACACTGCATGTCAGAGTCAGTCTTCTAGTTCGGGTTCACAGACTTATGCTATGCTCAAAATAGCTGTGTAGACATTTTGGCTCAAGTTGGAGCTTGGACTCTCAAGTTCCCCACTCCAGGCTTGAGTCCTCCCCCACCACCCTAGCACATGTCTGTGGACCTGGGAAAGGAGGCGTTCTCCCAGCTGAAGTGTAGACAGACCCAAAGTGGAGCTGAAGTTGTAGGCAGTACTTCAGTGAGTCTCTGTCTCTTTGGTTATAGTGTCACTGGCCCCGTATGGCCACACCTGCCTCATGAAAATTCATAGTTGGACTGTAACTCTAAATCTCTTTTAAAAAAAAATGCAGTGTCAGCATTTATGTAAATACTGAGAAAAAACCAACATATTTCATGGGGTTCTTTAGGAAAAAGAGCAGATGTCCATCTTTATTAATGTGAAACTAATAAGCTTAGAGCCCAAACCCTTTAATTAGCCCTACAACAACAAAAGTGTCCCTATTCCATTCCAAATGTAAAATCTGAGGGAGACATTGTATGGGTCAAACGGAAACCGTATGTGTCTCCATGGAAGTTGTTGTTTGATAATAGGACTCGCTCTTTGGGAGTCCAAGCCAAAGTGCACTGTAATCTAAGGGAGTCTTTCAGTTTACTTCACTGGATTTTGGGTCAGGATCTTATGGCACTCGGTGTCTGCTGAGTGGGGAACACTACCAAAGGAACCATTTGCAGTTCTCCAATCTTAGGGATGCTAGAGGTTCCTCTCCCAATGCTGTAGAGTGGTAAATCAATGGGTGTCTCACTCTGAGTGTGGATTGGTGCAAACAATAACCATGATACTGAACCATCACACTATTTACATCACTTTGGGTTCTAATGGAAGAAGTGCCACTAAAACTAGAAATGGGCCTTGGCACAACAAGTGAGTGCCAGGAGCATGGTCCAGACCTTTTGTAAAATTGCTTTTCTACCAGTGTAGGGAATTGATTCTAGCCTATGCCAGATCCACAGAATCTTTTATTTTATTTTTTAAAAACTTTTTGGACTTTTGTATGCTTGGATTTAAGTTGAGAAACAGTGAGAAACTGACAGGACTTCATATGTATTCTCCAGGATTTCAAGACGATGCTGCAGCACATTTACAATCTCCAGCAAAATCTGAAAAATCATGTACAACCAGATGACTAACTTTTTTTTTGTCAGTTACCAGCTGAAGCCAATATATTTCTCTAAGACCTGATAAATTCTCAATAAAATCCTTAGATAAACTACAGACTATGCAGAAGAGATGGAATAACATTGAGATCTGCAAATAGATAAGTTTTTTGAAGAACAGAAAAACACAGCAGAGAAATGGAAAGGAAATCTTTTGGGAATGTAGCCATTTTGTTTTTAGTAGACAGTGCTATTGATTCTTATGCAGACAAGGCAACTTTAATGAAACGTGTTTCAGCAATTTCCATTCCCCAGAGTTGTTAGTAAAATTATACTATTAATGGGAAAAAATCCCGGTGTTTGACTTAATATTCTATTGATTTCAGAGAGGGGAGGGGGGGAAGAGTGGCAGTGGGAACAGAAAATGCTGTAGATATTAGTCTGAGAGCTGATACAGAAAAAAAACCAAAAAACCCAATCACTATAAAAATTAAATTAACTTTACTGTACAACAGCTCCAGATGTTTGACCTTTTTTTAAAAGAAGAAATAGTTTGTCTATCTGAAGTACTCTTGCATGTATTATGGGTGAATCTAAAGTGAAACTGTGTGATCTGGAGCACAAACAGAATTATTAATTACACCAAAAGCAGAGTCGTGTTAGAATGTTAACGTGGTGATGCGATTAATATTACGAACACAACACTAGTGAATCTGCAATTAAAAGTTCTACTGGTGACTAGACATTCTATGGGTTGCCTAGACAGGATATAGAAAGAAAGGAGCAGTGAAGTCTGTCGAAAAGGTCAATTTCATGTTAGCAGTGCAAACCAAGAGAGAAGTTGCAAACATATCAGGAGGGATTCTGGCTGAGTTGACACTGCAAAGCAATTCCTCTAGATCTCCTCCAGCATGTCCTTTGGGGATAAGAGCCTACTTCTCCAGTTTTTTTGAATATGAAAGGTGCTATTTAAACATTAAGCATTAAAAAATTCAAAATGTATATATATTAACTGGAAAAGGTCCCCCCCCACCTTATAATCTGAGCTCTGATGTAGTGTTGCTATTGTAATCCATGTTCCTGAAAAAGGCTATCTCTTTAAGAGACCTGCTGAGGGTGGGTTACTGCTGCTTGGCAGATTAGCTACCCACAGCCAGAAACTTCTAGAAGCAGGGAGTGGTAGCATTTTTGAGCATACTCCACAGGGTAGCCTGCTGGTGTGGTGTGGTCAGTCAGATCACATGAGAGCAGCATTCTGTCCAGACAATGGGCTAGAGCTGCTTTGAGAAGAGCCCATGTGCTCAGTTCTCAGGAGAGAAGCTGAGCCAGGAGTGAACAGGATGTTTTCTCCCTCTAATGGAGTCATCTGCAACAGATTTTGCAGACATGCATATGGGACTGAGGGCTGGTTGCAAAGGAGAAGGAAAAGACTGCATGGAATTCTACAGAAGATTCCTGCAAAGAAAGAAGAAGAGGACAGCTATTTCTTGCCACTCAAGCCTCTACACTCAAAGAAAGACTGTAGTTGAGAGTTGGGTGAACTCCACCTGGACTTTGGGACTCTTGGGTATCTTTCATGCAGGGGTTTCTTTAGGGATTGTTCTTGGTTAATTGTATTTTGTTTTCTTAGGATAAAGTTAGTTTAGTTAGTAGGTAGTAAAGTTCATTGTTATGTTTGGTTTTAGTAGTATTTTAATGTGGGGTGGTAACTCTGAGCAATCTTTGCTGTGGGTCCCATACAGACTGGATCCTGGGTCTCCAGCTGCTTTCTCCACAGGGATTGGGATTGATTTCTGTGAGGCACTGGAGAAGGGCAATTAATTTAATTTTAGCCCACCCAGAGGTTACACTATGTTCCATCCAAGAGGTAACTGACAGAGTTCTATTTCAGTGATGGATTGAGCGGTCAATAATCCTTACTGGTCCCAGGTCTACAAAAGTCCTGACTTAGGCACTCACTTAATAGCAGTTCCAATTGACTTCAGTGGTGGAGAATATTCTGCTGGTTGGGATCTTGACTAGGATACAATTTCATTACACATTTTGGGATCTCAAGCAAAGGAATGTATGTAAGGGAATTTAACATTATAAAATGCATTGAACAAACTCAAAGATAAATGAACAATTTTCAACCAAGTCATCTTTAATTAAACTATATTGGTTTACTGCATAGTTTCTCTAGCTAAATGAGACTGGCTGTCTGTTTCATTTCAGTTTAAAGCTTACTGCTCAGCTTCGATTAGAGTTGATTAGGGTGGGGCTTTTTTTTAATGAGACATTTGCCCATCAAGAAGATGTCAATGTATCAAAACCAAAACTATTTGCTGGAACAGGTTCATTTTAATGAATTTCTCAAATAAAAAAAAAGTAAACATTTAAAATTGGTCCAAGGAAAAAAATTGACTTGCCTATATTGAAACAAAGTTTCAATTTGAAATTTAGGCTAATAGATGGTCAAATGAAACAATACATTTCAACTGACCTGAGTTTGATGTCCAGCATTGGGGGGAGGGGGGGGAAATCAGAGAATCCAAGAGTATAAATGCTGAGATGTTAAGCATAACAAACTGCTTGATTAAAAACAATACTCTTTCAGTGACTAAATTACTACTTATTCTTAATTAGGTGTGTTCTTAGCACTATACTTGTATCCCTGTAAACTTGCAATGTAGGGCTCTAATCCTGCAATCAGATCTCCCACATAAGGACACCTGTGTCTGAGCTTGGTCCCACTTAATTCAAAGGGGCTCTAGAGTGAGAGAAGAGTCTGCCCACATAGGTCCAGTTGCAAGATCAGGGAATAAAAGAGAGAGAATCAGAGGGCCAAGAAGATAAGGGGCAATTATCCTATGTATAATGTTGGGGAGGGTGGTTAATGGAGTTTGCTTTTGAAGTCCTTCCATGTGTGATGTTATTTGTTAACCTTGCAGGTACAATATGTATTCAGATGGGTTTTTGGCATCTTGTCTACTAAGTCAGTTGCAGTGTTGAATAACCTTCCATCAAAGGAACACCCTCATTCTCATTTAATGAAATGATGGTGTATTGGTGATAGAGTGGCCACCTCTGAGCCACAGGAACAGTGGTCCACTTCTGTAGGGGATCACATTGGGCCTAATTGGGAATAGTAAGAGGGCTTAATTTATCTATTGCCTGCTTGGGCTTTGCATGCAACTATAAATCCTCCCTTTGTGAGTGCACTTTAGAGGTGCTCATGAGATTGGCAGCAACTAGGGAGATATTCCCCAGTAACATGGTCCATAGAGGCATTCCCTAGAATCTAGAGAAATGCTTAACAAAGGTCTTGTCCCAGAGGCTGATGTCCATAGAAGCTGGGGGTTGGCTAGAGTAAAACTGGAAGCTTTTGAGCTAGGGAGATGTGTGAATTGAGTTAGGCTGGTTAAATCTTCCCCAGGGACTCAGCTCTTGTCTCTTACTGGAGAATTTAGATTAGATGTGCCTGAAGGAATTTACTTATGATGCAGCATTTTAGTGACACTTTAAAGTCACATTCTAGTTTTATTGCATATGCACAAATAAAATGCATCAATATCGAATGAATTCAGCCAGTTTTTCTTTTTACATCACAGTAACAAGATGGAATCTCCAGACTGATCTAGCCACAAATGTTAATATTATTTACAAACTAGCAGATAATAAAGAAAATGCAAATTAAATAGCTATCTTAAGAGTGATGGGAAAGTCTCCCTGCGTATCCAGATGCAAATATACTGAGTGGGGTAAAAATTAAATAAGGGAGCCTTAGTCATCAAGTTCAGATCTTGGTTCAGACAAAATCTTAAGAGGTTTGGATCATGTTTTCCTGTTAAAGCCCGTCTTCAATTACAGTTAGAATGTGAAAGCCAAATTTTATGAAGCAATAACATGTCGACTTAAACCTGATATAAAGCACCAAGGCAAAGAGTCTTCAGAGCAAGAATGTTTTGTGTAATCAGTTCAGTATGTTTTTCAGCCAGGTATTCCTGTTTACAAACAACCAAATTCCTATAGTATATAAATGACAAAAATAGCTATATTAGGCATCCAAAATCCAATGTCTTGAAAGTTTTATTGGTACTTCCAATAAAAAAAGCTGCAAAGGTAACAAACATCATAAGGCTACAAAGTGGTGCATGCAAATGTTATTTGCAGTGACTACAATACAGGAAACTTGAAGTAACAACAGTAAATTGATATAGAGGCTTTGGGATTCCCAGGGGCCAAACTGCCATGATTTTCCTTCTTGAAGAGCAACATTGCAACCTAAATAGGTAGGCCAAAACATCTAAACTTGTATGTTTAAAGTTAGCCATCTAAATCCACATTTCAATGAAGAAGTAAGTCTTGTCTGAGCACCTACAATTTCAATTGACCTGAGTGAGAGTTATGGGAGCTTGATTCCTCTTAAAATCAGGGCAGAATTTCTTAGCTGCCTAACTATGGATTTAGATGCCCATCTTTAGGTACTGTGCAGTAATTTTCAAAAGATCTTGAGGGATTTACCTGTCCAACTCCCACTGTGTTTCAGTAGGAATATGGGACTGATCTTCCTCTGCCCCTTGAAAACTTAAGCCCAGAGATTTACAGTGTTGGCCAATAGCTAAAAAGCATCTGAATGAGTTAGGAGCCTAATTCCCAGAGGAAGCCAATGGAACTTAGTTTCTGAAGGCCCTCGGGAACATTGACAATTTTGCCTTCTATTGTTACCTTATTTACATGACATTTAGGGAAAAAAAAGCATATTTAACTACATCATACGCTTCAGCTAGAAGGCTGTTTAGTGTCTGTTTAATAATGTTCTGCATAATACTTTTTGTAATATGCATGATTGTTTTTGTTTATATGATTAGTAGTCTGTCTGTGATTTTTTTTCCGTGTGAATTCAGCTACATGAAATATGTATTTCATTATATTATGCTGGCAAGCTATTAATAGTGGAGAGAAGATTGTAAGCTCATCATTGCATATCTCACCTTTTCCTATCTTAATTTATTTTTCATTTTTCTTTATGGCTGAGTACACTGTTGGTTATGTAAGCAGTGTCTGAATGAGCTCCCCTGACATCTAGCGATGAGTTGGAGGAAAAGACTTCAACAGCAGACCATGTTTATGTAATGTCAACAGACCCCAGTCAACAGCAGATGTTATCAAATCTGGGACCCCTGAAGCTTAATAAGCTTAAAGGTGTAGTAGGCTTAAAGGCTGTAGCAGACTCATTAATCTGTAATCGGGCTAGGTGCCACTAGGGGGGGACAGAGTGACACCAAGCAGGTACGGGTTACATTTGTATAGACATGCCTACGCTGTTTAGGTATACAGGTGATGTCGCTGGTTTGAGGTTACAAATAATTCTAACTTTTGCATGCAGCAATAACAACATATTGTTATTTTTATTGTACAAATTAAGGGCAAGCCCTGATTGAGGCGGTTAGCTTTAAGTGAACCTCACTTGCTAAAGCAGGGGGCAGGGAGGCCAAATCTTAATGAAGATGAGATTGGATGGAAGCATATGTTTCTACCTAATGGTGTGGATTAAACCCAAAGAGTTCTAGACAGCATCTGAACTGTCCCTCCTCAGTGTTCAATGACGGAGCTGCTAAGAATCAGTTGAGAATCCTTGTTTCTGATTAGTGGTTCCTAGAGCTAACATCAGGGCTGCACAGGTCTAGAGGAAAAGCCTCATACCTTTTAAGGACCCATGGAAGACAATACAGGAACTGACTGCACGCTGGTTGTGAGGTTCCCCATTATCTGCTGAAATCACTGAGAGAAGGGATATGTGGTAGAACTTCAGAATGCGATGTTGCTGGAGCAGCAAGCAATGATGGTCAGTGGCAGCAGACAGATAGTAGCCAGCAGTGGTAGAGAAGCCGAAGTGGCAGAGAATCAGTGGTGTTGGAGAGTCGCAGCAGAGAAGCAGCAGCAGCTGGGTGCCAGAGGCAACTGCAGAGACATTGCTTAACATCACTCACCCCGAGGTAGGAAATAAAACCTGTAAATAGACCTCTGAGCTCTGGATCTTCATTAACCATGGACAACCAAACTGTGAGTGGGGTGCAGCAGACAGAGTGGGGAATAATATGTTAATGGACATTTATTCATCAAACTTTCTGTCTGCAATGTTGGAAACAGCGGCAAAAGACACTACCCAACACTCTGTGAGGTTGGGTTTGCTTATGGACTGAGGTTTTTGAATATGGTTGTGGCGGGTTCCTATTCTTTTGTGCTTGCAAGAGGGGAAAAGTTGCCTCCTAGATGCACCCAGGGGTGGTATTAGGTTTTCCCAGTTTACTGGGGGTTGTGGGAAGATCGAGTTAGTTCGTTTTTTTTCTTGCTAAGAGGAACTCCTAGATATTCAACCTGGCTCTTGTTACTGACTCCACCTGGCAGAAAGATTACTATTAGAACACAAGGGATGGGTTTAACCGCTTCATTTTTTTTTCATTGCTTATATGAATTCTGTGATGTACGGTATTTTAGCAATTCTGTGAACCAGCATCACAAGAGTAAAATTTAAAAGAACTGACTCAAGATTTCTGTCATATTATAATGAGAAGGCACAGTGGCCTAAGAAAACAACCTCAGTTATGTGCGGACACAGGAAGCCCACACTGTTAAATATAAGCATGATTATTAATATTTCTGTTTACATTAAGAAAACTCCATAAAAGAATTGTATAGTAGTTTGCAATTTAAACACAATTCAAAGAAGAGCTGAACATAAATTTTGTAAAATTTTAAATAAAACTTTAATCTTGTCATCGTAGAAGAAACAGCTTCTATGTCCAAAGGGAATAAAGAGTAAATATTCTACTTCTAAATGTCTTCAAATTGCATTTAGGGGAAATCAATATATTTCTGACTTCCAATTTGAAATCACAAGTAAAAACATAGGAAAGAAAAATTGAAAGAGATGTTCTAATGCAAGGCTTTTTTTAAGAGTTGATAGGTGATATGTGATGAGGTAATATAAAAAAAATTCAGATCCTCAACTGTTATAAATCACCAAGCCCCATAAAGTGCCATTTTATGCCATCTGAGGATCTGATCTGTCTAGATAATTATTCAAATTCAAGACCTTGCTAAAATCTTTGGGGTTTGCCAAACTTCACCGGAAAACACATAGGAACATGCTTACTCAAAAAAATCACAAATACAGCTTGCTTCTGTTGGGGCCAGGAGTAAGAATTAACTTTTCTAATCTCTTTACTCTTTCTGCTTCTCTTCCTAGTCAGACTGGGATGTACAGATAAAATGATAAATAAATGGGAAAATTAAAACCCCAGATTTTTCAAAACATTAAGGAAAATTCAGTTTGAGTTTTGAATAGAGACTCAAAAGCGGTTTTTATTTTATCCTGATTGGTTTGTCATCTTTAAGAGAGAAAGTGATCTTATGTTTACGACAGAGAACTGGGATACCATAGATCTGGTTTCTAATCCTGGCACTAACTCGGTCGTCTTTTTTTAAAAAAATCTGCACCTCAGTTCCTTTGTCTGTAAAATGAGGAAAATATTTCCCTTCATGAGAGGGGTGTTTTCTGCTTTGTGAATCTTCAAAATAAAATGCTAAATTGAGTTATCTAAACAATTTACAACACTAAATTAGTTTTGATTAAATAAATTTGTTTCATTCTTTAAAGTACAAAGAGATTTTCAGGAGAATACAAGTAGTGAGGCACTAAAGTCAGTAATGGTTACAAGAAAAATAAAGATACAATGCGTTCTAATTTGAACAGATTGGACATGGTTCAAGGTGAAGTCCATTACCACATGTTTTTAGTACATTTCTGATCTCAGGACAGGATCTGCTCCCAAAGCTTATTTTTTTTCTTCTTAGGTGGAAAAGAGAAGAGAAGGGAACAATAATGGAGTATTTTTTTCTCTTACTTTTATAGTTCAATTGCTCTTGGAAATGCATTTTGCTGTGGGTTATCCCTAGATGAAGTTCATTCCTGCTGTAAAGTGGGAGTCAAGAGGTCTGGTGGTGAGAGTCCATCTTGCTGTTCCCTAAGAGGCAGATCTATTTGTTCTTGCCCCCCTTCATTGCCAAAATATGGCCACTTGATAGAAGATTATCTGTCTTAATTTGATGACATCTGGCGAAAGGTGTCAGATTTATCCCTGGTTTTAGAGGAACAAGCTTGCCACTGTCACTGACATGTCACAGGCATGGTGCTCTGGAGTCGGTCATAACGAAGCTAGTCTGGACTCCAGTATAGCGTGTCTCCTCTCAGAATTATGATATCACCAGTACAGCCACCTCTCGGGTCTGCCTTTGGATCATTCTGTTCTGCCTTGAGCACCCCACAGTGAGTCTCCCTGGATGGGACACCTCGGGAAGCCTTATGTGTCCCCAAAGGACCCATGCATCCCACCTCACAATCAGAAATGATGCTCAGCCAGCTTGGAAACAGATGGGTTTATTAGTCAACAAGAACATAGCGTAGAACAGAACTAATTAGCACAGAAATCAGGAAGTTAAAGCATAATCCATCTTGGGCGGAATAGAGCTGCAAGCTTGGGCTCTTCTCCCCTGAAGGCCCAAACTCACTGCCAGCTTGCCAGCCTCAGACATGCCTCTGCCCTTCACCTTGTCTTTGTTCTTTTTCCTGTGCAAGGAGTCACCTGACCTCCTCTTTCTCTACAAAGCCTCCGGCTCGCTTCTCAAAGGAGATGGGCTCTGGCAATTATCTGTGTGCAGGCCGCTGGAGTTGGTCACACCTGCCCTTTAGTGGTCTCTGCAATGATCACACACCTTACCCCGCCACCTGGATACTTGAATATAGAGGGGAAACTGAGGCACACGCAATATTAAGATAAAACATTAAGAACATTCCCACTTCATTACACTCGCTCTCCAGACTTGTCTGGTAAACACACTTCAGTCATTATTTCAGCTTATATTCATAATGGTACATGTCGTCTTGCTACATACATTACACTGTGATACTATTGATCAGCAAGTTACTATTTTTCAAAAGATACCTTAGAAGGCAAATCTTTTAAACAGACTGTTACAATGCTGTGTAAGGTGTGAACAGAGGGATGCATTTCTTCACAGTATGTATTAAAAACTTCCTTAAATAGGGAGGGTTTTAAGTGTGTGGTAAAGCACTTACCCAATCGAGGAGCCTAATGGGTGAAACAGCCATCTCAGTGTGACTTTTTTTGTTGTTTTAACATTAATCCCAGCTCTTAATTATCCGAGGGCTAATGCTAAACAATTCCAATGTCTCCAAAGGAGTTTACTGTATCTAAAAACAGAAAGCAGAATTTGGTAGCCAATCCAGTTCCCAATGAAGTCAAAGGGAATTTTTCTATTCAGTTTAATGGATGTGTGACCAGGCCCTTTGTATTGATGTTTTCCTCTTTTGCATTCATATCATCCTTTTATTGTTAAAGTTCATTCAGCATTTCAGTTTTGGAAGTGAGGGGTTTAAAAACAGACTTGCTTAATTGCTTGGATCCAGGTATTTACCATATGCAAGCAAAATGTGCTTGCTAGTCTTAAAATGGATAACACAATCTCTCTTTTGCTCTACTTCGTGCACATTCTTTTTCTCGTGAACATGCATATAAACATTCCTCTCTAGCTCACACATGAACACAGTCTCTCTCATGCATGTGTTCACACATTCTTTCTTGCACACATGTATACACACATATAACCTCATGTAATTACTTTGTTGGGCTCTTGATAAAAGTAATATTTTGCTCACTGTCTACTTTTCTCTTTCTCTGTGTTTCTGCTGTGGCTAAAACTCACACTGCTACTATCAGGATCTATGTTGTTCTCTGATATTTAATTTAAATGGCTCCAAGCTGATTTTCTTATCCCGTGTTTCATCCGACCATCCTTTCTAAGCAAAAAATGCTTCTCTAAAAATAAAGAAAAGGAAATTGCAATTTCTAACATTTTCTAGCCTCTGCCGATTAAAAATTTCTGGAATCTGAAACATATGTAGGAGGAAAACTATCTCCCACATGAAGGTAACTCTGGATTTAGACATATTAGCAGACCTACTGCAATATAATATCCTGCTCCTAAGAGAGAGGCCCTTCAGGTCTGTCAGCACAGGGTTGGACACTGCTAATTGATGACTCTCAAACGTATCACTTGTTTGAGGTTGACAACAGAGTCCTGTGGCACTTTTAAAGACTAACAGATTTATTTATCTTTAAAGCTCGTGCGATAAATAAATGTTAGTCTTTAAAAGTGCCACAGGACTCTGTTGTCTTTCTACAATAGATTAACACGGCTACCCCTTTGGAATTTGTTTGAGGTTGTAATTTGAGGAACTGCATATGAAAATTTCCTCCTTTTGCTCCATTTCTAAGTACTTGATATGCAGTAGCTAATGATGGCTTGAATTTGGGTAGGGTATAGCAGATAACCACATAGTTTGGATAACATCTGCGCTTCTTTAACTCTTCTTCCACCCTTGCTCTGACAATGTTCCTCCCTTCTTTGAATCTGCTCCTTAATTTCTGATCACTTACTAGATTACATTCAAGTTTCTTATTCATCCTCATTTACCAGGTCCTATGTAATCTTGCCCACACATATCTCTTTATGGGAGATCTACACAACGATTTCACAGCTGGAGTAGGGCTCCAGTGTGCCGCTGCTTGGCAACAGTACTAATTATCCTCAAACCAGGAAACAAACCGTTTCCTTGGCACCCTCACCATCCTGCACTGAGCGCAGACAGTTTGCCCCAATAGATTAATAATAGGAAATTTGTGTGTTAAAAGGTGAAGGGTTAAATAAATAGCATTGGGGGGGGGGAGGCTGACATTTTTCTTAAAGAAAAAGATGTTTGTTGAATTGTGCAAGCCTTGAAGAATGAAAACTTCCATTTCCTCACCACAGTATTAGAAAAACAGTGGCACCGCACAGCTCCTCTGACCTGACAGCAATCAGAACCTGCATTTACACGGCCACTGTCGTCTTATGTTAAAATAGCTTTATTCAGTAGGTAAAGTGCGGTCTGAGGTGTACGCCAGCAGCCACTGCACAGCACCTGAACTATTAGCTGATTGAAAAAAGCCCTAATGATAACTCTGAGAAGTGCTACCCCTGAACAGCTGTGACTGTTGCAATAAGAAGGCTGTTATTTTCTCCTGATTATTCTCATTGTCTCCTTTTTCAGAGAGGATAGCATAGAAAGGTCGCGGTTGCAGCACAGAGCTATCAGTGCAAGGCCTGTTCATCCCTGTCGGACTTGAAAAAGTTTGAGACTTAAAGGGTTTTGGTTTTGTTACTTTTTGTAAGAGAAAATACTTCACGCTGAATGAGGAGCTCGAGTTGAATGGGGTAAGAGATGAATGATGAATCAGGGACAGAATTAAGGCAACGAGGCCTGGAGCAACTTCATGAGATACCATATGGTTTGTACTGCTTTGTAGTCAAACAATATTGCCTCATTCCGATGTTGAATGTTGCGAAGAAAAGCCTAGCTAGCAGCAGTGTATGACTGCTTAGTGACTGACTGGTTTTATTGTTTGCAGGGTTTTTGGTCCCAGGATAGGTGAGACACAAGGTAGGTGAGGTTCTATCCTTTATTGGACAAAGTACCAGGTTTAGAGCTACACCGAGCTCTTCTTGAGGCTTGGGAAGGAAGCAGTGTGTTTGGGCTAAATACAAGTTGAGACAATTGTTAAACAGAAGGGGTAACATGTGGGAGGCAGTCACTTAAAATGAATTCCAAAGGGGTAGCCGTGTTAGTCTATTGTAGAAAGACAACAGAGTCCGGTGGCACTTTTAAAGACTAACAGATTTATTTATCGCATGAGCTTTCGTGGGAGAAAATCCCACTTCGTCAGAATGAAGTTGGCAATTGGGGTTAGATTACTATGCCCAAAGGATTTGAAGTGGGCAGGCAGTGTGGCAAGTTACAGATTGCTACAATGACCCAAAAAACAGTGTCTCACTTAAATCCATGGCTTTTGGTGTCTAGCTGAGTTCTGAATTTAAGCTCCCAGATACTCTTTTTGGAGGAGTTATGCACGTTTCCCCTGAAGACGAGTACTGAAATATCAGATGTGTAGTGATCACTTTGTGAAAAATGTCTGTCGGAATCCTTGTATTAAATTGAATGATTACTGAATCGAATCTGGCTGGGACTGATGGGTCTCCGTCCAGATAACTAGAAAAGGGAAAGTTAGTTAAAAGTTTTTAAAATGAAGAGGACTCTGTCTCATATATACCTCTCTCACAATATCTAGGCATAAGATATTCCCTGCCTAAACTGTCAGACAGATTCCAAAGGGGTAGCCGTGTTAGTCTATTGTAGAAAGACAACAGAGTCCTCTATGTGCTGTTCCCCAGTGTTTTGAATCCTAACACCTATTTTGATTTGCTGTTACAGCCTGACCTGATGCTATGTCATACACTCCCCTGCATTTAATTTCCTCCCACTCTGTAACTTTCCTATCTTCAAAGCGTCTGACGAAGTGGGATTTTCTACCACAAAAGCTCATGCGATAAATAAATCTGTTAGTCTTTAAAAGTGCCACAGGACTCTGTTGTCTGTCAGACAGATTGTAGCTGCTATGCAGTTTTGAAAAGTAAAGTAATTTCAGGATACAAAATCAAAACATTTCATTCCAAGAATGTCAAAATGCAATGTTTCTGTGGTGTCAGTATATTTTTGTTTTTTTCCTCCAAAACAGAATTTCAGCAAACTTTACACACTTTCATGAAGTGTTTTTACTTCGATAAAGCTGCATTTTCCAACGAAAGTGATTCTAAGTTTTCTGACCATATCTATTAATATTAATGCAGAAAAGGCAGATATGTTCAGCAAGTATTTCTGTTCTGCATTTCGAAAGAAGTAGGATGGTGTACTTGTATCAGATGAGAAGTTCTTTCCTCTCCATAAATAACTGAGGAGGGTGTTAAGCAACACCTACTAGGGTAAACCTTTTTTTAATTAGGGAGCCCAGATTATTGGCACCTGAGAGTCCTGAAAAAGTGGGCTCAGGAGATACCTGGTCAACTGAACTTAATTTTTCATAAATCTTGGAATACTAGGGGAATTCCAAAAGACTGGAAGAGTGCTAATGTCACATCAATGGCCAAAAAGGTAGAATAGGATAACGTGTGTAATTGTAGGCTGATTAGCCTGTAATGATTTGGAAAAAGTTATACAATTTATGAATTCTGTGTTAGACTATGAACTCCGTCAGGCTCCAAACTCCATTTTTGAATGTGGAAGCTATTCATCTTCTCTGTCGTGCTGTTCCCTCCATATTGAATTGAAATTTCAAGGCACATTAATGCAAAGCTGATACTGATTTAGTTTTTATTTGGTATAGTCTCTCTCTCTAATTTAAACTTTAATATTAGAGTAGTTCTTACCCAATGGAACTAAGTTACCTTTGCAATAAAGTCAGCTAACAGGCAGGGCAGTCCCTAGGGGGAAGCGGGGCCCCGGGCCAATTGGCCTAGGGGGGCCCCCACTCCACCCCACACTGGAGGGGGGGGAAGGGCGGACTGGGTCGGCCTGCTCTGCCCCTGCAAACTGAGGTCCCGCCACCAGCAGGAGCCAGCCCTGGCCATGGCCCCGAGACTGCTGCCAGGAGATAGCTCTGGGGGAGCTGGCCATGGCCGGGGACCCCAGAAGCCCCCCGCCAGGCTGCGCTTTGGCCAGCCTCTAGGCTGGTCCTCCCCGCCCTCAGGGCGAAGCAGCAGGCCCAGGGTGGAGGCTGGGCCCTGCTTAACTGCCCCGCCCATGGGCCCGCCTGCTCCGCCTTCGGTTCTGACCCCCCCCAAATTTGATGGAAGTGTGAGGAAACTGAGGCAGAAATGCATGTAAGGATTGTTTTGTATGATCTGTACTCTTTTCTGATTTATATAATTAAGTATAAAAGAGCAATAATGCATTGCACTCTAGGCTAGGGACACCAAACATATGGCACGTGACTGCTATCTGCAGGACCACACTCTCTCCGTAACAGAGAGAGAGGTCTCGCATACCCAGCGCTCTGCAATGCTGCGAGGGTGTCAGGTCTCATGACGTCAGGTAGCGCTGGGTATGTGAGACTGCACTCCGTGAGACAACACTCTCCCCATAGCAGCCAGAGTGGTACTGTAGAGCACAGTTTCACATACACAACACTCCATGATTCCGCGAGAGTGCCCTAGTATTTTGATTTATGGTATGCACAGACCACTCGAAGTACATTTAAGTCAAATCCAGCCCTCCATAGCAAATGTTTGACACCTGTGCTCTAGGCTAGTGATTTTCAAGCTATGGGTCAGGGCCCAATACTGGGTCACAGACCCTGAGATACTGGGTTGCGGTGCCCCCAGCTGCCGCCACCACCAGACTGAAATGCATTGCTCAAAGAGGTAATTGTTGGGTCACGGGCATAAATGATTTTTTTTCAACTGGGTCCCGAGCAAAAAGTTCAAAAACAACTGCAAAGTGTTTCTCTGTGCATTGAATGCTTTACCAATACATTCCTTCCTGAGACAGTTAAATGTGAAGCTTCTGCTTACTACCTTTGGGTTACGATTTGGGAATGGCTTTGTGTGACAGATATTGGAACTACATGCAGTATGTTTTAGGGGAACGTATTGTATTTTATGTTGAAACCATGAAAACTTTAAACAGCCCTTATGTTGAGATGGGCCAGATGATATGAGCTGTGTAATCTATTATACCAGTACAGGAAATGTGTACTTGTGTATTCCTGGATTCACTGGGGAGTGGTAAATGTAAAATCCTGAGGTTGGCTTTGAAGCTTGACCTCTTGGGGAATAGGAGAAGGGACTGATTTACCCCCTTCTAAGGGCCTGGGAGACACATCAAGACATTTGCTATAAAAGGCTGAGTTTAAGCAGCCTTTTGTTCTTCCTTTTGATACAGCAAATGAAGCAAACCTTTGGTCCTAGGTGAATCAGAATCACAGGGCTGGAAGGGACCTCGTGATGTCATCTAGTCCAACCCCCTGCTAAAAGCAGGACCACTCCCACTAAATCACCCCAGCCAGGGTTTTGTCTAACCGAATCTTAAATATCTCCAAAGATGGAGATTCCACCACCTCCCTAGGTAACCCATTTCAATGCTTCACCACCCTCCTAGTGAGAAAGTTTCTCCTAATATCCAACCTCGACCTCCCCAGCTGTAATTTGAAACCATTGCTCCTTGTTCTGTCCTCTGTTACCACCGAGAACAGCCTAGCTCCCTCCTCTTTGGAGCACCCCTTCAAGTAGTTGAAGGTTGCTATCAAATCCCCCCTCAGTCTTCTCTGCTGCAGACTAAATAAGCCTACTTCCTCAGTCTCTGCTTGCTGAAGGCTTAGAGGATTTTAGCCCACTTGGGCCCCTCTAGACTTGATGAGTGATTTCTTGAATGATTTAGTTCTCCATGTATAGGTACTATCCTTTAAGCAGACTACCCTGCTGGGGATATCACAATGAACTATGGGGGATTGCAGCTTAAAAGGTCAGAAAGGAGTGGGCAAAGAAGACCCAACTGGATCCTTATTTTATTTAAGCAAATGATTTCATTGACACTGGTTTTTGAAGGAAAGTGAGTCTAGCCACAAAAAGGAAAAATTACTGCTACAGAGATTGCCATATGGGGTGGCCAACATAGCTGGGCTATTTGCCCTCAGTTTGGTTTTATATCTCACACTAAACGTATGTCTACGCTCCAGTCGGAGGTGTGATTGTAGCTCATTTAGGTGTTCCTGCACTAGCATTAATCTATTTAGTAGGACTGGCAATAGCGGTGAAGACACCACAGCACACACAGTGGCATAGGTTAGTAAGACTATGTGGCCATGCCACTCTTCCTATTTTAGCTACACAAGCAAGATTAAATACCTGCCCAAGTTGCAAGCACACCTTTGCTTGCAGTGTACAGATGCTCTAACACTTGGACTCAGACCCAATTCTGAGACAGCAAAGTAGCACCATTAAATGTGTTTTCCTTTGCACAAGAAGTTAAGCCAAGGTCCAATTGTAATGGCTCTACAGTTGGAATTTTCCATGATATGTTTCAATTGAAACAGGAAGCCATGTTTCTGTAACTGGTCCCTCTATCAAAAAAAGCATTTCCTAATTCCCAAGATTGTATAGGTGTGCATAGTTGAGTGCATAAAGAGTGATCCATTTATGGTTATGCTCATACAGTGCAATTTGGCCTCATTACTAGAAGAATTTATGGGGAAAACTGAGTGGATTTTCTCAGGGTCCTAAGACACATGACCAATGAACTAGACATGAAAAGAAACCCAGTCGAATTTTCAGCTATACCATTATTTGAAGGAATAGCTGTGCCATCACCTTCCACTCCTGCGTTTAGTGTTTCTCAAGCTTTTGTGAGCCTTTAGGTGTTTAAGGATTTTGGAAGGCTCTACTGAATTTCTCAAGCTCCAGTGCCAGATTCTGAACTCTACATTGATTTTCTTAAGATTGTCCACAAATAAAACAGGTCCAGATCTGAAATTCATGTTCCTGCCAGACACAGTTCAAATGATGTATTGAAACAGTACATCAGAGGAAAGCAGCCTTGGTGATCTATTACAGTGACTCTGCACATCCTCATAGAAGAAGCAAACAGGAGCTCAAATCTGAGATGCTGAATTGCTTTTTGAAGTTATCTGCCAACTAAGGATGCCAGTGCCACCTTTGCCTGCAAAAGAGCAAACCTCCAATTAAACCTTCTCAGATTGCTGAGATACCGAGTGGAGATTTACAAACGTTGTTGAGTTTGTCTCTTGGCAAATGTAAAATATGAATTGAAAATCTATATATTTCCAGAGAAGCATGGGCACTAGCAGATCATTCATTTACTAATCCTAGGAGAAGCTTTAACCACACACTCCTAGTTAGCTGAATTCTAAGTTAGTCAGTCTTTCTCTGTCGTCAGTTTTGCCCCATCGAGGTCTAGAGTACGTGTAAGTTTGATCTCACCTTCCTTCAATGGTGACTTCTCTTTATCCTACATCATATTTGAATATCCTGAAATACCTTGAACTCCTCCTAAGGCTTCCTTAAAAGCATGTTGGCAATTCATCGATTGGAGCGTTAATCGCTTTTGGAGTTCTTCCACTTTTTTGGTGTACAGTAATACCAAGAATTTGCTGTTGGAATTGCTGGTGTTGGTGCTATAATTGTTCTCTCCAGACCCTCCATGTCTTCTTGCAAAGATACATGAGAATAATTAACGATCGGAAAACTTCTTCCTTCTAATCTGGAATTATGTTAATAATGCCATTATCTACCTCAGCTCTGATTTTTAAAGGTGTTTAGATGTTGTTCTGCTCAGTGTTCTAAAACCTAAGTAAGTTTAGGAGCCTAAATCTATTTGACTTTCACTGAGACTTAGGCACCTGCGTCACTTTTGAAAATGAGACAAATCCCAGAATGCTGAGTGCAGCAATACCTAAAAACTTTATAAAATCTTGGCCGTACCTCCTTTCGTATTGCTCTGCCAAGTTAGCCATCCTGGAAACCATTTTAACTGGAACCATGTTTGATACCATTCCCAGATATGAGCTGAACCCTGAATCTGAACTCCTCGGAAGAACATGGACATTTGGGCTTATTTTTCTTGTAAACTGAGTGAAACCCCAATTCCCAAACAGAGTATATAGCAGAGCAAAGATGGGGCTTCACATAACGATGTCAATGGAAATTTTCCTGTTTTTCCCATTCTTTTCTCTTCCCAACTGGCACCCTATAATTAGTGCTCCAGTGCATTTGCTCCTATGCCAGTGTTCCTGTTGTTGCATTCTCATAAATCCTCCACATTCATCCTTCACACCCTTCTGTTCAAAGTGAGTCCCTTGGTTCCTTCCTTCTTAGCATCCCAGTAGCTCCATATTTCTCATCCATCTACCTCTCTTCCAACAAAATAAGGAAGCACAAAAACCAGCCAAATGAAATGTTCTTTAGAAATAAATGCAACCAAAATACAAGACAACAGTTAGGCATAAATACTCCTTTTGGTTACTCTAAATTTCTTCCATTTTTTCTTTCAAAGCCCCCAGTATCTGCTTTTCTTCTAAAGTCGTCTTGCTTTGATAGTGTGAAATGGTGAGCCAGATGATAGATTCAGATCAAGAGACAGGGATAGAAGATAAACTACTGTATCATGTTGATTCTTTCATACCAGTCTCCCATTGAACTGTGATACAGAACAATTCAACTGGAAGAAAAAATTATTTTTGGTGAAATCTTCTTGAAACCACATTTTCCTTTGAGGGAAGTATTTTTTCACCATTTTGAACTTCTTTGATAGACGTTTCAATATTTCCACACTGATTTTTTTTATACAGTTTTATGTACAATTTACTCACTTGAAAAAGAAAAACCAACCAATACCTTAGCTGACTGAAAAATAGCAATATTAATTTTAGTATATTGGGAACATATTGCTCTTTCAATTAATGTTAGAATCCATCTAATCAGATGAATTCATAAAGCTTCCAATTTCAGTATAAATGCTCCCATATTTGTAACATCATATTTTACAAACTTCTCTACAAAGTTTATTTAAATGTGTGAATTCATTCAAGGGAGAGAATGCATGATAGTTTATGAAGAAATGTATATCTTTCCTATGCACCTACAAGGGGCTCAGCTCAAGAATAAAGACTGCTAGCCTGATTGTGTGAGTAATATTGCTCCATGAAGATGGGAAATGGTCTGGATAGTTGCTCTATAGCCTGTCTTATGCCAAGAACACATATGGCTGCAGTTTCTAAAATAGATGACATATGGTTATTGTCTTAACAGATGCCATTTCTGTAGGGTTGAACTTTTCCTGAATGCTTTCTTCAATGTACATTTTTAGGCGGAAGCAAGTTTTCAATATTTAAAATGTGTGCTTTACTTTTCTGCTACATTTACTGCAAGGATATTGTCAGACACATATACTCTCAACCCTTTCCTCCCTCCTCCATGCTACCTGTGAGTACTTGGAAACTTTTTTGTGCAAGTTTGTAGGATGAGTACTCTAGTGACATGTTATAATTGTAACACAGTATAAATTATAATGTGTTGTGACCCTGTTTATCAGTATTTCTGTCTTGCCTGTTCTGAAACGGGTCATCTTTTTCTGCAGCGACAATATGTGTATCTTGACTCAATGCCTACAAACAGTACAAGACATTGTGACAACATAAAATGACCACCATGACACATAATTTGTTATGTTATATTTCCAGCCTGTTTTAAAATCAACATATGTATCACTATTACATAAGATTGGGAAATATTACTTTATTGATAGGCACAGGCAAGTAATGTAATACAAGAACATCCATCTTATGGAACCAAGCTAGCAAAGTATTTATTCCAAATCTCTTATTGGTGCATAGCATTAATTTATAATGGCACACTATTCATTTTTATTTATATCTGACCAATTGCCAATAAGATTTCTTAAGATCTAAGAGCAGGGCTTGTTCAGGAGGCTGAAAACTGATTTGTTTGTTCAGTTGCAGTATATATAAAATCTCAGTATGTTTATTTCATGTAGTGGGCAGCCTGGTTTATGTTAATCTGGGCTGTCTTCTCAAGGCTGATTGGATGATCTCCTGTTGTCAGAAAAATTCTCATGCTACCCAGAAAACTGATTAGATTCAGATTGTGTAACCTGTGTTTGTGCTGGCAGATGAGGATCTTGATGGACAGTAGAATGTCTGCTTAAGATTACTTAGGGTAGTGTCCAATTAAATTCATGTCATGCTAGGATAAATTGAATTTACAGTCTGTGCTTTAGACCCATTTCTGTCCTGGCTGTTCAAGGTTAACAGAGGAACTAATGGGTCCCTTCTCAGAGGAGATTGTCACTGACTCCTATCAGCAGAAGTACAGTGCCAACTGCTTTTAAGTTAGCATGTCTACAAATGTAGTTCGAGCAGCCAGCCATCCTGGCCAGAGATAGAGCTGTTTCTAATTTTATAGTTCTGCTTAAGATAATGAATAAAATTGTGGCAAGAAAATTCTTAGGGTTCCTTGATGTGTGTCATTCTGGCCTCACACTGATTATGGCATTGAGACTGTACAGGTGCCAGTGGTCAGTTTTCTCCTCCTGGCAGTGCCATATAATATGCCAATGTTTAAATTATTCATACTTTGGTACTGTTGCTTAAGTTGCGCTTTTGATTCACTTAGACTTGATTGTGGCTAAATGGTATAGTCTTTTGTTGGCATCATCATTTTTTCTTGGAAAGATCCCAAAGGTTTGTTTTGGGCAGTACCTCTCTACCCCTAGGCCTGTCTTATGTGGATTTTCAAAAGGATCCACCTTATTACTTTTTCTGTTGAGTGCAGCTATGGGACAGTTCAGAAAGTTAGTGAAGAAACATGGTGCACGTGTTTTCGGCGTGCTGACGACATGCAGCTCTGCCTCTCCCTTTCATCCAACCCATAGGATAAGGCTAGATTTACAGAAAAATCTTGTGGAGAAGAGTTCCATATTACAAAAAGGGTGCATATACCCCCTTTGTGACAAACCTTTCTGTTAGGGTGAATGTGACAGAATATGACTCATCTATTTAGATTAGCTACCCTACTAAACTAAACTAAATTTACACTATCTTTTCCATTTTCCATAATAGTATAGCTGACAATTGACTTTGTATAATATTGTCTCTTGGGCATAGATCAAAATTAATTTATTTATTTAGGGTAACATTTTCCACTGACTTGTAATGTGTGCCTTTTATTCTTACGTTCATTGGTTTCTTACGTTCATTGGTTGCTTGAAAGTACTTCAGAGTTAACGGATTAATGGTCTTTAAATCAGCAACATTTTATATGAAGCCCCTTGACAAAGCTGTGCTCCATTTTGTTCCAGGCCCCAGGTAAAAACAGCGTAGCACTATAATAGCAATTATGGGGGGTTATTGCTCTTGATTAAATTAAATTGCAGTTGTCAACTAAAGAGAGGTTTAATTAGCCCATAAAAACTGTTGGCGTTTCATTTTTAACATCTGTTAGATATGCATGCCAGTAGTTGTGATTTGGAGTTTTTGCCAGATACCTTCTCAACAAACTCCTAATGTGGCATATGCCATCATGTGCCAGCAATGCCCCTCTGCCATGTACATTGGTCAAACCGGACTGTCCTTACACCAAAGAATAAATGGACACAAATCGGAGATCAGAAATGGCAACATCCATAAAGCAGTAGGTGAAAACTTCAATCTCCTGGACACTCAGTACCAGACTTGAAAGTTGACATACTTCAACAGAAAACCTTCAAAAGCAGACTTCAGAGTGAAACTGCAGAGCTGGAACTGATTTGCAAACTTGACACAATCAGACTGGGTCTAATAGGGACTTGGAGTGGTTAGCAGATTGCAAAAAGTAATTATCCTTGATCACACATTCTTACCTTCTAATCAGCTGGTGTGAAAGGGCCCAATCTACCCTAACTGACTTTTTGCTAACACTTGCTCTCCTTCACCCTGGCATGTATACCTGTCAAACTGTAGTTTCCACTTCATGCATATGACAAAGAGGGTTGGAGCCCATGAATGATTATGCCTGAAGAAATTTGTTAGTCTTTAAGGTGCCACAGGACACTGTTGAAACTCCTTTGTATCATTAGCTAATCAAGACAACATGACTTCAAATGAATTTTTCCAATTCTAACAGTATTGCCCAGAGTTAAAAGATATGAAGTCTTAATGATCCTCCTTTAAGTCCTGGTATCAATGAATCCAGTGCTTTGGGATTATTTAATTCTCAGTTCTCTGGAGAATCTCTTTTGTGCCACCTTGAGAACCTTGTTGGCTCTTACCCATATCTTGTCCTTTCTGATCTAAAGAACATCTTTGTCCACCCTGTCCTTACCTGTTTATGAGCTAGATCTTCAGCTGGTGTAAACTATTGAAGCTCCATTGACATTATTGAGTTGAGTTGATTTACTCCAGCTGGCCAGATGTGTCTAGTATGAGTTGCCATCTAAACTTTTATGCCTGTTTTAATTTTGGTCCATGTTTGAGAGGCAGATAAAGAAATATTCAGTTTTCTCTAAGAACTTTCTTGCTTCTTCTCTACAAAAAATAAAAAGAACTTCACTAGCCACTGAGCTCTGTCCTATACCATGCAAAAAGTGATGTGTTCATTTCCTTCCAATTAAGTATTCAGCTATCTCTCGTTGCGAAGGTTGTCTTGTACCCAGTATGCTGGTGAGGGACAGTGTTTTAAAGGTGTGTCTATGCTAGTGACTGTACATGTGCCAACCCCCCCCTTGTCCATTCTTAGACCCTGAAGCATGTGTCTCAAGGTGAGTAGAGGGCAAGTAATTTAGCATAAACTTACTTAGGAAAGCTGTAAAATCTGTCACTGGAGGTTTTTAAGAACGTTAGACAAACACCTGTCAACCATGTGCCTAAATCAGCATTGTAGATACAAGTGTGATCCAATATATATATTGTGGCAAATTGGCCCTCTGGTGCTATCCGGGGGTGGCTGTCTCCGGTGGCGAAATAGGCCTATGAGTCTGCCCCGATCAGAGCCAGGCCATTCACTCCCTTCAGTCCTGGGGGAAGAGGGGGTTGAGCTCCTGCTCCACTCCACAGAGTGAGGCCCAACACCTGCCCTCAGAGTACCTGTTTCTGGCTGTATCACCAAGTGGTTCTCTTTTGGTGTTGGGCAGTCTCTGGTCAGTCTTGCAGGCTTGGTCCCTGAGTCCTTTCTCCTCCTCTTCACCTGGGAAGAGACACTATTTCCCTGGTTTGTGTGGCAAAACACTCCTCCTACTCCCAACAAGCCTTCTGGCAGCTTGCCTCCCTCTGTTCCACCACACCCTGTTTCTGGCACAGGTGGGGCTTTTAATAGGGTTGCAGCAGTCTTTGCCTGGCCTCAGGTTTGCTAACTTAGGTTGCAATTCCCTCTCCCCTACCTGCAGGGAAGAGAGCCTTTGTCATTTTGGTGCTCTCACATCGGCCCTCAAGCACCCTTTTAAAACCCTCTGGCCTGACTTTGTCACAATATATAGATATAGATATCTATCTCTGTAATATCTGTGTCCAGCAGATCCTGTCTGGATTCCTGGGCATAAGTATGGGAAGCGCACACAAGAAGAGAAAAAAAAATATCCAGTAGTTGGGTTTGGGTGCAAGTATAGACATAATTAAAGTTGTGAGTAGACTTGGCTAGTGCTAGACTAGAACTGGTCAGAAAACAGAAGTTCCATGCTATGAGAAATTCTGATATTTCAACATCAGTTTTTAAAAGACAAAATATACATTATATTGTATATACAATATACATACATTTTCATTTTCAGAAAAAATGTTCATTTTCAAACACTAAAATGAAAAATATTCCAATTTTTTTATTGATGTGTGATGTCTATTTGAACCGAAATGTTTTGTTTTGAAATGTCAGATAGGAAAATGGAAAATGGAAAATCTCAGTAGGATCAACATTTTCCTATGGAAAATTTTAATTTAGTAAAACCAGATTTTTCTATTGCAAAAATATTTCCTTGAAAAAATGCTGATCTATTCCATGCTAGACTTCCACTCTATTGGAGACAGGAGTGTGTATTATATGCTTCACCCAAAAGACAATGTCTCCAAAGGGGAGTACCCCTTAAATTACAGTGGCTTGCTTGACTCAATATTGACACAAAGGAGAAAATTACATCTCATGAATCATGAGTACCACTTCCTGTGGAAGCTACATTTTTCCTACAGCCCTCATCCCACTAATACCCTGGTGCAGTGCTGCTGAGCTTCTGAGAGATGTTGAGCGGTCAGCCTGAAGTGGTTCAGTTGCAATGACATCATAAAGTTAGGTCTGTACATCCAGATAGTTTCAATATGTCAGTGAAAATGAATTACACTGTAATATTTGGAAGGGAAAGAAACCTAACAATTTCCCCAAAATAAATTATTTAAACGATAAAGAGCTGACAAGGTTGTTGCTTATTATCAATTTTCAAAGAAAGCACAAAGGAGAATAATCTCACACACAAAAGAGGTGGAATTGCAGTCATAAAAAGCTATTCCAATTTGGCACAGAAATTCTTTTATCACTTTCAAGCAAGTACTGTCTACTCATCTCAATTTTGTGGGGGATGGAAATTAAACTGATGGTTTTTTTCCTAAAGTAAATTGCTCTCCTACTGTTTTTGATTTTTGTTTCACATTCTAGATGCTAAAATTACTCTAAAGAGATCAAAACTATCAAATATATTTACTGGTAAAATCCTGATAAAAAGAACTTCAAGGCTAGACAGAAGAGAAAATCACATTGTTAAAGATGCTTTAAAAATTACTGGCCCATTTCCTTGCAACAGTCTAGCAGGATGGTTTTTAATCTGGGCAGTCAGTTACCAGTTCCAGTGTTTGATTTATGGCACAATAATATTTAGGCATAAAGAAGGAGAAGATTGCCAATGAATGTGCATCCATATAGGCTTATTTCAGTGCTTGACAGTCAAGTTAATGTCTTAAATTAAGTAGGAAAAGATCAGACACTGTATTATATGATATATAGATTATTATTTATTGATTTATATAGTGCCTTTCTCAAGCCTGTGTTTTATTATAATTATTGTTATTATTCATTTATTATTTATTGAGTATCCTCAGTGTGCTTGGCATTTAGAGCCCTACCGTGTCTGCCTCAGGGTGCTTCATAAGAGTACAAAATATAAATGTACGGAATTTCATTCCTTATTTAAACAATAGGTCATGTCTGCACTATGAGGAAGTGCATCCTATGGAGGTATGATCTCCTAGCACGCTTTAACATATTTAACGTAATTTAATTTAACACTATGTTAAAGTGCATTAGTGTGCTGGTCTACTCATACAGTTCTACAGCGGCACCAATGCAGTTGTGCAACTGTAGTGCTTTGTGAAGACTCCACCTATTCCAGTGAGAGAACTTCTCTTGTTGGCATAGATGCTCCACCTTCCAGAGACACATTAGTTATATTGATTGGAGAAGCCCTCCCATCAACATAGAGCTATCTATCCTGGGGAGTGGGTAGTTAGGTCAATCTAACTGCATCACACCGGGGTGTGACTTTTCCATACCCCTGAGCAATGCAGTTATACTGACGTAAGTCTATAGCATGGTCCAAGCCTTCGTGTGCATCAGGGCTTTCGTGGACCAATTACTGTGCAACTTTAGAAATCATAGCACTATAGCGAGCATTAAACCACTGTGTAGGCAAGGCCTTATTCTTTTATGGCACTGTGACTACTCTGCCTTTTGGGTGACACCACAGCTAAAAGGATGAGTTGCTACAGGTTGAGCTAAAGAATCAAGAAGGCACTCTACCTGTCACAGCTCATATCCTGTCTGGAGAAGTGACTCTAGTTACTAATCTGCTGAGAAGCTGCTCAGAGATTGCACCCTGAGAAGGGACGTCCAGACCAACAGCCTAAAAAGCCTACAGCAACCAGGGGATGAAGGAAGGAGCTCAGGATGCTGCCAGAATTGTTGTCCTGATTTTCTGCCTGTCAAATTAAAGACCTTAGTTGGAAACTAGTGGAGTGGGCAGGTCTGGGTTCCCTACCAATCCAATGAGAGACTTAAGAACTGAGTGGGTTTCCAGACCTTCTGGTTGCCAGGACTAGCTGACCCCCTCCAGGACTAAGGAGAAAAAATCACAAATGCTGTTGGGCAAGAAGGACCGAGTGGCCTCTCGATCAGACTGTGTGTGGACTGTGGTACAGCACTCTATCTGGGCAGCTTGGAGCACTGTGACCTTGATACTACAGTTGCCACAAAGACCTGTAATAGTCTCACCTGTTTGTTAAAGTAACAGGTAAACAAAATGAAAATCGGCCAACTGTGATGAGTCAGGACACTAGAAGTTTAGGGTTTGTACACCTATTTTTGAGAGAGAGGCTATAAAATCTATAATGAATTTTCAAAAATAATTAGTGATTTTGTGTGCCTTAATTTTGGGGTGCTCAAGTGAGGCAATCTAATAGGGGATGACTGTCAGGAGACAAGGCACCCCAAAATAATCATTTCTGAAAATATGGGCCCTTGGCTTTATACATGACGTTTTCTCAGTACACTGTTTCCTAATAGCTACATGTTGAGTCACTGGTTTAACATTGGTTCCAATGAGCAGATGCCACCTATTTGATTCCCAACATCACTTCCTGAAGCAATCTGAGATTAAGCTGACAAGATTCTCCGATTATATAGACTGATGATATTTGGGGTGCCGATGATCACCCAGGTCAACCTACATGAGATGTATCCTGAACCACGTCTCTCACCCCAATAATGTTTTCCTTGTACTTAGAAAAAAATTAAGGGTGAAATTCCAAAATTGGAAAGAAATGTTCCAAGGATGGATTGTGAAAATCTAAGGGCACAAGACTTCCCTCCACAGAAATTTTTAGGAAAGTCTATCAGTTTGATGTACTAATAAGCCATTTGCCACAATGTTACTGTGCTGACCACCTTCTGGATTAGGGACTGAGGAATCAGTGGCTATGTCTACACTGGCAAATTAGTTCAAATTAAGGAATCTTAATTTGAATGAACTAAAGCCATGGCTACACTAGGCTTTAATTAGTTCGAATTAAGGGCTTCCTTAATTCGAACTAATAAATTCGAATATGCTATTCGAACTAAGGGTTAATTTGAACTAGTTAGTTCTAATTAACCAATATGGCCATGTTGGTTCGAACTAATTGCTTAGTTTGAACTAACCGGCCCATTGAACTCAATGCAACTCACTAGTTCGAAATTAAGTTAATTCGAACTAACTAAAATTAGTTCAAATTAGTTAGTTTGAATTAACTAATTTGAACTAACTTTAGTAAGTGTAGACATAGCCAGTGAGACTATTACCATAATCGTATTTATTATTATTATTATTTTATTATTATTACATATTCTATTTGTGTAAATGTAAACATATTTATCACATGAGTTTCGTGGGAAAAAAATCCCACTTTGTCAGAGGAAAGCTTATGGGATAAATAATAAATAAATTTGTTAGTCTTTAAAAGTGCCACAGGACTCGTTTGTTTTGCTGAACTAGACCAACACGGCTACTCCTTTGGAGCACTAAAAAAAATGACTTGCGTCTGGTGCCCATGCTTTCCCTGGCTGCCGAGATTCCCCCAGTTGCCAGCTCTTTTTGGAGGGGGTGGCTGAAATTAAAGTAGCGTGCACCTCTGAAAGAAAACTGCCATCACAGGCAAATTCATCAGCATGATCCTTCACAAACAAATAATCCCTGTGCTGCAGAAAGCAGCAATTTCACTTTGCATGGCTCTTAAAGGAGCAATGCCAGCTGCAGCTCTTACAGCAGCCCTTCGGCAGCAGGCTAGTCTCCCCGCTGGTGAGGAAGGGATAGATTTTTATGGATGTTTTCCTTTAAATTACAGACAGCAGTACATTTGCATACTTTTTTAGACTGTCCATAAATTTACGGACAGTTGGCAACCCTGTCTTCTACCTATCTCCCATGTTTCAAGAAACTCACCCACACCCTACTGCTTCCCAGCTTGCTCTTCTCACATCTTGAGCTCCAAAAATCCCTTACCACATTCCCTCTTCACTGTACACTCCCACCACCCCTTACCCCAGGATTTCCTGATGCCTTTTTAACTTACATTCTCAATCAAAATGCTTACAGGCCTGAAATGCTGCCAACTCCTCTTTTCCTTCTTGCATCTTGAAGAAAACATATTGCTCTTTCTTTCTTTTGTGCAAGTGCCCAGTGAAAATAATATATATGGATGTGCTCTCTGGGAAATTATTTATAAACTTTACAGGTTTGTCATTCATCTACTATCAAGGAATGGGAATGATAAACAAGATTATACCTGTTGAAGGCTACATGAGCTGATATTGCACAAGGTCCATTTAAAAAAAAAAAAAGATGTGTTGCTTCTCCCAATTGTAACTGATTCCTGTCTGCCATGGTCAGGACAGTGCACAAGGATTTGGTCAGCAAGTGGATTCTTACAAACATAACTCACTTGTTTTATAGCAATATTCTGCATTGGGCTTTTTCAAGTGCACTCAGCCTCCTGTAGGAGAAATCGGTCCTGTTGAGTTGATATAAGTATATATACTGTCCAATGCAACAAGTTTGATCACTCCTGCAAAACCCAGGAACTATGCTGTGTATTCTTGTGCGCCATCTACTGGCACATCTGTTATCTACCCAGTCATATATATTCAGAGGTCTCTTGTAAGCCCAGATCCTTCATATGCTTGTGCCGTGTGCTTGACTTTGCTTCCATGAGGAGTCCTATTGATAAAATTAAGCAAGCGTGCAAGTGACTGCAGGATTGGAGTCCTAAAAAGAGCCCACCTCCTCTTTCTTTTCAAGCACAGCAATCCTTTGACATTTGTTCATATTACTTTGTTTTCAAGGCTGCCTTTCAAAGGAAAAGAGCTAGGAATGCATACCCTCTCCCTCATTTTGTTTTTACATAAAAATTGAGACACTTTCATGGGACACACTAGCTCTCTCTCTTGACAAGGGGCTTATGTGTGAGCCATCTTCACCTTGTCAGTACTTTCTTCCTAGTTCATCTTGCTGTTTCATCTCATAGGGCAGGTTATCCCCCTGCATCCTGTCCAAGTAACTGCTAGACTAGGCACTGAAGATCTTAGCAAGAAGAAGGAGGAAGAAATTATTTCCCTGGCTATGAAGTAGAAGAATGACCAATTTTGGAATCCACATGGCCTCACACCATACTCCTCATTCATGTTTCAGATAGTTCCAAAGAGTGGATGCAATACACAAAGCAGTAATACATCCCTGATACAATCTCCAAATCTGGGCCCCAGTTACTGGGGATAGTGAATGATATGAATTCCTTCCTCACATTCACTGAGGTAAAGTGGTGTTTGCCCACTGCTTCAAAGCAATTTGATCTCTGCTCTTTATGTGTATAGTAACATTAAATGAGCTCACTTATGAAAAGACTTCTAGGCATCACTGGTACAAGTTCAATGGGTCTAGTAAATCACTTTTCACAACATCAGAACCAAGGATATAAAGTCAATTCAAATATAAAATAATCATTATGACCAAATGGAAATGATGCATATTTTCAATATTAGGAAAATGTTATTAGAATGCATATAATCTCTGGAACTGATTTAAAATTAACATATTGTACTGAAAATGCCAAACCTAATAATAGTCATAATTACTGCCCTTAATCTAGTTTTTATTAACCTCTCAAGAGAAAGATTTGGTTCAAATATTTCTGTCAAGGAATGAGAGAAATATCTTCTAGTCTCTAACTCTGTAGTTTCAAATTTCCTTAGGGAACAATTATAATATAAAATGTAATTTTAATGTTTACAAAGACATTGTTGGGTCAATTTAGGCTTAGGATTTTTTTAATGTTTTACCTAAAATTAGAAATATGTTTTCTTTTTTTTTTTTTTCTAGTTGAAAAGTACATATTTTTTCCCCTATGGATGGAAGTATTTCTCTGCTATGCCTTTATCTCAATCATTGCAAAACGGAGTTAGTGCCTAAGACCGTTAAAGTAAAGGTGACCCATCAGACAGGAATTGTTCAGTCTGCTTTCATTGCCAAAGGTCTGAATGAAATGTAATAAGTATGCAAGCACCACAAATGATGAAAAATAAATTAGTTTTTTAACATGATTTGAATTTTAACAATCTGTCTTAATATAAGTAAGGATTTTTTGGTTATATGATTTTAACTCCACTATGTCCATTTAAAGTCTACACATTTTCTTCATTACCACCATGAATTCATGCTGATGTGTATTACTCCAATTGTGCTCTGATGTATGTTTTATATCATTTCTGACTGATGATAAAATCAAGCCCCAATATTTCTTTCTTATATTATTTTCCTAAAATCATAGATTTTTTTCTGACAGTTGAATGGTTTTGAATTGCAAGATTGTAAAGAAATAGTACTATCATTTTAATGTCGAATGGGTATATTATTCCCTACCTGAGGAGCCAGTATGTGTGCTCAGTGTGAGCACTAACTTATTTTATATTAAATGAACAGTAAAATAAGAAACCCACAGTATGGTTCCAATGAGAGAGCCAAGAGCACATGTCTCTTTCATAGATTGTAAGGTCAGAAGGGACCAGTATGATCACCTAGTCTGACCTCCTGCACAATGCAGGCCACAAAACCTCACCCACCCACTCCTGCAATAAGCCTCTAACCAATTCCAAGGGGGTAGCTGTGCTAGTCTATTGTAGAAAAACAACAGAGTCGTGTGGCACTTTTAAAGACTAACAGATTTATTTATCGGATGAGCTTTCGTGGGAGAAAATCCCACTTCGTCAGATGCTTTGAAGATGAAGATCCCCATCTTCAAAGCGTCTGACGAAGTGGGATTTTCTCCCTCTAACCAATGACTGAGTTATTAAAATTCTCAGATCATGATTTCAAATTGCCTCCATCCATTTAAAGGTGAAGTACTCTGAAAAGAAGTCATAAGAGATGTGATATTGTGCAAATGCTGCCAACTGGCTTTTTGCTTTTAAAAAGTATTGTGACTGAGCAGCACAATGTGACCTTCCAGCAGAGGGGACTTGTGGTCTGATATGTCATGTAAATGGACTCTGACCTTAAACAACTTTTCAGATGCAGCCTTATTCAGTGAAAGTTTCATCCCTAAGGTGCAGTAGTGGACAAATTAAGTTATACACTCCCAGGAGTTCAAGGCACAACCTCATCAATCAGTTACACAACTTAAATAATCTTCCTAATACAAGTTGTTTTCTAGTTACCACTGGCAGGGCATGACATAATGCCATTATTATAATGCTTTTCCAGCAAAGCCTCACTGTGGAGCTGGAGCTCCTTCTAAACAAGGATTAGCCAAGTAGAAATGGGCCAGTGTACTAGAGTCAGCAAATTTAGATTCAGATTGTGATACCTTACTCATTAAAAGTATTCTAAACAACAAGCACTCTCTTGACTTCAGTGGTGCTAATTGTGCATTCTGGTGTCGCTCAACATGAGTAAAGCAGCAATCTAAACTTTAACATTTTGTAATATTTACAAAATATATAGTATTCTATGAGGGCAACCAGCATAAAAACCAAGTTAGCAAACTCATCCATGCTATACCTTATCAAAGGCTTTTTTCTGCAACAAAGAATGAAGTGATGGTACATTTTTTTTATTCTGAAATATCCTTATATAATATCTCTGCTATGTTCCTGTTAGCGTCAATAGTTGACATTTTCCATCTAAAATCAGGATTCCTTTTTCCTTCATTACTTTTTTGCATATGGCTATTCTTGCTTTGTTTATTCCAAATATTTTACAACCACTATCAGCAACATAACAGATTCATAATTGGAAGGAAACGTTTGATTTTTTTTTTTTATCTGCTTTGGATGTTATGGTCCATGCTGTAGTAGTATTTCCACAGGAAGAAGCAATGTTCCAAATCCTGTAGAGGTGGTTAATATTTATTTTAAGCATGACAGGATCAGTGTTTTCTGTGGAGTCTTTTCCTATATTATTAGCCACTTAATTTTTCCTGGTGCTTTTTATTTTGTTGAGGTGGGTAAAAAGGTATTGATCTTTTAGCAATTTGTTAAAGTTGTGAGTCGTCATAACTTTGGTACGCAGGAAGATAATGGAACAAATAATCAAATGATCAATTTGTAAGCACCTTAATGATAAGGTGATAAGTGACAGTCAGCATGGATTAGTCAAAAGCAAATCATGTCAAATTAATCTAACATAAAGTCATGTGGATAGGGGAGAAGCAGTAGATGTGGTATATTTTGACTTTAGTGGGGCTTTTGATACTCTGGCGAAATTGGAGAAAGTCCAGAGAAGAGGAACAAAAGCAATTAAAGGCTTAGAAAACAAGACCTACGAGGACAGATTGAAAAAACTGAGTTTATTCAGCTGTAAGGATATATATGTATTGGAACAAATTACCTAAGGGCGTTGTGCAATCTCCAACATTGAAGATTTAAAAAAAAAAGATTTAGTCAACACCTATCAAGAAAGATATAGATTACACTTCATCCTGCCTCAGCACAGGGAACTGAACTAAATGACCTATCAAGATGCCTTCCAGTTCTACATTTCTGTAATTTTCTTTGATCTGTACCAGAGCTGAGTAAGCCTAGCCATGGATATGCTACTCCAGGAAAGACCTGCCATATTAGGAACCAGAAATGGGATGAATAAAGAGAAGGAGGAAGCAGCAAAGTGGAAAGAACATGACAGCAAGGAAAGGAAGAAAGTGTATATGAAGTCATTTGGCTTAGACAGAAGGTACTCAGCTCTTGAATAACTCAGATTAAGAAGGGCCATGAGAGATAAAAAATATAAACACTGGGAAAGGTGAAGCACGTGGATTAAGTAATTAGCAATACAGGGAACAGGATGCTATAATGGCTCCTAGGAGCTGGAATAAGAGAATTGGCAAGACAGGCAAATGAGATGCTCAAGAATGCTGTGAAATGTTCATTTCCATCTTCCTTCTGGGAAGCAATTGCATAAATAAAGTGATATCTCCTGGAATAAAAACTCCTTTAAGAACCTGGAAAGGAAATTGTCTGAGCACCACAAACACAGCTGGAAGTACTATATTAAATATTTTATTATAAACTACATGGAGCAGTAGCATTTATTTCTGGGAAATTCTTTTGGTGTCAAATGCAAATGAGTAATGGAGAAGATTGATACTGGAGTCCAAACAATCATTGTCCTCATAATGTTCTGAGGAAAGTTTCAGATTCATGGAGCACTAGAATTTTATCTGTGATGAGAGATGACTTTAGGGGTTGGACATTTTCCCCTTAGAAGTGAAGTACCAGCTTGAGAAATCAATAGTTAATGTGCTTATTAAACTATCTTTAATATGGTGGGGCAGGGTCAATGTGGAATGCTTGCTGAACAAAAATATAGTATCAGATATACTTCCATTGGAAATAATGGAAAGAGGATGGGCATCATCCCGACATATCCAAAGGACCATACATAGCCTTCTTGCAAATCAAATAGTACTTAAGGTGGTCTGGCTGGATATTTAATTTATATCCATCAATGGTTATCTTATTCTTCTACTGAAGCTTTTGGCAACCCTGTGATCACCATCTGTGTAGCAAGATTTGTTGGTAAATGCTCTTTCATAATTGATTGGTCTTCCATCCTAATAATATGTCCTTACCAAGAAAGCTGCTGAAATGGAACCAGTGCTGATGGAGTTGGTAGGTCCATCAATGAATGTTGTCATTGGTGATCTTGCCTGCCACTTAATATGAGCATCTGACAAAGACAATGAATTCAAAATATCATTCTGGTGCTCTTTAGCCTTCCTTGGGGTCCACATTTTTCTGCCTCAGTAGCAAAAATAACCAATGAAACCTTGTGAAAGGACCATTCTGGCATCCTGTGTGATGGTGGTAAATGTACAGTTCTGAACATTGTCTGAAACACGATCTTGCTCATCAGTCTGTTGAAAAGCCTAAACATTGATAGATAGGCTTTGATTGAATAATGACCAAGGTAGTATTAAACCAAAAGTGCATAATAAGATTAAATGATACAAACATTTTTAGCAAGTGTCTATCTGAACATGAACAGAGTTTACAAAACAGGCAGGAAGATTTAGAAGAGATACTAAATGATAGAAAGTGTGTGACCTACTGGGCATAACAGATTTAGTATGATGAGCCGCACAGCTGGATTGTCAGTAATCAGGGGCATTATCTATCTGGAAAGGTAGAAAGGGAAAGATGTGTAAGCATGATGATATATGCCAGATATGTTATAGGACTGGTGTGATGATGATTAACAGTGAAGAGAACAAATGCAGTATACATTTAGCAAAGCTATACTAAATGAAAAACAAAGGAGAAATTGCAGTGGACATCTGCCTCAAACATCCTTGGATTGGAGAATAGCAACAATAAAAATTTCATGGTCCAACCAAAGCCACATAATACTCTGCTCTTGGGGGACCTTAACTACGCAGACATCTGTTGGATGCCAAATGCAACTAAATATGGATCTTCATTACATTATGCAGAGAACAACATCATGGTCCAGAAAGCAGAGGAGAAGCCTTCCTGGCTTTAACATTTCCCACAATGGAGACATTGATTTGAGAATATGTGGGGAATAGGGAAATTTGGTACACGTGACCATGGGCTACTGAAATTGAATGAATAAAGCCTAAATCCTGATATCAGGAGATTAATCATATTCATATATTAATCGTATTCATATAAGCACAACAAAGCACTTTAATTTCAACATTAGTTGTACTTAATTTTAACTGATTTTTTTAAAAATCTTATCTCTGGTGAAGGTGTGCACAGTATAAAAATGGCTTCCTAAACATTATGTAACCTAATTTTAACTGCAATTACACTTTACCAACTCTCTCTGGAGTATGGAGTATAGTAGTAAAGGAACAACTCACCCTTCTCCAGACGAATATCCGTAGGAGGAGACTAGACGTAATGAGACTTCTGTAATGTTCTCCTTTCCCCCTTTTCTTCTGGTAGAAGAGGTTAAGGTGCTACAGATTTTGTAAGCTGTGGCCCCTTCCAACCCCATAGATCTTGGGTATCTGCAAGGAAAGGAACCTCATTCCTCAGATAAGAACATCTTCTGGCCTCTTTGGTCTCCCCTCCATGGCTGAATTCTCCTCTGGCTGCTCAGTTGAAGATACATACACAGATGGAAGCAGTGCAAGTTCCAACTTCATTGTCTCCCACTTGGATTTCTTCACAGAAATCCAGGAAAAGAGCATGGGATACTTGCAGAGAGAGTGACGTCCTTTGTTCCTTATACACCCACCTCCCCAGAAAATTGCTAATCCTCTTCTTAGCAGAACCCCTTTAGACTGATGGAGTGTAATAACAGGAACAATTCTCCTCCCTAAAGCAAAGAGATGGGACGATCCATATGTGGAAGGCCCTATGCATGGGCAGATCTCTAACCGACAAGCCAGCCCAGAGTATATAAATAACTAAGGCTCCAACCACACTCCCAAATCACATTCATGTAGCTGCAGACCCTCTTCCTTTTCCAAAGAATCAGAGGGCTTTTATAAGTTGAAGTGCACACAGAACTCGTTGTTTTCTCATATATGGGTAGAAAGGAAGGGGTAGTACAAGTGAATCACATTTTCTAAACCTCTTTCAGAAATATATCAGATTTAAATCAAACCATTCTTTGAATGGAAAACCAATTTTACAAGTCGTATAGAAGCATGAGGAATTTATTGAATAGAATCCTCTTGGTTAGTTTTCTGACAGACAAAGGCAAGGCCATGAAGAGCAATGTATTGCAATAGAGCCACAGGATGACGCGTTTGTTTTCAGTGTCACAGCAATTTATATTCAATAAAATTAAACTTGAGTTACAATACAATACTCTTGTAGTTGTAGTTAAGGAAAATAAAAGTTTTCTAAGCCACAGGATTTTTCTCTCACTCCCACCCCATAATTATAGCTGATGTAAAATATAATTAATGTTTGCAAGGGATTATCATTTTAAAATATATTTTTATTATTCACCTATGGTTTGACACAATCTCAATCATCTTTTTAATATTCACAATGGGAAGTATTTCTGATTTTTTGGTATGTGTAGTGAGAGCTCCATATCCACTCCTCCCTAACTAATTTTAGTGTTCACTTAATCAGCCCTTTCACTTTTGATTTCTCGGGGTAGTATTTCATCTCTCTGAGATGAAAATGTCCAATCCATAGAGTCACCTTTCATTACAGGAGACATGATGATGTAACACAGCATTGCTGTGTACAGTGTTATTTATTCTGGAGGGACATTTAGTTCTCTGTCCTACTTTTTATTTTAGCTGTTGGCATTCTGCCTTTGAGCATGCAACAGTACCTTTCTTGAGCTCTATTATCTGAGGATTGTTTTGGTTAGAGATTAATTTTGAAGTTGTTTTAGATTCCTTGGATCTGCAGGTTAAAATCATGGCAGAGTTTGGACCAACTGTTCAGTTTTCTCAGGCAGGTAAACAGAGTCTTATGAAGCTTGACAACAGAGTCTTGTGGCACTTTTAAAGACTAACAGATTTATTAATCGCATGAGCTTTCGTGGGAGAAAATCCCACTTCGTCAGACGCTTTGAAGATAGGAAAGTTACAGAGCGGGAGGAAATTAAATGCAGGGGAGTGTATGACATAGCATCAAGTCAGGCTGTAACAGAAGTCAACTACTGCAGGAGAAGCCCATGAAAAACAACAACAGAACGCCACTGGTCGTCACCTACAGCCCCCAAGCCAGACCTCTTCCACACATCATCAAAAATCTACAGCCTATTTTACAAGATGATCCCTCACTCTCTCAAGCCTTGGGAGACAGACCTCTCCTTGCTTTCAGACAGCCCCCTAATCTTAAGAGGATACTTACCAGCAACTACAGATCACAGAGCAGAAACACTAAAGCAGGAACACAGCCCTGCAGCAGACCACGCTGCCAACTTTGCCCTCATATCTACACTGATGACACCATCACAGGGCCTAATCATGCCACCTACTCCATCAAGGGTTCGTTCACCTGCTCATCCACCAATATGATTTATGCCATCATGTGCCGGAAATGCCCCTCTGCCTTATATATTGGACAGACAGGACAGTCTCTGCGCCAAAGAATCAATGGACACAAATCTGACATCAGAAATTGCAATACTGCAAAACCTGTAGGGGAACACTTCAACCTCCCTGCTCACTCCCTTAACGACTTGTTAATAGCTGTGTTGACACAGATGAATAACAAATCACAGCTTCAGAGAGAGTCTGCAGAGCTCGAACTTATATGCAAATTTGACTCAGTTGCCTTGGGGTTGAACAGGGACTATGGATTTTTCTCGCATTACATCAAGTGAATTGACCTCCCCCCTCCTCTATGTGCTGTTCCCCAGTGTTTTGAATCCTAACACCTACTTTGATTTGCTGTTACAGCCTGACTTGATGCTATGTCATACACTCCCCTGCATTTAATTTCCTCCCACTCTGTAACTTTCCTATCTTCAAAGCGTCTGACGAAGTGGGATTTTCTCCCACGAAAGCTCATGCGATTAATAAATCTGTTAGTCTTTAAAAGTGCCACAAGACTCTGTTGTCTTTCTACAATAGACTAACACGGCTACCCCTTTGGAATTATGAAGCTTGTTATATATGGTAGAATTATTTTTAATAAAATAAAAAAGCAATGTCCTGTCTCTTCTGTGCAGAAAGACAACAGAGTCCTTTGGCACTTTTCTTCTGTGCAGGCACTACAGAGCCTAGTGCACTATTCGCCCTCCTCTATAGGCTGATTTTTAAGAGTATTATGATACTACAGGAGACAGGATTGGTGCTATGCTCTAGTAATCTTGGGCAGGAATAGTCTCTAAAACTGCACCAGGGTCATAAATTAGAATAGCCTTCTGACTGTTAACTTACACTGGAGACTGGTTCAACTCCTGGCTAGTATTAGAATTGGGTAAAGTGAAAAGGTGTCTTAAAATTCCTTTTCCTTAATGCTCAGTCCATTTGAGGAGGCGCTAGCTGCAACTCTGTAGTTAAGATTGTTTTGCACTTAAAGGAGGGCTATTGATAAGCCGCTTCTCACCAAGTGCTGTGGGTTTTATGGATACTCCCATGCAAAGAGTAGGCTATATTTGTCAGGATCTCTGGTGGAACCCCAAAGCTTCAGAAATATCACTGAAGGACTAAGAAGAACCTGTTGCAGAAATGACTTTCTGTTAGCACACAAATTGGCACTGAGTAGACTGAAAGGCTTGGTTATACTTTATTTGTTGTGACATGAACAGAAAGTTGGAAATTGATTAGTCTGATGTTTGCTAGGGGAGAATCCAAATCTGACTTCCTTACTTTCTCTATGTAGTAGAGATCTCTGCCAAGAAATTTGTGTGTAAGGGAAATAGTAGCAACGTTTTTTTTTTTCACATCTGTGCATTAGAAACAGACACTAAAGAGTTGAGGAGCTATGTTATTCCTGCATGGAGAGTGCTAAGGTCAGTGTTGTACTGAGTGTTGTTAGCATTTGGTCATCTATCTAATTTCATGTAGAATAGATTGAGTTCTGGCCTAATGGTTTAGTGCTGTATTGAAGGGAAGTTGGACAGTAGGAAGGTGTGGGTGCGTGCCAGTGTTAATGAGGTAACATAACATGTCATCATTTGTCATCACTTATCCTGACTAACAAATAAGCTCTAGGAGAAGAAAAAAACGTTAAAAGTGATTGAACCATATCCTTTGATAAATAGCAAGCCAAATGAGGTTACTCTATACATTTATCAAGGCCTATCGGTGATGTCATGTACCAAATATATTTGGCAGCTCAGCTTTTTCAGCTACAGAGATAATTCTTTTTATGCAATCCTGAGCTGTAGAATACATTTATCTGCAAGTTTAGAGTCAAAACATTGGGATTAGATGAGTCAACAAAATTCTAATTTTGAAATTGGGTATCCTTCTTTGGATTAGGAAGCCTCTGACCTCTCCCTCACAAGGCCTGATCCAAAGTTTAGACTTCCACTGACATTGAATTAGGCCCAGAGTTCCTCTCAGTGCAAGATCTAGAACAATTTTTATTCATTGCTTTACCCCAGTGTCTTTTCATCTTCACAGCTAGTTAGTCTTTGATTTCTTTGGACCCCATTCAAAAGTTCTGCATAGCAGACGCCCCTTGTAATTGTCACCTGATCTGTAAGAAGTTAAGTAGGTGTAACTTGTATATCAAGATGGAAGAAGGAGCAGGCAAGTGCAGGTTAAAATTGGGCCAATGAAAGAACTGTATTATATGGGGCTATCCTGCTTCCATTGAAATCGGTGGGAGAAAGTTCCAGTTTGAAATACTTATTTTGTAACAGAAAGAAAGCTTAAGCAAAATGTTTTACAGAAAAAATAGGCATATTGTAGTCTACCCGTGTGAGTAAAGGTTTGAAGCAATGGGCCCCTAGTTAATTAGTTTTTTGCATTGTTTAGTTATATGCAGTAAGTCAATGAAAGGCAAATGTATTTGATTAAAGACTCCTATTTTATTAATGTTATTAAATTGAGATTCCTGATTACTCATATCTTTTGTTGGATCTCTGATTTTAACACCTTCCACTCTTGCAGTGTATTTACTACTATTAAATTTGTGTTTTGTCTTCAAGACTTCAGGAATGTCAGTTTAGAGATTGCAAGATTTCTTTTCAATAAGAAAAGAGTACTTTCAGATTTTACATTTCTCCTTCACAGCGTAAATCACTCCGCACCATAAAAACCAATTTCATCTTTTCTTAAATATAGTAGTAGGAATTACTTATATGGATCGTAAATGGAGTCTAACCAAAGCCTCATATAATGATAATGTGACCTCATCTGGCACCCATTGTGGCTAATAATATAGCAAACAAATCTGATTTTTTTTTCCCTACTGAAGCACATTCAATTGCATATTTTAGGGATTTTCAATAATTTTGGTTTTTCTTTTTTCTAACTTTAAGTGCCTTTTCACTTAAAAGATAACTAATATTTTTTTCTTCTTTGAATCAAGACCTAGTCTACTTCAAATAGCATTTGCTATCAGATATGTCCCATTCTCAAATTCCCTCAATTTCATCGTTCCTTACTGTTTGCTGTATTTCACAAATTACTGTCATTTGCAAAACAGAAAGTCCTTTAATTATCATCTACATAACAAAAAGCAAGATCCTTAATACAGAGCTTAATTTAACTTTATCTGTAACAACTTGCTAGTTTCCTCTCATTTTATCATAGCTATTTTGGAGCATTTATGCTGCAGCCATCATTATGAACTGCCATTTTAACATGTTTAATGAACTATGGGGTCTGACCTGGCAGGTTCTTGGATGGGAAAGCTCCAGAAAAAATCCAGCATCTGAAAGAAGCAATGTTGGTGATTCAATGAGTGAGCTGTTCTTGCCCCTGAGAAAGTAGCAAATCAATGCAAATGTATGTTCCATTCGCTTAGTTTCCTTGCAGAATCTGTTGTCAGCTGGCCTTCATTAGTGCTATGTTGTTTTTGTCATTGCAGCATGGTCTTGAAAAGATTGCCAAAAATACTGAAGTGCAGATAATGAAGTCGGATGTTGCTTTCTTGGCTTATCAAATCCTGCAAATCTTTCAGGAGTGTCTCTATTTTACCTAATAAATAACTCAAATCTACTCTAAAACTCAACCCACTATTACATTTACTTAACCTGTCAGCTGTTTTCACTGGGCTGAGTCCTGTTCTCAGAGAAGTCTGTTGCATAATTCCTTCTGAACTCAATGGGAGAGGAATCTTGCTCTCCATGAAAAGCATTTCCTGCCTTCTGAGATTTTTCAGTAAGTTGTGAATTTATTTTTTTCCAATACGTTTTCCCCCTTCCTTCTATGCTTTTGTAGAGGGAACATTTTATAGCTCATGAATAATGCCACAACCTACGTGCAGTAATATGAAGATTTTTGCATCTTCTTTGAAGCATTTATAGATTCAAAACAAAACTAGATGGACCATTGGGACCAGATCCTTGGCCAGTAAAATTAGTATTGTTCCATTGAAGTGAGTAACTCTGGTCCTGTTTACAATAGCAAAGAATTCATTCCCTAATATTTTCTGGTTGCTAACCTATTCTACCACTTGTAGAAACTAAAGTTAGTGCAAACTTATCTAAGGAGGCCAGTGAGTCCCCCGAAATCCTCACTCACCTGCTAGGGGATACGTTGTAAATTTCTGCAGTTCCCTACCATACCAAATCCAAATGTCGTCATTATTTTTGCTGTAGTAGTGCATAGGGACCCTTATTAAAACTGGAGTCCCCTTGAGCTAGACATGTAACAAATATAGAATACACAGTGCCTGCCCTGAAGAGATTACAGTTTATTTAGACAAGACAGAAAAGCGCAGGAGAGAAGGATAGAACATGCAAACAGACTGAACAATGGTCTGAAAACATGTCAGTTCCATAATTGTTGTTTTGTTTTCAGATAGTTAGGTTTTTTACAATGCTTGAGTGGGATTTTTGTTGGCTGGGGAATTAATAAAAGTGAGACCTAAAGAAAGGGAGAGTGAATGCTCAAGGGAGAGGGTTAAAAGTGCAAAGGGAAAGGAAAAAAGGCAAAGAAGGAGGCATAGAGAGCACGTGCAGTGAAGCTGAAGAGAAATGAAGCGATGGACAAACAGCATAGCAGACAGGAGTCAACAAATGCTGCAGCCTTTAAGATGTCAGGCCAACGATATGGAATCCTGTAAAGATGGTGCATATGAGGGTGGCCAGTCTGTTCTTGGGTTAAGAAGTATTGGAGATGGGAGGTTCTGGCTGTTTGGATAAAGACAAGAATTTCATGGTGACTTCTTTTGTGACTGTCAGGTACTTTTAATGTTTGCATTCTTCATCTGACTCATCACCAATTTTAAACCTTATTGTTATTTATTCCTCTAGGAATTTTGTCTTTTTCCATTTTACATGTTGAGAGGTTTCTCTGTGAATGGACTTTCCTGCTCTTGTTCAAAAGGGAGAGATGTGTCACTACCTTTGCAACCTTATCCCCGCTTTTCCAGATCCTGAAATGGTCTGTGATCCATGCTGGAAATTAAGGTGGAGACTGGGCCAGCTGGGGGCAGAAGTGGTGGATGGGGACAGGGATGGATCACATGACACTACTCCTACCCTGTGGAGATTCCCAGAGTCCTTTCCAGGGGATCCAAGTGCTGAGCACTGGGCCCTGTCGTTCCATTAACCGGGACTGCAGGCAATAGGCAGCCATGGCACAGAGCTCAGGGGATTTTTAGGTTGGGTGTTCCTTACAGCCCATTTTTGATGGCCTGTTATAGAGGGAACCAATCCATTTGAAAGAATAACGGGAGGAATTCTGGGAAGAGCTTAACAATGATTCTTCTTCGAGTGATTGCTCCTGTCCATTCCATAGTATGTGTGTGCGCGCCTCGTGCACGGAACGCCGGAATTTTTTCCCCTAGAGATCCCGTAGGGCCGGCTGTAGCGCCCCCTGGAGTGGCGCCGCTGCGGCACCTCTATATAACCCACAGCCGGCCCTACCCTCCTCAGTTCCTTCTTACCGCCCTGACGGTCGCTGGAACATCGGCTAGCTCGCTAGCACAGTACCCTAGTTAAAACAATTTAGTTCTCTAGTTAGTGGACAGTTTTCTCTAGTTAGTGGGTAGTTTCTTTCCAACGAAGAGCCCCGTTTCGGGGCCAGGGCATGCCAGGCTTCAAGGCTTGCGGGGCCTGTCGTAAGCCCATGCCCTTGGACGACCCGCACCACGAGTGTTTAAGGTGTTTGGGAGAGTCCCACCTACGCGAGCGGTGCAAGATCTGTCGGGGGTTCCACCCGAGAACCCAGAAAGAGAGGGAGCATAGACTGAAGCTCCTCCTGATGGAGGACGCTTTGCGGACGGCGAGCGCTGGGGGTCCCGGGTCTAGCGCGGCACCGTCGGTGCGGAGCGCTCCGGCGTCCACCAGAGAGGTGCCGAGACCGACTAGCCTCGCCAAGGAGCCACGGCACCGGCTCCCGCCGCCGGCGCCGAAGCCTTCGGCACTGCCGCCACGGCACCGCTCCCTCTCCCCGGGCCCGGCTAAGAAGAAGAGGCGTTCGGACAGAGGAAGATCACCTGTCAAACGCGGGAAGCATGGGGCTCAGACGGTACCGGGCTCGGACCGTCAGCTCCTGGAGCCACAGGCTCCAGCCCCGTTGACTCCGGGCCGGGAGAAGGTTCCGTCGAGTCCGGGGTCCAATGCCTCGCCTACCAGGGCCATTCTGGACGAAGATCTCCAGCTGCCCTCAACACCGGAGATGTTCGAAGCGGCACGGGAGCTCATCGCGCACACGGCGCCGTGTGCGCCAGAAACTCTCCCTCCAGCACCGCAGAGGTCGGTGCCGTCGAAGGGAAAACCGGCACTGCTTTACCGGAGCCCTCCACGGCACCGTTTGCCGTTGGAGCGGGCGTGCCCAACACCCGCCGGCCCGGCCCACGGGGAGCAATCGGAATATACTTCGCCCCCGGCGCGGCACCGGTCTCCCGTTCCGCCAGCAGTAGTAGCGGCAGCAGGGGCCCCACGGTACCGGTCCCCCCCAGAGCGCCTGGACCGTGGCTCCTCACGGCACCGTCTTCCACCGGCACCGCGAGAAGCGGCACCCACGACGGGCAGGTCGCAGTACTCGCCGGTACACGGCACAGCCCCGCCTTGGTCGCCCCGGAGTAGGTTCTCATCCGAGTCGGGGGACAGTGTGAGCTCCGCCAGGCGGAGCAGGAGCCGCTCGGGGAGAAGAGGGAACAGCCACAGCCATTCCCAGGCCCAGTGGGGGCCCCAGTGGCAGCCGCCGCAGCAGTGGCCGTTTTGGACCCCATGGGCGTACCATCAGGCCCAAGGTCCCCTGTCGGAGAGGCCTCCCTCCACCCTGTCGTCGAGGCATCAGCCATCATGCACGGCGAACGCTCCTCCGGAACTGGGGAGGGCATCAGCCCGGGACCGGGCAGAAAAAGCCCTGGACAATCCGTCTGTGACGGAAGGTCAGCAGGCCGTGAGGGCACTAGACCCCCATCCGGACCCCGCCGGAGAGTCGTCTTCGTCCCCGCCGGATGAGGCTGTGGCAGGGGCGAAGCCGGCTCCTCTCCCGGATGACAGCAGGTCTCATCAGGACCTACTTAGGAGAGTGGCAAAGATCATGGGCCTGCAAGCGGAGGAAGTCATGGAGGAAGCGGACCCCATGGTTGACATCCTCCTCCCAGAAGGTCCATCCAGAGTTGCCCTGCCCCTAATTAAGACGGTGCAGAACACGACCAAGGCCCTGTGGCAAACCCCGGCCTCCATTGCTCCGACAGCCAAGAGGGTGGAGAAGAAATACTTCGTCCCCGCGAAAGGCTACGAGCATTTTTATTCACACCCAGCCCCGAACTCGGTGGTGGTTGAAACGGCCAATGAAAAGGAGAGGCAAGGTCACCAAGGTCCTACGCCCAAATCAAAGGACGCTAGGAAGATGGACCTGTTCGGCCGTAAGGTCTACACCTCAGGGGGGCTCCAGCTGAGGATCGCCAACCAGCAGGCGATCCTCAGCAGGTACACGTTTAATTCGTGGGCGGCCCTCGACAAGCTGTCCGACAAGCTGGACCAGGACTCGAGGTCCGAGCTGGCAGCTATGATGAAGGAGGGTAAGGTGGTGTCTCGAGCCCTCCTGCAATCGGCCCTGGACGCAGCGGACGCTGCAGCTAGAGTAATGGCCTCTGGCATCACAATGCGAAGGAGTTCTTGGCTCCAAGCCTCGGGCCTCCCTGCTGAGGTCCAGACTTCTATCCAGGACTTGCCCTTCGAAGGACCGGAGCTGTTTGCTCCTCAAACGGACTCCAGATTACAGTCCCTTAAAGATTCAAGGGCCATGGTAAAATCGCTGGGCCTCCACGCCCCGGCGTCCCAAAGGAAGCCCTTTAAGCCACAGATAACGGCCCGGCCATACCAACGGCGCCAGGATTGGGACCGAAGGAGGGGCCGTAACGGGCGCAGGGCAAACCGCCGCCCCTCGGAACAAAACCAGGGCGGGCCGCGTCATTCCTCCGGCCCCAAGAAGGCCTTTTGAGGGTACGATCGGGGACGACGTACCAGTCTTTGTTGCGGATCCAATTCCTTTGCCCTTCCACAACAGATTATCCCGGTTCCACCGTGCTTGGGCGCTAGTTACCTCGGACCAGTGGGTGCTCCGCACGGTGCAGCATGGATACTCGCTCCAGTTCTCTTCGCACCCCCCGTTCCGCCCCCCCCTAACCCGTCCCTCTTCAGGGACCCCTCTCACGAACAACTGCTGGCCCAGGAGGTACAGTCCCTCATGGAGAAAGGGGCGATAGAGGAGGTGCCTCAGGACCTGAGGGGGAAAGGGGTGTACTCCAGATACTTCCTTATTCCCAAGTCGAAAGGGGGCCTCCGTCCTATCCTAGACCTGCGGTACCTGAATCGTTTTCTGCGCAAGATCCGTTTCCGCATGGTCTCGTTGGCCTCAATTATCCCATCCCTGGATCCGGGAGATTGGTATGCCGCCCTCGATCTACAGGACGCCTACTTCCACATCGCAATAACCCCACGCCACAGGTGGTTCCTGCGTTTCAGAGTGGGAGACAGGCATTTTCAGTTCACAATCCTTCCGTTCGGGCTCGCCGCGGCTCCCAGGGTTTTCACCAAATGCCTGGCAGTAGTGGCAGCCTTCCTCAGAAAGAGGAGGGTTCAGGTCTTCCCCTACCTGGACGACTGGCTTGTGCGGGGCCGCTCGCCAGCGGAGGTGTCTCGCCATCTGCAGATCATACAAGACGTGTTCGGCCACCTTGGTCTGCTGGTCAACCAACGCAAGTCCTCCCTCGTGCCGGTCCAGCGCATAGAGTTCATAGGCACGGTCCTGGACTCGACAGTGGCAAAAGCATCCCTTCCTCAATCACGGTTCCAAGTGATCCGAGATGCCATAAGAGGGTTGCAGAGGCACCCGTTAGCATCGGCAAGAACGTGCCTGAGATTGTTGGGGCACATGGCGGCATGTACCTATGTAGTCAGACATGCCCGGCTGCGTCTCCGCCCCCTTCAACTATGGCTAGCGTCGGTTTACCGCCCGAGCCAGGACGACGTAGACGCGATAGTGGCCCCTCCCGCACAAATCCTGAAGGACCTAGACTGGTGGTGCCAAGAGGACCAAGTCTGTGCCGGGTTACCCTTCCGAACCCCGAGCCCCTCGATTTTCCTGGTAACGGATGCTTCAGATCTGGGCTGGGGAGTGCACATGTGTCGGTTACGGACCCAGGGCCGTTGGAGGGGCGAGGAGCTCCGATTCCACATAAACGTAAAGGAGCTCAGGGCAGTTCGTCTGGCCTGTCAGGCATTCAAGGAGCACTTAAGGGGGAAAGTAGTCTCTGTCCAGACGGACAATACAACAGCTATGTTCTACATCAACAAGCAAGGCGGTCCCCGCTCCTCCCACCTTTGCAGGGAAGCGCTCATCCTCTGGGAGTTTTGCATTCTCCACTCAATCCTGCCGGTAGCATCCTACTTGCCGGGGTCGCAGAACACGCTGGCCGACGATCTCAGCAGGAAGTTTCTAACTCACGAGTGGTCAATAAAGTGGGAGGTTCTGAAAGAGGTCTTCCAGAGGTGGGGGACTCCCCGTCTGGACCTCTTCGCGTCAAGCTCCAACGCGAAATGTGCACGCTTTTGCTCGTTCAGGGGCCGCAGCCCGGGCTCCATAGCGGACGCGTTTGCAATCCAGTGGGCGGGGGAACTTTCCTACGCTTTTCCCCCAACGCCATTAGTGAACCAAGTGCTTCTGAAGATCAAACATGACAAAGCCACAGTGGCTTTGGTGGCCCAAATTCTGGTGGCCCCGGCGTGGCCCAGGCAGCATTGGTACACAACCCTGTGGAACCTCTCAGCCAGGGCCCCGATAGACCTACCTTTGTTGCCGGACCTCTTGTCACAGGACAACGGCAGACTCCTGCACCCGAACCTTCAATCACTCCACCTCAAGGCGTGGTATCTGAGTGGTTAACCCCGAGCGAACGACTATGCTCGGGGGAGGTCCAGGAGGTCTTGCTTAACAGCAGAAGGCCCTCTACACGCTCCGCTTATAAGGCAAAGTGGAAACGATTCTCGGCCTGGATGACAGACAAGGGGATCGCACCGGGATCAGCCCCACTCCCAGGTATCCTCGACTATCTGTGGCATCTCAAGTCATCGGGCCTGACAACCACTTCGGTCAAGGTCCACCTGGCAGCCATCTCGGCTTTCCATGCGGGGACGGAAAGGGGCACAGTCTTCTCGGCCCCGATGGTGAAGCGTTTTGTCAAAGGCCTTGATAAGCTCTTTCCCCCCACCCGTCCACCGGTGGTGCAATGGGACTTAAACCTGGTCCTGACTCAGCTGACGGGCCCGCCCTTCGAGCCTTTAGCTTCATGCTCGCTACTGTGTATGTCATGGAAGGTGGCCTTCCTCGTGGCCATTACATCGGCCAGGAGGGTATCAGAATTACGGGCCCTGACAGCGGACCCACCGTACACGGTTTTCCATAAGGACAAGGTACAGCTGCGCCCGCATCCGGCCTTCCGACCAAAAGTGGTGTCCCATTTCCACACTAACCAGGACATTTATCTACCTGTGTTTTACCCCAAGCCACATGCTTCGGACAGGGAGCGCAGACTACATACCCTAGATGTGCATAGAGCCCTGGCGTTCTACATTGAGAGGACAAGACCTTTCCGCAAGTCCACCCAACTGTTCGTGGCAGTAGCGGACAGAATGAAAGGAAAGCCCATCTCCTCGCAGAGGCTCTCCGGATGGATAGTCGAGTGCATCCGCAAATGCTACAACCTGGCGAAGGTTACACCGCCCCCTATCAAGGCGCACTCGACAAGGGCACAGGCTTCCTCGACGGCCTTCCTGGGGGGTGTACCGCTAGTGGACATCTGTAAGGCAGCCACATGGTCTTCAGTCCACACCTTCGCGGCACACTACGCGATTACTCAGCAAACGAGAGAGGATGCGGCAGTCGGCAGAGCCGTCCTGCTCTCACCTAAGATGTGATTCCGACCCTCCGCCTCAAGGTAAGGCTGGTGATTCACCTACTATGGAATGGACAGGAGCAATCACTCGAAGAAGAAGAAGAGGTTACTTACCTGTAACTGGTGTTCTTCGAGATGTGTTGCTCCTGGCCATTCCACTTCCCGCCCTCCATCCCCGCTCGGAATAAGAGCAAGAAGGAACTGAGGAGGGTAGGGCCGGCTGTGGGTTATATAGAGGTGCCGCAGCGGCGCCACTCCAGGGGGCGCTACAGCCGGCCCTACGGGATCTCTAGGGGAAAAAATTCTGGCGTTCCGTGCACGAGGCGCGCACACACCTACTATGGAATGGCCAGGAGCAACACATCTCGAAGAACACCAGTTACAGGTAAGTAACCTCTTCTTTTCTTTCCTAGAACATCCTCCCATGGGACATGAATAGCTAGCCCCCTAATTTGTAACAACAGAAGAAAAGGTCTGGGAAGAAATATAGAGAAATAAAACTCTGATGAAAGGAAACTGAAGTTGGGAGTAGGAAAAAAAAAAAAAAGAGCAGCTTTGGAATATAGATAAAATGCAATGGAAGTGACAACTTAAACAAAAAGAGAAAACAAAGCAATTCTTCATTTATACTCTTTCTCCAAAGGCCTTGAATATATAAAATACTAGAGTGAAGTTTCTCTTAAAATTTTACTGTCTTCTGTTTCTCCAGCTCATTTCCAGTGAGGAACTGCTGAGTGGTAAGAAAGATTATGAGCCTGGGAAGTGATAAAAGATAAGCAGGGGCTAGCATGCAAGTAATTGGATCAACTCATTATAGTTCCATAAGCACACACAGATAAATTTTTAAAGATGACAAAGCATGTTTACAGGGGGATTTGAATAGTATCTCAGGCCCCCGTTTTTTCTTGGTCAGGTAATGCCAGGGGAGTGTTGTCTTTACCTATAACAGTTATTCCAGATGAATGACTGCACTTCCAAGACATGTTAATAAATGGGGATGGGTTCAAAGAGCAGCAAGGCATCCAGCTCACATTAAAATTAACTGAAAGTTGGGACCTAACTCCTGTTAGTATCTGTGAAAAATCTCCCCCAGGATGGCTGATTTTTTTTCCCTGGTATGGAACCTATTTCCTGCTGAATATTCTCTTTGATGCCCATGTAGATCCACATATTGGATATGCTTCATCTCTGACTAGATACACTAACTAATGTACCATATTTCACTGTTTCAAAGAACTTCCATGTTAAAATGTTTTTAACTTCTTTGTTGGAAATACTTTCTTTTCTTCCTCCTGATTATATTGATTTTGATTACTGCACCGAGCTTACATAGAACTAGTTAGCTTTGCTGAAACTCATAATTAGCTCTAACCTCCCTTTGGAGGTTTGTGTTCTTCTACTAATAGGCACCTATAATTTTTCATTAATGTTGATGAGGTTAATAACATTCACTGATGGAAGGACAGCTTCCTTGCAGTTTTTCCTTTCTTCCTCTGCATGCATATCTCTCCTTTTTTGACCCCTTTGACTTAAAAAAAATCCTGCTGATATCCTCAAGGAAAAGAACGCACAAAGGAAGGTAACAAAAAGGGACTAAAAAGAATTATTGTTAAAAGGGAGTGCTCACAAGACGAAATCTCAGACTATTAGTTGCTACTTAAACTGAGGGAAACTCTGCAAAAAAGTTGCTAGAAAAGCAGAAAGAATTTCACTGTGGCATTGCTTAAATGCCATTCTTTTTGGTTAGACTGACCCGAAAATAGCATTGCTCTTTTGTAAAAAAAACAAACAAAAAAAAACAAAAACGAGGAACCGGGGGAACTACAGACCCGTCAGCCTCACCTCAATCCCTGGGAAAATCATGGAGCAGGTCCTCAAAGAATCCATCCTGAAACACTTGGAGGAAAATAGAGTGATCAGGAACAGTCAACATGGATTCACCAAGGGCAAATCGTGCCTGACCAACCTGATTTCCTTCTATGATGAGATGACTGGATTTGTGGATGCAGGAAGAGCCATTGGCGTGGTATACCTTGACTTTAGCAAGGCTTTTGATATGGTTTCCCACAGCATTCTCGTTGACAAGTTAAGGAAGTATGGGTTGGACGAGTGGACCATAAGGTGGATCGAAAACTGGTTAGATCAATGGGCTCAGCGGGTAGGAATCAATGGCTCGATGTCTGGTTGGCAACTGGTAACGAGTGGAGTGCCCCAGGGGTCGATCCTGGGGCCAGTTCTATTCAACATCCTCATTAATGATCTTGATGATGGAATAGACTGCATGCTTAGTAAGTTTGCAGATGACACGAAGTTGGGGGGAATGGTAGATACTCTGGAGGGCAGGGACAGAATCCAGGGAGACTTGGACAAATTGGAACACTGGGCCGAAAGAAACCTCATGAGGGTCAACAAAGACAAGTGCAAAGTCCTGCACTTAGGACGAAAAAATCCCATGCACTGCTACAGGCTGGGGACCGATCGGCTAAGTAGCAGCGCTGTAGAAAAGGACCTGGAGGTTATGGTGGACAGGAAGATGAATATGAGCCAACAGTGTGCCCTTGTTGCCAAAAAGGCCAATGGCATCTTGGGCTGCATCAGTAGGAGTATTACCAGCAGATTGAGGGATGTGATAATTCCCCTCTATTCGACACTGGTCAGGCCGCATCTGGAATATTGTGTCCAGTTTTGGGCTCCCCATTACAGAAAGGATGTGGACAAATTAGAAAGAGTCCAGCGGAGGGCAACAAAAATGATTAGGGGGCTGGGGGACATGACTTATGAGGAGAGACTGAAGGAACTAGGCTTATTTAGTCTACAGAAGAGAAGACTGAGGGGAGATTTGATAGCAACCTTCAACTGCTTGAAGGGGTGCACCAAAGAAGAGGGAGGTAGGCTGTTCCCGATGGTAACAGAGGATAGAACAAGGAGCAATGGTTTCAAATTACAGCTGGGGAGGTCAAGTTTGGATATTAGGAAAAACTTTCTCACTAGGAGGGCGGTGAAGCATTGGAATGGGTTACCTTTGGAGGTGGTAGAATCTCCATCTTTGGAGATTTTTAAGGCCCGGTTAGACAAAACCCTGGCTGGGGTGATTTAGGGGGAGTGGTCCTGCTTTTTAGCAGGGGGTTGGACTAGATGACCTCTTGAGGTCTCTTCCATCCCTATGATTCTATGATTTCATTTTCATTCTGATACGAAATGAAACCAAGGCACTAACAAATTTTTCATGAAAACATGCAAGCGAGGAAACACTGACCCCCCCGTCCCCCGCTCCCGACAAGAAAGGCTATGTCTACACTTGAAAAGTTAAGTCGACTTTGTTAAGTTGACTTTACAAGGTCGACTTTAAGTCAACCTTGTTAAGTCAACTTAAAAAATTGGCTACACTTTAAGTCGATCTTGTTAAGTCCACTTAAAAGCAGAGAGCGCTGTTTATACTGGCTTTAAATCAACTTAATAAAGTCCACTTAGCGCTAATACCCGTCTACATTGGCCTTAAGTCGATTCCAGGAGTCGACTTAAGGCTTAAGTTGATCTAAAGAGATGTTGTTAAGTCGACTTAAGCTTTCCTTAAATCGACTTAAGGAAATGCTTAAGTCAACTTAATACAAACCCAGCGTGGATGCGGCTTTGTTTAGGTCGATTTAAGTATCCTTAAGTCGACCTAACTTGCCAGTGTAGACAGACCTAAAGAGCCTACGCTCAAGTCCCTTCTGTGCTTCATTCAGTGAAAGGACTTGAAGAATCTAAATTTCCCATGTTTGAGGTGACTGCCCTAACTGCCGGGTTATTGGTTATGCTGGATGGATTTCTCTCTCACTGAAAATTCCATTTGGGACCAGAGAAAGTTTAATCAAAATCAATGTCTTTCTGCAAAAAGTTTCAATATTGATTAATTGATGTTTTCAGAAGAAAGTTTGAATGAAAAATTCTTAACCAATTCTACTCTCTGGCATGGACAGTTTGATTTTTCTACTCCAAAGAGGGGGCAGACTTAGCATGTGAACTGCATAGTCTAGAAGGAGGCAGATGCAGACTGAACAGGATCTGCTCTGGTCAGGCACAGTGGAGATGAGATGGCTGTCAACCCACCAGCTACTGTATGGTGCAGGGAGTGATATTTTGGTAATTCCAGGAAAAATGATGTAGTCATCCTTACAGAGGGGAAAATGCATGGCATAACCCCCACGCTGAATAATCAACAGGTGCCTCTCAGTACTTTCTGTGATGGAGTAAGAAGGCATGGCTGTCTGCATGGATAAAGAGTCTGATTTGAATACTTGGGCTCTTTTGTGTTTTGCAGATAACCCAGGCTAGAGGGATTCTCATAGACACTGCCTCGTGACTGAAGCCTTCAACAGAACAAAAGAAGCCCAAAGGCTATGCATCTAAGAAGGTAAATACTCTGTTTCTGTGTATTTTTAATACAGGGCCTATTACACGGTTCCCATTTATAAATGCTGAGCTTCAAACTTCCCTCACACAGCACCTGTTGATCTTTCTTCTGCTAAACAATTTATAGAAGGGATTTTTTAAAGAAATGCTGAGTTGACCTAACTTCTCGCCTATGCAAATCCTACCACTTAAGATTTTCCACCAAGCTTTTCCAGACAATCGCATTATGCATTTATACCCAAACAAAATTTCTGTTATTCACAATCACCTTGAAGTGGTGTGAAAGGCTCAAGATTATAAACACAATAGTTAATTTAAGCCCTCCAATCCACATACAGTACCTACTGGGATCAATGGACAGCCCATAAAAATGAATCAAAGGACAAAATCCAAAGTTTTTTTTAAAAAAACTGTATGCATCAATATATAAACTACTAACATGATATTTTTAATATTAATTAATTCTATTTATATCATTTAGCATATTTAAGGAAAAGTGTTAAGAAAAACACTTGAGAATGTATTAGTTATAAACTCAAAATCCCATATGAATCATATCTATCATTATGATATTACTGGATTACCATTCCCAAATTGCTTTATTTCACATGCATTTTCTACAGGCATTGTGAATATTTCCTCTTAATAAAAATACTAGTTCATTTTTTATATTTACAGTTATGTGCATCTGCTTACTATTACTTTATTGCCTGTCAATCAGCTACAATGTTTTTATCTGATATCTTTTACTTTATTTTCAACCACTGTATTACTTTCCTGCATTATCTTCAGAAAAGTCATAAACTTAGTAAATTAAAAATAGACTTTTATAAATTCTGCAGATACTTTGGATTGGAGTGGAAGATTTGAGCTTTGACAATCTACTTAATATGCAAGGTGTTAAATAATTAATTTAATCATAATGAGCATGCTGCTGTTCTTGGCTGAAAAAGCGAATGAAGGAAAATAATACTTTACTTTCTTCATTTGCATTTAAATATGAGACATTATTATTTCTGTACATGTATTTAAACATGCAAATTGTTTTGCAAACACTTACCCAGTGCAATGTGTCTATCAATTATCATGAAAAGTCAGTTATGAAAACGAGCAGATTAATGATGAAACTTTATTTGGAACTTTGTCACTGCAGTTTTGATGACAGTGGGTTAATGCACTGACTGTCATCCTGTAGAGATCTGATCTTTGATCCCAATTTAGATCACAAATGAAAACATGTTTGGTAATTTCACCCTAGCTCCACATTTGTGCACATCATAAAACAGCCAAACAATAGAACACAGCAGGAAGTTGCTGTTCAAGAGACACCCAGGTCACAGTTGAAGTATGCTAGAAGAGCTGTGTTAGACCTTTCTGGCCTACATTATGTCCTGCTCAGTCCAAAATTATTTTAGATTAATTCCGTGGAGTCATATATATTTTAATTAGCATGAACCTCTTGAAGCTATTAAACAATTCCCTCTTGTTCATGAGCACTAACTTCACTTCTACATAGATAAAACAAAAAATGTTCCATTGTGAGATTCTGAATAGCATTATTATTCATAAGCAACATTTCTTTTTTTTTCCCTAGGAACTTTCTTAACCAATACAAAGACAGAAAGAATGCATCCTAGGGTTTTTTTTAAATGATTACAATGATATATTTTCTATTTTTACATCTGCATGTGTTCTTATATGAATATTTTTTTCCCTTATGCAAAGGATTTGTCCTGCTGAGACCAAAAGTTCCTGGCTAACATTTTTAGCTTTGATTGCTATTCGTGCTTGAGTCTTTCAGTTACTTGACACAAACGTTCCAAATTATATCAAAGACCTTCAGCTGTCATCCTGATCTGTAGACTGATTTCTTCCCCCCAAGGCATCGATTCCCTTACTTCTCTTCATCTGGTCTTTAGATGTTGGAGGTGTTTCAGTTTTCAGTGTTTCCTCTTCGCCACAGCTTTGAATTTTAATGAATACCTTTAGCTGTAATTAATGGGGCTTCAAAATCATTTCTATGGAATGAGAAACTAACACCAGCATGTCAGTGGGGTGCGGTAGTGGGCGGTTATGAAGAATAGGTTGGGTTGGAAAAATACTGGACATTTCCACGGGGGTGGGAGGAATATGACTCAGGGTTTTTTTGGTATATCACTTGTTTTTAATCAAGTTTTCATTTTTGAACTTCTGTGTCACTAAAATATTTATGTGGGGATAACACATTCAGGGCTGTTAAAATAATGTATTACTATAGGGAATTACATGTAATCAGATTTATTTTTAGAGTAAAGGATTACTGTAAGGGATAACTTGAAAAATGTCATCTCAATGAGCAAACTGATTACTATGAATGGCAAAAAAGGAGCACAGATTACTTTCGATTATACAGGTGCATCCAAAGACCAATTTGGAACATGGTTGCATTTTATTGCTCTTGTTAGCTCTAGCTAAAAATGAAGATACCAATTTATGTAGGCATTTATATTGTACTAAAGACTGCAAGCTTGATTCTCTCATTTGTCCCCTTCTGATGTGTAAACAAGGAAAGAGGAGGAAATTTGGCTGTAATCTACCAACAGAGAATTCTCATGCTATGTGGTTGTCCTAAACAGGTATACAGACACCATAGACACTATGCTGCTCCTATGGGGTGTGTCTACACTCACAAATCAAGTCGATTTAAACCTGTTTAAATCGACTTAATTTAATCTGCGTCTACACTACAATTTCCTTAAGTCGACTTAAGCTGCTGCTTAAATCGACTTAAGAAAATTTAAAGTTGACTTTATTAAACCTAGTTTTAAGTCAACTTTACTGGCTAAGTCAACTTTATTAAGTCGACTTAACCAGTGTAGATGCAGATTAGCCCTAAATTGACTTAAAGTCGACTTAAAGGACTCCAGGGTTCCCCCCGCTGCCCTCCCTGCCAGAGTGGCTGGCACAGCCAGAGCCTGGCGTGCCCCCCCATAGGGCAGGACACAGCCCTGCCCACCCTGCTCCTATGCCCTGCCTCTTTTGGGAGGCCTGATCATGGTTGAAACATCGCTGTCTTCAGTAGAGTTATTCCTGAATTGTACCCTGGTAAATCAGAGCAGGGCCAGGCCGTTTTGGGTTTGAATCTCTTAGAAATTGCTTTTTCGGTGGTGGTTTCTGACTCGCATTCACCAAAGGTTGGAAAGGAGAAAGATACAAAGAAGGGATTCTGAGAGAATAGAAAGTAATTTTCCTTCTTGTTGAAAGCAGTCAGTAGGGAGCTTTTTAATTTATTTGTGTAACAGTTGCATAAGAGTAAATTAGCCAGGACTCATGCTGTGCTCATCTGTAAGTGTCACACCTCCATTTCTTTTTCCCTTGCTCTTTAAATTGTCTTCCTTTTCCTTCATTCTTGCTCCTTAAATTGTAATGTGTTAAATATTTAATAAAAAGGAGCAGATTTGTGCTGCCAAATCCCTCGTTTTAATTATGTTTCACGTCTTCTGCTTCATTTACCAAAGGCAGACATACAAAACTGTCCATTCTTGGCAACAGGCAACAAAATCCTTTTGTATTTTCCTTTATTGTGAATCTTAATGTTCCATTGAATCCTAAATGGTAACAATAAACCGATATATTTTTTTATATCCAAAGGGGTTCCATTTTATTTAAGCAGAATACGTTTAAAATATTTAACATGCTCCATTCTTTGATGAAATACCTAATTGTTTCTTTCCAGAATGTGTTGCTCCTGATATACTATATTTTAGTTTTGTTTCATAAGAAGCACATTTTGAAAAAAGATGTCAGCTTATTAAACCTATGCATTTTATAAGTTATCATGTATCAAGGGCTGGTCAGATCTGCAACTGGAGTCAATGAATCCAATTCCATTTAAAGTCAATTAAACAAACATCCCAATGTTTAAAGTGGCTAAAGTGAGTCACAACACGACTCTAATTTGGCCAGCCTGCACCCTTTGTAAATGGGAATGAAAGAATGAACAGGCCACATTTGATTGAAGTTAGGACATCATGCCAATCAAATTTGGCACATCTGCCTCTCCATAGACAGGAAATATTCTCCTTCAACCAGGGCAAGGGTTTTGGAGCATCAAAGTGGGACAGTCCTGTGAAACCTGGGACTGTTGGGAGTTCTAATGAAGCCGTGTCAAGTTACACTAGCTGAGGATGTGACCTACGCTTTTAAGTGCACTTACATTTATTCCCCAAAAGCTTTTAGTGTTGAAGATTTCACAAAGTATTGGGAAGTACTGTATCTATTAGCCACTTACGGTGTTACCCTGCAAACTCTCACGTATATGAATAAGGCAAAGTATTATTATTACTGACTTTATGCCGATAGAGCTAGTCATGCAACTAAATTGTTTTAGAATTGTGCCCTTAAATCTGAGGAATGTAAAATAGTTACAGTATGAAGTCCATGACAGGAACTTCTCTTATCTTCCCTTCATCCTTTCAGTGAAAACTTATTTAGCAGGATATGATTTTTTTTTTTAATTTCCTCATGCACCTAGCTATTTGTTCTTTAACAAGTAAAAATATATATTGGCAAAAGCAATATGTAAGGGATATTGTTTTTTCCTCTTTTGTTGTTTCCTTGCTTTCTGCTTATGCATACAGTCTAGATTTGTTTGTTTAATTAACTAAAAGCTTTGTTAATGGTGCATCTAGAATAACTACAAAGAAGAAACAAAAGTATTTTATGGCTCCTCAATGAAGCAAAAAGTTGCTAAGTTCTGATGTTTTTGAAGATGATCAGCAAACTTTCCTTTGTAGCCAGAGGGTTTACTAAATCTCAGAAGCAGCCTTTTCTTTATGATATCTACTGCAGCAGTTTTAAAGAAAGAAAGAAAGTATAGAGAAGTCTGAATATACTGGTTGATTCATATAAGTTGACCTTCATAAATTTGGTGGTACATTTTATGCCAAACATAACCCATAGGGATTCGTGTTCACCCATCAATCTCAAAGGGAGACCGTGCCCCTTGCTATGTCAGGCCTGCAAGCTCAATGGGAAATGAGCAGTCTCCAGCTCTGGCTTTCTGGGCAGTTGGCATGCAAACACAGGGTGTTCAGCCTAAGGTGAGTAGGCTGCCATCCCAAGGGTGGGGCTGGCAGCAGGAGATAAGGGGACCCAGGCCCACCCTACTCCACCAGGTCTTAGCTCAGATCTCTGGCAGTAGGGAGGGTTCCATGAATGGGAATCCTACCAAAATACACTGACTTAGTCTCTGGCAACACAACTGGACTAAGGTCTGATGTCCCTGGGCTAATTCCTGCTACATTTCCTGGGTGTACTTCTGGCACCTGGGGTGCTACTCCACACTAGAACCCATATAGGGATCGTCAAACAATTACAACTCATGCTCATTTGGGGACCACGTCTTGAAAGAAATGGGTCACTTGAATGATTCCTTGAAATATGTGTTAACTATTTATTTTAAACAGTCTGTTCCACCTTGTTTTTTTATCTGTCACACTCTGTGATATTTCACAGAACTAAAGAACTCTGTGTAAGCTCAAAAGCTTGTTTCTCTTCCCCAACAGAAGTTAGTCTAATAAAAGATATTACCTCATACAACCTCTCTCTCTAATATCCTGGGAACAATATGGCTACAACAACACTGAATAAACTCAGTATTTTCTTTCCAGATGAATTAGATCTACTTAACTACAGGAGATTTCTCATGCCTCCTGGTAGCATTCGTGATCGTTGCTGTCATCTCTGCTCCTGACGTCCTTTATTCAGTAGGCATTATTTTCAAATGTTTTACTTCTGCCAGAGCAAATATTCAGTTATATTGGACAATTAAGCTTAATCAATGGGACTACTCATGTGCTTAAATGCTTTGCTGCCTCAGGACCCTCAATGACATAAATAAAGAGGTGGTTAAAGAGAAAAAAGTGAGAGAGATACAAACATCTAAGCCCAAAATTTAAGATATTCATGCAGCACATGAAACAAAGATAAAACTCTGCAATAACTACACATATTCTCTGGTTTATTCCAAATTCAACATCCCCTGTTAAGATTTAGGGCCTGAGTCAGGAAACATTTATGCCCAGGTGTTACTTGCTAAATTATTGAACTCAGTGGGAATAATGCTATTTGTCTTTCCATGTAGCAAAAAAGGCAGGCAAAGATTTAAATAAGAAAAAATAAAATAAAACCATGGAACTAACATGAAGTTTGTAAACCAGCACAGCACTAGTACTTCATCTCTTTCTTTACCCTTTTTCTGTCTTGCCTCCTTAGATGGTAAACTCTTTGATGCAGAGACTGCTTCAATGTGTGTTTATAGATATAGATATATAAACTCATGGTTGCTGCTCCTACAAAATATTGACAACCAATGTCTGATAAAGTCAGATCTCTGCTGGTGTGAATCAGTGTAGCTCCGGGAGCTCCAGGGAGCTAAAGCAATTCCTACGAGCTGAGAATCTGAGCCTCACTCACGTGCTGGATCTTGACAGGTTGAGAACTATGCTGGGGATTGTATGAACCATTGACCAGTGGATGAAATCAGTGATAAAATGTTTTTTTTCCAGTATGACTTCTGTGGCTTATGTATATTTCTTTCTCGTTCTACTGTTCATTGGGGCGCAGTGTGTGGAGGACAGATGTCACTTAATTTCTATTAGAGGCAGATGTAAGTCAGGTGGTTGAACCTGCCCCTACAAGTTGTCTGTGTGTTATAATACCTGGTAACTGAGCTCTTAGTTTGTTTTGTTTTAAAAAGCTGAGGTTACACAAGCTGTTTAAACTTTTAAATACTTAAAGCTTAAATATTTTAAACTTCAAAATACTTGACTTTTAAGTGCAATTAATTTTCCTTTTAAGCTTAATTTTCTGGCAGAATCTTCATTTTTTAAAGTCAGAACTTCAAAGAAAGTTTCTCTGTTCTGTAGTTTCTTTCCATACAGTTCTTTCAAGCATTCTTCAGCAAGTCAATGGCACAAAACCAGAAAATCATGTGTTAAGATGTCTACAGTACCTTCATACTGAGGTTCTTGAAGTTCTACATGAATTAAAGAATAAAGCTGCAGGTAGCTAGGTATTACCATTTTACAGATGGGGAAACCAACGTGCAAAGGGATAAAATGATTTGTCCACGGTCACATAGAAGTGTTTGACGGCTCTAGAACAAGGGTTCTCAACCCGGGGCTTTTTAAAATGGCCCACATTGCCCAGCTGCTGGCTTGGAGCCTGCTGCAGCTGCCCGCCTCCTCTCTGGTCCCAGCCAGGGCTCCAGGGGCTGCGGGCCGGCGCGGCTGGGGAAGCGTGCGGGGGTGGGAAGAGGGAAGGGAGAGCGCAGGCCAGCACACATGGCACAGCTGGGGAGTGTGCTTTGGGGGTGGCGGTGGGGATGCAGGATGGCACAGCTGGAGGGGAGGGTGGACCAGCGTGACTGGGGGGGCATGCTGGCTGGCTGCTGGAAGTGGCCGCAAGTAGCACGGCTTGATGCGGGGGGGGAATGGCCATGGGCTGGCACGGCTGCAGCGGGGGGAGCAGGAGCCTGGGCTGCACTGTTGCTGGGAACCACACACCTGCCCACAAACTGGCCCTGTTCATGGTCATCCAGCAGCTCTCTCCCCCTTGTAAAAAAAACAAAACAAAAAACTTGTCAGTTTTTTTCAAAAATTTAAAACAATCTTTTTGGCTCGAGAGTCACAAATATAATTTTTACAATTTTTAAAAGTTTTAATTTTAGTGGCCTGAATGGCCACTAGTCTATTTAATTAAAATTTTATTAAAATTTAATTAATTTAATTAATTAAATAGACTGGTGGCCCCTCAGGGATCTAAAAATTATATTTGTGGCCCTCGAACCAAAAAGCTTGGGAACCAGTGCTCTAGAAGAACAAATCTCTTACCTTCCAGTCCACTTAATTACTCCTGCAATTCAGCTTTTAATTACATGACCACCATAAGCACAGTCTAGGTCCTTAATATACCATCGAGGGGTTTTTGTGTGATCGATTTTTTTAAAATCAGTATCACAATCTATACTTGTTCTTTTTTTAATCACTGTAGGTGCACGATTGTATACTACTACTGTGCACGCCAAATAAATTGAATCCCTGACAACCCATTGTGACAATTTGAACCCTTCAAATTCACAAATCAGGTCCCATAAAATCCATGAGATTTCAAAAATAAGACATATACTCTATGTCTACACTTACTAAAATTAGTTCGAATCAGTTAATTCTAACTAATTCGAACTAATTTTAGTTAATTAACTTAACTTAATTCAAACTAGAAAAAATCAGTTCAAACTAAGCAAGTGCCATTCATGGCACTTGCTTAGTTCGAATTAGCGATTTGCATTGAATTCAATGGGCTGGTTAGTTCGAACTAAGCAATTAGTTTGAACTAACATGGCCATATTGGTTAATTCGAACTAACTAGTTCAAATTAACCCTTACTTTGAATAGCGTATTCGAATTTATTAACTAATTAAAGCCTAGTGTAGCCATGGCTTTAGTTGGTTTGAATTAAGCTTCCTTAATTCGAACTAACTTGCCAGTGTAGACGAAGCCATGGGTTCTTTTTATTTGCCCTCAGGTTAATTTCAAGCTCTTGTCCACAGTCAAGAAGGCTAGAAACTTACTTTAAAATAAAATAAGATGAGATTATATAATTTTAACAACACAACCAGATAAAGAGGTGCTTGTAGGAAAGAGTTAAATTGAGCACCTGGTCTGAATGGTAGCTACTATGGCAATGGGGTTACTAAGGAAAATCTTGCTGTCTTATAAATGAGATTCTAGTTAAAAGTTCTGCTATCTTTCTTTTTCTCTCTATTTTCCCCTCAGACATAAGGTTCTGGATGGGAACATTGCTTATCACCTTTCTTCCCCCTCCTCCCTGCTTGTTAAGGACTGTGAAATAATTTCTGTTGTAGAGAATGAGTTTGAAGGTAAAGCATCTGTGCAATATATACAAAACCTGTAAATGGGCAGGGATAATTATATGTACCATCGATATTAATTGTTTAGGTGTTAGTGTAACCATATAAGGGTCCATGAAACGTTGTCAGTCGTGTAAGTATTTCCATACTGTTTTGGATAAAAGAATTGTAAGGCAGTCCCACCTGGCTCACTCATAACATCAGGGTGGAATGAACAGGCAATAAAGGGTAACATTCGACCCAATCCACCCCTAGGACAACCTGTTTTGTTCTTCTAAAGGTTCTCATATCACCCTTACATAAAGAACAGGAAAGGAGTCAAAGGCTCTTGTAGAGAGAAGGCGTGTGTTGGACAGTACCGCTTGCTCTTTCTAGCAGGCTCAGGTAGTTCTTTGGGCCATTGCAGGAGGATAACGGGTGGGTGGTGAGCCTTCAGTGGGATTGGCCCTAACTGTGCCAGGCTGCTTGTGCACTTGCTCCCTCCCTGCAAACTGCAAGGGACAGTTAAATATTAGCCCCAGATATTTATTTGTATTTTTGGTTTAATTTTTATGTAGGAGCCATTGGCCCAATTCTGTTGACACTCCCACCGGTTTTACATTGGTGTAATTCCATTAATTTTAATGGGCCATGCTTAACTTGCAGCAGTGTGACATCAGAATCTATACCATAGGATTCAGAGAGGTATGTTTTAGTAATGAAGGTTAATTGTATGTATTCAAACACACAAATGTGTGTACGTTCTGTATATATGTATACACTTTCATACAAATACTCACACAATACAAACTTGAATAAGGCTGGCTTTATAAATTTAAACAAATCATATATATGCACCATTTAAAAACCTTCACAATAAAATAATTTTGAGTCATGCTCAGTATTTTCTAGCTCGATCTTAGTTCGGGAGACTTCTTACTGTGATATGGTTTCAAAGGTCTGTTATAGAGCATGAGCATGCATTTGTTTTTCATCCTGCAGAGCACTGAAACATACACTTGTGCTTATCAAAGGGAGTCCTGGGTTGAAAGGGAGAGAGAACTGACAATTTATAGTCCAGCATTTAGATGTTTATTTTTTGTTGTTAAATTATTGACTTTGCAGTTGCTTTCTCACTGGGCAGTGTCATCAAGTGTCAGCACCTTCCCCACTGGCGTCCATTGTTCTCGAGCAGCGCAGAGAAAATTGCTTTCTTTTAGCTATCAGCTATCAAGCTGCTGTTATGTTAAACAATGGATGTAGCTGAAGCTTTTGCGCCATCACTTTATATTCTCCCTTGGTGCTAAGAATATTGTCAAATCTTTGAATGAGACACTCCAAAAATAAGAATAATCACCTTATACACACACATCGTATCTGCACTTTCAAGTAGTTTTTCTAGTAATCAGGGTATGAACATTTTCTTTGCTCAATCACACTGAACCTCAAGATATGTGAATGCATACTTTCCATGGGTTTATGGGAATGTGCTGTTCGTTGTTCGTTGCAAGTGGAAATGGCCCTAAACAAAATTGTATCCACCCCCTCTCCCTGAAAATTCAGGGTCTTTAGAATCCAAATCTAGGTCTGCATTTCATGAGCTTTCTTTAAAATGGGGCCCACCTCTGGATTTGAAAAACCCAGTGTAGTTGTGTGTTTGTATATGTTAGATTGCTGTCCTTCTCTACCCAGACTTAGAAGTCCTGACACCACAGCTAGAGTTTGGATGAGGGCCTTTCCTGAGAGCACAGTTTGTTACTCAACACACACACCTCACAAAACAAAGCTATCCCACTAACCAAAAACAGGTTGCAGAGACCTTTCCCCTCTCCCCCTTCTTCAGGACTGGCCACAGGCACTCACTTGCGTCCTGCAGCTCTCCTCTTCAGCTGCGCGCTCTCAGCTTTTGACAGACTCATTTGACCTCTTCCCAGCTGGATCTGATGATCCAATTTCCAGCCAAAACACCTGTTCTAAAACATCTCTGCCTTTAAACAGGGCTGGTTGGCTGCTACCACCCAACCACTTTTACAGTTTGTTTCAAAATTATTATTGGTGTTTCTTGCTTGTCACACTCAAAAGTGCTATTAAATTTAGTTATTTAGATGCAGTCCCTGCCCTAGAGGTGTAAGAAATCAAATAGTGATATTCTGTTTAAAATACACACCACAAAAAAAGAACCTGTCTTATGCTCTAGGTGACCCTCATAGCCGTTAAAAATACAATGTGTTAGTCCAGGAGCAAAGCAAAACAATAAACAACTGAGTAGGAAAAACAAAACAAACCCTTTGTTCCACAGTCCGTGCAATACCATTTGCTATTTATTTACGTCAGCTACCATCTTCTAGTCTGAGTATAGTGAAATCATGTCTGCAAAAATGTACATTTTCTGCCCTTTTATCATGGCTCTGGCCTCTTTCAAAATGCTCTCCTGTCTGAGACATCTGAATGGCAATTACATTTACCACCGGGACATTTCCTCTGTCCAGGCATAGCAGGAATTCTGCATCATTCTCTCTGAAAGCTGAGTCCACTTTAACATTTTGTTTACTGGTTACCATACTTCTCTACTTATTCCCATGGGTCTGGAAATGGCTTACCAGCTGAAACTCAGGCTTTCATATTTTGAGAATTCTTTTAGTTCCTTAGTTGAGCTCTCTGTTGCAATGCTTTTATTAATCTGTAGTACAACCTGCATAAGTTTCATCTTACCTTTGACTTCTTGTAATATCTCCTAATTCCTTTTTACTAAGTGGAATGCAAATGAGCTTTAGTGATAACTATCAACGCATTCTGACTCTGAATTCAGTTCTGATTTGCATCCAAAGTTTGTGTTTTTCTAAAACGTACCTGAAGTTTAGGAAAACAACACTGTTTATCCAAGCCACATGTCCCTTCCTGTTGAACCTTCCTCCAATAATAAGATGCACCTTTCTTTATCCGCTGTCTTTGTTTTGAAGAGTATTCTTCCAGTCTGCTACCTGGCTCAAGTGTCTTATGGCAGGGGTTTTCAAACTTTTCTTCTCAGGACCCAGTTGAAAAAAATCATTTATGCCTGCAACCCAACAATTACATCTTTGAGCAATGCATTTTCAGTCTTTTGGCGGTGGCAGAAGGGGATTTCGCGACCCAGTGCCTGAGGGTCTGCAACCCCCTACTGGGTCCCGACCCTAAGTTTGAAAATCACTGTTTTATGGGATAAGCTTCATAGGCATTTCCTCTTCAAGAGGTGGCCAACTTGTCCATTCACTCCCCCATGTATTCCCCTCCCTCCCACAAGTGTAGCCATCGAATTGACCTCTCTTCTGTCTTCTTCACAAAATGGCTTTGTGAGCCCATCCATCTCCCAGAAATCATTTACTGATATTTTTTATGCAACTTTAGTTGCTTTCCCCAGTTCTGCTCTATAATCCTTGATCTGGTTTCCAATTTTTCCATGTTGTAGTGGATATTACAATACCTACCTGTCTCCAGTTAGCATATATCAGCACATTTGGGGAATATGTTCCTACAGCTGTACTTTATTTGTTCCACTGCAAAATTGTCGAAATGATGTACAGGGATTTAATAGCACTTAACATTTATATTGCACTAGATGTTTTCACAGCCCATCACAAATATCAGATAATTAAAATTTACAGAATTCCTAGGAGGTAAGTGACTATGTATTATCCTCATTTCGGAGATTGAAGCGATTTATCAAGGTAACTCTGCCGCAGTAGATTCTAGATTTCACCTTAGCTCTCCTGATGATGTCATTTGCTCTAACCATTAGATTATAGTGTTTGCCATGACTGAGCTGAAATGATGATTCACTCCTATTTATATCCATCCTAATGTCCATGGGATTGAAATGGCAAAATGATGTTAAAAGTCAGGTTTAGTTCCTTAAATGTAGGCAAATTTAAAAAAACAAAGAAAAAAACTTTTCTTTATTCATATTTTTGTATTGTTAAGATCCAAATGAGATGCCCAGAGGCAGTTGCTCCTGTTCTCATACTAGTCTGCACAACTAAACTCATAGAACAAATAAATTGCACCACTAGAAAGAAGTTAAACTGATGCTTCCCCACAGTGATGTTTTTTCTTTTAAAATCCATGAGTCCAGCTATCACCTTTGAATGTAGAACCTGTTTTAATAGTTGTTAGTGCACCAGAATGAGTTCTTACTCTTAATATCAGTATTTCATTTCTAATGGAATTTAGAAATATAATTTTTTTTTTCCTGATATCTTCCAATTACACAACGTCTTGCTCAGTCTTTGATGGTTTGAGAACAACACAATGGAAAATATTCAATACTTAGATGGCAGGGTGCTTCAGAAATAGTGTTTCTTTTAACTCTAGAATGTCTTCATTATTCATGGATCACATGGCTGTTTTAAAAATAAAATAGATTTGGGATCAAATAATTTCAGTTAGTCATGAAGCCATAAAGTGTTAAAGGGATAATTGAAACTTTAAGTATTTGAGTATTTCAGTTCTTGCAGTGCTGCTAAGACTTTGTGAATTTAGAAGTATGAGAGTCTGCTCATTTTTTCCTCTGTGATAATTAGTCAGTTCAGCAGAACAGATATATCTGGTACTGACATTTAGATTTCTTTGGGTCAAGCTCAGTAAATGTTAGTTTCAGTGTCACCTTGGTCTAGAGGCGTACTTTGCTGTACTTGCAAAAACATTGGTTTTAAGGAACTTAAGTCTTTTCCATATTTTTCCATCACTTCTATGATCCTCTAGAAACAGCATAAAATCCATGAAAGATGCTGTATAAGAAAATAAGGTAATAGTAGAGTGTGATGTTTCAATTTCTGTTCAGTGGGCCCTGGAATGTGGGACATGCATCTTTCCAGTAGGCACCTCAGGGCTAAGCTTCGGATGTTTTGCCACAGACTTGAGAATTCTAGTTAAAGGAAAAAAAAGACATTATTTTGAAAAATGCATCAATAAATAGGGTAAAGCCACAGCCATGTAAAATAAGAAATAGTTGGAAGCAACTGCTCTTGGGATGGCCTGGCTTACCTCTGCCACTGTGATTGTAGTTAAGATATAATTGACTGCCTCTTGGCCTTACAGGGTTATTTAGGATCAGACAGCCACCAGCAGAATGGGGCTTATATAGTTTATTCATATTCAAATGGGACAGGAGAAATTCCATTTAAGTGATGCTTGCCTGGGGCCAAAAGCTGAATTGGGATAATGAGGGAGTTAGGATAAGATGGGTTCTATGGTACTGGATGTATGAATATGTGTCTATATCACAACTTTATTTTAATTCTGTGTGTGTGTGTGTGTGTGTGTGTGTGTGTGTGTGTGTGTGTGTGTGTGTGTATA
>ML685777.1:13180371-13285957 GCA_007922175.1 Pelusios castaneus
ATACACACATACAATATACTGAGAAAAAGACTGTCTATGTTTTTTTCCCCGAGGCATTGATTCAAAACCCTAACTTCAGTCTATGGAAAATGACCTTTTGCTATATGCCAAAGTCAGCCTAACAATGTGATTTTGATGGATTTTGGGGGCAACTTTTTTTAGCCACAAAAATGGTGTTTGAAATTCAACAATTGCAAACTCTTTTTCATGACATAAGTGCTGCACATATTGAGGATTCAGCCTGCATTGATAAGCAGCCAGTACATCTCCCAATGTGCAAAAAAACCTTGCTGACTGGGAGATAGGAAGAGTATTTGCTTGTGGTATGTGCAAGAACAATGTAGTAGTTATGGCAGAGAGAACAGAATGGTAGGTGACATGGAGCACAAATCCCTAGCGATTCACTAAAATACACCTCATGGAAATGTTCAGTTGAAAGTGTCTCAGCTGCAATCTTCTGTCTTTTGAAGAGAGGCATATTTTTTCCAAGTTTTGGTATTAGTGACATGGTGGTGAAATTGAGTCTCTAACATTACCAGCTGTTTAATCCTGTGGGGTTAAATGATGTTATGGTATAACTTCAGGACTTATTTTCTGACCTATTGGAATGACATACTTTCTGATCTGAATAAAAATAAATAAAAGTCTGTTCTATGCCCGACTCTGCCACGAAGGTGTGGACAAGCCATTTAACATATGTGAGTGGGACTTTCAAAAGCACTCAGCATTTGCTTTAACTCTGTTCCCATTGAAGTCTGTGGAAATTTTACTACTGTCTTCAGTGGGACCACATTTGTTTGTGGGAATATAAAGATTGTAGCAACAAACAGGATAGAAGAACCTAAAGAGAACAAAATAGAGTAAGGAAAGTTAAAATATGCACAAATTTCATCAAAGTATAAATTGTTCTTTGGTGAGCAATTCCCAAATCCCATATGCTAGACTCAGACATTGCAGAATGCCGTTCACATCATGAAAAGGAAAATCAGCTAGTTTTAAAGATGTCGCCATTGTACATCACATTAAGGCTATGGCACAAACAACTAATCATAACTTCTAAATGACAAATAGGAATCTGACATCAAATAAAATATGACAAAATGCCCTCAAAACATTAGTAGATGATAAAATAAGGCTTTAAGCCATTCTTCCTATGCAGAGCACCAACGCAACATATTAATCACCTGTATTTTCTGCGTAGCATTTTGTTAGTTCATTCACTGCTTTAGATAGTTTTGGTCAATGTCACTGGGCAAAATTCCATGATAAATTCACCTGATGACAACAATGTATAATATAGCATATAGCAGGTTGAACAGACCATAGCACAGCACCATTAGATGAGAGGAAAATAAGGGGTAGAATTTAATTTCAAATAACACTTCAGGAAATCTACCATTTTTCATTTTGTCTGTTTATTTTTTTCTCTACATTTCACCTGCTTATAGTTTGAGTGCATCAGCTATGAAATATTGTGCCAAAGTCAGGCCAGAGGGCTATAAAAGAATGCTTGAGAGCAGATATATGAGCCTCAGAATGGTAAAGGCCCTTTTTTTCTGCAGTCGGGAAGAGGTGAATATAGTGTAACTGGACACACCTCAGGCTGTAGGCAAAGATGGAGGAAAAAGAGGAGACAAGCTACTAAAGGCTTGTAGGAACAGCAGGGGAGGTTTTCTCCAAACCAGGGGAGTAGTACTTCTTCCCAGGAGAAGAAGAGAAGAGGAACTCAGACGCCAGCCTGTGAGGAGAGACTGAGGTTTCCCAGCCCCAGCACACCACCACTACAACTACAACTTGGCTGGAAAAGTCAGGGACAGATGCTGCCTAGGGTGTGGGCACCACGGATGTATGGGCTTACCCACTCTGTGGGGTGGAGGGGGTTTGATCCACTGAGACCCAGACACACCCCAGAATGCTACAGTCAAGAGACGCTGAGGCTGGGGGAAATAAGACTCACCCTAACTGGGGCAGATTTACAGAAGGCCTATTTTGACAGGGGAGAATACTACCTGGCAAAGCTGAGGGGGAGCTTTGCCGCAATATATGCAATTTGTTTGACTTCAGTATGACTAATAATACCAATTATGAAACTAGAAGTACAAACAAATAATCTTTTATTGGAGTCCACAATATTCAAACTTCAGTTCACACTTAATTTGGATGGCCATTGCACATCATCTAGGACTTGATACTATGCTTATTGGACACAATTGAAGCACTTGCATTGATTTCAGTGGGTGCAGTTTGGGCCCCTATTCTCTCCTAGTAGTATTTCAGCAGGTGTGTTTGTAACCCATTAGTCTAAATGGAGAGTTTCCCTTGAAGAGATCTGTTGGGTCACTGTTGCTAGGCTGATTTAGCTGCTTAGAGCCAGAAGTTTCTGGTATGTGGAGTAGCAGCTTTGAGCATTCTCCACAAGGTCCTCTGCTGCTTGCTGCTGTGGGGAGATGCCTGAGAGCCAGCAGCCAGGGTGGTTGGATTGAGAGGAGCCCACGTGCTCTGTGCACAGGGAGAAGGGAGCCAGGAGCAGACAACAGGTTGTTTCCCCCAACTCTGAAGCATTTTGCTTCAGGTTAGTAACAGTGATCCTAGCAGAGGAAGAGCAGGGCAGTCTGGGGCACTGGGTGCAGAGAAGGGACCATTGGAAAAGGAGGGGGGTTTCTTTTAATTGGATACTTTGAGTTGTTTTAAATACTGGGAGGAATGAACAGTTCTTTAATGTAATAAGGGGGAAAAGTTAATTATACTTTGTTATTCTCAGAGTTGTATGTTTTCTTTTGAAACAGGGTTTGTTTCTTTCTGTCTCTCTCTCTCTATATATATAAATGAGTGATGCCTAAGCAGCAAGCTGACTGAAGAGCAGGGATTTGCCTGGAAGATTCCAGCAGACAGAGAACAAGGAGCTGCTTCTTCCTACGCAAACCTTTGAGCTTAGCACACAGAGACTATCACTGGGAGCCAGGAACTCCACCAGAACTTTGGGACAGTTGAGTGGCTAGTGTTTCTGAGGGGCTGCTCTGGTTAAATTCATTTTTTTTCTTGTTTATATGTATTGTGAAACAGTAAATGTGAGTTCCCAAAATTAGCCACATCTTGTTATAGATTTATATGGTAGTCATTATTTTGTTTCTTAAATCATATGATTTATAAAGTTAATGTTTAATAAAACTCATTACTTTTCTTTCTTTGTTTTCCTCTGCCTTGAAGAATCTTTGCTGTGAGTCCCAGACAGACTGGATCCTGGATCTCCAGCTGCTTTCTCCACATGGATTGGGGTGTATTTCTGTGAGGCACTGGAGAAGGGCAATTGAATTAATTTTAGCCCACCCGAAGGTTACACGTTGAAGGGAATTTTTCCTAACTCTATACTCTCCATGATTAGATCAGTTCTACGCTTTGCCTCAGCTCACTCTTGCAATTTTAGGATTAGAATTTTAGAACTATCCTCAGTTAGCTGCTTCTTTGGCAAAGCACTTTCTATTATTTCAGACAGTCAACATTACAAAGCAATTTATAGTCCAGCATGGATCAAGTCAGTTACAGTATCTAGACTGTAACTGGAGAGCTCTTTCATGTTGAAGATTCTTGCCACTCTTGGATCTACTACATAAAACAACAGTTCATTTTGCTGCTAAAATAGTCCTTTTAATCTCTTGTATTTAGCTGATACCGATAAAGAGACACAATAAAGTATATATTTTAAGAGTTAAGATGGGATATCGGAGGGATTTTGCTTAACTTAGGGCTGGGTTTTGGAAACCTTTCATGCTGAGTAGTACTTATGTGGCAAGTTTAACTGACCTTGATGGGACTACTCATTTAAGACATGAGGACAACCCCATATGAGTAAGGCATGCAGACCCTAGCCTTTAATCATGTTATATTTTGACCTGTGATTTGGAAGCTTCTTATGTTTTGATGTAATTTTATGTTCGACTATCAGTGCCCTGTGTTGCACTGTGGGGTTTTTACATTCTCTTCCAGTGTTCCTAATAATCTGTTAATGAAAGAGGGCTACTGTAGATATGTAAATCAGTTGCTGAACGAAGAGCTGATGCCTCAGAGAGATGAATCTTTCCAGGTTCATAACTCCCTGGTTTATCTGTCCATAGAGATAGATACAAGAATTGCTCACTCACTATATATGAAAGTAGAGATAGAGCTAAGTGTAGATATAGATATGATATACCATATGTGTCCTAGGATAGGCGACTGAAATATATTACTATATGGAACACAGGATTTGCCATACGAAATCCTAATAGCAGATCTAAAAAGATTTGCCCTTTTCCTGTACTTCAGTTTTCCTATGGATAGGATATAATCCACACTTAGGCACATAATGGATTGTTTGATTCGCTTGCAATTTTGAAGAACAGAAAGAGTTTCATTTTGGGTTGAAATGAAAATGATATATTTCAGAATTTTGGCTGAATAAAAGTAAAAAAAATAATATGTTGGGTTGACATGAAACATTGTTTCATTCCACCTTGTCATTTTTCATTCTGATTGTGGTCATTTTGACAAAAGCAAAAAATTAGATTCATAACATGGCAGACGGTGAGGGATGTGAAGGTCCTCCCTTATTACTTTTAGTCTAGTGGTTAGGGTATTCCATCTGAAGTGCGGTAGACTACAGTTCAATTCCCTGCACTGCATTGGGCTATCCACATTAAAGTGTCTTGGTCACTTGGCTGTGAGTCTTCCTCATTCTCTTCTTCTGATGCTGTTCCATTTTTTAAAATTATTAAATAGTATTAGAACAGAGACCTGAACCTAGGTGAGCTATAGACTCATCCTAACTCTTATCCTACACTATTGACTGTTCATTGTCATTATGAATGACTATGAGTTGCCCAGCTCTACTACAATCTTTGTCTGTGTTGGGATGTACCAACCTCCACTCTGTGCTAGAAGAGCTTAATGGGAGCCTGTGGGTTCAGTCATCCTCACCATGCTATATCTGCAGTATGCATCAAGTCTGGAGGGAAGAGAGAAAAAGGGCTGGCCCTGTCTCAGGTAGGAGCTGACCAGGGAGGAGAGCAGATTGGTGGCTCTCAGTCAGGGAAGCTTGACTGGATCTAGGGAGTTGAGGTGGTCTGCTGGTGGAGAAAGCTTCCCTGAAGGAAGGTAGGCAGGCTTGCAACCGCGAGCCCAACATAATTTGAAAGGAAAATGGGAGGAATTGAATCTGCTCAGGACTCCTTGTGCTAGTAGAAGGGCCTGTAGGGAACAGGGAGACTCCTGTTGAGACAGGGACTGCTCTTCCAGTAGAGTGGAGAAAGTTCTCCTATGGCAAAACCATCTGGGTTACAGTAAGTGATGAGAAGCTGTGCAATGAGCTTGTGGAAAAGGCTTAGAGAGAGACTCTGGTACACTGTGCATGGGGAAGAGGCTGTGGCAAGGGCCCATGACAGGTGAAGGTAGGCAAGATTCCAGGGGGGTCACCAAATAGTGTGTGTAATCAGGCCTTGACTGTTTATTAAAGGGTCCCTGGACTAGAACCCTATGGAGAGAGATGCCTTGGGTTTCCCCCACCAGCCCAGTGAGGAAGGTGCAGCAGAAACCAGGGATAAGGACTGGTGAGGTTGGAAAGAGTGGAGCTATGTATGACCTGAGGGCTGAGTTACAAAAGAAGCAGGGTGAGGGGCTTTGAGAAAGGGGCGCAAAAGGAGGGGAGAGGCCTGCCCATGGCCAGCTACCAGAGCCAGTCGCTCACTGACCTTACATGAACTTCGTTGGGCGTATGCTGGCATTCAGTCAACATATGAATACTGTGTTGGGAATGATGGTGGCCTAAAGTGGCAAAATGTTACTGTGCCTTTAGCTCCTCAAAGGCAGTGCAGCTTTTTTGAGATGGGCAGAAGTATATTCCATTGCTTAAAAAGAAAAAAACTCTTTTCAGTTTCCTTTTCTACCCTCTCTACATCCCAAAAGGCATGTTGGATTTGGTTGTGATATAGGACAGCAAGCTCTTTTTAAAGATGAAACATAGCGTCCCTATTTCACAAGTTTGTTAGGCTTTAGCTCATAATAAGGACTTATTGATAGAAATTCAAAAGAAAAATAAAAAACTTGGGATGGGGGTCGAATTCATACCAACAAACACTGGCTTGCTCCATAGATGTATTTTGTTTTTGTTGTCCTTTCACTTGTGTGGTGGAGATGAAGCCACAAAGATAGAATCGTCCGCCTGTATTTGATAAGGCATAGAAATTAAGCTGAGGGATAGTGAATAAGTGTCACAGTTTACTTTGAAAATTAGGAACCATTCATTATTTCAATCATCTTCACTTTGTGAGGAAGTATCTTCCATGACTTTGTAATTAAGTGCAGCTATGGGATTAAGGATCACGTGAGATGAATCAAAGATGGATTTTTCTATTTTATTTTTTTGGTGACAATACTGCCTGGTAATTCTCGTTTGACTACTTTTAAATCTTATCACTTTCTGTATATCTTCCTTTGATAATCATAAGTGACTAAGGACAATAACGATGAATGAATGGTAAGAAAATGCTCTTACTATATCTTGTCACTACTTTATCTTAGCCACAAAGGCACACATTTATATGTTTGTAACATCTCATCTCCACCCAGTTTGACCTATTCATATTCAGTCACAGTATCTGTGATTTGAACTTGTTAATCATTTTACTCAGCTAGAATCCACTATGATTTGTTCTTCCTGATGTATAATGAGATCTACATTTATTATTCATGAGTCAATTCTCTTTTATCTTGACTTACATTTAGTCCAATATTTTGCCATGTCCTTTTTCCTCTCTTTATTTAATCTCTTTCCTAATAGAAGGAGCTGTGGTTGATGCTTTATTCTTTTTGTGTGCGCTCACCATACAAGTTGTGCTAAAATAAATAGTTTTTATGATTTATTTTTATTTATTCAATCATGAGAAAACCTATTTTAAGGTTGACACTTTTTGTAATAATAATCTTAATAGAATATTTATTCACTGTATTTAAGTAGCCATCTAGCATATTGCTCTTGCTCTTGTGGATTTTGAAACAAAGATCCTTAGAGTCTTTCATTTGACTACAGTGGTCTATAGATCAGGTTTATAATTTCCCTCCAAAAGAGGGGGCCAAGAAATGGTCTTTTATAAGTGAATATATATCCAGTGGCATTATATTACCTAAGGACTATAAATAGATGGTTATTGATCCAAATCTTGCTGAAGTCGTCCATTGACTCCAACAGGATTTGGATTAGGCCCATGGTGGGAGGAATTATCTTGTGCCTCAGACCCTTTCATGATTTCCCTTAGTAGCTGCAACATTGAAGGCCATTTGCTTTGCCTATTGAACACTGGATGGTGCACATAAGGCAATCTTTGCTGCTATCCAGGGTTTAGATTTGAAGCGCTGCACCTTTTATAATGATTTGACTCTGAATCTACTAGAATTTCTCAATTAAAATGTAGGATAGAGGCACTAGAAAAAAGTGCAGGTCCATAAACGAGTGACTGAATTGGAAACTTAAGTAGTAATACTATAAAACTCTAACTGGAGTATTTGTAAAGGGTAATGTTTTATCTAATGAAAGACAAATTCTTGAAAAAAGTTATAGAAGTGCAGTGGCATAGCAAAGGAGGGCCAGTGGGGGAATAAGTCCCTGGGCACCGGGCTGCAGGGAGGCGCTAGACTGGTCCCACACCAGGGCTGGATTAGAGGGGCCCCAGCCCGGGCTGCAGGCAGGATTGGAGGGGATGGGGGGCAGACAGACCGCTATCCTTCTGCTCCTTTCCTCAGTGTTCCAACACGTCCTGCTCCGACTGATCCTGCACCATCAAAGTCAGCAGGAGTTTTAACATTGACTGCAATGGAAGGAGAAATTTGTAGCCCTGATTTAGCAAGATACAAGATAAGACTATGCCTTATTTTAATTGTGTCCCACTGACATCAATCGTACTATTCACATACTTGAATACTTGAACTTAGTCCATGTGGCTAAGTATTCACATGCTTGAGTACTTTGCTGAATCAGAGCCAGTGTGCATAAATAGGATATAGCTGCATGAAGATCATTTGAACACTGAGGAAATTTTCAAAATTAAGATTTAAACTCTTACAGTTCTTCCATGAAATGTGTCTAAAACTCCCATTCTGAAAGTTGAGATGATTCCTAAATTTCTACCGTTAGTTCCTTTTGGTCTTCAGAAAACATGCAGTTTCAAAGCAAGATCAGAATAATGTTGATGTACCTTTTATGGCTAGTGTTAGTTTCACAGCATACCAACAGATAATAGATAAACTTAAAATACTCTTCCTGGAAGACTGCAACATAACATTGCTTTTATTTTTAGAATCAAGAATAACCAAAAGCAAAAAGATAGAAAGCAGGCTGTAAAGCAGAGATGCACAACTCACCCTTCCTTGTTCTAGGCTGCGTTTTTCCAGACTGGATGCTGAATGCAGATCACACAGTTTACTATAGAGTCCTCCCACCAGGACTGAGAAACCCTACTTCTCTTAAAGTGACAACTTGCAATTCCCAACAGTTTTCAATACACTACAGCTTTGAGCATTTGGAATTAAAATTTCTTCTTATTTTATTATATCATCTATAATTTTATAAGACAATAGCAGAGGATTGCAGGGTCAGTGAAAATTAGGAAGGTTGAAATGCTGGCCCCATTAAAGTCAGTAGAAGAATGACTATTGCCTTTAAGCTGCCTAAGATTTCTCCCTAAATATTTAGTCAACCTCTATTCCGATTAGATCTCTAATTTAATTTTTCTCAAACTTTCCTTATGTTCTGTGAGATGCCGATGAGAATGACAAAAGAGACTTCTACTTGTCTTTTAAAATTATTATTATTTTGACTCATGGCATGTCTTATGCCACAGAGAGGTTTTTTTTGTTTTGTTTTGTTTTGTTTTTTACTTCTTCCTAGTATTTTTCTTTTCTCCAAGCACATATGAGGTTATCAATGATAAATGAGATTATTTTATTATAGGAAAAATAGAACTGCCTTACTGAAAAAGACCAATTTTCCATGTAGTCAGATAGCTTATCTCCAAAAACAGCTACTGATGGGTGTGTCCACTGAAAGTGGAAAATCACAGTAGTGCATCTAACTTGTGCAATGCTATACTATGGACCAAATGTCTTCCTTGACTTATGGTGATAAATATATAGCCTGATGCATAATATATTGGTGAGCCCTTTGGGCAAACACAGAGTGTCTGAATAAGAACAACATCTACAGTTGGAACCTTTAATTCTTTTTTTATTGATGGTTTGTAAGCTATTTCTTTTAATACCTTGTGGTAGTGAGTTCCACTGGCTGATTATAAGATGTAAGACATGTTTCCTTTTATCAACTTTCAATTTGTTGCCTTTTAATTGTGTTCTTGTTCTTGTAACAGTGGGAAAAGAAATAAACCAGACTGCTCTCTGTATCACTGATCATTTTTGATATGCATTGTGCCTGTTATGTCTCCACTTATTATTCTCCTTTTCAAAATAATCCAAGGCACTGATCTTGAAATTGGTTCTACTGCAGGACTCCTACCCTGTGAAGAATCCCCCTGAATACTCATTTAAATGGTTCCTTATGTTGTGGCGTTTCCATAGGTCCAGGCTTGCTGTCCTTCTCTATACCTTTCATAATTCCTTATGCAATGAGCTGACCAATGTTACATATATTTAATTTTAGGACATTACGTTAAACAGCCTGACAATATTTTTAAAATTCTTTATCTTCTTTATAACAACACTTTTTTTTTTTTTTTTTTTTTAACTGCCATTCTACACTGAGCAGGCACCTTTATTGCTTAGCTCAGAGGTTCTCAACCACTGTGTTGGGACACATTGTGTCACCACACAGTGCTAAGTGTGTTGTGGAGAACCAGGTAGATGGCTGGATTTGGCCTGGGGTGGGGGTAGGGGGATCTGGTGTGTCCTGTAGGATCACGATATACCACCAAGTGTGTCATGACCTGAAAAAGGTTGAGAACCACTGGCTTAGCCTGCAACGGTGACTTGGCCTTTTCATCAGCGTTTGGAACTAATTCAGAAACTAAGATTGTGTATGAGTAGGATAAACTGGTCTTTTCAGTGGCCCTGATCCAAAGTCCATTTCAGTCAGGGAAAAGAGTCCTACTAAGTAAGATTAACAAGATTTGTACCAGGCTTGTTACCTCTGTCCACACTGGCATTTAAGATACTAGTAGATTGCTCAGACCCTTAGTTTCGTTAGGCCTGAATCCTTACAAATCCCTCATGATCCTTCCATGACTTGCATACCCAAAAAGTATAATGTGCAAATATCAATGAACTTTTCTGCCTCCTATTCACCCCTTTTTTTCCCCCTCAATTAAGAAAAATAAAACAACAATGAACCTGTTACCAAGACTTGGGGCAACCTTTGTTAACCTTTTTCTACCTAGAGATTGCCTACTTATTTCTAATTATTACTTTGTATCTCTTAACCAGTTTTTATCTATGTTGGGAGTTAGTCTCTTTTCCTCACGCTCGGTTGCCATCAGGTTTCCTTGACAGCTTCTTATGTCCCTCTTTTGATTGTACGAGTCTGTTCTTTAGTACAAAAGCAGATGTCAACAGCTGTACAAATGGGAAAGTGAAAGATGTGTTTAGCTTTGTCTAACTTCCACTTTTGTTGCATGCCCTCATTATTTCCATGGCTGTGTGCTGTACAGCACGCCACAGAGCAAACCCATTCCACAGTATCCTATATACAATATCTATATCTATAAAAGAAAATCCAACATTTTTCAGTGACACTAAGTCATAACGTTGTGTAAAATAAAGTCTCTGAGGTGAGAATTGAAAAGAGGAAGCAACTTAATACCTTAGAGGCCAAGGGAAGTGGAGTTATATGGAAAAACTATAAGTGAATTACTTTGTCACAACTGTAGAAAATCAGAAGAAGGGGGCAGAAAGAAGGCAACAGATGGGAGAGCAAATGAGGGAGGAAGGAAATGGATATTCAGGCGGGCCAGAGCAACAGGTAGAAAAACTGAGGAGGTGGACTGGTTGGAAAGATGAAGTCCACCCTCCAAACTTGAGGACAAAGTGTTCTTGCAGTCTGAGGGATGGAATAGTGATCACAGACCACCTCTCACCAGTTGCACAGGGATCTGTGACTCCTTCTCCAGCTGGCCAATGCCAAATGAAGTATTGTGGTTTTCCATACTAGCATGTGCTTTGTTTGTGCAGATAGGATTCCTGTGAGACTGCTCCACCATTACCCCCTGCTTGTGCTACACCTCTGCTGGACTTGGATGTTGTGGAGGGCCTTGTGCTGGTTTTTTGTGCTGTGAGACACTTCAGTTTCAGAGAGATGGAGTGAATCCCTGCAGAAACCTGAATTAGCTATAGGAAAAGAATTTACAACATAGGTACACTGAAACATGTCCAACTTTTCACTATAAGAGCATTTAGACAGTGGCCATTGAGCACAATAAGCTTTTTATCTTATGTCTTTAGTACTTGTAATTCTGAGTGACTCAATACTCAAGGGAATTGTACTTGATTAAAATGGCATGTTTTGACAAAATATAGTAGACTGAATCATTAGTGATGTATGTAAAAATAGTGGCATGCAGCTTAGGTCTCTAGCATGTCCTCAGCTATGAAACTGCAAGTTACATTTCAGAGCAATGTTTCTCATTGAGTGAGTTGATCAAATACACCACTTCATTTAAATTACATTTATCAATGTCTCCATTTTGCTATAACTGTGAAATTGACTTATTTGGTACATCCCATGATAGCTGATTAACCTTCCTCAATTTTAAGAAGTAGTCTTCTGTGTGATTTCCCAAGCTGCTATGTGTTTGCTGTTCTGCAGTACTGATTTTTGCCTTGCCTGCATTTTAAGTTATGCAAGCTGCCATGCATGCAATACTATTCTTTCTTTCTTTCTTTCTTTCTTTCTTTCTTTCTTTCTTTCTTTCTTTCTTTCTTTCTTTCTTTCACAAATAACATTGGGATAGGCGTAAGCACAAATGTTGCTTTTTTTGGAAAGAGATAGACATGGTTCAACGGTAGGAATGGAACCTGAAATTTCCATTTTGAGAAGTGGGTATGTGAACCAAGAACCCTGGAATTCTAACCCAGGGTTTAGGACCATTCATTGAAACTTACATGTCTACATTTAGGAACCTAAATCTTAAATTCCAATTCTGAGATTCCCCTCTCCTGACTTGCTGTGTGACTTAAGAAAGTCTTCAAGGCTGACTGCAAAAAAAGAGGAGTCTTGTGGTACTTTAAAGACTAACAAATTTATTTTTCGCTTGAGCTTTTGTGGGCAAAGTCCCACTTCATCAGATACCAGAGTGGAGAAAACTCTTTAAAGTGCCACAAGACTCCTTCCCTTCCCTTCCCCTCCCCTCCCCTCCCTCCCACCCCCGATCTAGATTATTATGGCTACTCCTTTGGAACTTGCCAAGACTGTGACTGTTTGTTTCTCATCTCTGAAATGAGATGTTATTTATAAAGCTGGCCAGGAAATGGTTTTCTCATGTCATGAGAATTTTCAAGGTTTTAAAAAATGTTCCCATCCTGAATTAAGACAAAAAGTTAAACTCTCAAAATCTTTCACAAATTGATACTCCCCAAAAATAATTCATATTGAATCAATTGAAACATTTTGCTTTAATCATTTTAAAATATTTCATTTAGATTTTGACCACTTTAACCTATTTTTAAAGTATAAATTGACCAAAATTTCCAAAGAATTAGTCATTTCAAACTGAAAAGGGAAACTATGTTTAGGTAATTTCAAAAGTTCTGTCAGAATGTTTTGAAATCAGAAATTTGTCAGAACCAGCCCTTTTCCTGCAAACAGTTGTGCTTTTCAACAAATCATCATTTTCTGATGAAAAACTACTTATAGGAATATTTCTGACCATCTCTGAATATGCACTTGTTTAAGAGAAATAATAGCTTTAACTAGTTAATATTTATACAGTGCACTATCATATTTGTAATGCACTATAAAAATGCGAAGTTTCGGAGATGGGAATGGATATGAAAATGCAGCAGGTGGAGGAAGAGGATAGATGTAAAGAAAGGAGTAGATTACTTCTCTGGTACAATGGTTATACTGGTATGGATGTTAAATGAGCCCCTATTCTGACTACTACTCTTGCTTCCATTTATGTAAGCAAAGGTGAGAAAAGACACTTCTGTGGTTCTCCAGCTGTTGTAGTTAATTAATTGACACCAAGGAGCAAGGGTTTTGTATCAGGCAGTCAACAGAATCTCACATTTTACATGAGATATGAGGCTGTAGCTGTGTGACTCTCATTAAAATTAATGGCAGCTGCCAGGAAAGGACCTTAAGATGCCATTTTAAAACACCATGCATTTGTAGGGTAATGGATGATGACTGGGATGATGCTGTTCTCACTAGAGTTTCAAGATGGGCATTAAGTGTCAGATGAGGCAAAACTCATGCAGGTGTTAAACTGTGTCCTCTGAGTGTAAGTTACTGCCTTCACAATGTTAAAAGAAAAAATGGATCCAAATTCTCTCAGCGCAACAAGGTAGATAGTGGGTGTATCAGTCTGTGACCTACCTTCCAATTTCATCTGACCATTCACTCACAGCCAGAATAATGGTTGGAGAAGAGAGATCTCATTGCATTGGCCATAAATGGTTTAATGACTTGTCTTATCAATTTGACAGATTCATGTATCAACTTTCTCCTCTATTACTTACCCAGGATGCTTTTGGGAGCTGCCATGGTGGGAGGAACAGGCCAAGACAGACTCTGTGCTATAACAGAATCTGAAGGCTTGTCTCTAAGGTTGATAAAGTAATGGGTGCCGTTATGCACTTCTAAAAATATTTAATTCACTTTAATTTTTGTGCTTGTAATTTGAAAACTTTCCTTTGCCAATGACACTCAGAATCTTGAAAAGGCATTTTATTCCTTTTGATATTTTGAAATGTTTTTCCGATGAAATATTATATGTTGGGTAATAAACTTATCCAGATGGGAATGAATGGGAAATATGATCAGCTGACGGATATGAGTGGCTCAAGATTAATGAACAGTAAGGATTCATATTCAGTTTGAATGACTGGGGAGCAGCTAGTAAGCTTGATACAGTGTACAATTTATCTGTAAACATTTAAATATCCGGCTAAAATGTCTAACATTGCAATTGCTTTTTGCAGCTAATCCATAATATTAAAAGTTCTTTTCATGATCTTGCAAGGTACTAAGCATTTCATGGGATATTCGAAGCATGCTAAGCTCCCAGGGCAATCCAGAATGCATTCAACACTTACCAGTATTAAGCCTGGTCTACACTGCTGGGAAAATTCGGTGGCAGTCGACAGGGGTAATGCAAGCTACACAGAGTAGCTTTCGTAACTCCTGCTGACTTCGTAACTTCAGGTTATTGCACCATTTTCACTGTGCTGTGATGATGATAAATGCATTCCCATCAATGCAGTGTTATATTTTTTTTGGGGGGGTGGGTGTGGGTGGGGTGGGGGCAGGTGGGTTCATATCAACTTCCAGATCGATTGAGCTGTTCTTTACTTCCCAATCCATCAACCCAGATGAATCAAACTGACAGCAGCGAATTTGCTGCCATCAGTGTAGACATACCCTTAGACACTGTAACTGTTCCAGATGTAGAATTGTATGCGACAGGAATGTTTTATGCTATTAATATTTTCTTATTCCATTTTAAAATGAAGGTTACCTCACTGAATAAGGAAAGCCTTCTTATTGAGGACAGCCTTTATGCATTTTTCAGTTTTAAACATGTGCTTAACATATGTCAGAGTTCAGGGCAATTGGACCTGTTTCCCCTTTCTATGGTCCTGCAAGGGCACCCATCCGTAGGTCTCTGGCTGCCTCTTGCGCAGGGAGACATATCTCTCCCTCTCCTGACTGGGGTATTTCCAGGCTGCCCAGCTCCCTGCCAACACTAACAGGCCTGCTTTACTTTTCTCCTCAGAGACAGTACACACTATGTTTGCCCCAGTTACCACCTGGCTTTTTCTAAGCACTCATATTTATTCATTGCAGTGAAAACTATATTAAAACAATAGAAGAGTCAATGCATGCTACTAACCTTGAGGAGGTGTATAAATCCTGTGCTAGGCGTTAAAGAGGAACTCTGGGCCCAGATGATTCCATCCAGCTGCACCTGCAGAGCATGATCCAGATGGAGGGGGGGCTCAAAAGGAAGCCAGACAGCTCAGAAAGGGGTTGACAAAACTGGAAGAGGGACCTGTCCTGAGAGCTCCTGAGAAGGGGTGATCTATCAGCTCCTCTGGGGAAAGAGAAGTCTGCCTGCCGTAACCAGGCAAACTAAAGGTGCAGTCTCTATCTTTTCTTCATCACCTTTTGTTACAGGCTGGAAAATTGGACCATAGAATGGGAAGATAAACGAAGTTTCCCCTAGAGAGGGAAGAGAGAGGAAATGGCCCAGTGTCATAGACCCCTCAGCCTGTCCCCTGTCGGACGCGCCTGGAGATGATATTTGCGGAATTAAGCTAAAGTCCACCCCCTACAGTCCGGCACTATCTGTGTTTCTCTGCCCTTTCCAGGGTGACCCAGCCTTCCTACCAAGTCCCAGTCCAAGTAACCCCCCTTCTGGGGAAAGTCCAATATCGGCAACCCACTTAGTAGCAATGGCTGCCTTAGTTTCTTCTCTTCTTACCAGCAGTTCAGGGGGGAGGCAGGGAGGGACCTGGGCCTGCCCACTTCTCTGGGCCCTGGTCCAGGGACCCTATATGACTTACACCAGGTATTACCTTGACCCGAGTCCCAAGAAGGTCCTCTGGGCCACTTCCCGATACCTTTCACTGCCTCTGCCTCTCTCAGGCTTCTTTCAGGCTCCTGCCAAGCCCCTCCAGTCACCATCTTTCTTGGCTTCAATCAGGCTCCTCTTGAGCCCTGGCAGTCTCATTTCTGGGTTCCCTCTTGCAGGGTTCTCTGCAGGCCACATCTTCCAGATCTCAGGCCCCATGCTCCTCAGAGCCCTGCTTCCCACAGGGAGCTGTCCCAGGTGCTGATCTCCCTGCTCCTGAGCAGGCAAAACCTCCCTCCAGTGCCTGAGGAAGACTGCCCCTCGTCTGCCTCTGCAGCCAGTTTCTGTATCCTGCACTGAGTTCTGATCGACCCATCAGCCCTCCCACCTGATCCTCTACTTTGTCAGGGCCTGCTTTAATCCTTATTCTGCCCGTGCAGGGCAACTGCCCCATCACACCTGGGAAGGGCAGGTTTGAGGCATTCTTGGACATGTGGCCTTTGGAAGCCTCCCAGGGCCCCACTAAGCTTAACAGAAAACATTCCAACTCTAGCAAGGGATTGGGTTAGTTTTTTCCTGTGGTCCACAACTGCTTTGACTCATGAATCTGAGAGCTACTTCTTTATGCTGTTTGGACCTTTAGATCCTGGGACCAGGTAATTCATGGACAAATGTCCCCTCTCGAGGGTGAAGCTTCAAAAGATGAGATTCAGAATTTGGCATTTGCATTCCCCTCTTCCCAAGTATTTTGTAGAAACCTACTCAATTAATAATTCATTTTTATCTTAACCCATTGTTTAAAAGAGCCCGTTGAAGCTCATAACTCTTCCCAGGGTTTACATTAATCATGTTTTGTAGATAAATAACATACAGTCCCACAGTAACATATAGACCTTTTATTTTTCATACAATTCCATCTTATAAAACTTAAACTTAACTCAATAAGATCTATCCAGGAAATTGCAGATCATTTCCATAATCTTCTCAGTCCCTTTGATTTCAGGATCTGAGAATGAGAAAGCAGAACATGGATGGAAAAAAGAAATAGTGGGGACTGGATAAGGAATCTTGGAGCATAGAGTGAATGAGAGATGGACGGAAGGATTCAACAGGGAGTTTCTGGAGAACCAGAGGCAAAAGTAGGTTTTATGAAGCTGGGCTGGATTAAAGGTATGTTATAGACTCATGCCCAAGGCCCAGCTTTTGGATTCATGATTACATCAGAATTTTTTATACTTCTGAGGTTTATGAAGCCGAGAGAGCCAAGTTGACAGTGCTGCTGGGACTTCCGAGTTGCTAAGGAGTTGGAAATGTGGGAGCTCTGACTTCAAGGCAGATACATGGGAGAGGCTCTGGGAACCTTGGTTCTGGTACTGCCCTCCAGATGGGCAGCCTTGGGGGCCCGGAATTCAGAGGATCCACAAGCCGTTTTATTTCCTCAGCTGGGACTGAATCCATCCCAGTGGGGATTTCCCCATTGAGATCAGTGCACTTCGGACCAGGTCCTTAATTATATCAACAGTTCTTCACTTCTGTGAAGTCCAAAGATTTTTTCATATTCTGCAGGTGCTCTACACAATGATTTTTTTTGTGCTTGTCAGTCTTATTTAGAGTATGAGTTGTCTGTTAGTTAGGGAGTGATATTCAAAATGCTCCTTGCTGATAATCATTTGAAGTCTAAACATCCCTGTTGTCAATTCAGCGGTATTCTTGTAAAGACATTACACATTATGCATCTGATGCAGGGAGATGAGGATTTCAGCAGGAAAAAAGAATTCTCAGCACCTCAAAAGCAGCACTCGCGGTCTAATCTGTCCCTACACCTAGAATGATCTGATCATAGGGACTGAAGTGAAAAAGAAGAGGTCTTTGTGTGCCCCATCCCAATTTCGACCCCTGCCGCAATTTAGCACTTTAACTTGCTTTTCAGCTAAAAGTTTCAGAGCAAAACACAGCATAAACTGCTTGGCAATCTGGCAAAACAATGAACTTCTGGTTCAGAAGCAAGCAAATTCCAGCCTGTTTTGCAACTGTCAATGGAAGTAGATAATGAAACAAAAACCCCACAAACAGTCAAAGGAGTATTTTACTCATCTGTGAAGTCTGCATTCATACCGCTTCTTGCTCCCAATAGCCTTTTAATCTTTCCCCTCCACCCGCAGAAATTATATGGTTGTCATGTCCTTTGATAATTAGTCACTAGCATAACATAACATCTGGCTGTTGGGTTTTTTGTTGGGTAAATGAGCTGGATCTAATGCTGAAACAGAAAAATGTGCCTTGGTAAATAAACTAGTACAAGCACCTTGCAGGCACTATTAACTGCCTGATGCTGCTGAACTTCCTCGGTAGATGGAGGTAGAATGTTTTTGGGGTAATGCATGGCCTTGGCACAGTGGGTACAATGGAAGACCAGAGGTAATAAGGTTAGGTGGGGAATACTCAAGCGTGGGTATCTTTATAGATTTCACTTTGGACTATGGGAACAGTGCAGCAGTCATGGTCTTTGCACAAAAGGCACAGATTGCCACAGTTACCAGTAGTGCGTTACACTAATTGGTGTGAGATTCTGATCCCTGGCCTACCTACCAACCTCTAATCACCTCATTGTTTGGAGTTGTCTTTCTGAACTGGGTAGGCCTATCTTTGTTTAAGAACGCAGTGCCCAATCTTTTGTAAGGAAAATTCTTCTCAGAAGCTGAGAACAGGTGGATTTTATGAGCCAAATTTTGCAGTGTCGGTATGATGAGTGAATTGGTTTGAGTGAGCATAAGGTGGTAATATTTGTACATTCAGGGGACAGACGTGAGATTATAACAGGAAAATCAACCAGTTGGATAGCATAAGGAGATGAAAATCTGCTTTCTCCTATGTTTAGTTGTTGGTTGCTTTCCTAGCTACAGCCCTACCTTTCCATTCCCTCAATATGCTGATTACATCATTTTATACATACATGTTACCCCCTTGTACAAGAGCCACTATCTGTCAAAGAATTGGATTAGCTATTGCTACTGCGGCACATTGCCAGCTCTGCTGTGGTCGTCCCCACACTTTTCCTTCATGTGGTGGGTGAGGGCACTGCTTGTTACCCCTGTCTCTGGCTGTCAGCACCAGTGAGGGGGGAAGGGGAAGGATCTGGGCCCACCCTCTACTTCAGGGCCCACCGCAGCAGCCCTATGAATGGCAGCTATGTGCTGCTGATACTGCCTGCAGCTGCACTTCTTTCCCCTGGGCTATTTCCCCATCTGATCTCTTGGACCTTTCTCTTGGTTGTTCTCTGGTTCTCACAACACTCTTCCCACACTACTGCCTGTTGTCCCCCTGCCCTCTGGTTGGACCAGGGATTTTTATCAGAACTCTAGCTGAGGCCAACCTCAGGTCTTCATAATTAACCTGTAGTAACACCTGCTTCGTCTTCAGAGAATAAGGCCCTGGCCATTTGGGGCTTATATAGCTCCCCTCCATGACCTTCCTGCTTCTGTCTGGACCCACTGTGTCATAATAGTCTCAATAGAATGCAAAGTGTAATGTTGCATCACTTTCAAAGGATGGCTTTCCTTCCTAAATGGAAACACCATGTAAGCAAATTCAGCTCATTATTACTCCTACACTCTGGTGCAAGTTATGCTTTAAAAAAAAGAAATGATGGCCAAAATGAAGTCTAACACAGTTTCGCTATCAAGTGAACTGAAAGTTTGTCATTGTTCAAACATGACACAGTCCATCAAGAATACATTTGCGTAGGTTTAAAACTACAGATTTCATTCCTTTTTCACACTTCACTTCTGTTAGAAAATTATATTGGAGTTTTGTTTACATGTGACTTAAAACTGATGATTATAAATCCAAATCTAGAAATCTATGTTCTTAGGATGACCTTGTTTGCATGCAAACATTGTTGCTCATAAATTAAACAATCTCCCCCATCAGTTTGGATATACTCCTCATTTCACATGGCCCATTAAACAGCAACTCCCTGAAGGCTTACTCTTTTAGAGTGCCTGTTTTATTGGATACAATTTCCTCACGAGTGACTGTTATGCTGCAGGAAGCTTCATTTATATAAACTAGATGTTTATATACTACAGTAAGCCTTGAGCAAGGTAATACAGTTTACATGATAATTATGTAGATGGGAAATATCTAGAGTTAAAACTCTGAGTGTAGTTACTTACTTAAGTTCTTATTCAGATGAAAGGATTGACTGCCTCATGGGAAGCTGGAGGTCAGGGCACTTACTAGCATTCAGTACTAGTCTGAACAGTGGCTAAAGATAATTATGCGAGGATTGAGAATCCATGTTAATGATGTGTTAACTCTCTTTATGGTGCCTTTTGTAAATGAACCAAAAACTTACCCTGATCATTCTTTTGGGGCGGCGGGGGAGGGGGGGAGCATCAACTATAATAAGCAAATGGAACCCATTGTATTTTATACCTTGTGGCAGATTTGCCCTGGCCCCCTGCTGTTCAAGTCCTCTGCTCCACAAACCACAGCTTTGTTCTCCCACTAGTGCTCTTTATTTACATACTTCACTTCCACCACCAATTATTTACAAGTACAGTTCAGGCTCAGGGGCCACACAGCCTCAGTCCCTAACTCTGAGCAACTCCCCTCAACTGAGGCTTCTCCTTTTCAGGCTGACCACTTGCCCCTTCCTCCCTTCCTTTCACAGTTCCTACTATCTACCTGCTATGAGTCACTGGTGAGTATCCCTTGAGCTCCTCCCTTATAAGGATGGTATAGTGAACGTAACAGCTGCTTCCTGTTAGCCCCGTCCCTGCATGCTCACTCAGCTGGTTCCACTCTTCCTTTGATTAGAGTTCCAGGGGCAGAGGGCTGGCTTCACCTTCAGTTTTCAGCCAGCACCTGTCACACCCTGTACTATTCATTTACATATTATAAAATATTGATTTAACTCCAGCACTTTCAAAAGTAACTAGTAACTTCTGGTGTCCAGAGTCAGAGCCTTTAAAAACATTCAGGGAGTGCATTTATCCCCCAATAACCAAGTCATTCTTAAGATTTTTCAGGTGGGCACTAAGGTAGAAATTGGCTTATGTCTCAATTTTTTAAAAAATGTGAAGCAATTGTAACAGATGAAGATATGTCTCCATGTGTTTGCTGAGAGCCTGAAAGAATAGCTCAGAAACTTGAACTGACCCATTCATTTCTATGATCGCACCTCAGATGATACTCAATGTTGTTGGTGTTAGCTATTTCATTGCCCATTAAAGGAATTAAGAAATAAGGAGGCTCTTCTAATGAAGAACTTCATCAGCGTCTCCCAGAGAGAGTGACTGTAAGAGGGATAACAGAGTCCTGTGGCACTTTTAAAGACTAACAGATTTATTTATCGCATGAGCTTTCGTGGGAGAAAATCCCACTTCGTCAGATGCTTTGAAGATGGGAAAGTTACAGAATGGGAGGAAATTAAATGCAGGGGAGTGTATGACATAGCATCAGGTCAGGCTGTAACAGCAAATCAAAATAGGTGTTAGGATTCAAAACACTGGGGAACAAACTTGTGGCTGACCTCTGTGACTTTGTACTCACCCACAACCATTTCAGATTTGAAGATAATTTATACCTTCAAGTCAGTGGCACTGCTATGGGTACCCGCATGGCCCCACAATATGCCAACATCTTTATGGCCGATTTAGTACAACGTTTCCTCACGTCTCGTCCCAAAGCACCTCTACTTTACCTGCGCTATATTGATGACATCTTCATCATCTGGACCCATGGTAAAGATGCCCTTGAAGATTTCCATAGAGATTTCAACAATTTCCACAACACAATCAAACTTAGCCTGGAACACTCCACACAAGAGATCCACTTTCTGGACACTACAGTGCAAATTAGCAATGGGCACATAAAGACCTCCCTATACCGCAAACCTACTGATCGGTATAGTTTCTTACATCCCTCAAGCTTTCATCCTCGACACACCACACGATCCATTGTGTACAGTCACGCCCTAAGATATAACCACATTTGCTCTGACCCTTTAGACAGAGACAGACACCTTCAGGATCTCTACCAGGCATTCTTAAAACTACAGTACCCACCCGCAGAAGTGAAGAAACAAATTGACAGAGCCAGACGGGTACCCAGAAGTCAACTACTGCAAGAGAAGCCCATGAAAAACAACAACAGAACGCCACTGGTCACCACCTACAACCCCCAAGCCAGACCTCTTCAACACATCATCAAAGATCTACAGCCTATTTTACAGGATGATCCCTCACTCTCTCAAGCCTTAGGAGACAGACCTCTCCTTGCTTTCAGACAGCCCCCTAACCTTAAAAGGATACTTACCAGCAACTACAGATCACAGAACAGAAACACTAAAGCAGGAACACAGCCCTGCAGCAGACCACGCTGCCAACTTTGCCCTCATATCTACACTGATGACACCATCACAGGGCCTAATCAAGCCACCTACTCCATCAAGGGCTCGTTCACCTGCTCATCCACCAACGTGATTTATGCCATCATGTGCCGGAAATGCCCCTCTGCCTTATATATTGGACAGACAGGACAGTCTATGCGCCAAAGAATCAATGGACACAAATCTGACATCAGAAATTGCAACACTGCAAAACCTGTAGGGGAACACTTCAATCTCCCTGCTCACTCCCTTGATGACTTGTTAATAGCTGTGTTCAAACAGATAAATAACAAATCACAGCTTCAAAGAGAGACTGCAGAACTCGAACTTATATGCAAATTTGACTCAGTTGTCTTGGGGTTAAACAGGGACTATGGATTTTTCTCGCATTACAACAAATGATTTGACCTCCCCCTCCTCTATGTGCTGTTCCCCAGTGTTTTGAATCCTAACACCTATTTTGATTTGCTCTTACAGCCTGAGCTGATGCTATGTCATACACTCCCCTGCATTTAATTTCCTCCCATTCTGTAACTTTCCCATCTTCAAAGCATCTGACGAAGTGGGATTTTCTCCCACGAAAGCTCATGCGATAAATAAATCTGTTAGTCTTTAAAAGTGCCACAGGACTCTGTTGTCTTTCTACAATAGAGTAACACGGCTACCCCTTTGGAATTTGTAAGAGGGATGAATTCCAAAGGGGTAGCCGTGTTAATCTATTGTAGGAAAAACAACAGAGTCCTGTGGCACTTTTAAAGACTAATAGATTTATTTATCGCATGAGCTTTCGTGGGAGGAAATACACAGGACTCTGTTGTTTTTCTATAAGAGGGATGGGGGCATGAAAGATATGTAGGTCTTTAATAACACATGGTGAGGTCACAGGAATGGAGGAATTACAGATTTGAGGGCATTGGGGTTTGAGGCAGGAGAGCAGTTGATTTCATTTTCCTGGAAAGGGCTTTCTCACACAGAAACGTAGGAAACGCTAGTCCAAACATACCTCAACAACATATCCAACAATGTAACTCACACTGGATGAAATTTACCACCATGCATAGAGTCCAGGAAACAATTAATCCAACTGAAACTCTCAAATTGGGATTATGAAAATTCTGTGTGGTGGCCCTCTGCACAGAGTGCTTTTCAATGTAGGTTGGAAACACAGGGGAGATGAGGGTCACCTTACTCCTCGGAGCTGCCGTTCATCAAAGGTCATGAATCGGGTCCCATAGAAATAATTGATCACCAGGACATGGCAAAGGCTGGGTCTATATAGCTTTGAGCAAATGACTTCCCTGTGGTTCTAGTGCCCAGTCCTGTTACTAATGAAGTCAATGATGACCCACCTTAACTTCAATAAAAGTAGTATCAAGCACACAGTCATCTTCCTGTGCCTGTTTCCCCACTCCCTCCATTGGAAAAAAACAACCTGGGAAGGGACAACTAGCATCATAAGGACAGTTTAATGCTTTAATTTGTACGTGACTGAAAAGAGTTCTGAAGATGTTTGTACTGCAGCAAAGCCAAGGACACTGTAAATCCTGTTAAGCTAGTGACTAGAGATGAAATATGTATTACTCCACTTCCATCTAGCCAAGTTAATGGTCATCCCCAGAGAGAAAGATTATAAAAGAACCTTTAATGAGAAGCAACATAAATGTATTATTTGTGAGATTTATAATTACATTCATATTGCAAATGAAAGAAATAGAAAATCTTGCTAAGGGCTGGATTATAGTTTAAGGAAAAAACAAGACTGATAGAAAAGCAATCTTTCTCATTCACTTCGGGCTTTAAGTTTCAAAATTACCTGAATAATTTTTCAGCTCTCCTGTTCCACAGTGGGTTGGAAAAAATTGTATCAAATTAATATTATTTGTAATAATCCCTGTCATTAAATTTAAGACATTTTGATAGTTTTACATTACCTTTTTAATATCTCAAATTCTGTTAATAACTCTGATGCAGCTATAATAACCAGTACCTTTAGGGATATTGGTAGAGAATAAATTTTATGAAATATGTATGTCATATTTTAAAATGGAAATAGAGAGTATTCTCTTCCATTTTATAGGCCTTCTTTCTCATCTTGACAAATTCCTGGGGGGAGGTAGCTGTGTTAATCTAGTTCAGCAAAACAAACAAGGAGTTCTGTGACACTTTTAAAGACTAACAATTTTATTTGTCACATGAACTTTCGTGGGTAAAATCCCACTTCATTAGATGCATGAAATGGAAACTACTCATTAGAAAAGGTGAATTTCCCCCTCTTTTAGTCTTCCCACCTTCTTATCTGTTGTTCTACACTGTTTGAATCAAAACAACTTGCTTGGTTTGCTGAAAAAATCTGAACTGACCTTATGACTTACTCTTCTCTGCATTTATCTATTCCCTTCTATACTGTAGTTTCCATTTCCTGTGTCTGACAAAGTGGGATTTTGGAATGGAAGTTCATGAGATAAATAAATGTATTAGTTTTTAAAAGTGTCACAGGACTCCTTGGTTTTTTGTTTGTTTTTCTCATCTTGATTCCTGCTTTATACTATATTTGGTAAAACAAAAACAAAACAAACTTCTCCCAAATGAACAAGCACCCTAAACACACACTAAAAAAAGGAGAAATTTAATCTTGGAAAGGTGCATAGTTTGTGGAAATGAGATCCAAAGCACATCATGCAGAAAAATCTACTTTGGAAACTCACCGAGTTGCTATTGATTTTCTTTTTTTCAAGATTAAGTTTGCATGCTTTAGATGATTTATAGTTCATTAATTTGTTAGATAAAACTTTTACACTGTTTTCCTGAGCTGCAGAATTCAATAAAAGAAAGGAAAACTACCAGTTACAGAGATCCTGAGAGGAAGAAAATAACAGTGCTTGAGGTTTAAATTGTGATATGGTTGTTTAGGGTTTTCAACAGTACCTCCTTTAAATCCCAAATGGTTTAGGAGCACAAATCTCATCAAAATTCTATAAGACTTGTGCTCTGATATTATTGGGTGTGGAGGTGGGAATGTTAAAAGGTAATTCAAAGGAAGTGAGACTAATCCAAGTTGTTACTTTATCATTAAAAGTCCATAAGAGGGATCAAAATTGCCCTGCACTTCCTTTGCTCAGCCATTGTGGTCAGATTGAGGTTTAAGCTATTCACTTGATACTCCTTCAGAGCAAGTGGGTGAGGAGGGTGTAGAGATAGACAGGGAGTGGGAGTTTTGACTCCATACTCTAATCACTGAACACACTCTGAGGGAAAGAGTAAGTGGGTATCCTAAGGTGGAGTTAAAGATTCCCCTGCTTGTATACACATGCTCACGCTCAAGTAGCAATAGTAGTGTAGCTACAGTAGCCCGGGTAGTGGCAGAGGAGGCATGGTATATCCACACTGGATATGTGTAACCTTCGGGTGGGCTAAATTCATTTAATTGTCCTTCTCCAGTGCCCCACAGAAATCAATCCCAACCCCTATGGGGAAAGCAGCTGGAGACCCAGGATCCAGTCTGTACAGGACTCACGGCGAAGCTTGCTCAGAGCTACACTCACACATTAAAATACTACTAAAAACAAACATAACAATGAACTTTATTAACTACTAACTAAATGAACCTTATCCTAAGAAAACAAACTACAATTAACCAAGAACAATCCCTTGCATGAAAGATCCCCAAGAGTCCCAAAGTCTGTGTGGAGTTCACCCAACTCTCAGCTACAGTCTCTGTTCCAGTGTGGAAGCTGAGTGGCAAGAAATAGCTGTCCTCTTCTTTCTTTGCTGGGATCCCCGGTAGCATTCCATGCAGGCTCTCTCTTGTCCTCTGCAACCAGCCCTCAGTCCCATATGCATGTCTGCAAGGTCTGTTGCAAATGACTCCTTTACATGGAGAAAACATCTTGTTCACTCCTGGCTCAGCTCCTCTCCAGAACACTGAGCACATGGTCTCCTTTCAAGGCAGCTCCTGCCTGCTGTCTGCTCAGGCTGCTGCTCTCCAGTCATCTGACTGACAACATCACATCAGACCAGCAGGGTACATTGTGGAGCATGCTCAAAAATGCTACCACACCCTGCTTCCAGAAATTTCTGGTTGTGGGTCGCTAATCTGCCCAACAACAGTAACCCACCCTCAGTAGGTCTCTCAAAGAGAGGCATATGGGTTACAATATACCCACTGGTTTCAGGCAGGTTTGTACTCAGTAGCAGTGCCAGCATGGTTCAGATATGCAATCTGTACAGTTGTGGCTCTGCTGCTATTTATACTTGCAGTAGGTCATTGAGAACCAGTTCAGCTAAGTGTACACAAGGGAACTCATACCCCCAACTGGTTATACAGACAAAGCCTAAGAGTGAGGTGATTTACATGTCTCTTCCTCGCTGATCCTGAGCAAAGTTGAAAGTAGACAATTGTGCCTCTTTGAGCTAATGCAGGGATAGTCCATAGCACTCCTTACTTGGGGCTAAATCTTATGGCTCAAATGAGTCCCATGCTAAAATGTAATCTTAATATTTGGTTCCTTCGTCTCAGTTCAGATATTTTGAAGCCATCTGTTGTGACTGTCTCCATATAGAGGAGCCCTCAGAAACATTCAAGAAAATTAATCCAAATTAACTAACGGTGTGCATTTGAAGTGTCTTAATTAATCCATATTAAAATTGTGTGTGAAGACCCTCATTCAAAATTAAAGTGGCCTCAATTTGGTTTAGAATAATTCACGTCTGAAGCAAATTAACCTAAACCAAATTAGAGCCCCATTAATTCTGAATGGGGATCTTCATGTACAGCACTACAGTTTCTCATGTTAACCTCGATAATCCACCACCCAAAGAGGTGATATCTGTGTGGACGGGAGAAGCTCTCCTGTCAACATAGTGCTGTCCAAATGGAGGGCAGGGAGCTAGGTCTGTCTAACTATATCACTGAGGGATGTGTGAAAAATCCATACCTCCTGAGCAATATAGGTCTGTAGTGCAGACCTGGTATAATTCTGAACAGTGTACACACAAGGATTTAATGTGTTTTAACTAATCTACATCACATTCACACCTTTAAATAATTTCTATTAACTTTCTTGAATGTCCTTGTGTAGTCAACCCCTTAATTACATGTTTTCTTATGACACAGTGAAATTGCAAATGAAATAATAGGTAGAATAATAATGCCATAGAAACAGAAGGAAAACATCTGTTAAGATTTGTGAAGGGAGTACCTGGCATGCTGTTATTTCTTAAACATACAACAGGAATTAAAGTTGTGACACTTTAATTATTAAGCAGAAAATAGCTAATTACTGTCCCTGTTTAGTATAACAATTAACAGTACTGTCAATTATTCTAAAAATGAAAGCTGTAGTTTGATGGATTTAGTCATTATTAAAATTAGTTATTAGTTAATATTTAATGAACACAACAGACATTTCTTGGGCCAGATCTTCTGCAGAAGTAAATGAATGCAGTTTCCATTGATGTTAACAGAGTAGTTCTGACTTGATTTCTGTCCCCATGTATTTCTGTTGGATATGATTTTTTTAAGTCAATTGACTGTACTCCAAGGACAATAATTGTGTTCTTAATTAAGAAACTGAGGGCAGAAATCATGCTTAGCGGTCAGCTATTGATAACGGGAATAACACTAGAACTCGATCCACAGCACAATCATTGGGAAGGATGCGTGGAGGGGAATCCCAACACATGGGGGAGAAAAGTCTTAACCATCTAATCATTCTGCCATGATCCCCAATAACAAATATGAGAGATGAGAAGAACCAAGCTTTGTTAGCTGTCCTCCTGTGCCTTAAAACAGATCAGTAGCAGATCTTCTATTGATTAACTTATCTAGTTTTATTCACTAGTTACCCGTGCAAATATTCTGATAATAAATGAGTTATTGGAAGGTATTTATAGGTTTCTTCTGCTTTAAATTCCTCAGGTTATTTTTTCTAACTTCCAAAAAACTCCTACTAGCCTTGAATGTGGGTTAGTCACTCACTCCCAGACATTGCAGTGAACACCATATGACATTCCACAAATCAGACATCGAGAACATGGTACATTCAAAAAACAATAGGGGAACATTTCAATCTACCTGAATAATCTAAAAAGCATGCTAGTTACAATACTTCAGGGAAAAAAACCACACAAACCACCAGATTAGAATGTGAAACTGCAGAATTAGAATTCATATGCAAACTAGATACCTTCACATTGGGTTTGAAAATAACTCTTGAATGGCGAAGTCATTACAAAAGGTGATTTCTCCCATTACTCTTCTCAGCGCCTGCTTATAGCTCTTGCTTCTCTCTTCTACACTGTTTGAATCAAAACAGCTTGTTTACTTTGCAGAGGCAGGCTAGCAGCCTATCCCTCGAGATCTGTTTGAATTAACCTTATGACCCACCCATCTCTGTATTATATATTTACAGCTTACAGGCTATATTCTTTTTCATGCATCTGATGAAATGGGATTGTACCCGAAAGTTCATGTGATAAATAAATTGGTGATTCTTTAAACGTGCCAAAGGACTCCTTATTTGTTTTGCTGAAATAGAGTAACATGTCTACCCCTCTGGAACTTCTCTACATGGTGTTTAAATGACACAGGGGCTTGGGGAGTGGAAAGTCACACAAAACGGCTGTTCCTTGACTCCTTCAGAAAAGCCCAACTGACACCACCGTCCTGGTTTGTTCAGTGCCAGATAACAAATGGAGGGAGCATTTGGCACTTTGCAATATGTGCCATTCTTTATCTTTTTTTGCAGCAAGTTGAATATAGTTCATGTTCTTTTTTGCAAACTTTAGTTTCTCTTGCCCATTGCCTTGGTGACACTTGCTTAGAGACCAGCAAGGCAAAGCTGTCACAGTGAATAAATGCACAAACTTTTCAAACCGATTAATGTGTTTGGAATGCTGAAAATATTAAACTAAAGTCTTCAGTTAATCATAGTGCCAGAGGGACAAAAACAGAAACAGCAGTAATGTTGTGGTTCAAATAGCCTCCCTCACAGTCCCATTTACCCACATTGAAATATCAGCAAGCTCTGAAATTCCAGCCAATCAGCCGTTGATGCATTCCATTCCTTAACTAGTAATTTAAAACTTTCATGTTTTAATGTGGTGAGCTTTTGAATTGTAATACAACTATTAAAACAAAATCCCTCAGCAAAATAGATTTTCCTTTGCTGCTCATATAACTGTGGAAATAACATATTGACAAATAAATATTTCAAAGCAAAAGCAAGTGACCCCTTGCTTGTTGTTGTTTAAATGATAAATATTAACCTCAGAGGCCTAATGGTGAAATCATCCATTACATAAACTCCTGCTGAAATCAATGGGAGCTTTGCATGTGGAATGACTGGAAGAAAAACTCCACAATGTAGGTAGTTAATTGCTGATAACCCCATACTGGGTTAGGTTCAGTTCTCAGGGATATAATTGACTTCAGTGGAGTTCACCTGGGAAATGCTCTACATTTGTCTTGATAGATCCTAAAACAATTATGGCTAAAATTTAATGGTAAAAATATAATTCCATTTCAGCCACATGTGGCATAAAAACTTGGTCAAGACATATGGCTTTATGCCATATGGGTTAGACAAAACCCTGGCTGGGTTGATTTAGTGGGAGTGGTCCTGCTTTTTAGCAGGGGATTAGACTAGATGACCTCGTGAGGTCCCTTCCACCCCTATTATTCTATGATTCATTGTTCCTCTATGAAAGTTGAGACACAGTAAATCTTACACAAGTAGTTCTCTTGATATCCTACTGATGCCAATGAGCATATTCATATGAGCAAGAGTTATCTATGAGAGTAATGTTTGCAGATCAGTGCCAAACAGAGCTGAAATATTAGCTTTGCTGCTGGTGGCTTTTTGCTCTTTTCTCATGACAATTGAATGACAGTGTCCTTAATTTAATTGCCTGAGCTCACTGCCATGCTTAAGCAACTGTTTGGTCTGATAATTCTTCCTTACAGTACCAAACCAAGACACGAGTTTAATTCCATGTATTAAAGGTTCCTCCTCCCCTCCCCGCAAAAAATATGTTTAGCCCACTGCTGGTTGCCTCTTGGTCCATTTGATTTACTATAAGGCTGTCTTTATCTTGACCGTATTTTTGTAGGCTGTGACAGAGCTTTTTCGCTACCTCAGAGGGTCCAGCACTTCCTTCTAGCAGCTCAGGGAACTGCTTCATCCCTTAGTCATCTTTCCCCTTTCGGGGGTGACTGAGGGTAATATAGTCTATCTAAGATGGCCACTCCCTGCTGACTCCCAGTCCTGTTTGGGTCTCTCAAGCCCTTGCTGTCTCTCAGGGCCTTTTGCCCCTATAGTGAATGGCCAGTAGAGGTGGGGGGAGTGGTCCCAGCCTCAACTCCAGACCCCAATCCAGGGACCTTATGAGTAGCAGCCTCAGGCTGCTAGCTTCCCTGGATTACTTTCCCATGCCCTTAACTTAATAGCTGTACCCTGCTCAGATAGGGACCCTTCCTGGCCTCCTTGCCAGGGAAGGAGCTTGGTAGTGCCCAAAACAAATGTTCAGTTCATTCTTTTCCTTCTGGTAGAGTCTCTTCCCTCCTCCACCCTTTACACCTGTAGGGTTCTTTCTTGACAGCATTCTACTCCTCGTAAACCCTTCTGGCTCCTGAAAGCATTGTGCCTGCTCAAACACTCTGGTAGCTCTCCTCACTCTCACAACTCCAGCTACACCCTCTGTCTGGAGGGGAGGCTTTTAACAAGTCCTGGGTGGGATCTTGTTTGGATCCAGGAGTGTTGTTAAACCTGGAGTAACCCCTGCTCAGCTACCAGTGGAAGAGGGACTTGCTGAGCTTGATATACTGGCCTAGCACTCTCCAGGAGCTATCCAAGTCACAAGGCCTAAAGCTCATTAGTCTTTTTAAAAAGCACTATTTAAAATATATGACTGGTGTAAACTTTAGCAGAGATATGTTCAAAATGCACTGTGTATAATAAAAGGATGGAGAATTGACTTTACCAGAATATAGTAGCTATCTACTAACCAACCATAGAGGGGAAAAAGATGTTTGTGGCAGTTTACTCAGCAGGAAAGGGAAGAGAATGGAGAACAAAATTCTTTCAAAATATACATGAGCATATGAAGAGGATACTTTTTGCACAGGTTTATTATGTTTCCTTTTCTACAGAATGTGCCATTTAATAGTGAAGAAGGATTGAACAGGGGTTAGGGCTTCAGCCTATGAACTGGATTCAGTTTCTAAATGTGCCCAGCAAGTCAGTCTTTCTCTCTCTCTTCCCCCTCCCTCTCCCAGTTCCATATTTTTTGTTTCTTTTTATTTAAGGAACATGTTAATTTTAATGAATGTTCTGAGATAGAATTAAATTAGATTAAAATGTGCATGGGTGCCCCCAAATGGGCAAGAATGGGATATAGGGATCCCTGGCTCAAGTTCCTGCTTTGATTCAGGTCAGGGACTCAGTCCCCACATCCCTGGTGAACCCCCTATCCACAGACTCTGATTTCAAGGAAACCAGGTACCAACTCTTTTATTTTAAGAATTACAGCAAATAATTTACTATAATTAATAGCTCTGAGAAAGTTGTCATCTATGTTGGGACAATTCAGGAACAGAAAGAGGTCAAGTCCTTCTAATGAAGTATTTGCAAAGAATTATTTCTCTGCTTTAGTCAAGGTCTTGTGCTGTGTTCCCTCTAAGCTGCGCAGGTGTGTGGCCATGCAGCGGCTGTCGCATCCCCTGTGCAGCACTGACGGACCCCCGCACAGCCCGGCAGCCCTCGCCACTCCCTCTAGACCCCTGGGGTTGCGGCTTTGCCACGGCAGACCCGGCCTGCGCCCGGCCTCTAGGCTGGCCCTCCTCACCCCCAGGGTGGAACAGGCAGTCTCAGGGCTGGCGCGGGCCTGCCTGCCTGCTCCATGCGGCTGGGGCAGCAGGATGGCCAGGGCAGGCTCCCACCCGCTGGCCCCCACCCGCCGGCCTCCTCGACTTCCCGGCCCGGGGCTGGGCTCCGCCGATGGCCTCGGCCTCCCAGCACAGGGCCGGGATCGGCCTCCGGGGCCGGGGTCTGCTCTGCCCCACCGGTGGCCTCCCAGGGCCGCGGTTGGGTCTCCCCTGCCAGCGGCCTCGGCTTCTTTCTTTCTTGCTTGCTTGCTTTCTTGCGTTCTTTTCTCGGATTCTTGCTTGCTTGCTTGCCTGCTTGCTTTCTTTTTCTCGGATTCTTTCTTGCTTGCTTTCTTGCTTGCTTGCTTTCTTTTTCTTGGATTCTTGCGTGCTTGCTTGCTTGCTTTTTCTCGGCTTCTTTCTTTCCTTCTTTCTCTTTTTTCCTTCTTTTCTTTTTAAAAAAAACCTTTTAAAAATTAATTTCAAATAATTATAATTATATAATTATTATTATACAATTATTATATAATTAAATAATTAAATAAATAATTTCTAAAAATTAAATTTCAATTAAAAATTCATTCAAATTCAATTAAACACAATTAATTAATTATATTTACAATCACTTAAACTTCAATTAATGCCTATAATTTCTGTCCTTTGAGTTTACACAAAAATTTTATTCAGAAAAAGTTTTGCACATGGCTTGAAAATTTTGCACATAAGCCGCCAAACCTTAGAGGGAACATTTGTCTTGTGAGATGTTAAACTGATAGTTCTGTAGCTATCTCACTGTGAATATAACACATTATTTGTCAATTGAAAAATCATTAGTAATTCAGTCATCTAGTAGAAAGGAAAAGGTGTCATTCTTGAGAATGAGAATGACATATTGTGATCATTCAAAGGTCCTTTTCTGAGTCCCGTATAACCTTTTCACTAAGTTGGTGTCTGTGTGTGAATCCTACTGATAAATAAACAGAGACCCTAAGGGTCAGTCATGTGCGCCCACCCCACCCCCCCAGTGGTGAATATACAGGTGCCAATTAATAGCTATCTTGTGTGAACTGCTAAATATGTGTGAGGTTTTCTTTTCATTTATGATCTGCTACCTGTGTAACTACCAGTGAATTATTATTTATGTTTAAAATATTTCATTCCAGTTCACTCACTAGGACCATATTAAGTCAGCATTTAAATTCTGTTTAATCTAAACCTCTCATTGTTAAACCAAACAGTGTACATGTTTCTCTGTCATTCAGAAGTATAGTTGGGGCCAGATCTTCAGCTGATATTAGTGGAACTTGACTGATTTTCTGTCAGCTGAGAATTTGGTTCTGTTATTTGCAGTCTTGAACCTTAAAAGTTTTGTGGACTCATGCTAAGCTCAGTGGTGTGTATGCAATTGTGAGCTGTATAATTTGGAATTGAAAGAGTGCATTTTATCTCACTTCGTCAGATGCTTTGAAGATAGGAAAGTTACAGAGTGGGAGGAAATTAAATGCAGGGGAATGTATGACATAGCATCAGGTCAGGTCAAGCGTCTGACGAAGTGGGATTTTCTCCCACGAAAGCTCATGCGATAAATAAATCTGTTAGTCTTTAAAAGTGCCACAGGACTCTGTTGTCTTCCTACAATAGACTAACACGGCTACCCCTTTTGCATTTTATCTGTTTTGAATTAGGCAGTTCTGACTGAATTGTAATTTTGTGTGTGATTTAAAATATCTCGAGATTAGTTTAATGTAATTTAAATTTGCTTCATTGCTTGCTACAAACTAAGACAGTCCATGCACCTAACTTTTACCTCCTGTGGAATGATATAGGTATGTTATCACACTATGAAATAACTCAAACAAGGAGTCTTATATAATAACTCAATATGAGTTTCATAGCACCTGCCAATCATATGCAATGACTTTCTGTAAGAATAGCTTCCAGACTAATACGTATGTGGCATGTTTTGTTCAGGCCAGAAGAAAAACCATAGCCCACTAAAACACTACGGACAACACATCTAAATTTGGTAATCTAAAGATTAGCATCAGTCAATACTGTAGTGACATCAGTAAAGTCGGTGAAAACTGCAGGTTCTAAATACTTAATGAACATGTGATGGCCATATTTGGACTTAGAGGCCAGAATATAGGCAGCTAATTTTTTTTTAAATGTCATGGTTCATGTTCCTTTATGAAGTGCTCCCTTGACTAAAAGGTGCAACTATACTGAAATATCCTCCTGGCTAGACTGGAGGTATAAAATTCTTTTCATTTCAGAATAGAAAAACCAGATGTGAACATAGGTCTCTAGTGGTGAGAAACTAGTGTGACTTTTTTTTAATTTAAATAAAATGTTTGAATGAAAAGTATGGCATAACTCTAAATATTTCAAAACAGTTACACTTGAATAAATTGGTACTAACAGAAGATTTTAGCTCAGAGTGCATATTTAAAATTAACAATCCTTCCCTATTAATCCCCCTACTAAATCATGTGACCAATCAACAAAGCTCAATCACCCAGAACATAATTAGGGAGATTGCATTATTAAATTATCAAAAGATTAATTTGAATTGAATGGATTAATACTTTAATGTGTACAAAGACATGCAGTTACTTTAGTGGATTGAACAAGGGTATTTAATCAATCAAGGATAGTATCAGCAACATAGGTTGTTATATTTTGATATGCATTACATGAAGAAATAGATGGTGTGATGTATAATGATCTCATGGGACTGTCCACAGAATGACGGAGAAAAAATACAGTTGTAGTACAATATAGCATAAACTTCTAAGGAAATAAACTTAAGCAGACTAAGAGTTTTCCATCAGAAAACTTTTCCAAGGAAAAATAACCTTTTAATGTAAAACCAAAATTTTCATGGAAAAATTTGGATTTTTTCATCAAGGAAAATCTGAATGACAGTTCTCCTTCCTTCCTGCATCAGATAGAATGGGAGATTGAACTACAACTCTCATGAGGCAATGTACCTCATAGGAAAATATAGATTAATATTTAATTGACTTGAAATAAACCATTTCAGGTCAGTTCAACAAAACAATATTTCAGAACAGATCAAACTGCCCCAAAACTAAGTATTTCATTTCAATATTCCCAACAGAAACTGTCAATGTTCAGAAACTGTTTTATGTTAGCAAAAATTCTGATGGAAAATTCTACCGAGCTCTAATTGCAGGATAATACAACAGAAGGCTTCCAGTCAATGAATACATCACAAATTGGAAAGAATGTTAGATTCCAAAGTGTCTGGCCACTTGCCAACGTAATAGCTCTAAGATATACTATTGTAATTACATATGAGGATCAGTCCTATAGGAAGAATGAAACCAATCTAAATAAAACCAAGGAAGCTCTATTTCCTTCAGACATCCACTCTTGTTGTCATGTTCTTGATCTTGTTAGCTGGTAACATGTCATTATCTATAAGTGTCCATATCATTTTAGGATATTTGTTAATTTATTTTTCTTCCTATGTCGTGAATCCTTCAACACTTTCTAACGTCATCTTCAAGAGCCATCAGGAAAAGATACTAGATAAATCTAGCAATTTATTTCTTCAATCTGGTCCCTGATTTATAAGGGTGTTAGTATCATGTACTGCTTTTATTACGTTAATGCCTTACTACTGCAGTCAAATTATAGATTTGCTGTTTGGTTATGCAGTAGGAGTTATGCCAGAAGTAAGGAATGAATAAGATACAATAAGTCAAGCACTCCTTATCCCTTACCTCTTTATCAGCAACATCAAGTTCTTAAGATTTTATATAAGACTAAAGCATTGCATGAAAAACATACTTTTGGGGCCGGATCTTCAGCATCCACATGTAACCTTAGCTCTCCAGAAGTCAACGGAGAAACATCTCTTGACTCAGCAAGAATTTTAGCCCAGGTACATGGAGAATTTACCACATGTTAAATGTTTTCTTTGGCTGTAGGTGCTCAGATACCATAGGGCACACAGATATCATGATGATGGGTGCAGCATAAGATTCTAAACAGAGCAGAACAAAATGATTTGTGTCCCACCAGGGTATTTGAATAGGGACAGGTGAATTAGCTGACATAAAACAAGAATTCTCTGATTTTTTTTTTAACTGTTAGTCTCCCACCCCTCCACAATTGGTCCTCACCCCACTGCATTCCTCTCATATGAGGTTTCAGAGGCTGGGAAAAAGGGTTGTCTCCTCACTGTTCCAGATACTAGAAACCTCAGACCTGTAATCCAGCTCCTGTAGGGGCTCTCCCCACCAAAGTCTGCTTTCTACTCTGGTTCACCAGGGAACTGAACCCTTATGGAATGAGTAACTGAACTTCCCATTTGTGTCAGATGGGAAAGGTATTTGTGGCATGCCCTCTTTGGAGGTCTGTCTCTACACCTGGGCTGTGAGTATATGAGGAAACTCTCTCTCCTCTTTAGGATAACTCTATGTTCCATCTTCATGGACAAATTCCTCCTTCTGCTCATGTCCATCAAGCTGGGAGTCCAAGTCCCTTCACTGAAGTGTGCCCCAATATCCAAAGCCACCTTCTGAGAAGGGTTTTTGGTTACATAGGCCGTGGTCACATGTCTGCTGCATATGTATCTTGGGCTTTTCCTGTTCTTGGGTAGGAATCACATATTACATTGTACTCTTTAACTTCTTCTTAGTCGGAACATTACCAGCAGATGGAAGGAAGTGATTTTTCTTTTCTGTTTGACACTGGTAAGGCCACATCTGGAGCATTGTGTCCAGTTTTGAGCCCCCCATTACAGAAATGGTATGGACAAAGTGAAGAGAGTCCAGCACAGGGCAATGAACAATTATGGGGCTGGGGCACATGTATGAGGGCAGGCTGAAGGAATTGGATTTAGTTTATGTGCAGAAGAGAGTTGGGGGTTGGGAGGTATGACAGCCACCTTCAATTACCTAAAGGGGTATTCCAAAGAGGACAGGTGGATATTTGCATGGAGGTAGGCTATTCTCAGTAGTGGCAGGTGACAGAACAAGGTCTCATAGGACAAAAACCAAGCGGCTTAAATTGCAGCAAGGGATGTTGAGGTTGGACATTAGAAAAAAATTCCTAACTGTCAGGATGATTAACCACTGGAATACGTTGCCTAGGCAGGTTGTGGAATCTCCTACATCGGAAGTTTTTAAGAGCAGGTTTGACAAGCACCTGTCAGGAATGGTTTAAGAGAGTACTTGGTCCTGCCATGAGTGCAGGTGACTGGACTCGATGATCTCTTATGGTCCCTTCGTTTCTCTGATTCTGTGTTGCAATGGGGAAAATCTAGGTTGGATATTTGGAAAAGCATTTGCACTGGGTGAGTGGTGAAGCACTGGAATGGGTTACCTAAAGAGGTGATGGAATCTCCACCCTTAGAGCTTTTTAAGGCCCAGTTTGACAAAACCGTGTCTGGAATGATTTAATTGGGATTAGTCTTGCTTTGAGGAGGGAGTTCGTCTGGATGACCACATTAGGTCCCTTCCAACCCTAATCTTCTGAGTCTATGAACCTAAGGGGCTCAAGCTGAAGGAACACATTTTATATACCTTGCTACAGAAGGCAATGGTTTATGGAGCCCCACTAACCTGCCCATCCACTCATTGCTAATAACTTGCTCAAACCAAAACCGAGTCTGTTTGTTGCAGTTTCACCATCACTAACTTCCATGTACTTCATCAAAGATTTTTTTCTCAAAATCTGGGAAAACAACATTTCATATTTGATGAAATGCCAGCCTTCAGTGCTGGTGAAATTACAAGACACTATAAGTAGCATTCCCATAGATATACTCTCTTTAGCTATACAAACATGATCTGCTTCCTTCTTGCTGACTGCATTCCTTCCTTTTCTTGTCCATGTGTCTTTTAATATTAGAGCACTGTCTTGTAGTGTGGCGAATCACCAATATTAATGAATATTGATCTTATCTTAGTTGTACAAGGAGAGCAATATGCTACCCTGTTAACCTTTTGCATTGCTTAGTAGAGGTGCCAGTCATTGACAATAAGAAGCATTATAGAAGAAACAAAAGCGATCAGTTTCCTAAGAAATACTGTAGAACATTTTTTTGTTAGAAATGACCAGTTTAAGTTTTTTAAAAAGTCACAGTTAAATTCAAACACATGGAATGTTTGATATAGGCAACCGAAACTAACCAGTTCTCCTAGCACAGGCAGTTGCTAAATAACTGGTTAAACATTAGTTTAAAGAAATGATCATTTTGTTACAGCCTCCCCAACAAATTCCTCTGAGATCTTGTAAAGTGGCAGTCAGCTACAATGAACAGTAATGATAGTGTGCATTATTAAATTGCATCTGTATATCACAAGCTCCACATATTGATGTTTCACTTGCCTTCCAGTTACAGTCAAGTGACAAGGCAGCCTACAGTATGGCACTGATCTACTAAGTCCTGCTCTGAGAAAAGATTTGCTTAAGTATTTTATTGTTGCAGCAGACCAGACATGATCTGCTAACAGCAACAATGTTTCTTTTGTATTTACTGAGCCAAGATTCTCAAAAATGACTAGTGATTTTGAGTACCTTGATTCTTTCGGTGCTCATTTTGAGATGCCTTATGAGGCTGAGATTTAAGATACCAAAAAGGGCTTCATTTTCAGAAAGTACTGAGTATCCACCCTCTGAAATCCAGGCCCTTTTAACATGCCTCAAGCTAAACATCCAAAATCACTAGCAATGTCTGAAAATATTGGCCCTTGAATGTTTCCATTCACAATGTAAACTAAATGTGCATGTATATACGTGACAGGACTGAGGTAGATTACTTTCTATCTATAGTGTAGGATTCTCATGGGGATTGGATTCACACAGGGTGTGTCTACACTGGCAACTTAGGTCGACTTAAGGACACTTAAGTCAACCTACACAAAGCCGCATCCACACGGGGCTTTTATTAAGTTGACTTAAGTGCTTCCTTACGTCGTCTTAATAACACCACCTCTGAAGGTTGACTTAAGTCTTAAGTTGACTTCCTAAGTCGACCTTATTAAGTCGACTTAAAGCCAGCATGGACGGCTATGTCTACTGTTAAGTTGACTTAACAAGATCAACTTAAGTCGACTTAAAGTGTAGCCACTCTGTTAAGTCAATTTAACGAGGTCAACTTAAATTCAACCTTGTTAAGTTGACTTAACAGAGTCGACTTAACTTTACAAGTGTAGACATAGCCAAAGGTCTTCAGGTGATTTCAATGGGATCTGGGCAACTAAATACCTCTGAGGATCTGGGACAAGGTGATGGAAGTTAATTAGTTTTTTTTATATGTTGACAAGTTCAGATGGGTAACCATGTTAGTCTAGTTCAGCAAAACAAACAAGGCATCTTTTCTTTCATGAAATAAATAAATTTGTTCATCTTTAAAAGTGCCACAAGACTCCTTGTTACTTTTTTTTGTTTATCAAGAGAACTGTTTGTTAGTGTACTTTTTAAAAGATTGTCCAAAGGCACCAACAGCATCACGTGGTTTTATTTTAGTAGTAAAACTCCAAACATTACACAGATGTTTGAAGTACAGCATGTTGGGTCAGCCACCAAAATATAAAGAATATGAATACATAAAGAATAATCAGACTTAGGAAGACCCACAATTTTACATGAAGCATCTTTGTCATTGTTCTTTCTCAAAGTCAGATTCTCAGCTGTTTCTGTTATTTGGCATATCTTCATTGACTCCAATGGCACTACACTGTTTTACACCAGCTGGAGATTTGACCTCAAGTTGGCTATGGTATAAGCATAGAATATATTAAATATATTAAATATATTAAATATATTAAAAATATTAGAATTGGAATATCCTTCCTTAAAATTCTTGTGCTCTCCCAGGAAAGTTTTACAAATGTTATCAGAGGAGACTGAGAAAATCAAAGAGTATGTCTACACTAGAAAAAAATTGTCGACTTTGTTAATAAGGTCAACTTTAAGTTGACTTAGTCAACCTTATTAAATCGACTTAACAAAGATGACTAAATACACTTTAAGTCCACTTAGTCCACTTTAAGTTGACTTAACTGGCCTTAGGTTACTCCCCGTCCACACCATCCTTAAGTCAACTTAAGGAGTCGACTTAAGGCTTCAGTCGACCTAATGGGTGGCCGTTATTAAGTCAACTTAAGCTTTCATTAAATCAATTTAAGGAATTTCTTAAATCAACTTAATGGAAGTCAGGTGTAGACATGGAGTAATTTAGGTCCCAAAGAGTTTTGCTATCTGCTGGGAAAATTTTATATTCCCAAAGACTTCCCCAATACAGGGCCGACCCTGGAGGGAGTGGAGGGAGAGGGGGCAAACAGGGCGATTGCCCTGGGCCCTGTGGTTATGTGAGCCTCGCACTGTCCCATTCACAGCGGGGCAGTGCGGGGCCCACATGCGAGGCAACCCCTCCTCCCATGGCCACCCTGCTGCCTTCGGCAGCGAGCCGAAGGCAGCAGGGCAGAGTGAGCTGGGAGGGCTATGCCCGGCCTCTGGGATGGCCCTCCCTGCCCCCAGGGCAGAGCAGGCAGGCCCAGGGGTGGAGCACATGGGGCCTGGCCTCTGGGCTGGCCTGCCCCACACAGCTGGCTTCCCCCTACAGGCGGCCTCAGCTTCCCGGCCCATGGCCGGCTCCCTGCGGGGCAGAGCGGGCCGTCAGCCTGCCACGCTCTCCTCCAGCATGGGGGGGGGGCTGCGCTTTGGCCAATTGGCCCTGGGCCCCACTCCCCCCTCAGGACGGCCCTGCCCCAATAGAATATAAAAGTTTTGGCAGTGCAGTCACTGACTCTACATTTGTGTGTTGGGGAGTCAATGGATGCTACTTTCTCCTGCCTATAAGGCCAGCATGAAATGCACAAAACCATGACATACTGTATGGAGAGAGATGGCATATTGTTGTAGTTATACGTGACAAGCCAAGATTCTGTACACTTGACAAGTAAAATCACACAAACAATTAAATATATCCCAGAAATCCCTGATCAGGATGCCATAGCACATGATGAAATGAGAAAGCACTAGGAGAGTCAAGCCATTACTTATTGAGGACGCTTGTCCTCCGTACTATTAATTTCCATTTCTAGAAGTGCCACCCACTTGAATATGCTTCTGCATTTCAGAAAGTGCCATTTTTCTAATAGGCATGCTGATTCACAGGAAATGAAGTACCACTTGATATTTCAGCAGCATGGAATGAAGGAAGTATAGGACACTGGTACATCTTTTGTCTCTATTACTGGTAAATCTCTAGTCTCAGAAATAAAGCTGGAAGAAATCTGTAGCATTGTAATTTGCAGCATTAACTTCTTAAAGTCAGCTGATTTTTTTTTAAATTTTCCACACAAATTAATTAACATATAGCGGGCTTCCACATCTTAAGATATCTCTAAATAATGAACTATGGGAGAGAAAAACTCTTCAAGGAATGAAAAATGACAGGACAGATATGGAAAGGGAATTGTTTCTGGGAAGTACCTGAAGTGTAACTAACCTTAAGGTAAGTATTTTTAAAGTAATCCTGTTTTAAATATAATCGGCAACTATATTAGCTGTCTCTTTAACTCTATACTAGAATTTATTCTTGGATGTATTCCTTGACATTCACGGAGTCCTTTGTTTTATAAAGGGTCCCAATGATAAAAGAGCCTTGTGCACAATTAAACTTAAAAATCAAACTTATCACGGAACCACCTTATCATTAGGATAAATCATCTATCGTTTTAATATTGCTTGTTTAAAATTAGTTCAGAAGGAGGGACTGTGACCTGGTATGTATTTTTTGTTCTGCTGTAAAATAATTTAACTATGTGCTGCTCCCTAGTGGTTGCTTTCAAAGCTATAGAGACAAGTATAGATGAAATTCACTCCTCCCCTTCAAAGCCTGAGAAAATAAGATTGGCACAGGGTGCCATGAGGCAATTGGAGGATGGAAAATCCACCCGTTCAATGTGTGGAAGGACAAAACACAACCCCTTTGTAGCTTTTGTTACAGATACTGGTAAAGAGTGGTGCCATGACATAAGTATTGATATATTTCTCCCCGCCACAGCTTAGCCTTACCTTCTCCTTCCATTTTGACCAAATCTCTCCCTACTTGTGAATAAAGTGCTCCTCTACTCCTCCAGATGGAACTCATACAGCTGGGTAGGGGCTTCATAACCCAATGTAAACATTTAAGGCCATACCTTGAATAAGCCTGGAGCAAATGCAGACACATCCGAATCCAAATGCTGGAGAGCTGAATGTTGTTACCATTTTCTGCCATCAATTTATGTTGAACATATGGAGAGACAAGATGAAACCCTTCAGCACCTTGTGTTTTAGAAACCATAGGACAAGACGCTCCAGAGGGGTAGCTTTGTTAGTCTATTTCAGCAAAACAAAAGAGTAAGTACTCAGCATTACTTTGCTTTCTTGAATCTCTCCGAGGAAGGTGTATAGTCAAGGTATGGATGCCTCATCCACATCAGTAATTAATGCTTTCACATTTAAGAGATGACTTTTCGGAACAGGGATTTAGCAATCACCTGAATAGGGCCCTAGCCACCCCTTCTTTAAGGACACTAGCAATCACTTTCTCACAGATAAACATAAAACCTAGATGAAAATTGGCCCAGTTCAGTACTACGATGGGAAAAATTTGTCCATCTTGCAGATGGCTGAACGAAGGTTCTTTGGTAAATCTTCTCTCTGTGAGTAGCACAGGATGAAACGTCACCAAAGACGTTGGTGCGTTTGCTACCTTGTATTTCAGATACTAAATCCATCGTACTAGCCAGTCTGTGATTTGTTTGATCTATATAGTAGATGGGGAAAAAACTCAATTCTGTCACTTAATATACAAATGTTGGCTTTCTGCTCTGTGCAGTTCCACATTTTGGAACTTAAAACAAATTGGTATGTGTATAAAAAAAATCTTTAAGGTTCTCTTTCGTGGATTTTTTAGAAATAGGTGAAGGCCTGGGAAGGACAGAATCCTTGTTCTCTTCACTGTCACACAGAACTTTTTCAAAGGTTGGTAGGTTACATTAGCACATCTCTAATCTTAAAATTAGAGCCTACCCAACTTCGCAATTACTATGTAATGAAAACTGACCTGAGCCCTACAGCACATCATCCGTACTTCCCTGATTTTCATTTGTACTTTACTCTGGCAGAGAAATGCAAAGGACTTTAAAATGATTCATACGTTGTGTTGCAATGTGATTAAGGCCCCTTTACATTACTAGAGAGATTCAAAATGGTTTGGGCCCAATGAGCATTCCCACAAGCTTTGGCTGTGGGACAAAATTTCTTGCTTCCCCTCTTTACCCACCTACAAAACTGAAAATGTTTTGTACGGATGTTGGGCCTTAGATTTGTAGAGAGCTGTCAAAAACCCTTAGTACGTACATTTAATGTGTGTGGCTTGGAGCTGATAGGAACTACTTACATTTTTTCTAATATACAGAAGCTCCATGGGAAATAGACCTCTGTAACCTGCTTCTGCAGCCTCCTGCACTTTGAGATTCTTTTTGCTCTTATGCAGTGCTTACAATCTGCATTTGCTAGATTAAAATTCTATTTTACATAAACTGGCATTTTAATTCTGTTCCTATAAAATTCACAGCAAAAGGAGAAAAGGAAGTCATGTGTATCTGTCCTCAAGAATTCACTCAAGGAAAAATGAATATGCCGGAATGGCTACAAACCTAAGGCTATCACCAACTCTCCATGAATAACTATCGTTGGTGCTAAGGGGAGTCACAGAAATGTATCCTCATGGGAATTCACCTCTTAGTGCGTCTATCTAAAAGTCAAGATTTATTAATATGATATAATTAAACTAGTACAGATGGGAAAACTTTGGTTAGTAATATGAAGCCATAAATTAAATCTAAATGGTATGACTCACATACAGTGTACAGGCTATAGAATAACTCCCATTTAAGTCAATGGCAGCTTTCTGGTGTCTAAAGTAGTACTGCAAGAAAGTTTAACTTTGAGAAAGGTTTTATAGTATCTTCATGCATGTGAAGTTTATTCTCTTGATAGATGCACATTGAAATGATTGTATGCAGGGAGGAAGAGAGAATAGCTTTAAACTGAAATTTAAAATATAGGACACACAAAGTTATATTTTCCTGTAGTGCAAAAAGAAAATGGAGATTGGTGAATTTTCAACACAAAGATCAACTAACCTATAGTTCATATGCTAATCAGGGGAAAAATCACAAACTTCCTAAGAATGTATATATTATACTGTGTATTTATAAAAAATTACATTATAATTTTAAAAAATAGTAGGGATTTCTACATAGAAGTAGATTCTTGTGTTCTGATCTTTCAAAACGTGCATGTAATTGCATGGACCATGATAGAGCTACACATGAACTGAAAGGTGAACACGTCCATAAGTGTTTAGAGAACTGGGACATGAGTTTTTAAGAGCACTGGATCAGTTCTCCTTTATGGTTGTACAGTGCCTACCACAAGGAGGCCATAATACTGATCAGGACTTCTGTGTGTAATAATAATAATAGCTCAGGGTGAAATCATATATTGAAGGGTTGTTGCTTGATTTCTTTCTATATTGATTGTATTGGGCTTACTGCTTTTAATCAATTATCAGAGGCAATTAAAGTATAAATGAGACCACTTGTTGCTTTATAAATCTAAATAAATAGTCTTTGCTTCTCTCATGCACACATATCCCTGTCCCTCTCTACACTCCCGACTACTTGTATATATGTGTACAGCAAGAGAGAGAATGCCTTTTATGGGGAAGTCGTTAACTAAAATAATATATTGAAGACAAAAGATGTATTGGAAAGGGGCACTTTAGGGACAAGTTTTCTGCTGATAAAAATTTGCAGAACTCAGCTGAAGTCAGTCAATATATGCCCCATTCATACCAGCCAAAAATTTGACAGCTAAGTGTTTTGTACACTCTAGAAAGGGATGTGGTGTTATACTGTGCTCCTATCTTGTAGTGACAGAAGCTTTCATAATAAGGATCACATTTAATTTATAACTTGCCATAAAAGACGCTGTATAACATGGTTCTCTGGTACTGCAGTTTCTTGCAGGGATAGAGCCACTATTCATTATGACTTATATTGTGCAGTGACTTACCATGTTTCTTGCCCCACCAGTCTAACACATTATTCTCCGGGAAAGCCATTTTACGTATGAACTGCCAGCAACTTACTTAAATTATAAATGGGTTTGTGCCACTTCTGGTTTTGAACAAGGAGACAGTATTTTGTGAATTAGGTATGCTGGACTATTGCATTTGATAATGCAATGTGACATAGTAACTCATCTAAATGACAAAATGTCCCTTCTGAACCAAAATTTAAAGTGGCATTATATATATTTGTTTCCTGAGATGGATTAATGCAGTCAGGTAAGTCATCTGGATAGGCATGTTTGCTCATACCATTTTGTTTTCCCTTTTTATAAGAAAGCTATATTTGTTTCAACTTTTGGTATAAACGAAGACTCAAAGTGATTTTCATTGTAAAAAAATCCAGTTTGGGGAAAACGGTTACAGCTGAAATCTGAAATGCAGAAGGAAGGTGAGTTCTAATTTTTTTGCACACCAGAGTAAATCCTGAATAATGTATTTAAGTCAATAGTGTACCTCTGGATTTACATCTCTGTGAATAAGATTAACCTCTGACCCAGAATCTGAATGGCAAGGGAATAGTCTGATAGATGTGTCCAACACGTCTTGGTACCATTATAAGGATAGGCTAAACTAGTCCAGCAAACTGATGGAGAAAATTTAAATTTTTAAACTTGTGTTCTAAATAGCTAAACTCATGTAGAATACTTTTTCTTCCAGCAGCTAATTATTTTGCTGCATCTTGGCTTTACTGTGTTGCTGATTTGCTGAAGTAAATTGTGCACATAGCTATTCAGCAAAAAGACACTTCTCTCAAGCCTTCTTCACAACACTGTCACTCCGTTTAAAGAAGATAAAACAAATCAATTTCCAATTCAGATTCATTGTGTGCTTACAGATGAGTCAGTTTCACAATCCTTTTCTTTCTGTAGATAAAACCTGAGGAAGTTTCAATCATCAAAATTTTACTTCAAAAAACTTGATTGTGTCCCTTTAATTTAATACCAATTAGTCAGATTCCAAGCAAGCAGATTTCAGCTGTAACAATTATATTAGAATAATAATGTTTATTTCAAATGCTATCCTTCAAGCACTCTTGATACAATGTGAGGCTTTATAGTAAGGAAGGGGGTAGAATCTCTTTAATATAAATTGCTAAAGACTTTTGTTCCATCCCAGTCAGGTTCAGAGAAATAAGTGTTCCAATTTCCTTACAGGTAAGCTGTTTTCTAATCACCCACCCCATGTGGTTTTCTAAGAAAGCCACAGATCATTTGGATTATCATTTTGACAAATTCCTACTGGTGTTTGTGTTTCTCATAGAAGTCTCATTTTAATACCACCATCTTGATTGTGATCTTGCATATACCCTGAGGTAAATCAGGAGCAATATTAGCCATGTCTCTAGAGTTATACTCATGCCAAATGGTGAAAAATAAGATCCAAATAGGGCCCCATAGATACACATGACTGGGGCACATAGGCTACGTCTACACTTACAAAATTAAGTCGACTTTGTTAAGTTGACTTAACAGCAGAGATAGTTGTTATATGGGCTTTAAGTCGACTTAATGGAGTCAATTTAGCGTTAATCCCTGTCTACACTGGCCTTAAGTCGATTTAAGTCAACCTAAAAGGAGGTGTTATTAAGTTGACTTAAGGAAATGCTTAAGTCAACTTAAGGAAAGCACAGTGTGGATGCGGCTTTGTTTAGGTCGACTTAAGCGTCCTTAAGTCGACCTAACTTGCCAGTGTAGATGCACCCATAGATATCAGTGTTTTTAAGGAGATCCTTATCTATGGAGCCAGAACTGTTATTCTAGTCATCCCCCAGTGAAATTAATTTTTGTATTAAGTTCTATGTAGGAAGATGATCTCAAGAAAATGCATTCTTACTTTTATTCAATGATAACCTACAAAGCGCCATTCTTTTTCTTAAGTGTCTTAGAACCTGGCTCATCGGTTCATGCAATTTTCATTCTTGAGTGAGAAAGCTTATATATGGGGACTAGAGTGACCTACATTCCTGGTTCTATAGCATCAGTTTTCCTATAATGTTTTGATATGGTGCCTTTCTCAGGAGGGAACTGGCAGTCGAATAAAGTATGGATCAGCACTAAGTAGTTACCCTTTTTGTGGCAATCAGCACTTTCAAATAGATGTGGCTGTTACTGGAAAAGGAGGAGGAAAAAATCCTAATTGTGGTTAATCTGGACAATGGGTGAAGTGTGTGAATCCATTTCAACTGTATATTATGATGAAAAAGCTGAACATTTTTTTCCCGTTGTGTTATATATTTGTGTTCATTTATAATATCCTTGAAAGCTCAGAAAGAATTGTATTTCAATTCCATTTTGGATGCAGTCAGCTTTGTTAGTGCAGATTTGTTTTATGAATACTTGGCTGCTAGCTTTGATTGCAATATCCAGGCCATTTTACTGTATTGCAGTCAAAACAAACAGATTATATATATATATGAAATGTTAGATAAAGTGTTGGGTCTCTTTTCTTTGACTGTGTCCCTTTCTAAAATGGATTGGAATAGTAATACTTCTAAAACTCTTTTATATGATGACAACTTCCAGAGAGGTAGCCGTGTCAGTCTACTCCAGCAAAACAAGAAGTCTAGTGGCACTTTTAAAGACTCACACATTTATCACCTGAGCTTTCGTGGCAGAAAATTCCATTTTATCGGATGCTTGAAGATGGAGAGCTACAGATGAATGGAAGGAAAATAAATACAGGGAAGTGTACAGATTCTTTGGGAGCAGTGAATCTGTGGATGTCCACTGAAACAGGGGCTGCGCACTCCAGGGAGAGGTTTGGGAGGTAGGGGTTTAGGACTTGGAATGTGCCTATCACTAACCTGTAGAGAGAGGACCTAGCATAGACCACTTGTATCACCCATGACCAGGAAAGTCCGGGAGTTGACCATTTGCAGGCACTGATGAAGCTTCCTCATGCTAAGGTCAGATTGTAGTGAGGTGTCTCACAACTCTGGGTCCCCCCAAGAAGCATCACAGGCAGGCTTGGTGCCAACCTGTCAAGACAGAACCCATGGCAGGCATGCCTGTGCCAGCAGAGCTTTTGAGATATAGGCAAGGAGGAGATGTGGTAAATAACCAACATGCAGGAGGGTTTTTGCCAGTGCTTTTTTCTTTTAAAAATAAAAAGTGCTGGTATGGTGGGAGGGGTGTCAGGACCCTCCACCACCGCCAATCCCCAGTGGCCTTTCCAAGCCCCGCCTTTCTCCCCCATGCTCTCTGGGCTCCTTCCCTGCTCCTCTTGCCCCCCCCCACTGGCTCCCCGTTCCTCTCGCCCCCTCTCCCCCGCACTGCTTCCCCACTCCTCTTGGCCCCCCCAGCCCCTTCCCCTGCCCTGCTGGTTCCCCGCTCCTCTTATCCCCCCTGGGCCCCTTCTCTGCTCCTCTCGGCCCTCCCCACCCCTGCCCCCACCTCAGGTTCCCTGACCCTTCTGGCCCCCTCCCCCCTTACTTGGCCAGAGCTGCAGGGGTGGCCAGAGTCGCTTCCTGCCAGGCTGCTCCCTCCTGGAGCCATGCCGCTGAGCATGCTCAGGGCGAGAGATTTGAAAAAGCTCCAGCCTGGCCACAGCTCCCAGGTGACTGCAGGCCAGATTCCAGTCCCTGGTGGGCCAGATTCTGGACCACGGCCACATGCCACTCCTGGCCCCTGCTGGCCCCACTGCCCAGCTGGGGGCTGGTGTCAGCAGGGGAAAGGAAACCTGCTCCTTTCCCTGCCCTGCTGACCCCGGCCCCCAGCTGGGCAGCGAGGCTAGCCAGGGAAAAATAGGTCCCTAGCCGAGAGTTAGGCATTGCGATGGTGCAGTGAAAATATAAATGCCTTCCTTGCTGTGGCCAGCTATGCCATTAGAAGCAGAGGCGTTCCTCCTACGGTGTTCTGTAACTCTTCTAGTTCAGTCAGAAGGGCACACCTAGCCAGGAAGATTTTCTTTTTTCATATAGCAACTTAAATAGCAACATTAAAAGCTAATGTGCAAATTTGTCATCCACTCTTTGCGTTCTGATGACAATGCATGAATCAGGGCTGTCCCTCTGGAGAAAGATTTTAAAGGGCATTGGAGGAAGATGGCAACCTTCACATGGTCTTTCCTTCTAAGTGTTTTGCCATGACCAGTGCCATGAACACTGCAACTGAGCAACGATTGATGGCCTTGTGGTCTAAAAAGCAACTCAACCTGGAAGCTATGAACTATAAAAAGTCCCTCAACTCTACTAGTAACAGCAAAGGCAAATCCGTTGGTGTATTCAGATTTTGTTGGTTTTGTTTTTCAAGAGGGCAGTTGATCTCTTTCTTTGATCTCTCCCCCGCCTCAGAAGCGAAAGAGCTAAAGCTGTGCAAACTGCTCTCTTTCCTCGGCCTGTGTGTCCATGCTGCTGTCTTCCAAGAGCAATGACATAAGGAAGGTTTGCCATATAGGAATATGACTGGTCTTGTTGCTGTCTGGATAATACATCCAGCCTTAGTCAGTACCTTTTGTATCTATGTATTTTTTTTAATGTGGGGGGAAGAAAATCCATGGTCATACGTATATACGGGATCCCAGCCTTGTTCTTCCTCCCTAATGCCACACATTTTAGAAGTAAACTGAAAATTGCAGCTAATAATCTCAAAAAGGGTGTAAATTTCACCCAAGAATGTGTTAACAGAAGTTGTGATCTAAGGATTCTCTTGTCCCTTCACTTAGATATGAATAACGCCAATGAAGAGCTACTTGGGAGTAAGGAGGGCGTAACGTGGTACATGTGGCTGGCTTACTCTTTAGGAGCCTGATCAGAAAAGCCCATACAATCTTTTCATTGGCTTACAAGGGCTTGTCATCAGGTGCACAGTAGTAAAAATGAACCTGGCCTTCCAGAAAAGAGGAATGGCTAGGCCCATGTCAAAAGTGGAGTAAAACAGTGCCACACCTGGGTAAAAAAGGGAGCACGTTAAAGTGGCTGAAAATCCTGTTGGTTTGACATATGACTTAGACCAGTGGTTTTCAACCACTGTGTCGGGACACAAAGGTGTGTCACGAAGAGCTGGGAGGTGTATCACAGAAAATTGGCAACTCAGCTTGGAACCCAGCTTGGGGCTCCTGCCGCTTGCTGCTCTCTGCTGCCCTCAATAGCCTGCTACACAACACAGGCAGCAGCCAGAGCCAGATGAGTAAAGGGACTTAAGGGCTGCAACCCAGAGATCCTGGGCTGGGGGTTGGAGGGCGCCACCTGCCCCACAAAAATAAACCTGGTCCTATCGAGCCAGGCCACCAGGACACCAGCCTGCACCGGCTTGACTCTGCCCCCACCCAGATCCTGGAATGCTGCATCCTCCTAAATGCCGTAGCCTCTGAAGCGCTCCCAGCCCAAGCACCAATGCCATCAGCAGATAGTAGTATATCACACAGGGGACATCATCTGTCTGGTGTGTCGCAACAGAAAAAAGGTTGAGAACCAATGACTTAGTCATTTGAATTCACCCAAATAGTCTATACTCAAAATGTTCTGGCAAAACCTCTTCAGATGGGCATGCTTTTAAGGCAGAGAAGCCCCAAACTTTAACAGCCATCCCGTTCCCTCCCTCCCCTCCCTGCCAAAGGCTCCCTGAACACACTTCACTGAGTCCTAGTGATACCACCATTACTCAGGGTATGTCTATACTCATGGTAGCAAAATTGCTGCTGTCAAGATTGATTTTTCTGGATCAAATGAGTGGTCAGTTAAGGTCCCATTCAGTCGATCTGAAAATCGACTTAATAAAACCGCCCCATCAGTGTAGCACAGTGAAGACGCCACAGTACAGGGGAGTTAGTACTTTGATAGGAGCTATGCAAGCTACTATACATAACTATATGTATAGTAATTCCCATCTACTGCCACTGAATTTTCTCAGAAGTATGGACTGGGCCTTACAAACTTGATTGACACCATATCAGCCAGTCATTATATGTTGGTAGAAGACATGTCCCAAGATAGGTGAGAGGGATCTGACTCTGAAATCATTTTTAGCATGACCTTCCTCTATGCTAAAATTTATATATTAGTGTGTGCTGGTGGAAGCAGCATGGATGCAATACTAAAAAGTCTTTTAGCGGCTGCACTTGGCAGCCAATTTATTGCTGGGTAGAATCCTGAGTTAGTAAATAAGGGGTAAATATTTTAGTGGTCGATTGACTGAGCATATTGGACTCCATCACTGATTTAATTTTCATTGCACTCCAGTAATAGCAAAATTACATGTTACTGCTGCACACAGCCAAGGAAAAAGAAGCAGCATATTTGCTAATACTGCTGTTAAAAAGTTATTTAGGGACTCTTTACATATTGGAAACTACATTTCACTGCAACATCACAGGTTTCACTGATTGGAAAGTCATACATTTCCCCTAACTCAAAATAAATAGGGAATCTTAATTTTGTGGCTTTTGAGAAATGCTGTCTAGGCACACTGCCCAGTCCTTTGTCTGATTACTTCACAAGAGAGCCAAGCAAAATGCCTTGACTATTTTAACAAATGAGTTACCAGAGCAAGCTCCGCATTTCAAAGGTTCGTTCAGTACATTTTCCACCAGTGAAAGACTTGTGTTTAAGGCACAAACCTGGGACTCAGGAGATGTTAGTTCAATTCCTGGCTCTGACACAGACTTCCTATGTGATATTTTTAGGCAAAATTTGGAAGTATGGAAGTTACACTCTGTGCCTCATTTTCCATTTGTTAAATAGGAATAGTAATAAGAATCTTGGTTAAGGTCTGTTGGTATTAAGTTCATACATGAATAATAAAGCACAAAACTGAGGTGCTTGGTCACAAATATATAGTTTGTGGGTGTGTCTCTGGGTTGCAATCTTGTAGGATCTTATTTATGAACCAAACTTTCATTAGCTAAATGTGGTGCTGCCTCTGCTCCTGCTGTTACAATGTCTAGTGTTTCATCTGTGCATGGCTGCTATGCATATGGTTTTTAAAAACTCTGATAGTTGTGAATTTGAAACCAAATTTTGATTTACCACTTCTCCGGAACGTTCATATAAGTGAAATGTGGTTCAGACATGTTTTCATGGAAAACAAATTGTGGATCTGTAACTAACATTCATTTTGTGACTAGACCAATGCTCACTGCAGTCACAGTAAGGAGATCCAAGGTCTACCTCCAATTCTGTTAATGACTTGCAGTGTGATATTGAGTAAATCGCCTTCCCCTCTCTATCTCTGTTTCCTGTCTGTCATGTTCATTTCTACTGTAAACACCTCAGGGCAGAGACTCTCAGGATGTGTTTGTGCACTGCCTAGCATAACAGTGCCTTGGTGGCAATTGTGGGTTGTAGATGCTAATGTAATAGAGCAAACAAGTACAGTAATTAAATTGGAGCAATGCCTACACACCCATCTGCAGATCTTATTTGTGTATAATGATAGATAAATACATCTATTCAGTAATTAGACTTCCAACTTCTGCCATAGAAAGACATTTGTGATACAGACAGTACTATTATGTTTTTTGGCACTAGTACCAGTTGACATCTCTCTTCTCTGCCAAGCACCAGCTTCCAAGTAAAGAAGTTAATGTTCTCTGTTTGTGCCACCTTCCCGTATTAAATTAGGGCCCAATTCTGCCTTACTCAGTTATAACAATACTTTATTCCACAAGTTCCAAAGGGGTAGCCATGTTAGTCTATTCCAGAAAAAAACAGAGTTTAAAGACTAACAGATTTATTTATCGCATGTGTTTTTGTGGGAGAAAATCCCACTTTGTCAGATGCTTTGAAGATGGGAAATTTACAGAATGGGAGGAAATTAAATGCAGGGGAGTGTATAACATAGGATCAGGTCATACTGTAACAGCAAATCAAAACAGATGTTGGGATTCAAACACTGGGGAACAGCACATAGAGGAAGGTGAGGTCAAATCACCTGTTCTAATGAGAGAAAAATCCGTAGTCCCTGTTTAACCCCAACCCAGTGTCTGACGAAGTGGGATTTTCTCCCATGAAAGCTCATGTGCTAAATAAATCTGTTAGTCTTTAAAAGTGCCAAAGGACTCTGTTTTTATTCCACAAGCCCAGTTTATTATTAGCATTGTGGTATTGCTGGTTCCCACCCTGAGAAAACAGCCAAATACTTCATTGCATGCCAAATAAAGAGCCTCCTTTTCTGAACACTTTTTCAAAATGTATAAAATACTTTTTATTTAAAAAAGAAACCTTCCTAAATTCTTAATGTAGAGTGTAAACCAAAAGGAAGTCAATAATCCCTGATGCTCTTTCTATTATTAGAGGTTAGGCTAGAAAATAAAATGGACAAAATTGTAAAGCACTCCAAACTGTCCAAAAGTGGGAATGACTTTTCCAATCACCAGGTCAATACTTGCCTACAGATGCTAACCTTGCGATGCTAATTATGGCATCAATCATGAATGGCTTATCCAATAACAAGATTTGATGGTTGGGTGTAGAAGATGCTGAATTGCCACCATTACTTATCCCTATTAGTCTTTCCTTGCAAGTCCCCTACCCAGTTTTCTGTGTCAAACTGTCAGTTTAAAAAAAAAAAAAAAAGAATGATTATATTTATTTTTTCCTTGTCGTCTTATTGTATTTCATGTACTTTAAATGCTTGCATTACTTATTAGAGTGGGAGAGCACATTCTCTTTTGCTCAAAATCTTCAATCAAAACACCTCAGACTACAGTCCCATTGGAACAATACTATTCTGATCTCTGTTTCTTTTCCTATCCTATCTAGATTCTTCTCAGCTCATATGTGGCTACCTTCCCTCTACTGCCCCTTTATCCATTCACCTCCCGGCTCTACCTCATAGCATCACTCCTGTTTCTGCCTTGCAGCTTCCCACAGCCCATCTCTCTTGCTCTTCTTAGTCAACACGTTCTTGAACTTGCTCGCATTTAAACCTCTCCCATATTGTTCTGGCCTCTCAGCCAAACACACACTCCCCATCCTTCAGATTGCTCATCCTTCTCTCCTTCCCTCTGCATCTAGCATTTGCTCTGCCACCTCCTCTCACTCACCCCACCTTTTGTCTGTCACTGTATATATATCCTGTTTGAAAATTGCTCCCTTACGTCCATGCCATCCTGCCATCCTCTCAATACCCACCTACTCTTGCTCTACCAGCTACCTTCTTGGAATCTCAGATGAAATTCTAATTTTAACAATAACCAGAGGGGTAGCCGTGTTAGTCTATGTACAGCAAAAACAACGAAAGTCCTGTGGCACCTAACAGATTTCTTCAGGTGTAAGCTTTTGTGGGCTCCAACCCACTTCGTCTAATGAAGTGGATTGGAGCCCACAAAAGCTTATGCCTGAAGAATTTTGTTAGTCTTTAAGTTGCCACAGGACTCTCATTTTTAATTTTAACAAAGCCATTCTGGAATGATGTAGTTAATGCTTGTTGTGAAACTTGGTGACCTCTTTTAAAGTATGTCTACACTAGAACCATAGGTTCACTGAAGGACGCTTAAGTCGACCTACAGAATGCCGCGTTCACACCTGGCTATCATTAAATTGACTTAATAACTACCACTCTTTAGGTTGACTTAACGCTTAATTCGACCTGTTAACTCAACCTAAAGCCGGTGTGGATGCGCTAGGTAGACCTAATTCCCTAAGTTGACCTAAGGGGGATGGGTTGGGGAGAAGGGAGCCGTGGCTCCCCCAGAAGAAGGGAGCCACAGTTCGCCTGTCCTGGTGAGCTGTGGCTCCCTTCTCCCCCAGGAGCCGCGGCTCTCCCCATCGACCTAGGACCTGTGTGTGTGGACACAGGCAGTCGACTTAAGTTTCTAATGTAGACTATCTAAGTTGACTTAACAAGGTTGACTTTAAGTCGACTTAAGTCGAATTAACAGAGTCGACTTAGCTTTTCAGGTGTAGAAATACCCTTAGGGTTTGTCTGCGCTGGCAAGTTAGGTCGACTTAAGGACGCTTAAGTCGACCTAAACAAAGCGGTGTCCATACTAGGCTTTTCTTAAGTCAACGTGAGCATTTCCTTAAGTCAACTTAAGGAAAGCTTAAGTCAACTTAATAACACCTTCTTTTAGGTCAACTTAAGCCTTAAATTGACTCCTTAAGTCAACTTAAGGCCAGTGTAGATAGAGATTAACACTAAATCGACTTTATTAAGTCGACTTAAAGCCAATATAATGGCTATCTCTGTTTTTAAGTCGACATAACAAAGTCGACTTAAAGTGTAGCCAATTTGTTAAGTCGAACTAACAAGGTCAACTTTAAGTTGATTTAAAGTCGACTTGACAGAGTCGACTTAACTTTGTTAAGTGTAGACACAGCCTTAGAGACTGAAATACTCTATTTAGCCACAGAACAGGTACATGATGGGTAGCTCTTCTTCAGATGTCTACATATCACTTTGCAACAGGCACCAAATTTGGATGTTTTTTTAAAGGATATGGTCTAGGACTTACTCTGGAGAAGTTTTGTGTGTTCTACAGGAGGTCAGCTTAGATCACTGGTTCTCAATCTTTCTGTATTGGCAACCCCTTTCACACAACAAACCTCCAAGTGTGGACTCCCCATCACAGAGGCAGCCAGGGCTGTCATGCAATATGGCCAGTGCTTTTTTGGTTTTTTTAAATGATGCGGTACTTGACCAGTGACCAGGTGCCGCCACCAGTGGCTGCAGGAACTGGGGCCATAACGCTGTGAAGAAAAGATGCTGGTACTCAGTACCCCTGAGTACCAGCACAAAAAAAGCCCTGAATATGGCATTACAAAGGGACTTATGGTCAATTGTGCAGTGGTATCGCTTTATGGAACAGGGAGATAATGCATGTCTCGTACAATTACACCTCGATTATTGTGTTCAGTCCTTAATACCTCAGAATTACTAAGCTACTAAGAAACTGGAGGGAGTTCAGAAAAAGAAAGAGATGTTATTAGGACACTGGTGAAATCTGCTTATGAGCAAAGACTGAAAGCTAAATATGTAGACCTTGGGGGGAAAAAGGAATTAAGGTCCTGATTCTGCAATGAGTTTTGACTGTATGGTCCTGGAGCCTCCATGGACTTTCCTTTGGCCCTGAAGAATTATTCCATAATCCATAAATATTTGAAGGAGGAAAAGGCACTATTAAACATGACACTTAGGTGTATAACTAGGAATAATGGGTGCATATTAGGCTAACTATCATGAACCTCCTCCTGATCAATATCTGTGAAATAATATTTCACTATAGGGAAAGCTTCATTACAAATATATACACTCAAAAATATCAAAATTTGCCTTTTCTTAGAAATCAAAATTTGATTTTTTTTTCTGTTTCTTCACTGGAAAATGAAAAACATCTATTTCCCCCCACAATGAACAAAAAAAGAGGTAAAGAGGAAATCATATTTTTGGTCAAAGAATTTTTTTTGTTTTATTATGAAATATTTCATGAAAAATACTTACCATTATCTGAGCAGTATTTCTTTTGACTATTAAAATTAGAGTGTACCTCAACATTAGAGACTATAATTTTGAAGAGTCCTTCAGTAACAGGAAGACAGGTAAATTCTTTCCCTATGAGCACTTTGGAGCAGGGACAGTATCTTGGTACAAGGCTTGCAGGTCTCAAAGTATGAAATTCTGGTCCTGATTAAGGCCTCTGAATGATATTAAATAATAGTCTTTGATTCTGTACACTCTGATGGTGGTTCTTGGGACATGGACACTTCTTCAATGAGAACCAAAACTGAAACAAAGAATTAATTTCACGTAAACAACTGAACAGCCACTAGACTTGACTTTTACCCAGGATAACATTACAGTCTCCAAACTCTCATGGTTTTTTTACTTTTTTTTTTTTTTTTTGGTTGAACTTGTCCCATTTGAGACATGTGGATTAAAATGTAATTCTTTGAATGGCGAGATGCTAAAAATATACTGAAAGGAGATATAAAAGGTGTAAAATAAGCTGTGAAATGATTGTGCATTAAATCATTAAATGTAAATATAAAGGAGATCTTGTAGCGATGGTTCAGAGATTGAACAAAACCACAAGGGCTTAGAACCTGATGAAAAATATATATAATACATACATTTAGAGAAAGGAGCCTGAGGCAAGAGTTACGTATGCACAACAAGCCTACAGTACTTCGGTTCTTTACTGATTTTACTGTTCCATTATTAATGAAGTGTGTGTGTAAGGCAAGTCTTTTCATACAGAACAATGGGTTCGAAGCAAACTGGCAGAGGGATGTGTTGTAATGTGGGATTACCAGAATAGTACTTTATACATCTGAAAGTTTGAACCAAAATATGAAAATGTGAATAGCTCCAACCTTTACAAATAATAAAAAGAACCCAAACTTCTAGGCTGGGAAAAATCAAATTTCCCACTAAAAGAAGAATTGCTATATGGGCAAATAAAGACTTTGGACCTAAACTCATAGGCTATGTCTACACTGGCAAGTTAGTTCGAATTAAGGAGGCTTAATTCGAACTAACTAAAGCCATGGCTACACTAGGCTTTAGTTAGTTCAAATTAAGGGCTTCCTTAATTCGAACTAATAAGTTTGAATAGGGTATTCGAACTAAGGGGTTAATTTGAACTAACTAGTTTGAATTAACCGATGTGGCCATGTTAAATCGAACTAATTTCTTAGTTCAAATTAACCGGCCATTGAAATGAATGGGGATCGCTAATTCGAACTAAGCAAGTGCTTGCTTAGTTCGAACTAACATTCCAAAGTGGCCATGCTAATTCGAATTAAGGTAATTCGAACTAACTAAAATTAGTTCAAATTAGTTAGTTCGAACTAACTAATTCAAACTAATTTTAGCAAGTGTAGACATAGCCATAGACTCTAATGTCAGAACTGAGTCCTATAGATTTATAGATTTTAAGATCAGCAGGGACCAGTATGATCATCTAGTTTGACTTCCTGCACAATGCAGACCAGAGAACCTCACCCATCTCTTCTTGCACTAAATCTCTAACCAATGACTAAGTTAGTAAAGTCCTCAAATCATGATTTAAAAACTTTAAGGTACAGAGAATTCCCACCATGCCCCATGCTACAGAGGAAGGTGAAAAAGCCCCAGAGGCTTTGCCAATCTGCCCTGGGGAAAAATTCCTTCGGCATCCCAATATAGTTAAACCCTAAGTATGTGGGCAAGATTTATCAGTCAAACAGCCAAGAAAGAATTCTCTGTAATAACTCGGAACCCACCCCATTGATCATCCCATTGGCATATTTCTGACCTGCTGGAAGAGAACAATGGAAGAGGACAGGGGCAGAGATTAGTCTTGGTAGCTTTTACCTACCAGTCCGAGGGAAAGATGAAGTGGGGCTGAATGGGAATGGAGCAAGGGAAATTTGGCTACCTTTGGCATAGACCCTCATTTTAATGTAAATTAAAGGAAAAATATACCTATACACACAAATCCATGTGAGGCTGAGCTGGAGGAGCTCATGGGAGGAAGATGTCAGTCAGCACACATACTGTGAAATGAAGACTTTAAAATGCTGATCTCAGAAGTGTTTGGTCTAGAACTTAAAGGGCACGGTCCCAGGAGGAGGGATGTGGAAACCCAGATCTAAAAGAGTCAACTTGCAGGGTGGGGAGGCTATGATTTGAAGCACACAGTTCCAGGAAGGAAGGCTGTGGAAAAACCCTGAATCTATGGGTGGGTGAACAGAGGTTCAGTTTGGGAGCTGGACAATATGGCCATGTCTACACTTGTAAAGTGAAGTCAACTCTGTTAAGTCGACTTAACAAGGTCACCTTTAAGTCAACTTAAAGTCAACCTTGTTAAGTCTACTTAACAGTAGACATAACCATCCACACTGACTTTGTCAACTTAATAAGGTCGACTTAGCGCTATTCCCCATCCACACTGGCTTTAAGTCAACTTAAGAAGTTGACTTAAGGCTTAAGTTGACCTTCAGAGGTGGTGTTATTAAGTCAACTTAAGGAAGCGCTTAAGTAGACTTAATAAAAGCCCAGTGTGGACACGGCTTTGTGTAGGTCAACTTAAGCATCCTTAAGTCAGCCTAGGTTGCCATTGTAGATGCACCCTCTATGTTTAATAAATTAGACTTCTGGGTGGGAGTGGGGCATATCATTTTAAAGACTTTTTCAGGGAGTGGATTATTTCTTGGAACTGAGACAGGATTGCTGCAGAGCTACCCGATGCCAGGATGGGATGCTCTGAAAGCAATGACCCTTGTAACGAGCAACTTCTTACAGCATACATTGCCTCACATGAGTGTTTTGTTTTCTGTTGTTCCATGGCTTAGCTTGAACTCTTGGGTCCATTTGTTGATTCAGAAGGGTTGTATGATCATATTAGGATGTGTTTGGGAATACTGTAATACTTCCATAATGCTTTTTGTATTTTCTACTTTTTAATATCGGCCCATAGATGTTCATTCAAAACAATCAAAAATTAGATTAGGCATTTCTATGAATACAGCTGGCTTCTGTGGTTACAATCTCCAGTTTTGAACTTTACAAGAGAGATCAGTCATTCATGCGTCAAGTCACAATCTGGTTACCAGTTGGGACAAAGAAATAACTTATCACGCACATTGCATAACTGAACCAGTGCATTACAAGAAAAGGAAGAATCTCCTTTGGCTACAGGGGATGCCAGCCTGGCTGCCTACATTGCATTTTCAGTTTGGCAAAATAAGATTACCACAGTAATAATTAGCCAATTCTTTAAGTTTTTACTTAGCTTGTAGTCAGTCCTTACTGTGGCAACACCCTCTGAAGTCAGAAGAAGTGAAGTCACTGAAGTCATGTAGAGGTGCCTGAGTACTGAATGACAGCAGCACTGAGCCTCTGCTTCTTTGGTTTTTATGGTTCACTCTTCTATTAAAAATTCCTGTACTATTAAAAAAAAACAACAACCAAACAAACAAAAAAAAGAACCCAAACACCACACAGATCCCTGTGACACTTTTAAAGACTAACAAATGTATTTATTTCATGAGCTTTCATGGGAGAAAATCCCACTGTGTCTTCAAGCATCGGACAAAGTGGGATTTTCTCCCATGCAACCTCATGCAATAAATAAATGTGTTAGTCTTTAAAAGTGCCACAAGATTCCTTGTTTGTTTTGCTGAATTAGACTAACATGGCTACCCCTTTGGATACTGTACTCTACTTTAGCTGGGCGATATTTCTACATTATTTTTATTTGGGTTTTGGAAATTATTTTAAGAGGGCTGACTCTTTAAACTGTTTCAGCTGCAGAAAGATATTTTTTCTCTAATTCCCCTTTCTGTTTTTTATGATTTGGTCAGGTGGTGTTGATCGAGTACTTAGCTTCACATTATGGGTGGGAAAATACTCTCAGATAAGAGCAGAACTGACTCAAAGATTTGCCATAATGAGAAAAAAAAATGTGTATGAATCATGCTTTGGAAAATAATAGTTAACTTTTAAAAATCTTTAGTTTTCAGTTGAATGTCTTTTTTTTATTATTTCTTGGGACTGGAAGCAGACATGCAAAAACTGAAAGAAAGTTTGTATTTCTAGTCCCAAAATAAACTGTAAGGATTTGACATCTTGAAGTTTGTTTCTGAATGGATATTCATTATTCAATTTTGTAGGAGTTGAATTTTGTTTGCTTCTTCAAATGGAATTGAATTCAAACCTTTCCAAGTTCAGTCTCTCCTAGCACCAGCCACTTCATAATGGGTTTTGTTAATGACCCCATGGGATCTCAAAACTCTGTCAGAAGAACTGATTGATGTTCCGAAAATGAAACAAGTTGAGTGTATTTGTTGAACACCAGTCACAAGTAAGGAGAGACCTGGAAGATGAGAAGAGAGGATTATATATATAGACTCTCCAGAAGAAGCCTGGGTGGCATTTTGGATTTTCTGTTATGTGAGCTAGGCATACAAAGCAGCAATAAGTAGTGTGAAGTTGGATGAGCAACGAATTGATCCATGACTTGTTTGTAATAGTAGCACAAAGTGAGCAGGAACTCTTGTGTTTGGATTACAGATGGAAGCCTAAACTTTCTGCAGTTTATATCTTTGTGGTTAAAGCAAACATCTATTTTGTTTCCCTCTATCACACTTTGACGCCTGGTTGGGCAGCCTTTGATGCTGCTCTGGACTTCTTTTTTTTTTAATTTAGAGCGTTGTTTTTGCCTGGCTGAACATCAGACTCTTTTGCTGCTGCTGTGGGTAATCTTTACTTAGAATTCCCAGGTGATTAACTTTCACTGACTCTAGCTGATTTCACTGACTGCATGGATGTTCTATTTTACAGCTGATAAGAGGAGCATGATCCAACCCTGTATTTTGGTTATGGGAATGTATAAACCCTTTGGTCAATGAGATAGAGAGGATTTTTAAATGCTATTTAGATTTTTATATGTGACCCTTGAATAAGAGGTGTTACTTGTAATCTGTACTGAGTATCAGGCAGCACGTAGTTACATTGCCCTATAAGTAGAGAGGAGACCAAACTCTGACTACTGCCCCTTCGCTCTGCGGAAAGGTAACCTGTACTAGTCTTTTCCCTTGAAGGATAGGCCTATTCCCTGCCCACCTGTTCAGGAAGGGGAGAAACAGCTCCAGTGAATTTACTTGTGATGCAGGTTCCCAGGGGTTAAAGTAAGGGGAATGCACCGGAACACATTTCCGGGGCCCAGAAATTTGAGGGGCCAGAGTTCCGGGGCCCCTAAAAATAGAAAAATCTGGCAGAACGCATGCTCTGCCCTGCCCTGCCCTGGCTGTTGGCAGGTCCTACGCCCCACCGTTGTTAATCACAATACTTATTGTGTTATGCAGTGTTTGCTAGCTTGTGCCAATAATTGCTGTAGACGTAAACGCCGTATAAAATTATAAATATTTTTATGGAGCGATAACCGATGCACATGGTACTGAGAAGTGGTTGCAAATGCCTACCTGGAGGTTCCCCCACATGTGGGAGTAAAGGTATTACAGTCCCTTAGACCACTGTTCAGGTACACAGGTAGTTTCACAGTTGAGCCCTTAATATTTCATATAAAAACAAACAGAGTCCTGTGGCACTTTTAAAGACAAACGGATTTAAATCTGACAACAGAGTCTTGTGGCACTTTTAAAGACTAACAAATTTATTAATCGCATGAGCTTTCGTGGGAGAAAATCCCACTTCGTCAGACGCTTTGAAGATAGGAAAGTTACAGAGTGGGAGGAAATTAAATGCAGGGAAGTGTATGACATAGCATCAGGTCAGGCTGTAACAGCAAATCAAAATAGGTGTTAGGATTCAAAACACTGGGGAACAGCACATAGAGGAGGGGGAGGTCAATTCACTTGATGTAATGCGAGAAAAATCCATAGTCCCTGTTTAACCCCAAGACAACTGAGTCAAATTTGCATATAAATTCGAGTTCTGCAGACGCTCTTTGAAGCTGTGATTTGTTATTCATCTGTTTCAACACAGCTATTAACAAGTCGTTGAGGGAGTGAGCAGGGAGATTAAAGTGTTCCCCTACAGGTTTTGCAGTGTTGCAATTTCTGATGTCAGATTTGTGTCCATTGATACTTTGGCGCAGAGACTGTCCTATCTTCAAAGCGTCTGACGAAGTGGGATTTTCTCCCACGAAAGCTCATGCGATTAATAAATCTGTTAGTCTTTAAAAGTGCCACAAGACTCTGTTGTCTTTCTACAATAGACTAACACGGCTACCCCTTTGGGATTTAAATCTGTTAGTCTTTAAAAGTGCCACAGGACTCTGTTTTTCTGCAATAAGCTAACATGGCTATCCCTTTGGAATTTAATATTTCATATGTTATGCCTGTCATCTGTTATGACCCTTGCAAATTAGATGCAGGTTTGCATCACTTTTTCCCACTTAATTCGGTAGCTTTCTGGGTCTTTTTTTACCTATGGGTCTATTAATTCTGTAACTTTAAAGTCTAACTGGTGATGAGAGAATGTGCATAATCCAGGTTTTAAGTCTTTTTGTCCATCTACAGAGTGTATGGTCTGAGGTTTTCTGTTCTATGAATTTAGTCCATGTGATACAAGAGAAAATGCACGTCTGGTATCTTTTGATAATTACAGGTTCTCAGCAGATACTGAATGCCTTTTCTGATCAGGCATTTAGGCCCTAATCTGGTAATTCATTGCCTACAGATTGGTTACAGTGGAATGCCACATGGATGCGGCCGTCTGTCTCCATGCAATGAATTGCAAAATTGGGACCTCAGTTATTACTGGACACTTTCTTGTTCTTCTGACTATGGACTATGATAGGAATAGCCTGGGTTGAATGGCCTAAAAGTAGGTTAGGATTCCTCCACAATTATCATGGAGCCTGGGTCACCAGAGGTCTCCTAATGGACTCATGCTTGCTTAGCTTTGGCAGAAACCAGCTAGGGAGGATTGGAGCTGGGCTGATGGATCTCCTGCTGTACAAATCCACTGACTGCTGCCCTCACCAACTGTGGAGACAGGAGCTGTGGGAGCTGCTGTAGCGCTGAGGCTGAAGTTGTTCTGTAACTCTGCTATCAGCAGCCTAGAGGTGACAATTTCTTCCTGTTCCTTGTCCCTGGGGCACCTACATGGCTCAGGCCAGTTATACATATTGTACACTTGGGGAAGGATTTGTCCCTTGATATCCTGGGCTCATTCTATGTGCAAGTATTAACTTAAATGAAGCTTTATTTCCAGCCTGCAGCTTATACTTAGCTGTAGCTTGCCTCTTGGGTATCTCTTTATTTTCCTCAAACTCACTCAAATCTTTGAATGTTTGCCAACGTGGGCCCAGTGGAATCCCTTGCTTTAGAAGATTTGGTTTGCTGATTCTGTCTGGTCTTAAACATAAATTCCGATCTTATTTATTTACTTTTTTGTGATTGAATTCCTGTGCCTATAACGTGCCTTTTCATCCTTACAATTTCCTAACTTTTTTATTTAAAGATTAGGAAATTGAAAAAGTATTTATTTATTTATTTTTGCTAGATTTCAAACATGGATTAAATTATTATATGCAGTAACCATTTTGAAAGTTCACATCCAAAATATGTTTTATAACAACTTATTTTCCTCTCTCCTTTATGTGCACAGGTTTATTATTCTGAGGTGCCTCCTCATGACTCCTGGGCTTCTGCCACATTTTTAATTTTGGAAGTTGAGGATTGACATGTGTATTTGGGAGAGAGAGGGGGAGGGAGAGTGCATAAAAGTGCATGGATTTTGAAAAACATCTGAAGAAAAAAGTAGATTTTTTTTTTCAAAATAGAAAGGGAGGGAGCTAATTTAGTTTAGTTAAAATTAATGATTTAAGATCGAGGTGATTTGTGATATATGTAGGAATTAAGTTGTGCTTTTTTATTTTCTTTGTCTTGAACTTTTAAGCTTCCAAGAATCTGCTGTCTGTAGAGGTGGCTGTTTTGAGAGGCAAACTGGAGACAATATATTATTCACACTGGAATCTCCTGTGATGATCTACCTTAATTCCTTCTTAGTTTGTTGTTTAGTCTGATAGAGAGAAAAGTAAGTGACTTTGGAGGAATCTGATTACATTTTGTACATTCGAAAAAGAACAAAATTAGACCGCAATTGGAATTGATATTCCAAAAAAAAAAAAAGTTCTGAATTTCCCTTAATTATTTGAAGTTAGATAAAGCAAAAGCAGAAAGTCTTTTACAAGTCTAGATCTCTAAAATTACAGGGTCTCAATAACAATACAATGAATGCTTAGTGCAAAATCATACTGATCTTGATAGTCTGTATGATTAGTAAATTGCCACCCGACGGTGAAATTGCATTTAGTACAAGATGTAGGATTCTCAGTCTTTAAGCCACTTGAACCACCAGTTACCCCATGGAAAAAAGCTGATCCTTTTTGCAGAAAGTAATAGCTGCATAGAGTACTTTAAAGGCAAATCCTGGCTACACAATGGTAACAAAAGGGTTGGAGCTGGCTTCCAAAAAATAAGAATAGACATATGTCCATGCAATCTGCTTTATTGTAACTTTCACTGTTTGAATTGTGCAAAGTCATTCTAGTATCTTTTGCATAGCTGAAAAGTATGAAAATGACACATTAAAATGTGGCAGATTCAGCATTACTGTAGCTGTCTTGAAAGATATTCTTTTAACCCTCTTTTTTGTTATAACTGAAAATTGGACATCCTCTGATTATCATACACCCTCCACAGTATCCTGTGTAAAGCATCACAGTAACCCAGTTGCAAAGTATACTCTTTTATACAACGTTGAATACAGTTATATCTGTGCTTTGGTAACTATAATGAACGGGTACATTCAGTCAAGATACAAAGGGGTAGCCGTGTTAGTCTATTGCGGAGAAACAAGCAGAGTCCTGTGGAACTTTTAAAGACTAACAGGTTTATTTATCACATGAGCTTTCGTGGGAGCAAATCCCACTGGGTCAGACGTGAAACTCTCATTCACAAATCAGGGATTTAAGATACTAATATAACTGTCTCTTCTTCCCTGATGACCTGGGAGCAAGCAATGCTCACCTCTTGCCTGGATACCTGATGTCCTGTAGGATACTTGAGATCCTGGGCAGCGACCTGTGGTGGTATTGGATAGGTGAGAATCTTATATCCAACTATTTATAGCAGCTCGCTGTTCATAGGAAGAATAACTGTTGGTGTTACCTCCATATGGCACACACTGTATACAGGGGTGGTTTCAGTGAATATGGGGCCCTCGGCAAAAGGGATCTCAATCCTTGATTTCCTCCTCTCCCCGCCAGCCTCGTGGGGCCCCTGCCTCCTCCCCTTGGGCCCTGGTGCCTTTCCCCTTACTAGCCCCTCACCACTCCCCCAAGCCTGCACTTGACCCTGGCATTTTTCCTCAGGCCGACGCCTGCCTCCCTGGCCTCCCCACCCTCCATATGCCCCCCCCCAAAGGTCGGCTTCCAGTCTGACCGCATTGCTGGCCCCCTGCCGCCTCCCCCTCTCAGTTCTCATCAGGTCCACCACCCCGTGTGCTTCCCCTACACCCTCCCTACCACCAGGCTTCCCTAACTCACCTGCAGCTCCTGGCCCAGCTTTTCCTTCCATGACTGGCTGGCCCAGGAGATTTAAAACAGCCAGCCAGCCAGCACGGGGCCCACCCCAGTGTGGGGGCACTCCCCTAGCATGAGGCCTGGGGCACTTGCCCTGCCTGCCTGATAGCTAAGACCATCCATGAATGTATACACCTGTTAGAGTATCTTGATAGCTTCCATGAACAACTCTGGCCTAAACCATGCAAAAGGCATAACAGATAAGGGCACATGATTACTTATTGCTCTAAAGAAAGCATTAAACCCTCAAGTGGCACTAGGAACAGCTTTACTGAGAAATAATATAACAAAATACAGTAGAGTACCTACAGTAATGACTATGACAAGTCAGTAGGTGGCATTGCCACAGTTCTGCTAAAGGTAAAACATTAAAGTAAATTAATCACTGTTCACTACAACAGAGGCTTATGTTAGAAAGCAAAAACTTAAACCTACTCAAGAACATTCATCATTGACATTATACAAACTCAACTCTTCACAGTGTGCACATTCCCCCATAGTTTTGAAATCCTAAATGCTTTCTTGGATGAAGTGTTTGATGAACAGGAGATCCAGGGCAGCATTAGGTATCTCTGAATCAGCAAGAGACAGTCCAGATAACAGGAGTGAGACACTTGTATATAGGCCAGGGTTACACTAACACAGTGATAGCTGGTAATAAACCCTGTTATAAAACAGTCACCAGCTCTAAGCAGACAGTGGATTTTGTTAACAAACTTCCTATGTACCTCAGCTAGCCCCCTGTGAAGCGACACAGTTCCTAGCAAGAGCGCTTTTACACCAGATCATCCAGGAGACCAACAAGGATTCCCCAGATAAAGAGAATAGTCTCTGGGTCCTCACAATCTCTGTAATTGCCTATGAATGCAGCCCAGAATCTGCCAGAGATCAGCACTTTCTTGCTACAGTTTCCAGTGGCTTGTTTCTGAGAAAGAGTAAGTGGGCTGAATCTTAGTGAAATAGGTATGCAGGTACAGCATGACTATAGTACTGGTCATGAGGTCTCATCAGGGATGGCTTCACACAGTGGAGTCTCCCAGATCTCTGGATCTGACTGTACTGTAAACTAGCTGTCTGCAGACTGCCTGTTGCTAGTCCAAGATCTCACGCTTCCCTTCGCCGATCAGCCATCTCCTTTCTGTGTCTCTGCCTATCAGCACAGTCCATGTAGTGTCGAGAATACTCCGAATCAATAAACTTGAATGTGATCATGAAACTTTACTTTATTCAGAATACAAGAGCGCTCACGGGAAGAGAACAAAGGAAATCTCCGCTCCAATGACATCGGGCGGTATCCTTTACAGACCCTCAGAATACATTAGACAGGAAAGAGCTACAGCTTCTTATTGGTTCAGCTACGATCCACCCTTATTTAGAAGGAGCAAGGGCAAAATAACAGAGACAGAAACAGGCAACTAGTTCTGACTGGATAGCACTAGCTTTCAAGGCTATGTAGTTCTTAGAAACAGCAGCAGTCATTATCAGTGCTCCCTGGCTGCATTCTTCTGCAGTAGGAACTCTTGACTTTCCACTTCTGCCAGACACAGGATCAGAGCAAAAAAAAGTTCAAAATATCCCGCCCCAGGAGGGCACCAAACACTGCATATTGTGAGTTGTAGTCCTTGTGGGGTAGAGCCCATCCGATTCAATTGGAAATGCTGTAATTGTCCTTTAGAAGCAACAGGCTATACACAGAGGCCTACTCTGACAAGTTTTGAAGGTCTGTATTGAAACAGAAATTAGATCTCATGTTGCTTCATTTCCTCATCCATTTTTACCCTGTGACATGCAGCCTTTAAGCATCCCCTTATAATCATTATTCATCTCCATTAGCTACTCCACGGCAGATTGAACCTTGTCCTGGGACATGACTCACAAAGTGAGCCATCTTCCCAACTTACCCATTCTAAGACAAAACACAGATTGTCTCTTCAGTTATAATCAGTCAGTTGAAATTGATGGTATTAAATGAGTTAAATTTGTGTAGCTGAGTGGAGAATGTTGCCTTGAAATTTACCTATGTGCTTAGGAGATGTTAAGAAAAATTTTGGTTCTAAGCATTCCTCCCTTCCTGATTCCAAGAAACAGAGACTGAGCTTATCAATCCAATATTTCTCACAGCCTTAGCTGTCATCAGGAAACCAAGGCATAAGAGACCTAAAATAAAGCTCTGGGCTTGACTATGTTTATCATTTTAACATGGCACTTATATATTCTGGTGAATTTAAGGATAATTAAAATTATATGCCTTAAATTTCTTGGCATTTAAAGAGAAACATATTATTTTAGACATATGAGCCTCAGTTTTTTCTTGTACACTTTTGCAGACGTAAAGGCTGTGGCAGTGCAATGGAGGAGAAAGCATGGCATAAGGGCTCCATATATAGGTATATTTTCAAAATGGACTTTATATCTACTGATGAAATCATATACAGTCCTTGCCAAAAAAAACAAACAAACAAACTAAAAAACCAACCCAACAAACACACACACAAAAGCCACCTCCCCCCTGAAACAAAACCCAAAATCAAACCAAAAGACAGGTATCTTCTAATTCTGTTCCTTGTGTATCTCTGCCTCCACACTTAGGTCAAAGAGTCAATAATGGACAGTATAATGGCTAAGACAACTTTTGTAAATTTCATTTGAATTGAGTATATAATGAAATAATGGCCAGTATTGTGGCTGAGACTTTTCTGTATATTTCATTTGAATTGAGTATATTGTGAAATATGCATCTGGCCAATATGTCTTTTCTATAGGAACCTACTTCTGAACTTCTGTTCTCTGGCCGTGCATTCTTCTGTCCAAGAGAACTTGTCTAGCTTTATTGTTTCTGAGGTACGACTTCTTATAAGACAACTGTTGCAGTGGCTACTGGCTAGAAAATTAACCAGGTAACTCTGTCCCCTTGTCTCTCTCGCTCTCACACATCAGATTAGAAGATGACTTATCTATGAATCTCTGTCTGCAGCCTCACAGTCTGTTAAATGTCAGCTAGTGAAAAAATTCAGCAATTGTTCCTGCTGCTCATTCATCTGATAATACATTTTCCTGTTATTTTTTCTCCATGGAGGGCATACAATTACTGTCTGTGTAATTTATAATTACACATGGTAGGTATAATGTATATGATTCTTTGCTGTCTGTAGTGCAAGGCTCTTGAGGTGTCTAAGTAACCTAATTGCCCCATGGGGATAATTCTTATCTGCACAAACTCATTTTTTCCCCAACTGGTGTGGTTGTGGGACAAAAAGCAAAATAGAATTAATGGCTTTCGAGCTGATATGGTGATAAATATTGGCAGTAAAGTGATTTACTGCATGTCTGCTAGGGCTTTTCATGGGCCTAAAGGCATTTATATACTTACGGCTTCATCCTGATCTCAGTTCCTGACGTCGCTTTTACCATATCAGTAGCTTTCTTAATATTAAAACCAAAAGTCACTGGCTCTCCGCAGTGACATGGGCTTTGTTAACTGTTCAGGTGTCTGGATTCTTTAAATGTCATTGTATATTATTTTAGATCCTATTTTAGTTTAATTTTTTTTAAAAAGTTATTCCCCTGGAAGTCACAAGAGAGGTAAGGGATTTGTTCTCCTTCACCATGCAGGCTATAATTCACAGTAGTCTAAATGAGAGTGTCATATGCATATTACAAGGAAAATTGGCCCCCATTTAATATGTACCTGTCTGCTCTAGACTGAGAGTTAACAACTATGGGCAATGATCTTGCATAGGTATGATCTTGCTGTTAAGATACTGGACTGGCATTCCTTTGATCTATGTCTGATTTGCAGCTCTGCAACAGACTTACTTTGTGACCTTGGGCATGTAACTTAGGGCAAGATTTTGAAAGGCATTCAGGCACCTAGAGATGCAGAGTTAGGAATTGATGCTGTGCATCACAAGAACTAACTTTTTAAGTGCCTAAAAAAAAAATCATTGTAATACACAAAATCTCAGTTAGGTGCCTAAGCTCCTATACAATGAATGGCTTCGTCTTGTCCCCATTTCTGTTCATACTAGTAATTAATTACACACTAAAGCAATGTGAAAATGATAAGTACAGTTTAAAGTGGAAGGCCTCATGACTATTTGACTTTGCTGATGACATCAGCCTTTTCCATGAAGATGTCAAGGAGTTCCAAGCATGCACAAATTAGAAAGAAATAGGAGAAGATAGGTCTGAGATTCAATGCGTTAGATTATGGTGGTTGGAGATATAGGATCTGAGATAGAAATTCAAGGGGAAAAGTTAATAAATTCACATATCTTGAAAGCACCATCAGCCAAGATGGTTCTTGCAGTGAAGAGATAAGAATAAGAATTGGAAAGGCAAGTGGGACTTTTCAGAAACTTGGAAATGTTTGGCAACTGAAAAATATTACTCTTAAAACAAAGGTGAACATATACATGGCCATTGTTGTAACCATGGCAACATATGGAAGTGAAACATGGCAACTTATGAAGAAAAACACCAAACGCTAGATGTGTTCCACCACAAATGTTTAAGAATATTGGGAATAACCTATGAAGTCCAAAAAACAAACAAGGAAGTTAGGAAAATGACTGAAGAAAACGCTCTCTCAGAAATAACTTGCAAGAGAAGACATCAGTGTCCGGGGCACATATTACAGATGGATGAACATCACCTATTGAATGCTGCCCTTTAATGGAAGACAGAAAATGCAAGACGGAAGCAAGGAAGACCTACTTGGAAAAGAACAAACAAGGAGTCCTGTGGCACTTTCAAAGACTAACAAATTTATTTATCACACGAGCTTTGTGGGAATTCTCAAAGACTTAGAAAAATGCAGCATTGACTGGAAAGAGTTGAAGACGATGGTGGTCAATAAACAGAAGTGGAGATTATGTGTGGCCCAATGTGTAGACAAGCACAGGATGGACTAAGTGTGCTAGGTAACCTTAGAATCCACTTCACAAACGCATGTATGCTAGGCAGGGAGACACCTAAGCTTGTCAATGAGGTAACATGCATCTCTCTGTTCAGCAAAACCTCACCCTTTTCACAGACATAGGTGCCTTAGAGTGATGCAGGGAGGCCTCTGTTTTTGCTTGTGATCCTTCTTTGGAGTTGTGTCTCATCCTGTTTTAGAAAGAATCTTGGGGAGGATGCTATGTTTTCATCTGCACAATAACTAACAGAGGTGAGAACAGGATTTGGCTTTGTTCCACTCCTGCCTGGGGCAGAGCCAGAAATAAGAACTGGAGGGATGGGACTAGCCACCATGACAAACATGATCAGACCAGCCACTAGAGAGCAGGTAGGAATTCTTGGCCCAGCCAGTTCCAGTTTTTCAGCCACCTCAGGTTCTCGCAGAGACATCTAGCCCAAGGAGGTGCAGGATCTTGTGCACCAGCCTCTGGAGTGTGGTGGGCGATGGGACCACTGGCATCTGAGCTAGGAGCAGAGGGCACCAGCTACCAAAGAGCTGCCATAGGAATGGCAGTAGGAAATACCAAGAGTCCAGGCTCTCTGCCCCCACCAGTCTCACTAGCCTCTCAACCCCCCTCCTATCTCTCTGCCCCCCATTTACAGACAGCTTCTGCCCTCCCAACCTTTCCTGATATTGTCATTCTCATGCCTGTGCTCTTGTTCTCTTGCTCACTGTGTCTGGATCAAATCACTCTTAGGCTATGTCTACACTTGAAAAGTTAGGCTGACTTTATGAAGTCGACTTAAGAAGGTCTACTTTAAGTCGGCTTAAAGTGGACCTTATTAAGTTGACTTAACAAAAGTTGACTTAACTTTTCAAGTATAAAAGTGGCTCCTTTTTGACCTTATTAATGTTTTAAGTCGACTTAAAAAGGCCTACCTAGGCACTACTCCACATCTCCACTGGCTTAATTTAATTTAATAAAGTAGACTTAAGCCCTAGTTTGAATTAAAATGAGGTGTTATTAATTCAAACTAACTTTTCCTTAATTTGACTTAAGGAAAGCCCAGTGTAGACGCGGAGTAAATTAAGTCAACTTAAGCCTCCTTAAGTCTACTTAATTTGTAAGTGTAGACGCACCCTTAGAGAGCAAGACCAAACACAAGCGTGAGAATGGCTCTATAGGATGGTGCTGTGAGCACTCTTCTGGAATGTGGGAGACCCAGAATCCATTCCCCCTGCTCCAGTTACTCTTTACCTATTAATCCACAGTGAAACAGCTTGCACAGGAAAGACTGAGGTGTTCCTTACATCAGGCTTATCCCATAGTTCAATAACTAGAGTTCTTCTCTAAGCAGAGGCAGATTCCTGGTAAAATCCCTTCTCTCCATTATATGAAACTGAAACTTGAACTAGGTGGTTCCCATATCCCAGGTGAATACCTGACTACTGGGCTAAAAGCTATAGGAGAAGGCTGCTTCCTCCTTTTTCTTCTTCACCAGCTGTTTTGTGTGAACAGTCTGAGGTCCTGTAGGTGGCCTCTGAGTACACCTACTGTTTTGGATTCTTCAGGCAATTTAGGCATCTTCCCTTGGTTTGTGAATCACTCCAGAGCTAATGTGGGAGATGGGCACCTGGATAGCTAGAAAGAGGCAGAAGTGTATATAGTTGGAAGCTGAAACAGGTACCTAGGGGATTTTTAATGTAAGAACTTATGTGCCAAGTGAGTATTGGCATCTACCTGGCTCAGTGGGAGTTTTGTGCCTCCCAATAGAGCCTAAAACTGATACTGAGGCATCTAAATCCTTATTTATTCATGCCTATATACCACAACTCCATAGATGCAAAAGCAGAATAATAATGCCCCCTTTGCTCCCTGTCTTTTCCATTTAGACTGTAAGTTGTTTGTGGCAGGGATGTATCTTGGTATGTGCATGCACGCAGCCTACCACAATAGGTCTCAGCCCTGCTGGAGTCATCTAAGCATTACCGTAAGACAAAAAATAATAAACATCTCACCATTTTTCTTCATTGTGTCCATGTCTTCTCAGAAAAGCCATAGGGAATTCTTCATACATTTATGTTGGTTTACGTCACCAAAAATGTCATATGAAAGCAAATCAACATTTTTCCCTCCTTCCTCCCCCACAATCTTGTCATCATTTGACTATTTAAAATATTCCAGCCATTTTTAGGCTAACTAACCACTGACTATTAAATCTGCAGCTCTGCAAGGTTTAGAAATAGTTATTTTCACTTTCCCAGAACTAGATTCCATGTAGGGGATGACACTAAAGATGGGTAAGAATACCTTTCTGCTCTCAGTGCCTGACATTTTTCTCATGATTTTAAATTTGTTTGGTTTATTACAGATCACGTTTCTGTTAAGACCACTATATGTTTTATGTCTGTGACTGTTTTATGTATGCTGAAGTGGTTGTCCAAATAAAACAACCAAGAAGCTATTCAACCAGGACATGCCATCTGCTTATCTTAAAAACTGAAAGCAACAAAAATATCTTAGTATCCTCCCTTTTGAATGAGTTGTTACAGGGCTAGTTACACCCTAGGCTTTTGTAATGTCAAATGCAACATGGAATTAGTAGGTTCATCTCCAATGGAAATTTCCAGGCCAAATTAAGTGTCTATATATAGAGCTGGGTGAATAGTTGATTCACTGAAAAATACTGTTTTGGGAAGATCAAAATGACTTGTGAATTTGTACAAATTCACTGAATAGTTATGGACAAAAATAACTTTTTTTAGGCTAGATTCACAAAAGAACGTAGGAGCTATTAACAAAACAAGTGGGTAGGAGGAACTGCTCAGGGCTTATGGAACTCAAGGTAGATGTGGGATTCTCAAGGTCCTAGTCCAATTGTTACACAAAGTGGAATAGCCTCAGTAAGTGTGATTATTTGTGACTCACCCCAGAATACCCTAAAGCCTGAGGATAGGGCATTCAGCTAAAATGGGAGAGATCTGGGTTCAAGTCTTTAGTCCAGAACAGGGACGCATAATTAGATCTACAACATTCCAGGTGAGTGTTCTATCCACTGGGGTATTGGGTATCAGCGAGGAACTATCTTCTCCTCTGGTTGCTTTGTGATTCTCGTATGCCTTCTCTTTTATTAAAAAGGATAAATATACCCAGAAACAAAATGGAATGTATTAACTCTTGATTCATCGGTAATAACAAAATGTGTTGATTTGAAGGAGGGGAGGTATTTGGTTTTTGTTCTGGGTCAATACAATTTTTCCCCTTTTGTTTGGAACTGCTAGAGAACCAAAAAGTCAGTTATTTGCATGGGTCGAGTGAGGTAAACCAGAGTTGGGCAAGCTACGGCTGTTGGGCCAGATACAGCTTGCATGGGCCTTGCATCTGGCCTGCCAGCTGGCAGCCTGGAGCATGGCTGCTGGACCTCACTCCTAGCCTATGTAGGCCCAGTGGCACCCTACCTTGGCAGAGTGCAGCAGCCACTACCCACCTGGGCTTACTGGCATCCTGGCTGGAGCATGCTGGCCAATCCTCCTTCCTGGTTCCACCCCTATTTTATTTTATTCTATAAATAAAATATTTATTTTATTTTTATTTATTTTTATAAATAATTTATCACTATTTATTTTTATTTTATTTTATAAGCCCTGTCCCCTGTCTCACCTCTACCCCCCTGCCATCGTCTGTGACTCACCATACAGTGGATGTGGCCCTCAGACCAAAAGTTTGCCAACTACTGATGTAAACAGTGGCATAGTTACAAGTCAAGTGTAAACTAATCAGAAAAGGCATATCAACTGACTTCTGTTGCACTGGTTTTGTGTTTATTTAATGGGAAGGTGTAAGATAAAACTTTCCTCCCCTCCCCTAAGCAATTTACCTTTCTCTAACACAGTCTTCAACATACATGGGCAAAACTCAGCTTTGATGCAATTCTTATTGATATCACACTTAAATGCAGAATTTCTTATGGGCACAAAGACAGATTCCCATTGAGGACTATACATAACTGAGCCTCTCCCTCAGCATTTGCCTAGGAGGTGCAGAATACTTCAAAGGATCATCCTTTTAATGAGAAAACTGATTACACTCTTCATTTGTTAAAGGACTCAAGGTTGACCCTCTGCTCCTTGGGGATCTACATACCAGCTGCAAAGAGGAAGCACCGGAGATATAAGCTAAGGCCGTCCCTTCCTTGTGCTTTCTTATACCTGCATCCTGCCAAACTTCTGTGGAAATGACAACATGACCTTGATCCATTCCCAGCTTTATGCTGTGAGCCACCTTTGATGTCTTTGTCAAGATCCACCTGTCACCACTGATTCTACCCCCTCCTTCATCATCCCTTTTGGGAGCTGTCTCACTTTTTTCTCCCACAACTGGGAATTGGTTATGACAGACAGTTGAGTCTTGAAGATTATCCATCAATGATACTCCTTAAAGTTCCACTCTTTCTCTCTACTCAAACCCCTTTCTGGTCCCCTTTCAGGGGCCACTTTTGCCAGGTGATTTTTCCCAGGAAGTGGATTCCCTTCTACACAGAGGGACAACAGAATGCATCTTACCTCTGTATTTTCTAGTTTCCAAAAAAGACAGAGGCAGGCATTCATTCTGGATCTTAGGCAACTCAACATCTTTATTTGGAGGTTTATTTTCAGGATGGTTATATTTGCATCAATAATCCCCTCTCTTCAGGATTAAATGTTGTTCACAACTCTTGTCCTGAAGGACGTGTATTTTCATATAGCCATTCATCCATCCAACTGGAGGTTCCTCTGGTTGATGGTGGACCAAAACTACTTCCAATCCCAAATCCTCCTCTTTGGATTAACAACAGTACCCAGAATGTTCACAAGTTTTCTCTCTGGTTGCAGTCCAGATGAGATGTCAGAACATGCAGTTCTCTCATATCAGGATGCCTAGCTCCTGGTAGGACGCTCCCAACAGGAGGCCACTTTGACCCATCCATGCCTATAGTAGCCCACCTGAAAATGCCAAGGTCAGGGCAGGCTGCAAAAGTACAGCAGATTCTCCCAGAACACGTGGGTAACATTGAATTTAGATTTCCCAACCAGTCATAAATAGTGCTTGTGATTTCCCACACTGGTTATCAAGAAGCTACAACAAAAAATACACAATTCCTTTTATTGCATTTCAGCCTCTGGTTGCCAGTCAGCAACTGGGTCAGGAAAGAGATAAGCCATATCATCTCAAAGAATCTCTAGTGGATTTCTGGATACAAGCAAACGCACTCCTGACAGCACAACAGCTGACTGAGCGGTAGCTGACTCCAGGAAAGGAGCAGCTGAGAGCCCTGAGTTAAGGGCCAGACAGTGGACTGCAGCTGCCACTGAAGAAAGTGGCTAGACTGGGACTGTAGAATCCCCTGGAAAGGGAGAGAGTGCAGATTGTGACATGGCTGGAAGGCTGTGTTATGGAATGAATGCCACAGGCTTTGGAGAGACATGGGTCCTAACGCAGCGACGTAACAGCATGTAAGACACAATTGCATTGGGGTGCCGAGATCTGCATAGCTGATTCCCAGATTTACCAACAGGAGGTGCAAGAATGGTCGGTCAAGCCATGTTACCATGGTGGAGAATGAAGGCACATAGTCACCCCTGATATAAGGGGGGAACCCTCATGTTCCTAACTCTGCATAGAATTTGAGAGAGAACAAGTACTGAAATGATGGAACAGCCGGTATGCGAAGGAAATGTTTTCTGAGGGGAGAAAAACTCTCCCCAGCTTGGCCCTGGACTAGCCAACCCCAACGAAGGGGAGAGAGAGACAGTCAGGGCAAATCCAGGCAGGACCTGCATCAGCAGAAACTATGGGAGGTGAACCAGCATCTATAGGAGTACTTGCTTGAGATTTCAGAACAGCAGGGGTACTTAGCACCAGAGAAGAGAAGAAGAAAAAGGTCAGAAGGTCTGGAGACTCAAGAGAATACACAAGGTATGTTAGCAGAAAGTCCGGCCAAACTGTTGTTACCTATAAAATCATCAGGGTCACCTGCAGAGAGGCTGCCTCCCCCAAGAGGGAAGATGAAAGCCTCACTCAGAAAGCTGGACACAAAGGATGCCCAAGGGAATCCCACCTGTGAGGAAAACAGGGTGGTGGTGGTGGGTGTGTTGGGCCTTTGAGCTAGAAGAGAATGCTAGGGAGGGAATGCCCAGACAGAGGCAGGAAAATCCAAGAGATGGGGCTGAACAGGGGAGGCCTGTGGCCAAGGGGAAGCCAGAGATGTTTCGAGTGCCAGGAGAAGGACCACTTAAAAAGGCATTGCCCTCTTAAACAATGGCAGACTGTTAAACTAGGCAGACTATTATGCCTAGGAACCAGGCCGGGTCAGAGACTGACCAGAGGGATGGGCCATTGAGGACTGAAGACCTGGCTTGGGGTCATCTCCTACACCCAGCAATGTCAAAAGGGAGATGTTGGATAGAATTATTGAGACAGAGAGGGCCCAGGTAGATAAGGAAACCCATGTGAAAGCCAAACAGGCTGAGGAAGGGACCCAGACCTCAGAGGAGAAGACGTTGAGGGATTCAGTGGGCCAGAAAAGAGAGCTACAGGGGAAGCTGGTAGTTAGTGAAAAAGCACTGCAATTCCCTGTGAAAGAAAAGGAGGGTGTGTGCCTAAGATTAAAGGACTCTGAGAAGTAGTGAGAATGCCTAAGAGGCCATCTCAGGGTAACCTAGAGCATGAGGCATTCCTGTGCCTGAGGACAGTAGGCTTGAGGGGGGAGGTATGTGGCAGGACACCTGCCCCTCACTGGTTAGGAAAGAGTTAAGAGAGCCCTTGGGGAGGCTGTGCAAAGGGTAGCCAAAAGGAGGGGGTTATGTGGCAGCCAATCAGGGCCCAGGAGGCCTGTACAAAAGGGAGCTGCAGACCATAGCAAAGTGAGTCAGCACCATGGACAGAGCAGTGGCTAGCTCTGTGAAAGGGCCAAAACACCTGTGCTACTGCTAATGAAAAATGCCCGTTGATGGAGCTGCTGCGGTGGATTTGAATGGGGCAGGCATAATTTTGTGTGTCTGGAAGCTGAAGATGGAAACATAAAGGAAGCTATGCTAATATACAGTTAAATGCTCAGTTCATTGATATTTATATATTCTCTCCATTTAAGACTCATCTTGCAGCTGTGATGACCCAAATAAAGACAAACTGCATATGTTACAACAAAACAGCCCTAAATAGCCTTCTGTGCCTGGTCTGTTTCTTCGTAGTGAAATATGTAGCTGAAGAATATAACGTACATTCTGTACAGTATCAAATTCTCAAATATAAAACAGCCTTAAATGCCTCTGCATTTGCACTTAGGGCAATATGTAAAATCTTTATGAATACATAAAACTACATATAGAATATGAATGAACATGCCTTGAACAAGTGCTTAATTTGTCCCATGGCTTGGCAGGGTTGAAGCCTGTACCTCTGGACTTGGCAGTTCATAGCCTCAGCCCCTCTGGGCTTGCTGTGTTAGTTATGAAAGTTTTTTTAAAAAATGCTTGAGTCCTGGCACATTTTTCATTACAAATTTAGCACTTCCTTGAGTTTTTATGTGAAGCCCAGAAATAGAGCCATATTCTGAGAAGTGCTGAGGATTTAAAATTGTTGTACATCATTTTTTGGGATCTGGCTCATAGCAACTCACATGTCTCATTTAAGGCCAACAAAATAAGAATGACTTTATTCCAGCTAAAAGCTGATACATAGTATTCTAGACTATGTCTACACTGGCAAGTTAGTTCGAATTAAGGAGGCTTAATTCGAACTAACTAAAGTCATGGCTACAGTAGGCTTTAGATAGTTCGAATTAAGGGCTTCCTTAATTCGAACTAATAAGTTCGAATAGGGTATTCGAACTAAGGGGTTAATTCGAACTAACTAGTTCAAATTAACCAATGTGGCCATGTTAATTCGAACTGATTTTTTAGTTCGAATTAACCAGCTGTTGAAATGAATGAGGATCGCTAATTCGAAATAAACAAGTGGTTGCTTAGTTCTAACTAACATTCCAGTGTGGCCATGCTAGTTCGAATTAAGCTAATTCGAACTAACTAAAATTAGTTCGAATTAGTTAGTTCAAACTAATTCAAACTAATTTTAGCAAGTGTAGACATAGCCCTAGTGCTGAACTTGATAGGGTAGGGGTGGGGATCTTAAACCTCAACCCTGCTACAAGTCTTAATTAATTATGTAGCCTGGATTTCCCTTGCATCTTCTACTGGATGATTATACCATCATTTGTCATTTTCTAAAGACTCATTTCTCCTCGTCGGGTTGTGGTATGTGGTATTTCTGGTCTATGAGTATTACACATGGCTGTGTGTTAATAAGAATGTCAGCAATATTCTAGCGTCAGCTATTGATTTATTTAGTATTACAGTGACAAATAACTTTCAAATGTGAAAAATGTAGGGCTATAATGATTTACCACATTAGCTGAATTACCAAGAAGTTTGTCCTAATGAAATTTGGCTAAAATGGTCAAAGTTTCTCCTGACTAAATAAAGCTTCCACATCTTTTGACAATTCATATGACAGTCTAATATTTTTCTCACCACTCAAGATGGTATGCACCATTACACTTACAATATGTGAAAGAATAGCATATGCCAGAAGCTACCGTCCCTTCAGGCTTTCACATTATTTTCCCACTTTTCTTGAAACATAAACAAAATACAGGCCTTGAAAAATCAGCCATGCACAGATTTGTTTTGTCAGTTCTGTTTTAAAAAAAAAAAGTGGTATGCTGCTCTCTAAGAGGAAAATCCTATTGTATGCTGTTCAAAAGGAATGGGAGCTATTATAAAGGAGTAGAAAAACTCTGGTTGGAACTGTGACTGGCATGCAGCTTAACAATCTGAATAGTATCTGTCGGTCTGTTTACATCCCCATGAATTTGCACCCTTCAGTTTTCTACCCTTTTGAAGTCTTTGGTGGTGGAGTAATATGACTGTCTATCCATGCCTGATTGTGTTCTGGGTGAAAGTAACATGTGCAAAGAGTCAGCCCAAGGTCAAGACACCATTTAATTCCTGTTTAGTTCCACAAAATATTTGCACTGATTGAGTGAAAAGTATTCCATTGTGCTTGTCACTGGACTTTTTTGTGGCGATCTAGTGGGGGTGGCTGAGCTTGCTTAAATTCTGGTGCACATACTGTTGGGAAAGCCAAATTCCAATAATAATCACTAAGATGAGTAGCATTTTATGTAATGGTAAATACTGGTCTCTCTAGTAGAACTATGGTGGTGTAAGGAATGATTCTATTGAACATGAATAACTTTATTGGAATGTGGCCTGTAAGGAAGACCAGGAAAGGAGGTGTCTTCTTCTAGGTACCTCTCATGCTGTATCAAATATGTCTTCCTTCAAAGCTTGTCTGACCCATAACAAAAACCATGCTGTGTATACCACCATCGCTCTTTCTTCCCTCTGTAATTTAAGCTGTGTTTGCATATCTTTCAAAGGGATGGCCGTGTCAGTCTATTGCAGCAAAAGAAACAAGGATTCTGGTGGTAACTTTTAGGCTATGACTACACTTACAAAGTTGAGTTGACTTTATTAAGTTAACTTAACAAGGTTGACTTAAAGTCGACCTTGTTAAGTCAACTTAACAAATTGACTACACTTTAAGTCAACTTTATTAAGTCAATTTAGCAGAGATAGCCGTTATATTGTCTTTAAGTCAATTTAATAAAGTCGACTTAGTGTTAATCCCCATCTATACTAGCCTTAAATTGATTTAAGGAGTCGAATTAAGGTTTAAGTCCACTTAAAAGTTGGTGTTATTAAATCAACTTAAGCTTTCCTTAAGTTGACTTAAGGAAATGCTTAAGTTGACTTAAGAAAAGACCATTGTGGATGCAGCTTTGTTTAGGTCGACTTAAACGACCTCAACCAAAATTCCCTCAACCATAGGGAGGTGATGTGGGAAAGCTGGTTATAAATAATCAATCTCTAGCACTGAGAATGGTGCGTTTCATTTAATTTTCTGTAAAATTGAATATTTTAATGTTTTACTTTCAGCCCTTTAATTTTTCCTCACCAGTTTATATTCTTTGCCCTTGAGAAAAGCTCATAAATATTTCTTTATTTTTCCTCTCTTGTTTTTAAGATTGCCCCTCAGAAAAGCATGGAAGAATTTGTTTATTCATTACAAATTCTTCCTCTGAACAGCTTTGTTCCTTTAGCCCTGAAAGTGAAGCAGTTACTGCAGCTCTTTGTTTCTTCTTTCATTTCCTTTTCTTTGCTCTTCCCTTACGCTCTGTATTCAACACTAAGAGCTATTTGATTAAACTTTGTGATCAGGCCAGTGACATTTGGATTTACTTTCTGTGTTCTTCAGTGGAAAAGATTTTTTTTTAAAGATATTTATTTTAGCCTTTAATACAGAAACACAAGCTTGCCATTATTATTCTTAATTATTATTATTATGATGGGGGAGATGGTAGCCTATAATTAGTTTCCTTAACACTTCCTTCTAAAAGAGTCTTGTGACGTTTTTTTTCAAGAATTCTACCACCTCCATTATTTGCAGCAGGCCTATGAAATTTCCCAGCGAGAAGTAATCCAAGAAACTTTAGCTGAATTGCAGATTGCCTTTTTTTTTTTTTTTTTTTTTTTTTAAGAAAGCAGGCAAGAGAGGGGAAACAATCTAACAAATAAATGAACATGGAGATTCTGAAAAGTTTCGTCTGTACTACAAGCGCAGAAGCAGCATGTGTTGCACTAACAATGAGTTGCTGGAATAGTTGTGCTGAAGGAAGAAAGGAAGACCTTGAGTCAGGCCAAATTCTTCTAGAGCATTTTCCCCTAGACCTGGCTTGTGCCCTATTACAATATCTGGGGGCTCTGTTTGGAGCTGGAGCTCCCCCAACTCCCAGAGGGTGCGTCTACACTTGTAAATTAAGTCAACTTAAGTTTGCTCAAGTCGACTTAATTTACTCTGCATCTACACTACACTTTCCTTTAGCAGCTGCTTAAGTCGACTTAAGGAAAATTAAGTCAACTTTGTTAAACCTACTTTTAAGTCTACTTTTGGCTTAAGTCGACTTTCTAAAGTCGACTTAAGCCAGTGTAGATATGGAGTAGCCCTAAGTCGACTTAGGGCTCTCCAGGACTTCCCCACTGCCCTCCCTGCCAGGGTGAGTGGCACAGGGAGAGGCTGGCATGGCTCCCCACAGGGCAGGGTAGAGCCCTGCCCACCCTGCTCCTATGCCCTGCCAGGGTCCCTGTCCCCCTTTGCCCCATTGTACCCAGATACAATGGGAAAAGGCTGAGCCCCCTGGTACTTGGCAAGGGGTGCCCCCCTGCCACCATGGACCAGTCCAAGGTCCACCAAGCCCCTATAAGTCGACCTAGGCGTCCAGTGTGGATGCTCTAGGTTGACTTTATAGGGTCCCCCCAAAGTTGACTTAAAATTTAAGTGTAGACATGCTAAGTCGACTTAAATTAACAAGTGTAGACATAGCCAGAGAGAGGGAAAGAGAACTAGGCTGGGTTCACCACATCTGGGGCACCACATAAGATAGGAAACCCCCCACCTCCCTGTTGAGGTGGGGGAAGAGAGTGGGAGGCAGACTAGCCTGGCTTTCCACCAGTGATCCCTTGGAACTGCACGTGGTGGTTCCCATTACCCCTTTGGGTATAAATGCACTTTCTGCTATCGGGTGCTCTCAGGAGACCAGTGCCTTGTGTTTGTTTTGAAGGACACTATGCTTCTGAGGTTGCTATTTACTGATTCTGGGAGAAAAATTACTTCCCACAAACAGTTTGTTTGAATCCTTTCACACCTTCCATTGTGAGGTGCAGATTATCTTCTTGTTATTATTTAAAAATAACTCTTTGGAAAGGATGAAGTCACACACAATTTTAACAGTTATGAGTGACAATTTCCTTGCACTTTTTCTCTTTTCGCAACATACAATGCTCACAATGCCTATTATCATGAAATAGCCTTATTGCTTACAATATTCAATTTTCTAAATAAGACATGCAATTATTATATGAGAAAACTACCATTTTCTTTCAGAAATGAAATCTGGGATTTAATGCAAGCTCAAAACAGTAGAGGAGTTACAAGTTAAACAGTGATTCACATGCCCTGAGGAAGGTGGTCAGATGGCTGAGAGTCTAGACCTTGGTATTCGTTTCTCATTGTTATCCAAGAGATCAATATGTAGTCCATCCTGAAGCATCCCTGAAATCGCTATCAGGATACCATGCTTCATCTTGTCTGTCCTTACATCTGATAGTTCTTCTTCATACATCAATTACAATTCTGTGGATTTCAAACACTCTCTCCTTGGCTTGCACTGCTACATGAGATTACAGTCCAAAATGCCTCAAGGCACCCCAGTCCACATATCTAGAGTCAAGATCACCAGTGACTCTTCCCACTGAAATGCACAACAGGCATTTTGTGATAATCTGAATACCACTTGGCATGATTCCTTGCATAATGGGGGGATTAGAGGGGAGTCTTGCAAAATCAATTCCCTTTTGTCTCATGCCCTGGATTTATGTAGAGTTTGCCTTCTCTGGAGTCCAAATTTGCAGTCTGACATGGACTGGCTCCACTTCCTCAGTCATCTTTTGTTCCAGCCACACACAGAAACCTTCCAGTTACCTAATGCTTTCCAAATTTATATCCTAGCATGTTCCTAGTCCCTGCAACACACTTATACTTCAGATTTTTTCCTCTATATCTTCATGAGTATGGCCTGATTGCCTTTATTCTTTAAAACCAATCCAGATTATTACAATACATTTACACAGTTAAAGGGAACAATGTTAATTTGGGAACTAATATCCAGGTTTGTTTTAGGAGAAAGGAGAGAATATAGAAGAACATGTTGAAAATGTGAGGGAAAAGGTTAATTTTAGTTCTGGTTTGATAGACATTTTTCTGGGTGTCTTTTTCCTGATCCTGATAAATCTCAAGGTGATGTAGGAACCAATTTCATTCTAATCATATAACAATCTTTTAAAAGTCTTTAAAAATGGAGCTAGACATCAGAGCATGGGGTACACTGCTACACAGGAGGTCAGTAAATTCCTTTGTTTCTTAATTACACAGAAAACTTAGTTCTACTTGACAACTGCAAGTTGAACAGAACAGCCTAAGGATATTACCAAGTAACCAGCTGGAAGACAGTTTTCCATAGTTGGGCTCTGTGATGACACACTTTGCCTGAAGCATTGTTATGAGAATTGACTACACAATGAGAAGATGAGAAAAACAGAGAGAAGCCGGAAAAGGAGGGTTCAATATTTCATATTGCAATATGTCAAACCAAAGAGCGACCATCCTGTGACACAAGGAACAAAAATCATTTAAAATATGTTTTGTACTTGTAACATACAAAGAAAGGAAAGTGAAAGACAATTTAGTAACTCTTATAGGGTCTAATCCAACTGCTAAGGAAACCGGTGAGTCTATTTACTTCTGTGGGAGCTGGTCTTGATCCTTCATGAAGAAGGAGTGAATGACTGAAGGAATAATGCATTTTGGCTATTTTAAGCCTGTCTGTGCACATGTGTACCCCCAAATAGCTAGCTCATCAGACTGAAAGACAGAGAGATATAAGCCCAAGACAGATGCCAATCCCTGTGAACACTCGAGAAACTTAGATCTAAATTTCATGATCCAAGCCATTCTCTGTAGTCGCCTGACCCAGGGTAACAAATCCAAACAATCACAACTTATGTGCCTGATTTTGTATTGTACATACAAAGACAATATGGTGGGTATATAAGCACCGGTGTAAATCACTGTGGTATATTTGCTGCTTTTTCATAAGCACTGGTCATATTACTGCACTTTTCATCCCATGTGTTCTGTTCTAGTTCTTTTCTTCCCCCTAACATAACTCATTTTTAATTGGATTTGCCACAGGCTAGTGGGCGTTTCTAACTCAATCATCACATGGCCTACTTTGTTCTGTGACAGTTCTCAATTATTTATTTATGGCCTGACCAGAGAAGTACTGAGAACCTACAGTATCTGCAGAAGGTAATCATTCAGTATCTCTCTAGATCGCATCCTTCATCAAATAACTATCTTCAATCCCGTTCTTCTTCCATCTGCCTTTCATTGTACATATATACCTTCTGTTTCTTCAATAGAGTTACTGATATATTTCCTTGCACTGGCTTGTACTACAGCATGGCCTCACTACAGTTCTTTTAATATGATCCAATGAATGCTGTATTCCAAACTGACAAGGGATATCAACAACCCAGATCAGTACTAATAACACAAGTCCTGAGCATCTGTGAAGAGGATGTTGTAAAGGTTTGAGGAGTAATCCCAACCCACATTCATCCTGCATTGGCAGCCCTTGCCCCAAAGGGACCCTTACTTTCGCTGTGTCTACACTTACAAAGTTAAGCTGACCTTGTTAAGATGACTTAAGAGCAGAGATAGCTGTTATATTGGCTTTAAGTCGACTTAATAAAGTCGATTTAGCATTAATCCCTGTCTACACTGTCCTTAAATTGACTTAAGGAGTTGATTTAAAGCTTAAGTTGGCCTGAAAGAAGGTACTATTAAGTAGACTTTAGCTTTCCTTAAGTCGACTTAAGGAAATGCTTAAGTCGATTTAAGAAAAGCCCAGTGTGGACGCGGCTTTGTTTAGGTCGACTTAAGTGTCCTGAAGTCGACCTAACTTGCCAGTGTAGATGCACCCTTTGGGTGTTGTGACCTGATGCATGGGGTTGTGTTGCCACTGAGATCTGACAGAGCCTCCCCGCTGTCATGACAAATGGGTAGCCAGGCCAAACTTGAGTCATGCTATGACCCAGAGCAGGGAACTGGCTCCAGCTCCATGGCACAGGAATTACAACTGGAGGGTAAGTGCAGGGTGAGCTTGCCCTCCAACTTGGCCTCCCCTCCAGACCTAGCCAGGAGAAGTGTGAAATTGCTTGTTTTTGAACCCTTGGTTTTATTATTTCTGTGGGTGGAATAGATCCATGAATCCATACTAGAGCTGCCCAAATCCAACACTGTATTTTTTTTATTATAGCCAGCTATTCACCAGCAGACAAGACATGTGGAATTAGCCATCATATGACTATTAGCTCTGATGATAAAAAAAATTTAGAGAAAAGTTGCTTTAAAATGCAGTCTTAATAAGAATTTCAGTCTTAATTAGAAATAATGACTTTGGCTCTGTTATACTGCAAATGAGAGATTTCAATGATTGTTCAATGACTATTTCTTTAATGCTTGTCACAGCTACACAAGAGAATTGCATTGTCATTTGTAGTTTTGAGATGGCCATTACATGTTTTAAGTATACACAGGTAGATGACAGTACTATCTGTTGACTGCCTACCTAACATGCTTCCTGTATGCCAGCAAATGAGGTAGCTAACAGGGGAGTTGAGAGGGAGATTCCCATTGCTAAAGATTGGGAGATCCCCATTGCTAAAGAAGGATCAAGCACTACTTCTTGGGTGGGTGGGCAAGCTAGTTTGTTTTTGTTTTTTCTTTTGGCTTATTTTATGTTTACAGAGTGATTGTTGAGGATTGTGTATATTGGACTGTGTGGTAGTCATGGTCAGAAGCCTCATCTCCTATCCTTTGATCCTTGGTCACCATTGATCATCCTTGCGATCACATTTCCCCTGTGTATTAACAAAGGGTCAGTGCTGACTTCGGAGACAATGGCTTAAAAGACCAATGCTAAGTGACTGAGGGGAGCTAGTTAACAATGGAATGTGAAAGGAAGTGTGACAGAGCAGAGGGTAATAAACCCTTCAGCTGTCCCTGTCACCCTGGCCTAGTGAGTTAATGCAGTACAAGTAACAGCTGAACTACTGATTAGGCCCTTGTTAGAGCCTTGGCCTAATGAGAAAAAAGGGGAACAGCTGGTGGCCTGGCCTCAGCAGATAAATAGGCCAGCACTGGAAACCAGGGAAAGAGGTGTGATTAAGCAGGGTAATGGAGGACAGTGAAGCAGTTTGCCTGGGAAGGTCGCAAAACCTTGAGCCCTTAAAGTGCCTGGGCAGGAACTGTGAGAGAATGTATGCACTGTAAATGAAAGATCATAGATGACTGAAGCAAACAAGCCATGGTGAGTCCTTTGTGCCAGGAGAGTGAAGCCTGGCAGGGGGCCAAGAGGGCTCACATACACACACACTGTTACTAGGAGGGAGAAAAAGAGTAAAATAAGCATAGTTTATAAAGGTCTCATCACCAATGCCAACATTGCTCCTGATTTCTCCAATTGAACCAGTGTCCAAACGAACCTCACCATGGATTCCTCTACCAGCTCCTAGGGTGGGTTTACAGCGACGGTGGCCTGCATTTCCCAGTCATAGAAAGCCAGGCTGAGTAGACACCCACTGTGACAGATGTCTGCTGGTAGAATCTCTCAGCAGGCAGATGGGAGAGCTATAGAAGGAGATGGTTAGGCTGCAGAACATCTGTGCTCATAAGAAATTCATTAAAAATATGCACATGGAGACTTCCACGTGGAGGAAGCAATCACTGCAATCATCTCCAGATGAACAGACCAGAGAGAAGGAAATGGCTCCTTTACAGAGGGGAAGCTGGCTTCTGGTACTTCTAACCATAGACAGTGCTCCACCTCTGCTCCCAGCTTGCCATCCCTAGATCTAAAAAACTTGTATGCTGCCCAGATGATGAGGGATAATGAATCTCCCCCAAAATGTAGGAAGAGAAGCCATCTACCTCTAAGGCTGGAAGACTTGTGGCCACAACTCCCAAGAAAAACAGTAGATAGAGTTCATGATTCTAAGAAATGGAGAAGTGAAAACAGGCAGACTTTAGCAAAACTGGAGAATTGGTAGGTAAGATCCCATGGGAAGCAAGAGGGTTGCCAGTTTGTTTTTTCGTTTTTTTTTTAAAGAGCATAATTAAGGGCACGAAAGGAAACTATCTCAATGCATAAGAAAAATAGGAAATGTGGTATAAGAACCCCCTGATTTAACCCAACTTCTATGATGTGAAACTCAAAAAAAAAAAAAAGGAATCATACAAAAGTGGAAATTAGATGATATTACGAAGGATGAATAAAAAAAAATACAGCATTCTAAGGGCAAAATTAGAAAGTACAAAATGGTGTTGAACTAGCTAGAGACATAAAGGACAACAAGAAACAGCAGGAAGACTAGGGACAAGGGTTAGGTCCATTACTCAATGAGGAGGGAAAGAAAATAACAGAAAATGTACAATGGCCAGAGTGTTAAACATCTTTTTTGTTTCCATTTTCACAAAGAAAAAGCTAGCTGTGATCAGACAACTAACAAAGTGAGCATCAGTATAAATAAGATAGGATCTGAAGCTAAAATAGGAAAAGAACAAGTAAAGAATAACTTAGCCAAGTTAAATATCTTCAAGTCAACAGAGCCTGATGAAATACATCCTAGAATACTTAAGGAACTGGCTGAAAAGAACTCTTGAGCCATTAGCAATTGTCTTTGAGAACTCATGGAGGACAGGAGAAATCCCAGAGGAGTAGAAAAAGGCAAAGGTAGCATCTATCTATAAACAAGGGAATAAGGACAATCAAGGAAATTATAGACCAGTCAGAGTAATTTAGGTACCTGGAAAGATAATGTTGCAAATAATCAATTGATCGATTTGTAAGCACCTAAAAGAAAATAAGGTAATAAGTAACAGTCAACATGATTTTGCCATGAACAAATTGTGTCAAACCAGCCTGATATCCTTTGATGGGGTAAGAAGCCTTGTGAACGGGGGAAGGATTAGAGGTCTTATAGCTTGACTTTAGTAAGGCTTTTGGTGTTGTCTCACATGACCATAAATTAGAGAAATATAATCCAGATAACCCTACTACTGGGTGGGTGCACAACTGGCTGGAAGACAGTAGACAGAGTAGTTATCAATGGTTTACAATCAAGCTGGAAGGGCAATATTGAGTGGAATCCCTCAAGGATCTGTTCTGGGTCAAGTTACATTGATTTGGACAATGGCATAGAAGAGTATGCTTATAAAGTTTGTGAATGATATCAAGCTAGGTGGGGTGGCAAGCATTTTGAAGGACAGAATTAGAATTCAAAATTATCTTGACAAATTGGAGAAATGGTCTGAAATAAATAGGATGAAATTCAATATGGACAAATGCAAAGTACTGCACTTAGAAAGAAATAATCAGTTGCATAGTTACAAAATGGAAAATGACTTCCTAGAAAAGAATACTGCAGAAAAGGATTTGGGGTTATAATGGATCACAGAATAAATATGAGTCAACTATGTAATAGTGTTACCAAAAAAGTGAACATCAATCTCAGATGTATTAACAGGAGCATTATAAGCAACACAGGAGAAGTAATTCTTCCACTGGACTCAATACTGATAAGGCCTCAGCTGGATTATTTTGTCCAATTCCGGGTATACATTTCAGGAAAGCTGTGGACAAATTGGAGAAAATTCAAAGAGCAATAACAGGTCTAGAAAATCTTTCCTGTTAGAAAAGATTGTGAAAAATTGAGCTTGTTTAACCTGGAGAAGATTGGGGGGGACACATAATAGTCTTTAGGTATATAAAAGGATCTTATAAAGAATAGGGTGATAAATTATTGTCCTTTGCCACTAAGAAAAGGACAAGAGATAATAGACTTAAACTGCAGCAAGAAATATTTAGGTTAGACATTAGGAAAAGCTGCTTAACTGAAAGGGTAGTTAAGCACTGGAACCAATTATTTAGGGAAGTTGTGGAATCTCTGTCACTAAAGTGTTATAAGAAATGATTAGACAAACCTGTTCAGATGATCTAAATAACAATGAATCCACCTGCAGAGCATGGAATTGAACTAGATGATCTAATGAGGTCCCTTCTAGTCCTATATTTCTATCACTTCACCTTTCTACCATAAACCAAAAACAACCTAAAAATTCAGTTTGGACAGCTTATGATATGCAAGTCATCCAGCAGTGTCAGGATACGCTTCTCCTTTCCTCCCTCTTTATATTTCATAATAGGAGCTCTAGAACAACATTCACTGATGGCATATAGAACTGTGCCTTCTTTATTATTATCCGTAAGTATAACAACATTGTACAAGCACTTCAATGCCTCAACCAAGGCTGTGGCTCCATTGTGCTAGACACAAAATGTATAGTAAGTGGCAATCCTTGTTCCTGTGAGTTTACAATATAAATAGACAATATAGACGTAGGTTGAATTAATGTTGTATGATGAGGAACTGGAGCACAAGGAGATTAGATGATCTGTTGTAAAATATCACTCAAGAAGTCACTGGTACAATGGAGAGAGTAATTGAATCCTGATTTCCTGAGTCTCTGTGCAGTGTCTACACTGCACAAAAAAGCCTTCCTCTCTAACCCTTATCCAAGTGGTGAATTTGGTTTTGAATGTATGGAGCTTGTACCAAAAGGACTCTTAGGCACAGAAAGAGATGGACTTCTGTTTATGGGAAACTTCGGAGTGGTCTGAATGCCATCCTGTAAAAATACAGTGTCAGCTCAATGGCTGAGGGTTGTGGAATAGCTTAGAAGAAAACGGGGAATCCTGTAAGTGAGTTCCTCACTGGCTCCTGGAAACTCTGGTACTTCTTTTTTAGGACAGCATTTCCCCTCTCTACAAACTATTGATTCCTTGGGAGTTCCTACAATTAGAAATTGGTGAAGTTCACTCTGAATTCTTATATTGGTGAGGAGGAGGGGAATAATCTTCTTGTTGCTTGATATTCTCCCTGGGTGAGCTCCAGCACAGCGCCTACTTCAAGTTACAGTCTCTTAAAAGATGTTTGCTGGCTATCTGACGTCCAGTGTCTCAGGTAAGAAGATAGGAAACTGGTAAAACAGTGACTTGTGGTTCCTTAATAGAGCCTATGGATTGATGCCATTCCCATCGGATAGATCACTATTGCAGAGATAAAGAAATAATTGCTTATTGGAAGAGGGAGCAATCTCCATAACTGCACAGTGCAGAAATTGCCACAGCCTTCTGAGGGTCAATGTTGATGGAAGATGTTTGGCCTTTGGCCATAACAAATACTGGGAAAGATCCATATTAAAATATATGAATTACCTGCTATATAAATGGTTTAACCTTTCATTCACTTATTCTTAGTATATTTTAATAACTAAGGGTGCATTTACACCTTAGCCTTAAGGAGGCTTAAGTCGACTTAATTTACTCTGCGTCTACACTGGGCTTTCCTTAATTTGACTTAAAATGCTCCTTAAGTTGAATTAAGGAAAAGTTAGTTCAAATTAATAACACCTCCTTTTAATTCGAACTAGCACTTAAGTATTATAAATCCAATAAAGTCTAGAATTAGGGCCCATTAAACTTCAGTGGCCAAGTAATTGAGCTCTACCTCATTAGAATGAGGTGGCAGTAGCTGCAACAACTTGTTTGTGGCTCCTCAATGACATAAATCTATTCTGTTGCCTTTGTAAATCAGCGTAATGCCATTAACTTCAGTAGAGTTGTTCTGAATTTTTACTGATGGCTTGATTCCAGGGAAGTCAATGGCAATTGTGCCCCCATTTTTAAGCAGGCCCTTAATGTGAGGAGAATCTAACCCATTCTGTCTGCTTCAGACACAAAACTATACACATAATTTAGTACCTTATGACCCCACTCAGGAAATAAATACTTTTATGTTTACCGATTCTGAAAATAGATCCTATTTGCATTTTAGATTACCAGTGGGAATGGGCCAAATCTCTGCCTGGAGCTCTACAAAGTGGCAGCAGGATGGAATTTTGGTTCAATGTATCTCTTGATATTTGCTGCGTCTCATTATTATACCACCAGTTTTTTAGGAGTTTAGATGTTATTGGAACAGGACTCAGTACAGAGGAAAAACAAGTAGCAGATTTTAGCATCAGCAAAAGCCACATACAGTATATTAAATAATAAATAAACATTGCATAATGCCCACATCATTTCATTTCAGTAGGACAGACCACATTTTCAAAGGAACACTGGGCCGGAATTTCAAAAGGCTTTTCAGGATTAATCATGTACCAGAGATGCTGAGCTCTTATTCTAATGTGGACCCCATTCAGGGTTGTTGAGTCCTATGGTAAGTCTGGTCCCTAACAGCCAGATTTTGTTCATACAACTAGTTCTCTGCAGGGAGAAGCCATAGTTTTATTGTCCCAGCAGTACTCCACAGAATGACATTCAAGAAATCATAGCAGATTGCTACCCCCTCACACAGGCCCACTATGTTGGCCAGAGCACTGTGGATATGGAAATCCCAATTCCACCCACTCTAACTTTTCTCCATCCATCTGCACAAGGTTGAGAATAAGTACCTGTTGCATGGTCCCTGTTTATTTCCCTACTGTGGAGCTGTGAAGAGGCTATGCTAGTGTGCAAAAACCAGTCTCACCCTCCTTATCTGCTCCTAGTTGGCCCAGACCTAGCCCTAAGTGATTGAGTTAAAATGCTAGCTAATTTATGGACCCTTCTAGTGCATCAAAGGACAGAATTTTTGAGACATATTTTATAAATATTGCTATTTTGCCATCCATGAATCTTCAGAAATGGCTGCTGATCACTTGACACTAAAGTGATATAAGGCCTGCATTAGATCAGCTTCAGATGAGTGTAATATGCTGTACTTGGTGGGTGGATGCTTAATGAGGTAAGCTCAATTTGTTCAGATGGTCCTTTTCCAGTAACAGAAAATGGCATGATATATTTAATCATCATTCAGTGACTGAAGAATTTAATCTAATTATGAAATTATACCTAGGGAAATTAAGTTGCTGACTGTATGGGTAGGGGTGCCTCTAACTGTCTTGTCAATGTACCCCTCAAGCTGTGGAATATGAGGAAATTGAAGGTTTAAATGAAAATTTATAGTAATTTGAGCCTAGAAGCCTAAGAACAGATCTGTACTTTGCTACATGAAATGTGGATTTATTTCTCTTCTGTTCAAGGAAAATATATAGCAACTATAATGTGGGGAAAAAGGGTAATACTGCTCCAAATGGTTGGGTAGATTTAGCTTTGATAAGCAGGGTGCAGATAAACAATATCCATTTCAGTATGATCAAATGTAAGGTCATACATCGAGGAACCAAAAATGGCAGGCTGTACTCACAGGAGGGGGGACCCTATTGTAGGAAGCAGTGATTCTGAAAAAACTCTTAGTAGTTATGTGGCTAATGAGCAGAACTAATATGCTCCTTAGATGTCTAAATAGGGGAACTGTGAGTTGGAGTATTGAGGTTATGTTACCCCTGTATCTGGCACTGGTGAGACCACTATTGGAATATGTCCAATTTTAGGGTCCATACTTCAAGAAGTATATTGAAAAATTAGAAAGGGTTCATAGAAGAGCCACAAGACTGACTAAAGGATTGGATGTCTTATAGTAAAAGGAGCAATCTGTTTAGTTTTTCCCAAGAGAAGGTTAAGGGTGCCTTGTTACCATATTTGTGCTTATTTGTGAAAAAGAAGTGTGATAATAATGGGCTCTTTCACGTAGCAGACACAAGTATAATAGGAATTAGTGGCTGGACATTAAAGCTATACAAATTCAGACAAGAAATAAGGTGCAGATTTTTAACCGTGAGGGTAATTAGCCATTTGAACCATTTACCAAAGCTTCAGGTGGATTCTCCATCACTGGAAGTTTTTGGATTAAGATTGGATGTTCTCCTAAAAGTTATGCTCTAGTTCAAGCACAGCTATTGAACATAAAGCAGGAATGGATATAGGAAAGTCTTACGGCCTGTGTTATGCAAGAATTCAGACTGGATGATCAAAATGGAAACTTCTTCCCTTAAAAACTATGAATCTATGGAGTAGGTTCCCACTTAAAATTGTCTAATACATTGAACTGAGAAGTTTCACTTATACTTTTCAACTCACTGTTGATTTGGATATGTACAGTGTTTACATAGAAACCATATATATAGGTGAAGTGTGCGTGTGCGTGTGTGTAAAAGAGACAAGTACTATGTACTTACATAACTCTTCCTTAGGGTGGTGACTATTTGGGGTTAATTAATGAAGTTTTATTTTGTAGTTGTATAATCTATGCCTGTCCACTAGTTCTTTTTAATATATTTCAAATTAATTTTTTTAATTCAAAATAAAATTGAAAAAAAAAAGAAAAGTTAGTTATTTTTCAAACATGGATAACACAGTTATGCAAACTGGTAAAAAGTTGCACAGTTGATGTTAAAACAATATATTAATTTAGAGCCAGAATTTTGTTTCTAGACTCAGGTTTAAGATACATTTATACCTCCCATTTCTTTGAGCCTACATGGCTTAAGCAAATGATAGCTTCCTTGGGGCTGTTCTGATTTACATTTGGCTACATTAGCTCCCTGTGAGACATTTCAGTGTTGAAAATAGCCCCAGTATACAGCACTCAAGTCCTGAGTGGAGTGCAGCATTCTGATATTGTGGCAGCTCTACAGCACTTGAGAGCTCTATTATAGTGAAAATTATTCAACAAAAGTTGGTTCTATCCTCTTTAAGGTCTTCATGTTGCCAAGGCAGAATCTGATCTCCAGCTTCATTTTACCATAGCATGATTGGCTATTTTATCATCATTCTTCCACATTCCTCATCTTATGCCATTTTCCCCCTTTCATCTCTTTTCTCTTATGTGCAGCATCTTATTCACTCTCTTTACTTCAATATAGATGGTGAAATTCCTGAAACAAGATTGTTCAGATAGGCTAAATACTTATCTTTTATTTCTGGACAAATTGCCTGATGTAAGGTAGACTGTACTACAGAATTGCTATACATAAAATGATGACACTTTTACAGTGCTGTCATGAAAATGGTTTACCCTTTTGATGACCTCAGGAAAATTGGTTGTTTCATGTATGCAATTTTAGCTCAATGAGACGTCACACATTCTTTTAAGACATTTAGCACATCAACTTTTAGTCAATGAAGGACTATAGAGAGGGTAGTAACACCAATATGCTGGACTTCTGGAGAATCAGATTCCAAGGAATGTGAAATGAATGAAGAGAAATTTGGCTAAAAATTAATAAATACATGGGAAATCAAGAGTGGAAAAGAATATATTCCGAATACTGAGATAGACAAACCACAATCAAAATTAATTCCAGGAAAAAATACACAGATTTCAGGCTGCGATTTTATAGCCCATGCTCAAGTTGATGAGCTCATGTTACTCACATGATTAGTCCCATTACATTCAATGGAACAGTTGAATCATAGATTTATTAAGAGTTAAGCCTAGATTTTCTGGTTAGGGATGTTACATATTTATATCCTCTGTGGTTCTGCACTGAAGGGCCCTGTGAGATCCAATCACCAGTATCACATAGCTCATCTCAGGTTGTGCCTATGAATTAGTGCTCAACAGAATGATTCCAAAAGGGTAGCCGTGTTAGTCTATTGTAGAAAGACAACAGAGTCTTGTGGCACTTTTAAAGACTAACAGATTTATTAATCGCATGAGCTTTCGTGGGAGAAAATCCCACTTTTGACAACAGAATGAGTAAGAGTTGTACCACTGGGTCCTATAGATCCATAGACTTTAAGGTCAGAAGGGATCAATATGATCATCTAGTCTGACCTCCTGGACAATGCAGGCCACAGAACCTCCCATCCACTCCTTCAATAGACACCTAACCTATGACTGAGTCATTGAAGTCCCCAAATCATAAGAATCATGAGTTAAAGACTTCAAGGAACAGAGAAAGCACCAGCAAGTGACCCATGCCCCATGCTACAGGGGAAGTTGAAAAAGTCCCAGGGCCTCTGCCAATCTGCCCTTGGGGGGAAATCCCCTCCTCATCCCAAATATGGTGATCAGCCATGCCCTGAGCATGTGGGCAAGACTCACCAGCCAGACTCCCAAAAAAGAATTCCCTGCACCAACTCAGAACCCCCTCTCACCCCATCTAACATCCATCACAAGGCATTGGAATATTTCCCACTAGTACTCAAAGATCAGTTAATTATCAAATTAGACTGTCTCATCTTCTCATCCCCTCCATAAAGTTATCCAGCTCAGTTTTGAAGCTAGTTAGGTTTTTTAACCCGTGCTGCACCCCTTGGAAGGCTGTTCCAGAACTTCACTCCTCTGATGGTTAGAAACCTACATGAGATTTCAAGTCTAAAGTTCGTCATGGCCAGTTTATGGTTGGAAGTTGGAACTAGACAAATTCAGACTAGAAATAAGGTGCAGATATTTAACTGGGAGGATAATTAAGCAGAGGAACAATTTATAGAGCATTTTGGGAGATTCTCCAACACTAGGAATTTTCAATTCAAGTTTGGATGCCTTTCTAACAGGAATTTGGGCAAATTCTATACCCAGTGTCATACTGGAGATCAGTCTAGATGATCACAGCAGTCCCTTCTGATTTTACAATCTGTGAACCTATTAAATGCTTAGGGGATTTCTGTTGTTCCTATAACTGTTTGTGTTCATGTGTGAACACTTTGTGCACTGTGATGTTTGTGCATGAATAAAATTATTCACTATTATACATTTTTCATTGTCATTAGTTTTAGTCCTTCAGTGATGTGCTTTAGGGGAGCAAATACACACTATAATAATGAATAGCAAATAGCTAATGTAAACAGTTGTTGACTACTCCACAGGCTGAAAGATGCCAGCACAAACTATTTGATGAATATTACCAATAAAAATCCATTTACAGAAATCTGGATCAGATCACAAGTTATTTGCAAAAAGAAAAATAGTTAATTTTAATGGCTAATTTATTTTCAAAAAATAATTCAACCACTTCTTTTGTACTTACAGTATACCTTTCAACAATGAAACTTTGCTCAGTAAATTTCTCTCTATGGATTCTTTCAGCCCATCAAAATCAGGAGTAGTATTATGAACTGTGTATTCAAGTTCCGAGCATAATCTGCGTTAGCGTTCTGCAGCATTCACAATAAGCTGCTAATGTGATTTCTCTTTCTCATTCAGCATTAAACTATAAATAAGGTGTGACAGGTCAGCCTGCAGAGTAACAAAAACATTATAGTAAGCATCAATTAACATATATAAACATCATTGTATTCCTTTGGCTTCTAGGTAACTAGGTTATCTTCAACATTGATTGGTAATGACAGATGCCAATATAAATTATACTAATATAATTATTCAATCTGGTTTCCCAAGCAAGTAAAAATCTCATAAAATCCTTACTATATTCTTTAACTAATACAGTGTCATTAAAAATAATACCTCAGAGATGTACTGAGGTGAGAGTATTAACATGAACATTCATACTATAACCCCAGTCAAGATATTGGCTTCCTATGAATGAGCGTTAAACGTTTTAGCATTGAACTCACAATTCCCATTTGAACTGTTTTATTGTGCTAGCTACTGAAGTATTTTTACCGGATAATAGAACTGAAATTGAAGTACCTCTGAATACAACCTGTAAACTATAGTATTCTATTAATTATTTTTTTTCCTCATGTTTCTCTTCAACTGTGATGAGCTGTATACGCAGTATAACCAAAATAGAATAACTTACATAGAATTCACCTTCTCGAGAGGACAAATGTCATAAATAGGGAATTCATGTGACTAAGGATTTTGTATCCTTCAGATTCAGGGTCAGCTTGTGTAGAATAATAATTATCATATACTAGAGTTAGAAAATGTAATTCTAGTTAGAGATGACAATTTTGTATTTTACTGATAACAAGATTTGGCATCCCATGCAGTTGTTTCAACATGCCAAGCTAAGCCTATTTAATCTCCTTTTAATCAGACTTCATCTTCCTGAGCTAGATAGTTTAAGAAGATGGTTTATATTGTAGATAGTTTGTGTTTTCTTTCCTCCTTAAAAGCATATGCTCCGTGTCACAGTTTATGTAGCACAAAATGAAGGTGCATTGAAAAGGCCACAGGTGAGGAAAGATGGGAGGCTGTTTGAGTAGCTCTTTTGTATGTATACTCACTGCTCTTTACCTGCTGTAATATCTCAGATCTTGTTATTTATACCAGTTCTGTTAGCTGGAGGAGCTAATTAAGCAAATTCTTTTGCTTGTGGTTTTAGAATCAAAGATCATGAATTCCCATCACAGTGCCTCCCATGCCTAATAGTGGTCTGGCTGTGAAAACCTTATTAACATGGAACCTTTATCAATATGGGTGAACATCAGCCCACATGAGTTTCTTCATTGACTTTGTCTTTTCAAAGCAGAAAAATTCAAGAGTTATGGTAATTCTATTGGTCTTACGTTAAAAAGCTAAGACTTAGGTGTGAGCATCCTGAAAAATTATAGCTGAATGAAATTTTTCAACCTAATCAGTGACACAGAAACAGATTGTGAGCTCATGTGGATTTTGGCAAATGATTTTGGCAGGGAAAACAACTTAAAAGCAAAAATAAAAAAAATTAAAAAATGAAAATATTGAAAAAAAAATTGAAAAAAATTGAAAAAATCAAAGCCTTTGTTTTGACACTTTCAAAAAGGTGTTTTGCTTCAATATAAATTTTCATTTTGAAATTTCCTTTAATTTTATTTAAAAAGAAAAAAACTAAAACATATGTTGAAATGAAACATATTGTTTAGCACAAAACTATTTTTTTTTTTTTTGCTACTTCACTTGCTGAAAATTTAATTTGTGGTTCAGCCTCCATCTCACCCACTTTTTTAAAAAAGAAAAAATTCCAGTAAACTGAAAACCTTGTTGTTTATATGAGTCTGTGCAAAATGTGTTCATAAAAGCCAAATTTCAGATATGCATATTTCCTTTCAATGATTCTTTTAAAAGATGTACTGGACATTCCAAGAAAATATATGTGACTCATTTCAGTTTAGTAGCTGCCAGAGATGAGAGGCAGTCTCTAGCTAGCAGATGAGTCCACTCTGGCATGTGGTATAGAAACTGGCCCAGAAGCAAGTTCTCCTTTCTAGTTTTTTCTGGAGAACTTGATGTGGATGCTCCATGTAACTGAAGGTGCAGAGATTAGAAACAGGACCCCTCTGTTCTCTGTCTTCTCTTTCCAACCCAGTATACCCTTCCTCCAGCTTTTCACAACCATGGCAAGTGTCTCCGCATAATAATGAAAGGGTGCTTTTTTTAATCAAGCGGTACACAAACTAGCTAAGCACATTGGAAGCATCCAGGTTATATATTGTTATTGCTAAAACAGTAACCTCTTTATTTAGTGTACATTGCAACCCCATCCTTCTCCTCCCAACCTTACGCAGATCAGATTTTAAAGTCTTTATATAGGTACTAATAGTGGTGGGGGTGGGGGAGAAGGGTCCTCTCTAGTATCCATCACCACGGCATTTAAGCATTTGCCAGCTAAATTAGATTTGCAGAGCAGTTGCCAACTTCATGGAGTCTTCTGCTCTTCTACCTTCTTTATTTATTGGAGGTTCTGCTTAGATATACAAAGTTAGTGAAGTTACGTGAGCTTTACCAAAGAGAAGGACTTTGAAAAGTTCCACAAAAGACTGGATTAACTCTGGATTAGTTTGATTTCCTGTGAGAGCTTGTACCCCTGCCAGATCATGTTTAATCTCTGTCTCTCATATACTTTGTCCTGACCTTTGTACACTGCATCATTCCAAAGGAACAAAGTTGTCTTGGCAGGTGTCTTTTTCTGTTTTTTGTTTTGTTTTACCTTACATTTGTCATTTCCGTAAAATAATCCAAGATCAACCAGAATTTGCATCAGATGAGAACTAGAGTTGAGCAAATGGTGAACAGCTATAATGTATTTGATGAATTTACCCCCATTTTACTAGAGTTGAGCAAACGGTGAACAACTATAATGTATATGATGAATGTACCCCCTTTTTCTGCTTCTGGTATACATGTGAGTAAATTCCTTCAATATTCCTCTATGTGCTGTTCCCCAGTGTTTGAATCCTAACACCTATTTTGATTTGCTGTTACAGCCTGACCTGATCCTAAGTCATACACTCCCCTGCATTTAATTTCCTCCCATTCTGTAAGCTTCACATCTTCAAAGCGTCTGACGAAGTGGGATTTTCTCCCACGAAAGCTCATGCAATAAATAAATCTGTTAGTCTTTAAAAGTGCCACAGGACTCTGTTGTTGTTCTGCAATAGACTAACACGGCTACCCCTTTGGACCTTCAATATATTTGTCACTTGAATGTATTGATTTACTATATTTTTGAATTATGTATACCAGAAATTGACTCTGACAATTCAAAACTCAAGCTGCACTGCATAACTGTTACATGTAGAAAATGAAAACCAGCAGAATCTTATTCAGGGGGATGTGGCATTATGCCACATTTATTGTGAATATATATAGACTGAAATTTTGAAAAGGCAAAAACCCCATTAATTAGTTCTAAAAGCAAGAGAATAAATTTAAAGAGACAGAGCAATTTCCTATCCAATTACATTCCTCGCCCCCCCCACTCCCGCCACACACACACACACACAGACAGGCAAAGGCAATGAGTTCTACAGATGTTATAATTACCAGCCTTGTTGCTCATGCTTATCCAATGGCCACTTGGCAAAAAAAAACAAAAAACAAAACAAAGGTGGGGGAATAGGATCCCACAAATGTGCACTGATGCTCCTGGAGTATGGTTGTAGAACCAAACCCAAAGTTTCCATCTTGCTGTAGCTTTCTTATAGGACTTCATTCCCATTTCAGCTTATGGGTTTTGCTTAGTTTTGTTGCTTCTGTTTGATGTGATTGTTGTTAATCACTCAAGATTGTAGCAATACAACGTGGCTGTTGTTCTTCCCTCTTCATCTTCAGGTGTTTACTGATTTTATTCAAGCTCTTCAGCCATTTAGATTGTAAAACTTTGTTATCTTTGTTTCCCCCTTTTGCTTTGCAACAGTTCAAGCTGGGATCAGTCTGAGGCTGGTGGCTGTTCTCTGTTACTCCATTATCTCACATACATTCACCAATCTTTCATCCATTTAAACCTTCATCTCCTTATTCTACCTAACTTAAAGGTGAAAAGCACAGATGTGCCTTTACAATCAAAGATATTCCTTTAACAATTTACTATATCCTACTACGTGGAATATTCAACTACTTGATTAAGTAAAAACACAAAGAATTACAAAGTCTTAGGGGGTCTTCAGAAAGTGTCACATCACATCATGTAGGCTAGATTACGTAGGCCAAATCTGATGCTTGCTTGCAGGCCTTTATATCAAACATCTTTTTAATACCAGAGGCTTAGAGCCTACATTGTTACAATCATTCATCTGGATTGCATGGTATATCATCTGTTCTCTTAATGAATGATCACACAAATACTTCTGATCTGAATACTTTTCTATAAAATCCTCAAATTCTTTTCTGCAAGTATCTGGGCCAGAGTAACTCTGTTACTCAAACATTTGTTGAACAAATCATGGAAGCCTGGCAGCAGCAAATTTATTTAAAAATTCAAAAAAAGTATTGAAGGCTCTTGTTCGCATTGTTCACCCACTTCTAAGTAAACCTTGTAAGCTTCCTGTTAAGTTCTGTTTGAAAACTCACAAGTTCCTCCATTTCACTTCTCAGCTGAGGAAAACTTTCAAAGAAGAGCTGACTTAGCTCTTGGACTGAAGGACTGGGGAGTCTTGGATTCCAAGTATGATGGGGTATTAATCCCACACATGGGGAACAAAAAAAAGAGAAGGGATTAAAAGCAGCCAAGAGAGGTTGCACAGGGAGAAGCCAGTCAGAGCCTAGTGGGCTCACATAAAAGGGAACTGTAGGTCACAGAAGCGGAAGTGGCTGCTGGGTGCTCAAGGCATGAGAATTGTCTCTCTAAGGGGCTGAGAAACTGGTCAGGGCAGGGACTGGGAAAGCAGAAGAAGCTCCTGGATAGCTGGTGGGGCTTGCTGGCTGAAAATCCTGAGAAGAGGGCAAAGAAGGTGTGGCAGCCATGGGGAAGTGGCCCAGGGAATTGAAGCAGCACCTGACAGAGAAGTTGAGGAGAGGCAGTGGAAACTGCTGTCAACAGGGTCCCTGGGCAAGGACAAAGGGTTGATCTGGGTTCCTCCTACTTGCCCCTGGAGAACTGACTGGACTGTAGAACTGGGAGATACTTCTTTCCTGGAAGATGGTGACACAGTCATGAAAAGGACACTGCAGTTCTGTTACTGAGATGGGTCTGCATGTGGAATAGATGGGAGAGGAATGACTGCTGTGGTAAGGGAACTTTGACACACCTAGCAATCTCTATACATCCTACTTTTGGATATGAATCAAGCAATGGTTTTAAAAACATGCTAGTCAATTATACTTTTTTGTGTGTTATGTGGTTACTAACATGCATACTTGTAACTGCTGGAGTCCTGGCCCACTGAAGTCAATGGGAGTTTTGCCATTGACTTTGATGCAGTCAATTCTCTATAGTTTATTTCATAACAAAATAGCTGTGCGCCTGGTTACCTTCTTCCAATTGTTTCATCTGAGTGTTTAGGTACATAAACTATATAAAGACAAAAATTATATTTTTAAAGACATATGACGGCATGTGAGTAACATTTTAGTAAACAGAATTTCATGCCTGGCATTCTTAGAGAGCTATACAGGTTCTTCCAACAATGTATATGAGGATTTTGCACATTAAAATCAACAGTAAAAATGAAATAGAAATCTTCATATTTATATGCTTTATTAAACAGAATGCAAAATGGGACAAAGCATATTGGGAGTACACCAAGAATTAGTAAGCAATTCAGATGACATTTTGAACACAAAGCAAAGGATAAATGCATTTTGTAGTCTGAGAAGAGTTTCAAAAGGAAGCATATGAGGGACCTTATGTTCTTATTCACATATATCCTGTTTACTGTCATGCAAATAAGCGAGTTTCACAAATCAAAGCCACCTGAGAGCACTCAGCCAACCATTCTGATAGAGACATAATTCAAGGCAGTTTATTTTATTTTTTTAAGTACTCATTTTCGCAAAGCCAGGCCAAATCCAGTAAAGTCAATGGTGTATGATCCTGCGTAGTGTCAACAAAATCAGCATTTAGCCTATTGTATGCATTTGATTACTGTAATACGAGAGAATGAAGAGCCCTGAGAATGCAAATTTCATGAGATAATGAAGGGTATATCTAACATTTGTGAGAGGTTAATGTGAAATTGACACCAGTAGTGCACTGGTTTGTGTAGATAAGCTATGTATCTCACATATAACAATAATATTTAATACTCGCTGGCCTGCTTAGGCAATTGATCTGTGGGTTTATAAATAAAATTGATTTACATTAGACTAGTCCCTATTTTTCCCATTGATTTCCATGGGATTTCTGAGTGTTCAACCCATCTGAAAATAAGGTCATATATAAGTTTTGTGCCTACATTTGGATTTAAGAAACTAAATTTAGGTACCAGGATTAAAAAAAAATCGCTAGAGCTGATTCGGGGGTTAATGTTAAGGAATCTGATCAGGGAAATGGAAGGTCGTTTACCTTCCATGTGCCTCTGGTGCAACCCTGGAAGAGAGTCCTGGGATGAACAGCACAAATTATCTCAGTGCTCAAAAGATTGAGTTATTATGGAAGATAAAGAGACTTTTTCAGTGAAGTCTTTCATCTGGAGCTTGTATTCTATCAGGAGCCAGTACAAAAAGCCGAGCACCAAACTGATGTATTAAAAGAGTACTATGTTGTTAGGCAAATATGTTGCATCAATACATTTTGAGATATTTTCTTACATTTGTTGATATTATTTTGTTTAATCCTATATGGTATACTTGCACTTCCTGACAGCACACTGTAAAATACAGTCCAAGCCTGAGAAGCCTACAATTTATAAAGGTCTTTCAATTACTAATGTGCATAAATTGCATATGTACACTCAGCTGCTTCAAGAAATATATCTTCCATAAAAACACAATGACAAAAAGAGTGGTCAGTGATTCAATAAAATATACAATACAGTACTTTCTATAAGAAACAAAAAAAGGCAAGAAGTAAACCAAACTAGATGATGGAAAATGAAATAAGTAGGGCTTTTAGCTAGCACAGTAGGTTTCCAGCCAACATTATTTGCTCAGTTGGTAAATATGTAAAGGAAAATACAGCCACAGATTTCAGAGCCATCTCAGCAAAAAGACTGAGCTATTGAAAAATAGGATTAAAATGATGGGTCTCCACATTTTAAAAGGAGAGGGGGGAAGCATGGTTGAGTAGGAAATGGAAAGCAGAATGAGAGCTCCCTGTGCAGTCACAGTCTGCTCTTAGAAAGACTGGTAGTGTGTAATTGGGAGGGAATTGCCCTTGAAAAAGACTCCCCGGTGTCACAGGGGCTGACGTTTTGCTATTGGCCCATACCTGTAGAAAATTCTCTCTTCCTCTGCTCCCAGCCCCAAGGCAGTCTTGGCTATACTCCCCAGTCACTTTCTATTGAGAATTAGGCACCTGCATTCTTTTGGGTCTCCTTTGAGGATCTGTGTCTTCCTGCTCAGTTGCTGGGAGTGAAAGGGAAGTAGCAAATGTTCAGTGCCTGAGTTAATCCTCTATGCTTTGAAGAGGCTGCACAGAAGAATAAGGGCAGTGAGGCAAATGGGTGCATAAAAGAAGCTTTATTTCCAATCAGTCATGTTTCCTTATCTCAACAAAAGAATGCAATGTCTAGGAATTGAAAAGACTAGCATAATTTGTGGGTAAGATGACCACCTTTTCAAAAGGCAAAAGCAGGACATATTCAGGAGTTCTGCCTCCTGGTTAAGCTGGAGCTGGTCTGTTGTAAGAGTTGCCCAAGGAGTCTAGGCCACTATGGAGAGCCTTGGGTTCTCCAGCCATCCCGGATGGGGTGCCTGAGAGCAGCTCCCGGCCTGTGTCCTTGCTCCCCCCACGGCAGGTGCACAGTCCACGATTCTGAGATTCTTACTGTTGCCTGGATTTCTCTTCTGGCCTGGCCAGGGGATGGAGCTTCAGGAGGAAGAGAAAGAGCAGGGGCAAAGCCTGATGAGGAGTGAGGGCTCACCTCAGTCCCAGCGTCAGAAAGAGGTATCGTCCTGGAGTCATTCAGCCCAGAACTGGGTTATGTATAGAGTACCTTGGACTCGCATAGTGTTTTATAAACATTTGGATAGTCCAAGTTCATATCCTTAGGAGCATGCAATATATACCACAAAAGCTCAAATGCACGGTAGAGAGGATATAAACAAAGGCAAACATCTGTAGTTTGTGAGGGGGGTCACCACTGGAAGCTTTGAGAAAGAAGTAGGTTGGAAGGATGGTGTGGGAAATAAAGTGATGGACCACTCTGTCACATATCCAATTCTATTTTTTCTTCCATCTTTTGTTCTGAGCACTTGCCATTTAATATATAAATATATTCTCACAGGGTTTCCATTCTTCACTGTTAAGTTTCCCAGATGATTAATTGCTCTATAGAGTTTGACATCCAAGGAGGACTATGAGATTACAGCCTAAATCTGTCATTCAAATAGAGTAACATGGTATTATTTTAATTTAATTGTGAATCTTTGTCACAAGAATGAACATATGCTTTCTCCCCTCATTCTTATCACTCTGTGTGTGTGTGTGTGTGTGTGTGTGTGTGTGTGTGTGTGTGTGTGT
>ML685777.1:13285967-13332357 GCA_007922175.1 Pelusios castaneus
GTGTGTGTGTGTGTGTGTGTGTGTGTGTGTGTGTGTGTGTGTGTGTGGTTTGACTGGGAAAGGAAAATTTAAAAACTGAAAAAGGTTTTTCATAATCTCCTGTATTACAGTAATAATAAAAGAACAACAGCCTAGATCCTCAAGTGCTGTAAATTAAATTGGGATACGGTGGCCCTGTAACATAGTTGGGTGATGGAAAAATTGCTCCAGGACAGTGAAATCAAACAGTGAAGACTACCAGGAGTTAATTTAGAATTACTATAACCCTCAGACTCCTTTGTAAAGCCCTAGTGAAAACAGTGGGCGACTGTGTGGCCATAGGGCTCAGTCTGCATGTGTCAGCTTTCAAGATCTGAACTTTGGGTATTAATTACAGACAAGTTCAAGGGGGTAGGATATTTGGAAGACCTGACTTACAATTCATTCCTAGGCATTAACAGCTCAACTTTAAATCCCTTGTTTAGGCAAGCCTGGCAAATATTTACTTTAGTTTCAATGGAAGGGGTTTCCTGAGTTAGTAGCTAAAGACTTATCTCCAAGCCCATAATCTCCCTTACTTTCAAGGAGCTTAATTTTGGGTAGAGATATTCTTCATGAGAAGTTGTATCCTGGGAGAGGATGTAATTAAATATAAACAATGCTATTTCCGAGGGCCTTGAGAGATTTATTTGTACATGTGAGACAGGGGAAGAATTTTACCACAGACACGTTTTTCTCAGAATTAGAAAAACAATGATTTACCTATTCTGCTTTTACCAGAATATTACCAACATTTTACATGAATAATTTTATGAGTTTACCCAACATATGCTCTAAAAGGGCAAACTTCATAAATGCCACATAGAATTCTAAAAACAGTCCAACATGTGGACAGTATTGTCTTAGTGTATTGTCTTAATACAGTATTATTTCCTTGTATCCCCTCTCCCCCATCTGTCTGTCTAGTTCTACTTTTTGTTTGTTTGTTTTCTTGGGAGGTATGGGAAGAGGTCTTAAACTTAGACTGTAAGATCTTGAGTCAAAAATATCTTTAGTGGGAGTGGTCCTGCTTTTTGGCAGGGGTTTGGACTAGATGACCTCGTGAGGTCCCTTCCATCCCTATTATTCTATGATTCTTATTCAATGTTTGTCCAACACCTAGCACAATGAGGTCCTGGTCCATGGTTCAGGCTTGTAGGTACTACCACAACACAAATAATAAATGAGTGACTTAGGAGTACAGGCCCCTTATTCTAAGTCACTTAGACATGTTCCTACTTTAATGGATGCAATAATACAAGTTATCCAGCTGGAGGCACTAAACATATTTTCCCAAAATTGAATGGGACATTTTGCCATTGACTTCAGTGGCAACAAGACCAGGTTCCATAATTTGGACTGTTTAGTTCTCTTCCTTATTAGACTCTTTGGTATAATGCTTATATGAAAACCTTTTCTTTGCTCTGATAGCATTCTGATTTTAGCAGTCACAAAATAGAATAGAGGCTTTAATGTCATACATTGGGTCAGATTATATTTTATTAAAGAATAATACAGGATCGTTATCAAAATGTTAGCCTCTGTCTGGTGTGTGGTTTCTAAAACAGCATAGTGAGATTGGGATCTGCATTCTTTGACATGAAATTCTGTTGGCTCATTGACTCCCAACTATCAGAAAACATCTACAGAGGAGTCAAGACTTGAACAGTATCAGTGTATTTTCTCTAAAGCATGGGGAATCTAAATGTACTTGTGAGTCTTGTTTTATCTGGAATCTGTATTATTCATAGCCAAGAACTGAGATCTCTACTCAAGCCATAGCAATTACAGATATTCTTACATACCTGCAGCTGTTTCTCTCTTCTGGTGTGTAGTTGTTCCAAGGGGAGAAATGACTGTCAGAAGTGGCTAGGTATACTTTAAGGGCCCACTTCCATCTGGTCATTTCCCAGAGATGGAGTTGTAGATTCTGACACACTTGCAGGCTGTATATAGACATTTTGTGCTTGTGGTGGCACTGTGAAGTGTGTGGCCCATCATCCAAATGGGGTCAGATTCTTCCCAGTGTGTCTGGAAAAAGGGCTTTTTGTCTTAGAGTCAAAAATTAACAAAAGCCCATCCAGAAGATTTTGCCTTTCCTTGAAGGACTAAAAGGGTCCCTTAGATCAAGAAACCGTCCTCACTGATACATAAGGTGGAAAGCTTCCATTGTCAGGCAGCATGTGCTGGAGTCTTCTGTTGATCTTTGTGGAGACTTCAACATTGATCTTCACACCACATATCAAGAGAGAGAAATCTCTACCTCCCAACCCCATTCTTCTCCCTCACAGCTGGACCTATGGAAGCAAGGGATCATAAACCTACAGCTAGGAGAGCAGGGAGTAAACTTGCTAACGCTATTATTTATTTATTTAATGATTTATCTCAATCTATGGTGTGCAGGGTAGTTCAGTGAAGGATGTGAAGGACAGCCTCTTCTTAGGTGTGAATGTGTAATGGTAGGAAGTAAGGAAGATCAGGTACTGGTACGATGGGATCAAAGCAGAGATGTATGCCCATAGCGGGCAGTGGATAGCGTAATTATAATGGCTGTTTTTTAATAACATTAGTAACTACTAAAGATCCACTCTGCTAATCTAGCGTATGGAACTTTCCTTCCTATATAACCTGGGGCAAATTGATTAATCTTCCATGTGCCTCCTTTCTCCATCTGGGAAAGGGAATGGTACTTTATAGAGGGGTTGTGAGAATAACATCCATTAATGATTATGAGGTGCTCAGATATCCTGAATGAGGCCAGATTAATACCTAGGTAGATGGTATTTCCTCTCTCACATTCACAAACTTTGAAATGGCAGAATGATGGCAATGGCAGACCCCTCAGTCCTTCTAGAGACATTGCAAGTTTGTGTTTGAGGAGTGATTCTTCTTATGGTTCAACTGAAATGAGAGCTTTTCTAAACCAAATGTGGGCTCTGCGAAGCTAGCAAATCATTAAAAGTTATTTCAAGATAGGGCGACCAGACAGCCTGATTTTATCAGGACAGTTCTGATATTAGGGACGTTGTCTTCTTTAAGACCCTATTACTATCCCTCATCTCCCACATCCTGATTTTTCACCTATGATATTTGGTCATTCTATTTCAAGATAATACATTTTCCTGAAATACTAAAATATGTTCTCTTCAGTAGAGTCTTATGACCTCTTTACTGCTAACAAAAGTGAAGTTTTTTTGTTTTCAATTGGTAACCAATCTAATAAAATATAAGCTAATCTTAACAAACCAAAGACGTGTACTTAATTCCAGTTATAAATCATAGTACATTATATTGGAATGAAGGAGAAGATTCCAAAGGGGTAGCCGTGTTAGTCTATTGTAGAAAGACAACAGAGTCCTGTGGCACTTTTAAAGACTAACAGATTTATTTATCGATAAATAAATCTGTTAGTCTTTAAAAGTGCCACAGGACTCTGTTGTCTTTGAAGGAGAAGAGAAAAGGGAACCAATATGGCTTTTTAGGAATGTACAGATTACTTTATTACTTGGATCCCATCCCAAATCCTTAGAAAAAAAATCCTATTTTTTTTTCTCCCTATTACTTCTCCAAAGGTACATTTGACTTGGAAAGTAAAAGAATGGTCACTGATTTAACAAAGACTTAATTGGATTCAGAATATTTTTCTTTAAAAATAATTGAAACTAAAATAACAGTGACTGTGCAAAACGTAAGTTCCTTCTTCACGGAAGGAATTCCACCATCGTGCCATGTGAATGCACATAAATACATGCACTCCTTTCCACACCCACTTACAACAAAGGAAATCCTTAACATCGGGATGGTTTTCATAGTGTGCTGCTATTCTTTGTTGTTAGATATCTGCTATTATATTAGACATTAATTTGTTATCCTTCTTTAACACCAATAATGTGTCATCTGACTTTCTTGAGTCTTAACTGGAAGTCATACCATCATTCTTCAACTCATACTATTATGATTTAGTGTGGATTTTTCACCCTGCCATTCTCCCCTTTTCTTTAATAGAGGATAAAGAGATGGAGCATGGGGGTTAATAAGAATATTTACATATAACAATACAGTTTATAGTGGCAAATTAGAAAAGTGACTTTTTTGAATGAGGGAAAATAGATGCCATTTCAGTTTTGATTTCCTAATTAAGGCTCCTTGCTTTTAGCATATTATCTTCATACACTTCCATAATTTAAATGTCACGTTTAATTTTTTGAACTATATGCAATCAGCTTGAGTCCATGGGGAACCTAATGAGCATTTAGCACTTTTGTTGTAGGTTGTATGACTATGTGAGACATGTAAAATCTTCTCCTGTTATAGCACGTCCCCTTTACTTATTTTAATACATTTGTCCATTCCGCTACAGCAAACCAGATAGTTTTAATGACTTGAATTAAAATCTTGAATAACCAATCTGAGCCACTTCAGGTGAACGCCCAGCCATAACGAAGTCAGTGGCAAAACTTAAATAGGCTGGAATAGGGTCAGGATTTCACCTGTTAATGGAGCCTTATTTTCCAGAAAGTGCTCCGTCCCCTAGAAAGCAAGCCACATTAAGGTATGGCTGTCTTGGCACACAATTGCAAATCAAGTTTTATTTAAAAACAAAACAAAACTATTAAGATCATATTTTCACCCTATATTAAGAGGCATGTTTTTTGGGGGGGAAAAATGTACATAAACACATTTAACCATTTACCACAATGGCATTAATTTTGAGGAAGTATTGATAAGAATATAAATATGTATGCTAATGATTGTAATAAGTATTTACATTCATTATTTAAATATTTTTTCTAATTACATTTTCATAAAAGTAAACATTAAAAAGAGAGCATCTGATAATATATCCCATTGATGCTATTATTCCATTAATCAGTCTTGTGGGTGAGATGTTATTAAGAATATTATTCTTTCTAATGATGTTAATTTAATGTCCATCAGATTACAACTGCAAACATGAAGACATGCCATCTCTGTCTGAGCCCTCTTAGAAGAGAAAGAAAGTCAGTGCTGAAAGAAAATGTGTTTTTATCAGTGATCAGCATCGGACAGAATGCAGAGAAGCACAAAGGTCAGGAAATCAATGGTCACTTATGGATATTTTCTCTACAGAAAAAAGCATTAAGATTTCTATCATGTTAAAACACTGCATTGGAACCATTTAATTTAATGTCTTGAGCGAGTTGAATGTGCAAAGTTCAACTGTGCAAACTTGATTCACATTTGGATGAAGTTTACCCTTGTACAGAGGGCCAATCACTGGGAAGACATAAGTTCTCCAATTGTTTAGAGATTGGTCTTAATTTATATTCACCTATTGAGATCTTCTTCTATCTTCTCTGTCCTTCATACTCTTCTGTTCTCTTTTGCCAGCATGTTTCCTACTTGGAATCTGATCCTATCCATTTGAATGCATTAGCTTTCTGAGGCTATGTCTACACTTACGAAAGTTAGTTTGAATTAGTTAATTTGAACTAATTAATTCGAACTAATTTTAGTTAGTTCAAATTAACTTAATTTGAACTAGCATGGCCCCACTAAAATGCTAGTTTGAACTAAGCAAGTGCCATGCATGGCACTTGCTTAGTTTGAATTAGTCAGTTGCATTAAGGTCAATGTGCCGGTTAGTTTGAACTAAGCAGTTAGTTGGAACTAATATGGTCACATTGACTTAATTCGAACTAACTAGTTTGAATTAAGGGTTAGTTTGAAGTAAAACAAGGTTTTACTAATTCAAACTAACTTTTCCTTAATTTGACCTAAGGAACTGTTTAAGTTGAATTAAGGAAACTCAAGTGTAGACACAGAGTAAATTAAGTCGACTTAAGCCTGCTTAAATCGACTTAATTTACAAGTGTAGACGCACCCTAAGAGGTCTTTCACTTGCAACTCCCATCCCTCATGACCCCAGTACTTCCCTTTTTCTCCAACTCCTTGTGTTCCTTTGCTTCGGATTATAGCTTGCCATGTCAACAGGATTTGTGGCTTTATGTGGTGGCTGGCTGTTTCAGCCTTCATAGCAGACCAGAATCTGGGTAGCAAAAACATAGCTAAAGCTATCTGTCCCCCAGGTCCCATGGACTGTAACTTTCCATAAGCACAGTACAGAATCTGACAATCAAAATGGGAGAGTTAGCCAGAGACAAGCAAAGGTATGTCTCTGTATAAAGGAAGAGTAAGACGTAGCATGCACTAGCTTCTCAGCAAAGATTTAGCAACATGGTAATGTGTGACAGACTCACCAGACTGGGTATATGGAGCAAATAATGTTTGCATGCAACAGACGATGCTTCAGCTGGAGAAATATGCTGCATCATCTCCTGAATAAGACATCAGGTATATCAGATAGGTAGAATAGTTGCAGACTGGAAGCTGATACATTTAATAACAAGTGTTTCCCTAGGAAAAAGAAAATCCTCTCTTCCTTTCAAGTCTGATTGTGTCTTAGGTTAATAAATAGCTAAGATGTGATAAGGATAGAATTACCATGACCAATTTAGATCAGAATTAATATGTCCTCGGGAGCTTATGAAAAGAGTCCAAGACAAGCGAATTTATAGTAAGCCTTTCTGAAAAAGATTGGAAGGTGCATTAGTCCTCTGAAGAAGTTTGCAGATTATCCATCATAGTCTATTCCAAGGACGTGGAAGCCATGAGAATTTCTGGAAAGGGGAAAAGGGACACTATGAGGCAAAAACTAGTAGAAAGAGGAAAGCATTTATCAGAACAGAGCAGTCAGTATGGTCCTCTCAGGTTAAGAAAGTAACTGTTATTGGCAAAAAATAAACAAACTCGGGTGGCAGATATTAAAATGATATTTCCATACCTTTCTTTATGTAAAATAGGAATGCATCAGTATGTTATCCCTCAACATCAGCCCCTTGAAGACAACCAATTCGTTTGGACCTAAACAAAACATGAGAAAAAGACATAGGGTGATATCCTAGTCCTACTGAAGTCAGTCTGGGTGCATCTACACTTACAAATTAAGTCAATTTAAACTTGCTTAAGTCGACTTAATTTAATCTGCATCTGCACTACATTTTCCTTAAGTCGACTTAAGCAGCTGCTTATGTCGACTTAAGGAAAATTAAAGTCAACTTTACTAAACCTAGTTTTAAGTCGACTTTTCTGGCTAAGTCAACTTTAGAAAGTCGACCTAGCCAGTGTGGATGCAGAGTAGCCCTAAGTGGACTTTAAATCAACTTAAGGGGATTCAGGACTTCCCCACTGCCCTCCCTACCAGGGTGGCTGGCAGAGCCACAGCCTGGCATGCCCCCCCCCACAAGGCAGGACTGAGCCCCCTGGCACTTGATAAGGCGTGCTCTCCCTGCCACCGTGGACCTCTCCCAGGGCCACCTAGCCCCTACAAGTCAACCTAGGTATCCAGTGTGGATTTGGCAGGGTCTCCTCTAAGTCGACTTCATTTTTGAGTGGGGACATGCTAAGTCAACATAACAAAGTCGACTTAAAGTTGACTTTGTTAAGTCGATTTAGCTAAGTCGACTTAAATTAACACGTGTAGACATAGCCTCTGAGTTTTATTCAATGGGTGATCAGGATTTCATCAATGGTTCCTTCCAATAAGTTCACAATTGAAATACATTCCTAGTCAGTCTAATACAGAGGATCCCGGTGTGGTGCTCTGCTCTCTCCAATGTTGGTATCACTCGGCTGTGTGCGTGTGTTCCCTCTAAGAGCTGTCCCAGCTCCTGCAGATAGCTGACACAGCAGACCCAAAGAGAACCCCCAATAACCACAGAGCCCAGTAAGGTATGAAGGCACGTCGACCAGGTTTATTGTCACGGTGGATACAGTAGCAGTTCCCCTGGAGTGCTCTAAGACTCATCCAAGGGCACACTACAGATACTGACCCTAGGACAATGGACTCGGCTCAGTCAGTGGTGGGACTTTACACTGCCCCCTAGGCCGGACCCTGGACACACCCCAGAAATGCATTTTATACACCTAGACAAACAACTCTCACAATATTTCTGACGTATTAAGGTCCGACCCCTTAACGTAGTTAGGTGCCGCCTATTACCTTGTACATGTTGGTTCTAACTATCCATCATGTTCTTGTTACTGGGATGGGTCTGCCTGTTCTTCCTTATCTATGGAATGTGCCTGGGCGTCTTGGTACCTTTATATGCTTAGTTATGTTTATGCAACATTTATCCTCTTCTTGCCAACTTTTAATGACGTATCTCGGTTTAGCAATGTCTTGACATTACTTTGGTTCAGGTTAGACGCCTTATACTGGGCCTGTAACTGCTAAGGGCCTTGTACTGGGACTGTACCTACTACATCTAGCATTAAAGCACATTCAATCAGTTCTTGGTGGAACAGAACTCTATACTTATGTGATTAATTAAAATGTTGGGAGTGTTAAAATAGTAAGGTATCATTATCCATTTTAAAATGCCATTAGCATTATAGGGATAGAACTAGGCAGTGTGATTTAATCTAATTTTCAGTTACACTAAAATTGCCAACCCTGAGCTCCAGAGCTTTAGTCTACTTCCTCTGTAAGTCCTCCTCTTCCTCCTTGTAGTTCTAATTTGTAAGTGTAATGAAATTTTCTTCTGTTTGTTTTGAAGAAGGTTAATCACTATTTTTATGGTGGTAAGATTGTTCTATAATGACAAACTGTTCTGCTGTACTAAAGTAATGTGCAGTATTCTATACAGTGGTACAAAATAAGGATCTAACTATTGGATTTGACTATGTTGTATCCTAGTAAGTTATCTGAGAGAGCAGAGGATAATCACTCGCTCTTGTAGACAATTAGAATAGTAGAAACTGGAAAGAACCAGTCTTGCACTCATGGCAGGACCAAGTACTCTCTTAAGCCTCTTAAATTGCTAAGTTTTGTACAGGAACGTAGAGCAGAAGATAACTTTTCTGATAATTTGCTTTACAAATCAGATGTCCTAGGCATTCACCAAAGTCCAAAGTTTAATAAAAGCCAGTTTGGTTAAAGCTCGGTGACTTTTCAAACAAAAAGTACCTATAAGAACAAGTAAAGGAAAAAAATAAAGAAGCAGAATTGCCAATCATTGTGACTGACAAATAGGGAATGGAATTACATTATTTACTTATGATTATTCTTGTTATCTAGCAAATACTCTGTTTGCAATGCAAGATAAAATCATAGAATCATAGAAGATTAGCATTGGAAGGGACCTCAGGAGGTCATGTTCCTATTCAAAGCAGGACTAACTTCTATGAAATCACCTCAACTAGGGCTTTGTCAAGCTGAGCCTTAAAAACCTCTAAGGATGGAGAGTCCAGCACCTCCCTAGATAACCGATTCCAGAACTTCACCACTCTCCTCGTGAAAAAGTTTTTCCTAATATCCATCCTAGACTTTACCCACCTTCCATCACATTTCACCTCTTGTTCTGGTTGTGTTGCATAGTGTTCTCAAAAGGAAAGGTCTTGCTTCACAGCCAAAAATAATGATCCGCCCTGAGGCATGATGGAAACAGATGAAACAAAACTCTAAGGGTATGTCTACACTTGTAAAGTTAAGTCAACTCTGTTAAATCGACTTAACAAGGTCGACTTTGAGTCGACTTAAAATCGACCTTGTTAAGTCGACTTAACAGAGTGGCTACACTTTAAGTCAAACTTGTTAAGTCGACTTAACTGTAGACATAGCTGTCCACACTGACTTTAAGTCGATTTAATAAGGTTGACTTAGCACTATTCCTCATACACACTGGCTTTAAGTTGATTTAAGAAGTTAACTTAAGGCTTAAGTTGACCTTCAGAGGTGGTGCTATTAAGTCGACTTAAGAAGATGCTTAAATCGACTTAAAAAGCGCCCAGTGTGGACCCAGTGTGCTGTAGGTCGACTTAAGTGTCGTTAAGTCAACCTAAGGTGCAAGTGTAGACGTACCCTAAGATAGTACCATTGTAATTTCAGAGAGGTAGAGAGAAGCATCCATTACTAGCCAATAAGATAGTTACACACCTGCTTATGCCTGAATTTTGTGCAAGTCTCTACAGCTTTAGTTCTCAAATCCTGCATTATGAAGCATACAGCCAGGCTCTTGCACCCACAAAGAGCCCCATTGACTTGAGAAGACCTCTGTGGGAATCTGCTTATATGCAACATGTTGCAAATTCAGGCCTAGTTTACATTAGTTTTATTGGGAACTGGTCAAAAAATTAAGATATTTAAGAAACTTAAAATTTCTTCATGAAATCTTTTAACAGCAGAAAATTTTGTGTAAATATTGTTACTGAATTTGAAAAAAAGTCAAGAATAAATTGGCAGTAATTTGGGCGGTCCTTGATAAAGAACAGTTGGCATTACCACTTATAAAATTTGCCAGCACAGATTCCTGCCAATGAATCCTTTATGCCACAACACATCTCGTATTGTGCGCACATGCACGCACGCACACACACACACACACACACACACACATATTTCCGGAACTAAAAGGTACCCTTTCCCACCAACATGTTACTTTTCTAGATGTGAGTATTCAAAAGTGTAGGAATCAGCCTTTAGTCTGTGAATTTCTCCATCCCTCTGTTACATTTTGTTTTATTTCAAGTTGGGTGGGGGGAGAAGGGGGTGCAGTATTGCCATAAGCAAGAAGAGGTTCTGTTGGAGAAACTAGTTTGTGCTTATCAAACACAAATTCCACAGGCACTGTTGGTCTGTCTGAGTGTAAATATGATCCATGGCATCCAACCATGCTCACAGTCGCAATGGGGAGCACTTCCATCATGGGGGCTGGTTTGTAGTATGAAGAGGAAATCTACTCCAACTAAGTGACATTTATTTTCACCTTCCATTCAGGTTCTGTTGTGTAGTGTCTTGTTTGGCAATGAAAAATAATGGGCTGCCTTGAGGTGTGGTGGAAGCTGAGGTAAAACAAAACTGTGAACTACATGAAACTAAGGGAAAAAAGAAAATGATCATAAAAAGAGGAAAAAATATTTGTGTCATTTGGCTGACCTGGACAATATCCTGAAAAGACCAAAAGCCAAACATCAGAGAGTAAAGCTCTTCTGCTTTAGAGACTGGTTGAAGAGGTATGGGCTGGTGTCCTCTGCCATAACTAGTCAGTATGTGCATCCCCCAGTGGGCCATCTTTTGATGTTTTCAGGAAAGCAATACATTATGGTCCCACCATAAGAAGCCTGCAAGGGTGAACAATGGAACCAATTAGCTTTACATCACCTGTGGTTTCCCTGATTGTGTAAGTCAGCTATAGAGTAGTGTAAAGGGGATGTAAAAGGACTCGGTATTGTGTGATGTTCAGGTCACATAAGAAGGAACCTATCTTCTAGAATCCTGCTGCCTGGTGGCAGAATGGTAGAGCTTCCCTTTATTTCCCTGGACCAAAGAATATGTACTTTCTGATCTCTTTTAGTGTGGGCGGTTCTTTGAATGCAACCAAATGTCTGAAAATTCAGAGTTGGATTCATTAGCATTGGCACAGACATAAATCACAACCTTCCTTGAGCCTTCTGGGGCCCCTGTGCTCTATGCACCCAGTGCCTAACTCTGAGTTTTCATTTTGAGGGTGGCTTTAGTTTACGGCCCCACCCCATTCCCATCCAGTAGTTTTTAGGCTGTGTTTTGGGCCTTTAACTGTCATGACAGATTTGAAGTTGAACCTGCTTTCCCTGACTGCAACCTTTTGATCCACAATGAGAAGACACATATGAAGAGTAAATGCGAAAGAGACAGATGACAACAGCCTCTTGTTCTCCAACCACAATTTCTGATTATTCACTCTTCCTTACTTTTTTGTCATCTTCATCTTCTTTGACTGCTTGTTAAATTCACCAGACAATGCACCTACTTTTCCTTTACACTTTTTCTATTCTGAAATGCTCTACCTCACAAAACAGAACATTGGCTAGCTAGCAAGAATGATCATTTATCTTGCTGTCATTCCAAGTCATTCCCTTTTAGTAACAATAATCAGCAATGCAATTTTCTTTGTAATAAAGCCAATTCATGCGCCGCTCTTTACATGCTGCATAAATAATTCTTTAAAAGCAAAATTTGCAAACTGCTGTGTTTAGTATACTATTAAAAAGTCATGTACAAAGATTCAGGTGGGTTTAGTGTCGTAGAACAGTTAAAAAATAATATTTGAACACATGGGAAAATATGAGAGGGAAAGAACCAACTGTACCAATGCTATTCAAGTTGGGAAGCAAGGACAAAAAATTCCTGTCCTTTTATAGAACCGAACAGTTGTGACACACTTTCCCAGTTTCCCTGGAGAATCAGCAGACTAGTTGTAGTCTGTAACTCAAGCATAGCATATCAACAAGTGAAGGAAATGACATTCTATGGTATCTTTCCTTTAAAATGGAATGCAATTTTTTTCCATATAGTCTCTGTAGTTGCTTCATCAACTGAGTCATCACAAGGAACCTTGTACAAAACTATCTGTCTGAAGAAGTACCCAATATACTTATGTTTGGCCCCCCTCACTTGTAAAATCTAGACATCATATACAGATGGATGATATGATGGGATCAACCACAGAACCATATACTAAATTCCATTCATGGTGCACTTCTTACCTGTACTCTGCCCACTCAATATCCGCTTGTACTATTTGTAACAATTCTAACCACCGATGACCCACATTTAAGCTACAATTAAAATATAACAAAAACCAGCTGGAGACATGCATCTTTCTTCATGTTGCCAAATGTGGACCTCTTCCACAAAAATCATAAGAACAAGCTGAGAACTAGTAATCTAGCAATGAAAGACTGTATAAACCATGAACAATTTCCTTGAACCACCCAGTTCAGGGGTCTCAAACTCATTTCCGTGGCAGGACAGATTTGAGTTAAATGTACTTCAAGTGGGCCGTACGTACCATAAATTGAAATGCTAAGCACTCTCATGGCATTGTGGAGTGCTGTGTAGGTGAAACTACACTTGATGGTACTGTGTGTGTGTCTGTGTGTGTTAGGGAGAGAGTATGGTCTTGCAGAGCACAGTCTTACATACCCAGAGCTCCATGATGTCACGAGACCTGAAACTCTTGCAGCATGATGTCATGAGACCTGAAAATCTTGCAGCATTGCAGAGCAGTGGTTATGTGAAACCAGACACACTCTCTCTCTTTTCATTATGGAGAGAGTGTGGTCCCACGGAGTTCAATAACAGGCCAGATGGAAGAGGTTTGCGAGCCTCATTTGGCCCATGAGTTACATGTTTGACACCCCTGATCTAGTTCCTTCTCATTGAGATCTAGAGATGTATAAAATCAGTTTTAACAGAATATTTATCAAAGGAACAATCTTGATTAGAAAGGGCAGGCTAGCGCCAAGTTTATATATGTATCTTCCTCAAATAGCTTCTGTGTTTCTACCAGTGTCTTTATGTTGTTTCATTAGTACAGAATAAAAAAAAGATACCAATGTCATCTTCAGTAAACATAATTCATAGCCTGGAGGGCTACTTTCTGCTCAAATAATGATTAAATATATTACAAGATAGTTTTCAATATGTTGAAGATTCTGGATCAGGCAACATGAAGGAATAGCACTTACACTCACTGAAATAGACTTGGATATTTATTGGCTTTGAGGGAATTATGAAAATGTTCACAGAGCTTTTGCCCGACAGCAATGATTCTAGATAATGAACTGTGGAGGCTGTCACTGGGAGAGTGCTTTAATTATGAGATCAGAATGTGTTCAGTAAAGCAAGTATGGCTCTTAAACACCCTATCACATAATATGGCTGTTTAAAACATTTTCGACTCTTATTGGTTCATAAAGTAGCACTGCAATAAATAAGTGTTTTCACTGGTCAAAATGTCAGAAATGGGTGTGCTGTTTTGCAGTATGCCATCAGAGTCACAGGCTCACTTCTATGCCTAGATGGATACCACTTACCACTTCAACAGCTCTTCCAATTTACACCAGCAGAGAAGATGGCCCATGACGGTGTGTAAATATATGCAATTTGCCCTTTTCTCTCTGTAGATATACAACAGAGGACCATTTCATATATGATATTTTCTTACTCCCCTAACAAAATCAACAATATGTCATTAGCTGAGAGCTAAAGCCTATCACTAGGATCTAGGCTATGTCTACACTAGAAAAGTTAAGTCGACTTTGTTAAATTGACTTAAGGTCAACTTTAAGTTTAGACATAGCCCCTTATCGACCTTATTAAGTTGACTTAATGGCTTGGAGTCGACTTAAGGAGTCGACTTAAGGCTTAAGTCGACCTAAAACGAGGTGTTATTAAGTCAACTTAAGCTTTCCTTAAGTCGACTTAAGGAAATGCTTAAGTTGAGTTAATAAAAGCCCAGTGTGGACGTGGCTTTGTTTAGGTCGACTTAAGCTTCCTTAAGTCGACCTAAGTTGCTAGTGTAGATGCACCCTAAGTGCTGTATATATATTATCGACCACAGTGAACATTGCCCCAAGATACCCCATTCATCAACCAGATCTCTTGTTTGGTCATTGGCTTCTATCTTCAAGAAATTCTGTGAGGATCGATTATGATCCAGTGTGTGAAAAATACTTTGAAGACATTTCTTTTATAGCATCAACTCAAGCTTCTGAGTCTTCTTTAGGACTCTGGAGGAAAGTGTCCCAGAGTCTTGGGGCTGCTGTTGAAAAGATGCTTCCAGCAGTTCCGTCGAATTTATACATCACCTGTGCTAGCTGCAAAGTGTTAGATAACCGGAGCTTGCCATAGTGGATCCCACAATGATTGTAGCGCTTGAGACAAATTCTTATGAAAGTAGTGTAAGAAGAAAGATAATTGTTAAAAACCTATCATCTTACTACTGATTCAGAAGACCAATCAAAATCTTCACATAGTCTCATTTCTCATCTCAAGGAACAGATATTGTGTCACTAACTGGTCCTTGAAAATGCAGTGGCATATATCTCTCGGCAGCTGATAGGAAGAATTGATTGAAAGAGTAACTCACAGTTAAAGACTTGAATATGCATTATGTTCAGTCAGGCTTCAGGATCTGAGCACCTGATACTCCGTAATATAGGTAAGTAGATGAATGGTATCACATTCTTATATAGGTCTTAATCTGAAGATACAGTCCATGCATTTTTTTGGAACTGTTCAATTTGCTTATCACTGAGTTCCTTTGCAATAATTTGAACACTGGGAACTATGCTAAAATAAACTAAAATATAAGATTCTGTCAAGGCCAGAAAAATCTTGAATGAATTCCAGTAACAAATTACTTTGTCAAAACATTTACTAAAATGATCAGTTCCAGCTCACTGAACTCTTCAATAAATTGATATGTGTGATTGCGACTACCTTATACAACCTTATATTATGAGAAGTTTACATGCCATAACCTCAAAGAAAAGCTGAGCTGTTCTGGCACTTAAGCTGAAAGCAAATCTCTGGTAAGCTATTACTCAGTACTACATATTAAAGTATGATGTGTGGTTTCTGTGCAGATACAATATTAACAAAATCACTGTTTAATATTTGTTTTTCAACATAATTAGTGAAATAGCTCACATTAATTATTTGAATGGAAATGTTCTGCCAACCTGAAGATTTTCCCTCCCAGAGTCAGACAAAGCTTTTCAGTGTTAGATGTTATGAATCTGATTCTGCTCTCATTTGCACCAGTATAAATCAGGAGTCACTCCACAAAAGTAATTGCAATGGATCGACAACATCTCTATAGAGTCTCTACAAATAACTTTAACTGTACATAGGTATCCCTTAACTACTTCACAGTAGTGTTGTGAGAATAAGTTTATTGGAGAATAATCATCCTCATCATCCAAAGAAAACTTGTCCTCTTTTTATGTACATAATGAAGAAAGCAGATTTCTTTCTTTGTTTGAATGTTGTCTAGTTACTGTAACTTTAATAATGATATAACAGAAAGCAGAATTTGTCTATATAGTACATATACTGCCTTACATAGAGCCTTACATGGAATCTCAATTACTTCAATGGGCTTGCACATATGGACCCAATGAAGTCTCTCGCCCTATGAAGAGACCAGGTGGAATTATTCATTCTGGATGAATTCTCTGACAAATGTCCTTTGTAAACCAATTTGCATTAGCTGCGTAGGAGAAAGTAAAAGGATAAAATAGAAAAGACAAGCAGAAACAGTCAGGAATGAGGCTTAAGGCCTAGTGAAACAAATAAAAACAATAGGCCTGAGTTGGATAAATGGCCAAGTCAGCAGGAGTCAGGCTAAAGAAGTCTGACATCACAAAAATTGGCAAGAAGTAAGCAGCAGCCACAGTAAGAGTGGAAAAGGTGGGAGGTATCAGGTCAGCCTAGCGTCAAGGAGATCAAAAGCGATGTTTCAGCCAAACCATGACACCTTCCTGGGTGGCGATGGCCAATGGTGCATGGACCTATCAAAGTAATGGGTGGCATCAGAAAAGGGGTACATGGACCAATCAAGGTAAATTCGGACCCCAAAGAGGGCCGAGCCAATAAGTCCGAGAGCATATAAAAATACGAGCCCCAGAGCCCAGATTTCATACAGCTAAAGGAGGTGATGGACAGTCCTGCCATCAGTTGAGCTGTTCTGTTGCATTGAGAGCATGAATGCCGCTAGTACCTGTTGGGATAGATTGCTTGCTTGCCATTGTGCTACATTGCAATAAAGCCTAGCCTGGCACCTTCATTTCTACAAAGATCCGTGGTCATGTTGGTTTCTTCGATCGTGAATGTTACTTCAGTTTACCTCTTGCACACAGGGAATGCCTAGGCTCCAAATCACTGAGTTAACTAAGTTCTCACTAGAGATTTGAACCAAAGGTAACTCAAAGTGTTAATCAAAGGAACACATTGTCTTAGGATAACCAGGCTAACTCAGTCCCTGCTTAGAGATCCAAGCCAGGTTCTAGATTACTGGGCTAACCGAGTCCCCACTTAGAGATCTGAGCCAGGGGTAATCCTGAGGGAACACACATACAAAGATTGACACACACAACCCAACAGATACCCAGGCCAGTTGCAAAACAACACAGAGATAGGAATGCCTCCCAGCCAGCACACCACAATCTGCAAATTCATTCCCCAATTCTAAATATTCTGTGGATAGTTTTAATGAACAGTTTCAAGCTAAAAAACTTCTCTCAAATTCTTCACAATCCATTGTCCATAGGCTGTGATACATTACCTAGGTCCCATGCTATGTTTCTTCTCCTTGATGGGGTGACTAAAATATAAGTAGCAGAGCAATGATTAACAAATAATAAGTAGCACAGGATAAACAGCATAGAACGAAAAGCTACTTGTCTTGCTTAGAAATATAGGAATCTGAGTGTTCAAAAGAGGTTGACATAGTTGCAGAAATTTTTCCCGGTGCTTGATTTATAATAAAATCATATGTATCTGTAAACAAACTCCCAGTGGCTGAAGGGAATAGATTCTCCTTATCATCCTAAACCTAATTGTTTCAAAAGGTCCAGTTTGCTAAAAGTAACTATATTGCCTTATCATTTATTACTACATAGCAGGTTGAATCAGGAGGGCAGAATTTATAAAATATAGAGTCCAGATTTTTCAGTGTCCATTGGCAGAGCCAACCGAGTCTTTATGCTCCTGGAAGTTTGCCTGTCCCTGTACTCAGCTGTTATCCATACCTGTTCTATTTTGTACTAAGCCTATCCTTATTTTCTCTGTTTAGTTGAGTATTTATGTGATTCCCTCACAAAGAGTCCTTGCTTTCCTTTTCAAGGGCTATAGATTTTAGTCTATACAATTTACAAAAGCAAAGGATTCCAGAATGTGGGTGTAGGGCCTTATACAGCCCTCAGAGACCTAATTTGAAGCTGACAGTTTCCCTCTCTTGGACCTGCATGATAAGGACAGTGCTGATCAATTACAGGATTTTTATAACCAGTAAATTCAAACAACCAACAATTCCATTAAGGAAAATGACAAGTACAAATAATTATTATACTGTTGGGCATTTAATATTGACCAAAAATATATGTTTTATATTTGAGTCTGTGCACAAACACATACATCACATGACCCAGAAAACTATTAATCTGTCCTTTTGTGATGCAAAATTTGGGTCATCAATAATTCTGAAGTTCTGGAAGGATAGTAAACAGAACAAAAGTTTTTGGATTCCGATTGTACTTTGTTTACCCAGGTGGGATGCAGGTTTAATTAATCTTTAGGGCAAAAAAATTTAATCAGCTATCCTGCTACTGATACAGAGTCCAGCAGTGAAGTGGGGCCTTCGGACACTTGACAGTTTAGAATGCTTTGTTCACTGGAAATAAGACAAAGGCTTTTCATTCTGTTTGTGTGTACTCTGCATCATGTGTGTTCTTTGTAGCTTTGTGGCCTTTCTAGATAGTCAATCCTGACTCTACGGTTTTCATGGCCCAAGGCAAACTTCAAACATTCCCAGCCTCTGCAGTCACTTTCACATTAAATATTCAGTTATTCTGTCACTCTAGGTGAATGGCTGATCTTCCTGTGTGGATGTGTAATATTCCTGCAGTAACCAGTTCTAAGGCGTTTTTGCACATGTCTGATTAATGAAGGTAAAGGAAGCAACATTTGGTAGAAATAGGCAGAGTGGAAGGTGATTGATGACACACAACAAAACATGCTGATCATAGCCCAATCCCCCTGCCACTGCTTCGTATATTTGGAGGGGAGATGTTGGAACATAAGGGCAGTCAGAAGATAGCCACTTCCCACAGCTTCATCCTCCTTCAAATATGTAAAGGAAATGTTCCAATCTTCATGGGATTCCCCCAGCTGCACTAGAACTCTGTGGAGTGGGAAGCTTGGATCAGCAACCATTTGATTGCTCAGAGGAATAAAGTTTCAAGAGAGCCATAATACCTTCAAGGAGTGGGACTGGGACAGGAACAGGGAATAGTGTGGAAACAATGGGCCTCTGAGCAAATAACTTCATCTTCTGCAAGCTCCTGGGATCCATGGAGTTTCTTCACGGATCTTTGGCTATCAACAGATTTGCTGAAGCAGCTCTCTCTCCCACTGTCTTGTCTATAGAAGGCTTGTGGAGAGGAAGGTGAAAAAAATATGTGTTGAAATTTTGAGCTCAGATCCTCAAAGGTGTTTAAGTGCCTGACTCTGAATGAGGATATGGGCCTTTGAGTTTTTTTGACCACTGTGCTAAGCTTTTCTTATAAAGCAGATAATATGGCCCAGAAATTGGAGCCTATACAAGATAAGATGTATTCTTTAATTACTTGCTCTGAAGTCAATAATGAGTACAATGTCCATCCCTGCGCATTTGAGAATATCTTATAACTAATCATTATTGAGTCCAATTATTTTAGAATTATGGTGGTATCCACCCTCCTGATGTGAGTTGAAGAAACTTATTCTATCTCAGATTTGGAGCACCTCGAAGCTTTGAGCCTATTGAATTTGTATTTACTATGAGTACATCGTTCATGAATTTTTATGCATACTAGCTCCAATGTTTCATTCCTGAGCACAAGAAATAGAATGCAGCAGTTAATAATTTAAGATAGATTTCTGAGGTGTTATTTATGTACCCATTGGCATTTCTGATTTCTCTTTTTTACTGAATCCCATTGATTTTGTTACTTGGATCATTTTGTATATATTATTGTTGGGGTGGCTCAGATGGCTTTAAAGCATTTTTTCATTGAGATTTTATTTTAAACAATGCCATAATCAATCATAGAATTATAGAAACTGGAAGGGACCCTGACAGGTCATCGAGTCCAGTTCCCTGCACTCATGGCAGGACTAAGTACCCACATTAAACCATACCTGACAGGTGTCTGTCTAACCTGCTCTTAAAAACCTCCAATGTAGACAATTCCACAACCTGCCGAGGCAACTTATTCCAGTGTTTAATCATACTGACAGTTTGGAATTTTTTTACCGATGTCTAGGCTGAACCTCCCTTTCTGTAATTTAAGCCCATTGCTTCTTGTCCTACCATCTGTGATTAAGGAGAATAATTTTTCTTCTTCCTCATAACAACCTTTTAGGTATTTGAAAACTGTTATATCCCCTTTGTCTCCTTTTTTATAGACTAAACAAACCCAGCTCTTTCAATCTTCCCTCATAGGTCAAATGTTCCAGACCTCTAATCATTTTTGTTGCCCTTCTCTGGACTTTCTCCAGTTTCTCCACATCCTTTTTGAAACGAGGCATCCAAAACTGGACACAGTCCTCAAGTTGAGGCCTAATCAGTGCAGAGTAGAGTGGAAGAATCACTTCTTGTGTCTTACTCAAAATACTCCTGTTAATACACCCCAAAATGGCGTTGGCTTTTTTTGCAACAGTATTATACTGCTAATTCCTATTTAGCTTGTGGTCCACTATTACATCCAGATCCCTTTCTGCAGTACTCCTTCCTAGGCAGTCATTGCCCATTTTGTATGTGTGCAATGGGTTGTTCAACCCTAAGTGGAATACTTGGCACTTATTGTTCTTGAATTTCATTCTATTTATCTCAGACCATTTCACCAGCTGTCCAAATCATTTTGAATTGTGAGTCTATCCTTCAAAGCACTCGCAACCGCTCCCAGCTTGGTATCATTTGCAAACTTTATAAGTTTGATCTCTATGCCATCATATAAGTTGTTGATAAAAATGTTTAACAAAACTGGACAAAGGACAGATCCCTGCGGCACCCTGCTCATTATGTTCTTCCAGCCTGAATGTGACGGGGACCTAATGCCCATCTCCCGAGGTCCCCATCTAATGCCATAATTTGAAGACCAGCTTATTGTGTGGCTTTTATGGAAGAAATTGGAAGCAGAATTGATACAGAATGATCCCCCCTCTCCATACAAGACCTCCAAAGATAGCTCTGGGTGGTAAGGGATCCAGGTTCTGGTGAAGAGGGGACAGAGCCAGGGCCAGAAACCAGTCACTGGACATGACATGCTCTCCTTTGAAACTAGAAAGATCTAATGCTTCTTCATGAAGCAGCACTTAATTCTTGCTCTTTACTACCACTTTCCATAAGACTGTGGGAAGGAATACATTTTACAACTGGTGGAGATGTCTTTTGATTCCAGGAGAAAAGCAGAACCGAGAGAGCAGGTTTCAGGGACATACCCACTGCAGCTTTGGTGTTTAATTTCACAACAGACCCTGGTATCCCCAGGGCTAGATGTCATGTGCTCCTACCACCTCTAAGTGTCCTCAAGTCCTTCCCTATGAGGAGAGCATTCAAAGGAAATGGCTCCCAGGCCCTTCGCAGTGCTTTCAGTTCAAAGGGTTATGCTATGACCATTGGAAAATATTGTTCAAAACTGAAATATATCACAAAGAATTTATTTTTAAGTACACTCTCCCCTGGCAATAACCAGTTATTGCACAGCTGCAGAAAGTGCTGTGTGATTCTGATTATCTGTACATATATTTGAGACAAGAAGGACAATTTAAAGAGTAATAAATAATCTGAATCATTCTGACAGAGGGAGAAATAATACAGGCAAAATCAAAGAAGCAATTGCTAATGGAACTGTAGGGAAAAACAGCCAGTGCATAGGCCTGCATAAGAGAGCTAAATTAACTTGGATTAGATTTTATTAATTATTACACAGAATCTTTGGATTCACATTGTGATCAGAGATTAGAATAAATGCACCTCTCTTCTCACCAGTCCAAAAGGAAAAAAGGGCAATAGTATTTTTAATAGAAATCACTATCACATGCCCTTGAGAACAGCCCTTAAAACAGAGGTTGGAAATGGAATATGGCAATATGAAATGAACATAGTCACTGGAGAAAAAAAAATGTATTTTTTTCCTCTTTGTTTTCTCTTTTCCTCCTCCTTACACATGCTGCATTTTGCATTTGTTTCCTGAGATTGAGTCTAGCTTTTAAAAGAGGCTAGTGGCCTTTTAAAACAGGTGATTGCTCAGGAGAAATTCTGTCTGATTACAGCTACCAACCGCTTGCTGCCATGGTACCGCAACCGATAGAGCTCTGCCCATTTATACTAGCAAAGAATTTGGCCCATGATTGCTAATTTGGACTTCATTCAAGAAATTCACTTTGTAGATTTTTTTTTTAATGATGTCCAAGACATTTGAGTCTAAAGAACAAAGAGGGCACCATTTTGTAAAGAGCCCTCTGATCCCAATCCATTCCTGGCTCTTGTAAGTGCATCATTACATTAGTCACAAAAGACTGTAACATTTTTAAAGAAAAAATAGGTCTACAAAATCATACTTCAGCTAATAGAAATTTAAGGGCTTTAAAAAAAAAAAAAAGATTTTCTTGCCAGTGGTTGATTCAAAGCTCCCACAAATACCTTGAAAAGACTGAAAACATATTTTCAATCTCTAGAGGAAAGTGTAGAAAAGAAAGCCATTCAAAAAATCCAAATTGATTCCCACTAATATCTCTGGGAGTCATGCAGCTGAATCTGGGAAAATTTACCCCTAGAACAGTCATTCATCTTAACACCTTGTTGCTGCATAAAGTGACTGGCACAACCATCAAGCTTCAATCTGAAGCTGAGCTGGTACTTTTTTTTTAATTACTCAAGGGCATATCTTGTAGGCCAGGATGAAAACATAAAGGAAAGCATATGGTAACACCATTTGTAGTCTAAGTGACAGCAGAGAAAGCCATAAACCTAGGTTAATGGCCTTGTCCCCTAACAAATTTTCATTGACTTAGCAAAACCATTATCATTTATTTCAAACATCTCAAAGTTGTAGGTGCCTCTCTAAACAGGTTAGGACATGGCCCGTATCCAGAAGGAATTTACAAAGTAGACACAACATTAGAAGGTCACAAATATAGAAAAAATGGCAGGGAAGGAGAGAGACTAAGATGACCATGGTAAAATAATTTGAGGGAGGCTAGTATGCAACTTAGGAACTATTTTATTCTATTTTTATTTATTTATTTGTTACTATTTATTCTATTTTTGTTGTTGTTTTGTATTGATGGTGTGTGGTGTTTGTTTTTGTTTTGGCGTGGAGATGGTTGCAGTTTCTTCACTCGTAATCTTTCTTGAGGAAGACAGTTTTGAGTAGGGGCATGTAAGGCTTTTTTCGGTGCATTGGGTTTGCCTTTGTTCAGATGAAAGGTGAGCTCTCTGGGAAAATGTAGTGCAGTTCTCTTCAGTTCAGTTTAAAAAAAAAGATAGGTTCTCTGGTGTAAATCACAATAGCTCTGTTGACATCAATGGAGCCTTGCTGACATACAGTAGGTGAAGAGCTTGCTGATAGTTTAATCAATTATTTGATAGGAGAAATATAAACAATCTGAGCCAGCGACTGAAGGTAGTTTATCAGAAGTTGTGAAAGTTCAGCTCAGTTGTCTGGATATCCCTGTGGCATGGTTAGTCAAATGTATACAAACATCTTTAATTTTAGAAAAAGACCAGACATCTTGTGAATCAGGAAAAAGGGATTTCCCAGACCATATCAGACAAGTGGTCCATTCTGGTAGAATCCAATACCAACTGCTTCAGAAAAAAGATGGAAAACTAAAATGCTCTATAGTGCACCTAGCCAAGCATTCAATATTGTACGTGGAGGAAGAGAAGGACCCTTCCTTTCCTGCCTCCTGCAGGGGAAGAAAGCTAAATTAGCCAAAGTGTACCAGTTGTTTTAAAGTTTCTTTAGATTTCTTCGTTCTTAAGTTTTCTTAGATTTAGACAGGGTAACATTTTCAGAAGTGCCTCAGAGGCTTAGGTGCCTAAGTGAGGTATGTAATTTCCATTTCAAGTCAATGGGACTTAGGCACTTTCATCACTTAGGAGCCTACATTCCATGGATGTTCAATGAGATCTCAGGCTACATTTTCAAATGTGCCTAAGTGGGTTTGGTATTAGTAAAAAGGAAACTTTTTATTATCCTTTTTCTCATGAGACAGAGTTTTGAACAAGAAAAAAAAAGACCTATTTCGTCTTTGGACATCTGGTTTTGACCCTTCATTTCCCTTTGATATTATGAATTCCTTTACAGCTTCATGAAAGAGGTGTGACAGGGTGCTAGCCAAGCCCTGAGGGTTAAGCCAGCCCCCTGACACTAGAGCACTAATTAAGGAAGGAAAGGAGCCAGGTGAGTTAGCCTGCAGGCTCTGGACTAATGAAGAGCAACTGTGACACTCCTTAGTCAGGCCAAATAAAGGCTCACAGGAAGGAGCTCAGGAGCTTGACCAGAAGCTCACCAAGGGGTAAGCCTGAAAGGGAGAAACCTCAGTTGGAGCAGGGATGCTCTGAACTGGTGATTGAAACTGTGTGACCTCTGGCCTGAGACTATATCTCTAAAAAGTTGGTGGCAGGAAGAAAAGCCTATAAATAAAGAGCACCAGTTGGAGCAGGACACTGCATCTGTATGTGGGTTGTCGGGGAAGAAGCCTGAAGTAGCAAAAGTGTGTTCACAGACCCTTTACAATCGGGCAAATTTTAGCTCCCAAATTTTGCTGCCAATTCAGCACTCCATCCCCCTTCAGCACAGTCCTTGAACCTGTGCCTGGCTTTTAAACATGTGTCTAAATCCCACTAACATCAATGAGAGTTAAGAACAGAAGAGAAGCATGTGCTTAAGTAATCTGAATAGAGATGGCCATGAGGATGTGCTTAAGTGATTTGATGGAACCGAGACTTGAGCTCTATCCTCTATGGCCAAGGAGGGCCCTTCTAAAGCAGAACAATGGCTATTCTCCTATGCAAAGAGTGAGAGCTGGATCTCCATAAAATCTGTGAAGGAATCCACATGCAGCAGTTCACAAAGGCTGGACATGGGAGCACCAGGAAATGGATAGATAGGGAGACTGGTTGAAGATCCACTTCTTAAGAGGGTTTAAAAGGGTTCTTAGTCCTGCCATGAGTGCAGAGAACTGGATTTCCAGTTTCTATGGGTGAGTCTACACTTGTAAATTAAGTCGACTTAAGGAGGCTTAAGTCGACTTAATTTACTCTCTGTCTACACTTGTCTTTCCTTAAATTGACTTAAGCTGCTTCTTAAGTCAATTTAAGGAAAAATTAAGTTGACTTAACAAGACCTGGTTTTAAGTCGACTTAAGCCAGTGTAGACACCGATTAGCCCTAAATCGACCTCCAGACCTCCCCCACTGACCTCCCTCCCAGGGTTCCTGGCACAGCCAGAGCCTGGTGTTCCCACCCAAAGGGCAGAACACAACCCTGCCCACCCCGCTCCGGCACCCTGCTCCTGCTCCTGTCCCTGACCTGCTCAGCCCCCATGTAGCCAAGCACAATGGGGAAGGTGCTGAGCTCCCTTCCTCTTTTAAAGGGATGCCTGGGAAGGGGGGCACCTCTCGGGTGCCACATGCCACACTTCCCACCATGCACCACTCCCAGCTCCACCTAGCCCCTGCCAGTTGACTTAGGCATCAAGTGTAGATGCTCTAAGTTGATTTAGCAAGGTTGACTTTAAGTTGACCTAAATTTACAGTGTAGATGCACTAAGTCGACTTAACAAGGTCGATTTAAAGTCAACTTTGTTAAGTCAACTTAGCAAAGTCGACTTATTTTAACAAGTGTAGACATAGTCTATGATTCTTTGCATATCCTCTTACCTCTTGCACATGAAGAGACTATGTAAACCCCTTCCAGATGCTAATTTAGCCATTAAACAGAACTGGAACTGCTGATTAATTCTGCAATTGCTTTTGCAGCCTCATGGAAGAATATTTTCCTATACGCCCTGCTAGAGGATGATGTTCCAGAGATTCAGGCTAGAGAATTGCATTTGCCTTTTGTGGAAGGTCATTTTTAATCTGGAATTTACAAAAAAAAATCTTTTAAAATTCCTTTTTGTACATATGGGCTTGCACATCTTTGAATTTTTTAAATTTCCGATATCACATATTTTCCACTTTGAGTGTTTCTAATGTCTGTTGAAATCCTTAGTGTGAATTGCATGACTTGAAAATATGCCATGCTGCCATTTAACATAACCCTAATGTTTAATAATAATATTTTTACTTCCATAGCAATACAGAAGCCAAATTCAGTACTAATGTAAAAACATGAAACTCCATTGGCCTTGCGCTACATTTCTCTCTTCATTTTCATAGCACATCAAGTGATTTAATTTCCACTGTTTGGAAAAAACAAGAGGATATTCAAGGATGCCTGATTTCTTTCTTTGGGGTAAAAGTCCTCCTTCTGCACAAGGCCAGCACAAGGCCCGTGAATCACTTAAGTGCTCAAAATAGAGACCTGTCAAAGCTATTTAGGTGCCTAAAGATGCAAATAGGAGCTAAGTGAATTTTCAAAAGTGCATAGGCAGCTTAGATATCTAACTCCCATTGATTTCCAGTTGCTTATTTTGAGGAGTTAAGAGATTCATATGCCTTGTTCTGTTCCTCTGCAGAAGGGGAAATTTCACCTTTGATATATATGTAAAGTCTGTCCCTTAAAATGAAATTCCAAAGGGGTAGCCGTGTTAGTCTATTGTAGAAAGACAACAGAGTCCTGTGGCACTTTTAAAGACTAACAGATTTATTTATCGCATGAGCTTTCGTGGGAGAAAATCCCACTTCGTTTCAATTTTCGCCCACGAAAGCTCATGCGATAAATAAATCTGTTAGTCTTTAAAAGTGCCACAGGACTCTGTTGCCTTAAAATGAAGTTAACCATAAGAGGTCCAACCTTGCTGATGGCGTAGGATGAGTAGATGATAATCAAATTCTTTTCAGAGACCCTTCTGGGAAATCTATCATTCTACTTAAATTGTATTTTATGAACAAAACATGTTAACTTTTGCAGTTGTGTCCTTCTACAGTCATCTGTATAGCTTCTCACATGACAACATTTCACAAAAAAGCAGGATTCCTTTTGGCAACTACACAGCACTGTGTAGTCTTTCTGACAGTCATTCATATTATGCTCTTTCTTGTAGTGGACTGAAACAATAATTTGTTTGAGATAAAAAGACAGTTTGGTTATTTAAGCATTTGCAGCAAAGTAATGTAGCTATTTTCCCCCTCTTGGTGCTCTGAGCTTTTAACTGAATACATTGCACTTACATAATTTTGGAAATATTTAGTGAGATATACAAAACACTCAAAAAGAACAACGATTATACTTAACCCCCCTCCCCTCCCTCAACAACAACACCCCCCCATACTGTGCTCCTTTGTTTAAATGACCTTCCATAGGGCTATGCAAGGGTCATTGTGGTGGAAACTTTCTGGGAAAACTGAAGTCACCAGAAATTATTTTAATGGAGCCTCATCTTCACAGCCTATTGATTTTATTTGTTAAATATGAAAGAAAATCAATAAATGGAATAATTTTCAGGTCTTTTAAACATTTACATCAGCAAGAAAATATTACCAAGTGAAGAGAGAAATCCTTGGCAGAAGTAAAAATAGAAATGACTAGGCATTGAAGTTCCTCCCTAGGGCTATGTCTACACTTGTTAATTTAAGTCAACTTAACTAAGTCAACTTAAAGTAGACTTAGTTAAGTCGACTTAGTGAGTCTACACTTAAAATTAAAGTCGACTTAAAGGGGAACTTACAAAGTCGACCTAGAGCGTCCACACTGGATGCCTATGTCGACTTCTAGGTGCTTAGGGGGACCTAGGGGAGGTCCACGGGGACAGGGGGGCACCCCTTGCCCAATGACAGGGGGCTTAGCCTTTGCCCCATTGTACATAGGTACAATGGGGCAAAGGGGGACAGGGACCCTGGCAGGGCATAGGGGCAGGGTGGGTAGGGCTCTGCCCTGCCCTGTGGGGGAGCATGTCAGGCTCCCTCTATGCCCCCCCCCCGGCAGGAAGGGCATTGGTGTAGCCCTGGGGTAGCCCTAAGTCGACTTAGGGCTACCCCACGTCTACACTGGCTTAAGTCGACTCTAGGAAGTCGGCTTAAGCACTAGGTTGAATTAAAATGAGGTTTAATAAAGTCGACTTAATTTTAATTGTCAATTTTATTTTCCTTAAGTCAACTGAAGCTGCTTCAGTCGACTGAAGAAAACTGTAGTGTAGACGCTGCCTAGGAATTTTTCACAGGTCATCTTTGATTCAGCCCGCACAGCCAGTTACACCCTGGATTTGTTCTTTAACCTAAATCTTAAGATAGAGGACATTACAACACAGCCACTATCTTGGAGAAGCCATTACCTCATTAATGAAGTGGTCAAAGATCTTACAGTTCTCAAATAATAAGAAAAAACAATGATCTTGATTCAGCCTCAGACTTATGGACTCTAACAAATTCCAATCCAAAATCTCTTAATGGAGTTGAGGATCTGATGACTCATCATCATTTTTCATTAGTCTCAGTCATCAATAGCTGTACCCCAAATGTCTCTTCCCTCTCCATATCCTACCCAGATCTCCTTTGTTTTTGGACAATCTGTGCTAGATAAGAAGAAAGGGACAAAAACTTGAGTGCTGATGTTCAAAAACAAAGACTGATACAGACAGAATGAACCATAACAACTCTTTAAAGCCTATGCTGAGGCTGTATTATAGTCCAAATAAATCTTATGAGCCTCCACAGAAGCTGACAAAACCCACTCTTAGGTGCTATCCAGAATACTTAATGATTCATCAATCCTGAGTGCCTACTGCCTGTCCCAGAACCAAGCTCCAAGTGCTATGAAAAACTATTATTCTACTTTGCTGACAAGATCAAACACATTTGTCAAGTTTTTTCAAACAGTGTGAATCTGCTCACCAATCCACACCACCACCAACACGCCTGCATTTGTAGAACTCAGTACAGTCAGTCAATAATTCTGAATTCCCTGAAGAAGTCTCAGCCCAAGAACTGTGAATCTGGCTGATGCCTTTACTGACTTGTGAAAGAGACTCACAAGCCATTTCTGACTGTTACAGCCAATGCTTCATTCAGAGGACAAAGCTTTCCTTTCTCCTTCAGTACTGAAGAAACCCAACCTGGTTACATCAATTCTAGCCAACTACCACTCACTGTCAAATTTCCCATTCCTTAGTAAGCTTATAGAGAAGCTACCTAGGCTATAACTGCAAGCTTAACTAATTTAAAGTAATATTCCAGAACTGGTAGAAACTGGATTCAGGCCAGGACATGGAACTGAAGTCACTTCAGTGGCACCGATGAATGATCTACTGCTCTCAATAGATCTACTGAGGACATCCATTCTCATTCTCCTAGATCTTTCTTCAGCATGTTATATTGTTGACCATGAGACACTCTTATCTTGCTTGAGGAAGGTGGCAGTGGTCATGGGTAATGTACTAATATGGTTTGAGTACTTCCTGGAGGGGGTCACCCAGTAGGGTTTGAAGGTACACATTCACTGTTGGTCAACTTGGGTCATAGTTTAGGATTACCCTTGGACTCCTCACTGATGATAAGCTCTCACAAAAAAAGTATTGCTCATGGATGCTGCTATTATCTCTTGTTAGCTAGAAGAATCTGCCCCATTCTGGCAGTCAATGACCTAACTTTAGTTATTCATGTCTTTTGTCACCTCTTGGCTGGACTACAGCAATACAGTACATCTGAGCATGAAGCCTTTAGCATAGGAAACTCCAGCCAGTACAGAATACTGAAGAGATGTGCTGTAGTAGTACAGTTTATTGTGAGCACATCAGACTTATCCGCCACTTTTCACACTAGCTTCCCATAGAATTTCAAATCAAGTTCAAGGTCTTGGCCCTTATCGTCTAGCTATTCCATGGCATGGTTCCAAGGTGTCTTAAAAGACTGCCTAAGGTTTCAGGATGAAGAGAATACTATAGTCAATGCACAATAGGCCTCCCTGCAATAACAGTGAAGTTCATCTATGCAGGAGAGAGAATATCTCAAGGGCTGATCTGAGATCATGGAAAGACCTCCTAGAAAGATGATCAGAAACCTCACCACCTACAGCTGCAATTTTGAGGCATATTTTTTTGACTTTGTCTTTTCTAACAAATTCAAAATAATGAGTGTATTTATTAAAAATAAATAAAAACCCTTCTAAAACAAGACAATTCCAGCACACAGCTTGTCCTTTTGAGGAGAGAGTGAGAGACCAATGTGTTACTACACGGTGCACAGATAATATGGTGATGAATGCAGTATAGTAGTCTATATATAATAGAATACATTAGAAAAGCATTTCATTTCTTCATATTAAAGAGCCAAATTCATGTCTCTTGTGTCCCCATTTACTTCAATGAGTTTACATCAGGGGTAAATTTGGCTTCATGACTGTAGAGTTCAGGTTTGTTAAAGGCAGGCTGCTAAATGTAAAACACTTTCAAATCAGAGGACCACATCCTCAGCTGACATAAATCGGTGTAACTCCATAGAAGTGAATGGAACTATGCAATTCATATCAGATGAGGATCTGGCCTGGTTATTAAATGGGCCTGAACCTAAGAAACGTTATTGCAATGTGTAAAAGTCTGTTGTCAGAACTGCAGTCTCAGTAACTTTAGTGGAGTTGTGCAGGTGTCATTAAGGCAGACTTCAAAATAAAATAGCTAATTAATTATCTCATAAAACATGAAACTGTAATATAGAGATGTAAATAAAGATGTCCCTCAATTCTCTTCTGCATTTCAGGCACACTCTTTGGCTATGTCTACACTTGAAAAGTTAAGTCAACTTTATGAAGTCGACTTAATAAGGTCGGCTTTAAGTTGACTTAAAGTGGACCTTATTAAGGCAACTTAACAGAAGTGGACTTAACTTTTCAAGTGTGGATGTAGCTCCTTTTCGACCTTATTAAGTTGACTTAACATTTTAAGTTGATTTTAAAAAGTGTACGTAGGCACTACTCCATGTCTTAATAAAGTCAACTTAAGTGCTAGTTCGAATTGTTAAAAAATGAAGTGTTATTAATTCGAACTAACTTTTCCTTAATTCAACTTAAGGAGCAGCTTAAGTTGACCTAAGGAAAGTCCAGTGTAGACGTGGAGTAAATTAAGTTGACTGAAGTCTCCTTAAGTCAATTTAATTTGTAAGTGTAAATGCACCCTTTGATCTCTGTCTAATATTCCACGTCTCCATGACTTACTGTGCTCTGGCAGATGCTGGGTGTGAATGATGTCATTGTGTTGTAATGGGTTCACCTGTTTCTCTAGAAAAATACTAGTTATTTAAAGGAAATAAATTTATTTCTCTTTTATGTGGTGGTGATCGGGTTTTTTTTTGTGCTTGGCCACGGTAAAATCATTGTTATGCATATTGTTTCTTCTTAATCTCTTAAACTCATAGGCTATGTCTACACTTGCACTTTAAAGTCGACTTTAACTAAGTCAACTTAACTAAGTCGACTTTAAGTCGACTTAGTTAAGTCGACTTAGTGTGTCTACGCTTAAAATTAAAGACTACTTAAAGGGGAACTTACAAAGTCAACCTAAAGCGTCCACACTGGATGCTCTAGGTCGACTTTGTGGGGCTAGGTGGACCTTGGGCAGGTCCATGGTGGCGGGGGGGGAGCACCCTCTGTGTACAATGGGGCAAAGGGGGACAGGGACCTTGGCAAGGCAGAGCCCTGTGTGTGACACTGTCTGGATTTAGGGAAGCATTTATGATATTATTTTCTATGCATATCTCATAAATGCTATAATCCATAGGAACTATGTCATGTTTGGTATCAATAGAAAGGTAGTCATTTGCTGGGAATGATTATGTAGTTTATGTCTAGGAATTCTATTTTGATTAGAAGTTAAGAATTTGATGTTATATCCATACTTTAACTTGTGTCATTCTGGAGAAATGTCTTAGATGGGAGGGTGTGAAAAACCATTGTCTCCTTAATGTTTAGGAATTTTCCAGGTAGAATGGTCCTAGGGAGTATCCTGATGAGCCATTGAGGACATAAAGAATACAACCATTGTATCCTTAATGGCTCATCAGTTTACTCCATGGAACCATATCACCTGGCAAATTCCTAAACATTAAGGAGAGAATGGTTGTTCACACCCTCCCATTTAAGACATTCCTTCAGAATGACACAAGTTAAAGTATGGATATAACACCAAATTCTTAACTTCTAATCAAAATAGAATTCCTAGACATAAACTATATAATCATTCCCAGCAAATTACTACCTTTCTATTGATACCAAACATGACATAGTTCCTATGGATTATAGTATTTATGAGATATCCATAGAAAATAATATCATAAATGCTTCCCTAAATCCAGACAGTGTCACACTGTGCCCAGATGCCCTGCCCTTTGGGGGGCATGCCAGGATCCCCCTCTGCCCCCCCCGGCAGGGAGGGCATTGGTGTAGTCCTGGGGTAGCCCTAAGTTGACTTAGGGCTACCCCAGGGCTACACTGGCTTAATTCGACTTTAGAAAGTCGAATTAAGCCTTAGGTCGAGTAGAAAGGTGGTTTAATAAAGTTGACTTAATTTTCATTAAGTCGACTTTATTTTCCTTAAGTCAACTTAAGCAAGCTGCTTAAGTCGACTTAAGCAAAGTGTAGTGTAGACGCAGGGCACATTAAGTCGACTTAAGCCAAGCTTAAGTCGATTTAATTTACCAGTGTAGACGCAGCCATAGATTATTTTATTTTGACAGACCATGAATTTTTTAAATCTGGGGTCATTATTGAGCTTTATATATATTATGGTACCCCAACACATTCCATTTTATTTAGGCCATGATCCAGTGCCTATTGAAATCAATGCTGTTTATTTTTCATTGACATCAACATGTTTTGTATCAAGTTCCTATAGTCCTATAGCCATAAGTAACACTCCCTCAAACAAAAAAAGTTACATTTTCAACATGAAATTTTGGATGCCTAAATTTTTGGTCACATAACTTGAGATGCCTGAAAGAGGTTTGAATTTCATAAATCAGGTGCCCAGTATTTTTTTGAAAAGTACATCTCTTGAAGATGATTCAAGTTGGTCACCCAAAATCATGAGTCACGAAAAATGTGGGCAGGCCATTGCATTGAACTACAGCAAATTGTCCAGCCTACTAAATTAATGTGTGTTTCCTTGCATCCATTTTGTTTAGAGACAATTATTAAGCAATAGCAAACTGTCTCTACACCCCATCCGTGAGCTCATGCTTAGCTTCTAGAAATAATAGTTTGTCACGTTCATTGCAGGAGGAGGGCAAAAGGAAGAAAGAGGGAGATCAAAATTTGTTTGCTTTGCCAAGTATTCATGGCATGATTCTTAACTAGCAATGGGCGAAATGTAGCGGGTTTGGCTGTTTGGTACAGAGTTGAGTATAGAAACTCGTCCATAGTTTATCTGAGCTTCTTTGATTTGCGTACCAAATGTGTAGAAGAGGAAACAGCAAAATCAGAACAGATCGAACTTTCTTCTGGTCTTTCCAGTTCCTTTTAACCCATGATACTATAAGGATAGCCTCACTGGCAATACTTTGTCATTGATCCTTTCAGTCCTGATCAGAACCAGCACTGAGGAGGGGAGAATGAAATCAGTGCCACATGTTAAATGGCAATGGCATTTACTTCACTGCATATCAAGATAATAAAAGTGACTGTGTAGGGGAAAAAACGATAGGTGTTGCACCTGTTCTATCTAAATAAAATTCTACATTTCCATTATGTTCATCTGGCTGATGAAACAATTTGCTAATTTAAAATTAGAATTAAAACATGAAGGATGTAGCTTCCAGAAGTCTTCCTGAATCATATTAATATTCAATTGAAATCTTCCTTCTCCTAATATTTGAAAATCAAATCATGGATTTTTCTCATATTGTATTGCCACATCAGAGATACCCTTATTGCTAGTACTTCTTACTATTCCAAGTGTATGCCCTTTACTACTAAACTTAAACACAGTATTACTTTTATGAATAAGTCTTGCTTTTGAGTATCCTCAGATATATTTAATGTGTGACATTTTTATGTGCAACTTTAACCAGGATCCCTAAAGGACAAAAATTGTCAGAGACCTGATTATTTCAATGAACCTTGTAAATTGCTTTGAAGTCAATGGGTCTGTCACAGCTTACACCACCTGAGGCTTTATCCCGTTATGTCTTAATTGCATATTGATTCACTAAGAAAATGACTAATGTATCATAATTCGGCCTTAACTTGAAAACACCGTTGACGATGCTGGTGTTATTTTTATGAATGTTATATGTATCTTGGTTTATTTCATTGTTATGCTGTCTGATAAATGGGTTCAAAGAGTTAACTTTTGCAAGAGCTCATAGTAGGACCCTAAGAAGGGAAAGAAAGTTCTAACCCAATCAGCAGTACTTAACTGACAAAACAGATGTCAACACCTATCATTTTTTCTCTGACCAAGCTGAATACAACATCATTAACTTGGGACACTGGAGAGTGCCTTCAGCTGGTTAATATGAAACAGAATTCCACAGCAGATAAAAACCTGAAGCCCTGAGCTCAGGGAGAGGCAGTGTCTCTAGGGAAGTACTTGGAACTTGGTTCACAGATGTATGGGTACCAAGGATAAGGTGGGCCAGGCTAGGCTTTAAGTCAGACAAGATGCATGTAGTCTTCTCTGTTTATTCCTTTTCCCTTATTTCTGTGTGTCACAGGATGCAAATCTGGTCACCCCTGTGTTATGATCTATATGATTTTTCTGTTCTTTTGTGCACGTGATTGTATGATTTGATGCCAATTACACCAGGCAAGGTTCCTTTTGGAATGCTCCACCATATAGTTATGATATCATGTCTCCTGCAGCATCATGTATGTGTGTCCATGTATGCGTCCCCAGGTGAAGTATGTTACATAGCACAGATTCTCAGAATTAGCTCTAACACAGAGGCTGGAGAATTACATGACCAAGGGAATGTGAATGCCCTCCATGGCTCAGGTAGAAGTAAAGAGAATCACACAGAGGGGGAGGGACTGTCCGGAGTTTGAAATACAAAGACACAGACTGTTTGAGGGAAAAATGGCAGGCTTTTGCCTGGGAGGCTCCATCCTGCAACTTTCTCCAACTTCAAGCAAGATCTGGGCCCTGCCTTGTAATAGGCAAAGAATGGCTGTAAAACACCGAACAGCCGAACAATTTGCCCATAATCTTGGACTGCGAGGTCAGTTTAGATAGAGATATTAGGTGAATATGCATTTTTATACCTTTTATTTCTCTGTGGTCACTCCTGACTCATTTATATTATGATTCTGCCTTGATTGGCCATTTTCTCACTTGAAATCATACTCTGATCTATAAAATAGTATTTGTTTTATCTAAAACTGTGTGGACTTTAGAGGCTGTGACTGTGGAAGGCTGGGCACGATTCATTTCTTCGTTAAATAGATGGACTTGAGACCAGGGTGATTGGGAGTGGGTCCCAGTCCTTGGTATGGTAACTGGGGCTGGGGGTGCTCACTTGGGGACTGCCCCATAGGTGCTTAGTGGGTGCACCCACACTGCCTGGGACCGATCAAGGTGGACTGACTTAGGAGTGAATGGTCACCTGGCCAAGCAGAGTGAATTGGGTTTCAGGAGTGGAGTTTGGGGGGTTACAGTGGCACACCAGATCAGATCTGGGGAGCAGCCTGTCACACTATGTTTCTATGAACAAATAGATTATGTTGGTTTCGAAGAAGCTGATCTGAGCCTTGTATTTATCTGCTGGTCCACAGCTTTCAAAAGGAAAGCTTCCTGGTGCTATATTTAGTTGGGCTTGCTAAGGAATCGTGGTGGATAAATAGGAATGAAGTAGGCCCCACTCTGTGACTGGGAGAATCATGGGATTCTATCCTGAGAACAGTGATGCGCAGTTTCTGTCATTTGAAAGGACACACACAAGAGAGACTGCAAAGGAATCAAAGGTACAGCTGATCCTAAGAATGCAACAATCTCAAATAGAAAACTGTTTGTTTAAATTAGATTTTTCATTGAAGAAAAGATTTATTATCAAGAGAACAGGCGTGGAGAAATGATTTAGAAAAGTGCCAAAGACTGAATGCTAGGGCTATGGAAACTCAGCAGGATAAATTTACTAGAGCCTATTAATTTGTAGACTGTCCCATTGTTAAATGCCAAAATGGAAACAAGGAGTGTTAAGAATATGTCCAATTAAAAGTTTCAGAAAACACTGTAGATAGTGGAAAGAAAGAAATAACTGTTTGCTAATATTTTGTGAAGCATATACTATTCCAACCATCTCCATTTTCTAAGGGCCTGCTCCAGAGCCCCTTGAAGTCATTTCCAAGATTCTCATTGATGTCAATGAAGTTTAGATCAGCCCTTTGATACTCTACTGAAATCCACCATCAACTTCATCTAATCTCGATTCAGTCTCAGCTAGTTCACTCTAAGATACCCTTCCCTCCTTCAGGCTCTCGGGAAGGAGGGCAATGATTACAAGATTTAGAACAGAGAGAGGTCAGCAATAAAAATTCAGTTATCTTTACATGGTCTTAGCTCCAGAAACACCTCTCTCTACGGAGGTGTGTTGTGATATCTCACAAGTCGTTGCCTGATGGGGATAACAACTGTATCGTCATCCCAGGCAACTGAGACACAGCCTTACCAAGAATTCCCACAAGCTATAAAATATGTTTTCCATGGTCTTTTTTACTTCATTGATAAATCTGTATAATTTAAGGACAAATTGTGGTTTATCACGCTTTCTCTCCAGTAGTGAAATGCAACACCAACAAATTTGAAAAATATGGTGCACGGGGTGTTGGAGGATTGCTGGGGAAGGGATAGGGCCTGTGCTCTGCACCTCCCTGGATCCCTATTCTACAGGGTGGCTGTCTTGCTTGTGTGTGAGGAGCTGTTGCTGAACTCTGGGCCTGCCTTGTGCTTGGATCCTCACACTGGCCTGTGTTGCAATGGCAGCTCCAACTCCTGGGCCTTGCCGGTTCTCGCTGTCAATAACGTAAGCTTTTTGCAGCTATTCAATTATACATTGAGTGGGGCTGGAAATAACGACTTTGTGAATTGTGCCTTATATGTCAAAATCATAAACTGCCACTGCTAATAATCCCCATAGAGCTGAAAGTCATCAGCGCGTTAATGGCACTGCAGGACAGAGTGTTTGTTCTTCCATTGAGGAATGTGTTCTGTAATTCTTTAAATCCTGCTAGGGCTCAGGAAAAGTTAGCAGCTAGGGCATTATGAATTCCTGTTCTAAAAATATCTTTCAGAGTCACAGACCTGAGTTTGCTTTCCAGAGTGTGGATGAACTTCTGATCTTGAAGTAAAAGAAGTAAGTCCCATAACTTGTATGTGTTCAAGAGCATCTAAGGAAATGAACATATCTCCCCAAACCAGCTGTTTGAAATGTATCAGATTACGCACTTTCATTATTCCTCTCCATCAGACTGCCTCAGCAGAAAGTTCTGCATAACTGTCTGAAATAGAAAAGAAAGCAAGATTAAATGATACATTCCTAATTTTGCCTTTGTCTTGGTCCCAATATTAATTACTGACTGAACAACTCGGGCTATACCTATTTATCTGATCATTAATTAACCATATCTCGGGAGGGGAGGAAGAACTCTATGGGCCGTATTCTCAAATGGAGTTATCGTCTCTTTACACCACTCAGGTGGTACAAAAGGGCATTAATACAGTTCTAAGTGCCCAGCAGAGAATTCTCTTGGGTATGGGGAACTTCTTGCTGGGGCATCTGTCCACAGCTGAGCCTGATGTGCTGCTTTCTCTGTGGCCCTAGAGGAGGGGCATGTCAGCAGCGGGGGTGAAGAGAAGCATGTTCCCCAATGTCTTTGACACCTCATATCCACCTGCAATACTTCCTCATGTGCTGCCATAATGCCAGATTGCACTCTGGAAACTATTCGAAGGAGGAAAGTGCACAACAGGTGCATACGTGCAGTCTCATTGAAGTTGCTTAGTGGAGTTTCACAAACATAAGAACTACTTCTGCAAATATTTATTACTGGACTTTGATCTTGTTGTGAGTAGTTTCACTGAAGACCATGGATTATGCCAAGTAGTAAGAGTTTTCAGGATCAGACTCTCAGCTTGCTCTTTGCAGCCCTTTTGCAACTCACTCCATTCTGGGATGGGAAGCCATTGTCTTTTCATGTCTCCTACATGATCTGGAAGCCTACTTTCCTTCCATCATTTGGAGCTACTTTTGCTTCTTTCAGTCTCAGATTTATACTATCGGTTTCTCTTGCATTGTGCTCCAGTGGCTTGGGCACTGAATTGGTGCTCAGATAACCTGGGTTCTCTTCTGTCTATGCTACTGACCTGCTTAGCCAACTCTAAGAGTAGGTCCATACTGCCAGCCTTTTTTGGTGACAATCGAACATAGATACACAAGTTACCTAAAATAACTTGCGTATCTAGGTTTGGTTTCTCTACTCCCTGCACACACACACTATGCTGGTTCAAAGGCAGAGGCCTCCCTTCAAACCAGCACTACCTATTTGCTGGGGTGATGTTGCAGGATCACTGAGCAGATCTTCATACACCTGATCAATCAATCAAGAAGTTTGAACTGAAAGTGAAGACCTGCCCTAAGCCTATTTCCTATCCTCATTCTTTATCTGTCTTTTCTATTTAAATTGTAAATTTTGGGGCACTGACTGATTCTTTTTATATGTTTATAAAATGCCAAGGTACAATGGGACCTTGATCTTGAGACACTGTCCTACATAATCAAAAGGAAGGTTGTGCTTGAAAGGTGAGAAATAAAACTTAGAAATTGAAACTCCATGTAACACTAGATGTCATTGGCCCAGTGCCAATCCTGTGACCTGAGCATGTAGTTGACTTTTGTAAAATCCACAAAAAGCAGATTTTGCAATATTCTTTTAGCCCTAATAATTAACAACAGATATGACAGTTTAGATAAATTAGCATTATTAATATCAAATTAGAAATACAAAATATCATCTATCAAATACCAAGAGAAAGGAAGATTTCTCAAGATGCACATGCCAGAGCTACCTTCTTTTATGGAGGCTCAAATTAATCTCCTTCTTGTTTTCTCAATTTTGCTGCTAAGCTTTACCTGTATGCATAAAACATCAAAATTAAAATTATTTAAATTTCTCTGACCTTTGTGTTTCTGAAAAATTACAGTATTTAAATTCTGGTCACTATTTCCTCATTTCATTTCTATACACATGTTCTTTCAACCTCATACTAGGACACTTAGTCTATTCCTTACCTCACAACAACCAAACTCCATAATTATATTTTAAAGATAATCCAGGGACGTATTCAGAAAAACCTTGACAAAGGCTGCAGAGGAGACCAATCGTGTCTAGTTGCCACTGTTGTTTGTTCTGTGATATATCATCCTATCTTTTCCTAAGTGATAGTGATAAATTGTGTTTAATAACATGAAATTATAGTTAAATTCTTTTTTCAGATAATTTACACTACAAAGAATAATAAGTAGAACAGCACTTCTATAAAATACTGTCACATTTATAATTTCTTTTTTCTTGAATTTAAAAGATAATAAATAAATCTATGTGCAAACCAGTTTTCTAGGGGGATTGGGGGAAAAAGCTGTAATATTTTGTTTTAGAAATGCTAATGAAACAACGGAACTCTTATTTGCCAAAGGCTAGATTTTATTCTCCATCACAGTGTTGGATAATCTAAAATAAACCATATGGAGTCACTACAGATTAACTTTTGTGTAACTGTGATCAGAATCTATTCCTCAGTGCACTGCAAAGAAACATTAGAAAAAAAACCCTTGAATTTGTTTCATTATTGTATGACTGGTGCTGCAGTGTAACCTTTCCATATTATTTAGAGCTTGATTTTTTTTTCCTTTTAACAGTCTGAATTGGATAAAAATATCATTCTACTGTAATCCTACTGATTTTAATAGAATTGTAGCAGGAGTGAATTTGACCCATTGGTTCAGATGCATTTCCATTAATGTTTGAAAACCTTTCAACATGCAGATGTTTTTCGAGTCCAGTCGAATTTTTAAATTACATTATTCCTGGCCTAGAGTAAAATCACGGTCCCATTGAAGGCGGTGAGGGTTTTGCCATAAAAGTGGCTTATCCCCTAATACCCCCTTTTCCAAATCACTTTGAAGTATAACATTAGTCCCAGTACAGACCTTTGTTAACCTTTTGCCATGATGATATCCTACTACCTGTTCCCTTTTCTTGCTTTCTGTGTCTTAGCCACTATTTGATCCATGACCATACTTCCCCTCCCAAGAAACAACTGCGTAGTTCTTCTTCGAGTGGCTCTTCACAATCCTTCTTATCTGTAATGGCGATTCAGTGCATCCAACCAGTACAACCTTCTCTTCTCCAAATAGTCTGTTAGGCTATGTCTACACTTGCAAGTTAGCTCGACTTAAGGAGGCTTAAGTTGACCTAACTTAGTCCCTGTCCTCACCAAGCTTTCATTAAGTCAACTTAAGGGGGCTTCCTTAAGTCGACTTAATAATTACCACTGTTTAGGTCAACTTAACGGCTAAGTCGATTTGTTAAGTTGACCTAAAACCAGTGTGGATGCCCTAGGTCAACTTAGTTCCCTAAGTCGACCTAGCGCAGTGGCTCTCTTCTTGCCGGGAAGCCTCTCCCTGGGACCCGCGCGGCAAGGAGGGTCCCTTGTCCCCAGGAGTCCCCGGAGGCTGGGAGCCATGCTCTCCATCGACTTCGGAGTCTATTGTAGACTCTGTAAGTCAACTTAACAAGGTGGACTTAAGTTGAAAATAAATGCAGGGAAGTGTAAGTCATAGGATCAGGTCAGACTGAATCTAACCAACTGCTTTAATTTGCTGTAACAAACAGTGGAGAACTGCATATAGATGGAGGTGAAGTCACCTGTTTTGTGATAAGAAAAAAAACCTGCCTCACCTCTCTGTATATGCCCCCTACCCTACACAACAGATAACTGGGACAAACCAAGCACCAGTTCTGCACTGTTAGAGCATACTAAGGTATGCTGCAATTACACTAGTCTTCTATAGATCTGTGGCGGTTCTCAGGGCACCTAGGACTGTCACTCACTTTGTTCCCCACTACCTCCAGCAAGACAGAACCTTTCTAGCAGTACCTGGGTATCAGCTACTACCACAAGCCTTTCAAGTACTCTTCTCTGTGCTCTGCTATCCTTATCTTCATCTTGCAAGTTATTGATAACACACCAATCCCTGAGTCCCTTTGAATTTTTCATCTGTGATATCCAGCCTCTGCCACGGACAACTCAGAGATTCCAGATCCGTTCCACCCAAAAATGCAATGTATTCCAGTTCACCACTGTTCCCTGGAACCACACAGCACTTGAGAGCACTTAGGATAAAACAAAAACAAAAAAAAAAAGATTTACTTAAGAAAGAATAAAAAATTAAGTAGAGATGAGAGACAGTGAGGGAAGCAAATTGTTAGAACACAAAATGAAACCATAAAATACAAACCTAGGTCCACAGTTATCAATAATTCCCTTTCCTGTATGATAAAGTACGCTTTTCCCTCCCCAAGTTCAGTCTTGATGCTTCAGTGAATGTATCCAGACTACCTTTCCCTAACCTTTGTTATACTGAAAGTCTTTTGTCTTTATTCATAGCCAGCATGATTTCCTGCTTGCTATAATGTTCCTTTTCACCTCCAAGTGGTGTCGATTGCTTGACTTTGTAGTTGATGGTTTTCCATTGATTGTTCTAGGATGTGCCAAGGATCCACAATAGAATCTTGCATTACCTTGCTGGCTCAGTAAGGAGAGTTGGCAACTCCCTCTTGTTTGAACTTCAGCTTCCCTCATAGCCCTGACAGAAGGGCACCTATTGACTCTGGTCATTGGGCTTCATAGAGGTGATGAAAGGGTACTCATTGATTCTGGCCATCAGACTGTCCTGCCTTGACACATGGGCCCTTGTTGACTTTGTCCACTGGACAGCACTGTCTTGATGTAAGGGTGCTTATTAATTTCACCACTAAGCTGTACAACCCTGACACAAGGGCACATATTGACCTGGGCCATTAGTCCAAACCGTCCCATCCCCAATGGCGGACACTCTGATTCATTTCCAGAAACCACACATCCACAAGGGGAGGATCAGTCAAGTAGACTGCAACTGTGGCATTTCTTTACAGCCGCACTCCCCCTCCCCCTTACTTCTCCTCCAAAGGGAGACAAGCTTTCTGTAGACACCTTACATATTAGTCTTTTTGGATAATTATCCTGCATATCACATGTTCAGTGCAGTGAGTTTGTAAGGTGAAAGGTGAGAAATATTTGCCAAGAATAAGGGACCCTTTGCCAAGGGATCTTGGTATGACAAGACCCCAGGGGCCATTATGGCAGCTGGGGATTATGTATCTCAAGGTCACTGCGATCAGATCCTCCTCCTCCATGCCCACACCCTTTGCAGGAAGAGGATTATTGGAGTAGATATTATGGGGGTTCATCATGGTGGGTCTTTGCCATTACTGGATCATGCTACAGAAGAAGACTTCAGTTTCCCATTAAGCCAAATGCACTGCCACTCTGAGCTACTAGAGCAGTGAAAAGATACACCAGCCATGTTGGAAATTTCTGCCTCTCCCCACTCTCTCAAGTATTTTCCGCTTTGGACACTTTGGAAGTTGGACAACAACTGGGGGGCGAAGCAGTTTTATTTTTAACCTGCCCTTTTCAGGCCCTTGCTGTTGAGGAGCATGACTACTGCATTAAACACCACAGACATTTCTTTTATGAAACTTACTCATTAGCAATAACATCAGAAACAGTTACTGGCAGAAGCAGAATGTTAAAAAATTACTGTAATATTCTGAGTCTTGCTATGAGCTTCTTGAAGAATTCATTACATTTCTCACTGGAATATTGTGCTAGAGGGAGAAAAAAAGATCCATATCTTTATGGTGGAGAATTGTTTTCATTGTAGCAAACAACTGTGTGAGGTTAACTGCTCTGAACCTCAGTCACCCCAGATCTAAAACATTATCAAAGTGTCCTTGCACTCTGTGTGATACTAAAAGATTCTTCCGTACACTAAATAAGATGTCTGTGCTGTAAAAGTCCTCCATCTACATTCAGATTTTATAACAAAAGCCTTCATTTGGCTGAGGTAACTGCACCAAGAAACCCTGCACTTAAAATAAAATGTATCTAATTAATCAAGAGGGAGGCTAACAAATCAAGACTATTAGACAAAAACTGACTGAATAAAAATACTAATACCTCAAGTATGGAGAGAACAGACTCTCAGGAGATGAATTAAAGAAGGACTTCATGGAGCTTGCCTGGGGTTATGGTCTTTAATAGCTACTAGTGAATTTATACAGCCTGTAGTTAATGACAAAGTTAAATTTAAACACAAATGAAACTACAAAAATGGTTAGAGATCAGCTACTGACAGCCCCATAACAGATATGCCATAAAATATCATCATTTTGAATATGATACTGCTTTTATGGCTTGGCTTGCAAGTGTTTTGGGACACATCAAAGGCTTTCTAATAAATCTGAAAAACTGGAAGCCATAGAAATAGTGATGGAATCCACTTCCATATTAAAATCCTCCTAAAGCAAAATCTTGTCCTATTCTATTAACAAGAAAGATTAAATTAAAAATTTCTTGCAAAAGGTAACTGCTTGGCCTTACAGAGCGATGGACAATCACTGGAATAAATACTGTGGGCCACATTCTCAGCTGGGGTGAATCAGCAGATTTACACATCATGCTGCTTCACGGTAGATCCAAGTGTGGGTCTCTAGAGCAGTGATTCTCAGCTTTTTGTGGGTTATGACATGCTTGGTGGCATGTTGCGACCCTACAGGACACACCAGCTCACCCGCCCAGGCCAAATCCAGCCATCGCCCCAGCTCTCTGTAACACACTTACCACTGTGTGGCAACACAGTGGTTGAGAACCGCTGCTCTAGAGAGATGCTGAGAGGAAGCCTATGTTGCTACATAGTAAACTCTATGGAGAAATAAAAGTGAACTGTTGATGGGCTCTGGAGAAAATGTATATGTAGGCCTTTGGGACAGACTAAGGTTTGCTGTCGCATGGGTGCTTCCAAGGATAGTAAATACAGTAAGGGAAATTACTACCCTGGAGATGCAATTCTAAGAAGAAAATAATATCGCAAGGCAACATGCTGCAATGGCTAGTGCCATCGACTGTGTTGGGAGGCCGGAGACAAGAGTTTTATTCCCGCTGACGTCACTGACCAGGAGTTTGACCATCGCGCTCTTGCTCGGCATCTCCTTTGGAAAGTCATTATTAATGTGTTTGGGTTTTTTAAAGTTCTAATTAAGGATCCATGTCAATTTACGTAATAATAAGTAACATTGAGCGACATAGTAACTCAGCTAAGCAGGAGCATAAAATGAAGTAAGGCCATTCTTCTGCTCAGCTCAATAAATGCCACCTAGATTGTGGGGCTGGTGCAAATTGTAACTGCTGCTTTCAAGACCTTCTCCACTACTCAGATGCACAAGTCTCCCATGGAAAGCTGTGCGATTCTCATCACTTGAGACATGTAAAACTACCTGGGACAAAACACTATCACACATCCTGTAGAGAAGAATTGTGAACAGGCAGGAGGATGCACTAAATGTACTTTGGGACTGTAAGTTTGATAGCGGGTGTTTTTATGAGTCTATACTGTAGCATACTTAGAAAATACATGAATAAATTAGAACATATACTTCTCACTTGGGGCTTTGTCAAATATAATCATACTACATATGAAATATTTAGGTTACTTTTTTATGCACACATCTTTCCACTGATCCAAAGAATTAGGGAGGATGACTGACACACCAACAGCTATTATCACAAGTAGATTCTTTATCAGGACCTCAATCTGCTTCTGCTTTTCAGCACATTGCTAGGCAGTGACATGAAGCCTATTTTTTTAAGCTGTCTGCTGATTCTAGAATGAATGAAATATTTAATATGGAGCAAAGTTTGTTGATAAAATTGATTTGTTTACTGTAGGGTATACATTTCAAAAGGAACACATAAAAAACATTAGATGTTGTAGCTATAGGATGGTTCATTCATATGCGGTATTATCAATTATTCAACCATGGTAAGAGTGTATATTTTTCTCACTAAAAGCCAAAAAACTGGGAGGTGAGGAATGGAAAGGATTGATAAATAGGCCTTGTGCTGCCACAAGACCCACCACAATCAGAAGTGTGTTGGTATATGTCTTTATACATGTGCTCTAAGATCCATGCAGGTAGAGGGAGGCCCATAGTTTTGGACCATACACCTTACCCGTTCTGCCCTCTCTTCCGTGCCAGTACTGTGCTTTCTTTTATGTTTATACAGCACTAACCTATTGTTTGCTGGAAACAAATAAAAATTAAGTGCACACTCATGGAAGAGTAACCTAGAGGGGATGATCTGGCCCTAAATGACCTCCTTAAAAAGTGTGTGGTTATGCGTAAAGTACAAGGACAGAAGAAAAACATACCTTTAAATGAAATATACACAACAATTCATTAATTCAGGGAACAAAATTACAAGACAAGTTTTAAATCTGAATTTGTCCCAGTATGTTCAAAAATAGCTGTAATCAAAATGCAACTGCAGTGTGTCTGCTGGTGGACACATCCAGCCACAGGCCTGTTTGTGCTATGGAATGTAAGTGATACTATCACAGATGGTTAAGCAGATGTGTAACTTTCTGAAAAACCAAAAAATTACAGAAGGAATTGCAGGTTGGCTCACAGGCATGATAAGGCATGCTCATGAGAGAAGGATATGTTCATGTGGGCAGTAGTGAAATAGATTTTCAAACCCCCATGAAAGCTTATGCTATGTCTATACTTGAAAAGTTAAGTCGACCTTGTTAAGTTGACTTAACAAATTCACTACACTTTAAGTCGACTTTGTTAAGTCAACTTAACAGCAGAGATAGTCATTATATTGGTTTTAAATCGACTTAATAAAGTCGATTTAGCGTTAATCCCAGTCTACACTGACCTTAAGTCGACTTAAGGAGTCGGCTTAAGTCAACCTAAAAGGAGGTGTTATTATGTCGACTTAAGCTTTCCTTAAGTCGACTTAAGGAAGTGCTTAAGTCGACTTAAGAAAAGCCCAGTGTGGATGCGGCTTTGTTTAGGTTGACTTAAACGTACTTATGTCGACCTAACTTGCCAGTGTAGATGCACCCATACTATGTGTCAGTCTCTTGCATATGTATAGTCTTGCATCCACATGTTTACTTCAATGGTAATACAGAAAACACTGATGCAAAACTCGGTGGGTCAAGTCAATGGAAAACATAGATACATTAGATTTGAGGGGATGTGGGGGTTGCTACGCTGAGACAGAGTTAGAGTAGGATGTTTCACTACTATGGACTCTTCAATGAAATAATGCTTTACTCTCACACATGTGCCACTATAAGAATGGAGATGGAGATGGTGCATTGTGAAGGAGGTCAGACTAGATCAGGGGTCCTCAAACTTTTTAAATAGAGGGCCAGTTCACGGTCCCTCAGACTGTTGGGGGGCCGTATTATAGTTAGAAAAAAAATGTGAATATGTAGCTATCACGTCTGCTGCTGGCCTGTGTTTCTGGGTACTGGGTG
>ML685777.1:13337357-13401282 GCA_007922175.1 Pelusios castaneus
CCCCCCACCCCTCTCCAGGTCTCCCTCCAGCCCCTTCCCAGCCCCCTTACCTGGCCGGAGGCTTGGAGTTGCAGGGATGGCCGGCAGAGCTGCTTCTCGGCCAGGCCGCTCCCACCCTGAGCACGCTCTGTCTGAGCGTGCTCAGGGCGGGAGATTTGAATCTCCCCAGCCCGGCTGCAGCAGGAGTCTGCGCAGCTGGGAGGAAACACTGGCGGGGACCCGAACGGGGGCGGGGCGGGGTCGGCTTCGGGCCGGGAAGTTGAGGCGGCCGGCGGGTGGGAGACCGGGAGCCTGCCCCGGCCGCGGCCACCCCGCTGCCCCGGATGCATGGGGCAGGCCACAGCAGGGGCGGGGGCCGGGTAAATGTCCTTTGCGGGCCGTATCCGGCCCACGGGCCGTAGTTTGAGGACCCCTGGACTAGATGATCACATTGGTCCCTTCTGACCTTAGAGTCTATGGCTATGTCTACACTGGCAAATTAGTTCAAATTAAGGAGGCTTAATTCGAACTAACTAAAGCCATGGCTACACTAGGCTTTAGTTAGTTCGAATTAAGGGCTTTCTTAATTCAAACGAATAAATTCAAATAGGGTATTCGAACTAAGGGATTAATTCGAACTAACTAGTTCGTATTAACCAATGTGGCCATGTTAATTCAAACTAATTTCTTAGTTCGAATTAACCGGCCATTGAAATGAATGGGGATTGCTAATTCGAACTAAGCAAGTGCTTGCTTAGTTCGAACTAACATTCCAGTCTGGCCATGCTAGTTCGAATTAAGCTAATTCGAACTAACTAAAATTAGTTCAAATTAGTTAGTTCGAACTAACTAATTCAAACTAATTTTAGCAAGTGTAGACATAGCCTATGAGTCCCAATCACTGTGATACAAATCACATAATTTTGTTTTCCATGGAGATTACTTAGCAATGAATACTTTACCATACAAAAAAAGGAAGTCTGATAACTCAGGTCCTTACAATGTCTAACACTTAAGAGTTTGGTACACAGACCGAAAAAAAACCTGTATGCATAAAACATAGCATATGTGGACCGTAGTATTCAAAGAATGTATTTATGTATTTAGAACATTTGCATTTTACAGTTTATTGTTAAATGGTCTTTTTTTTTCAGTTCATACAAAGGGCAGACAGATGGTGAAAACACAGATGTAAGCATTTGTTTTCCTTTAAATGACCTACACTGTTCCTCCTGTTGCAGGAGGAAGAAGGACTAACTATAAGAAAGAGAAAACATTAGCCACATAATAAAATACATACAGAAAAGTAAGAAAATGCTTGTTAAAGTAAAACATCTATAGATTGCTTTGTATCTTTAAATTGTTTTATGACCAATAACTAATAAATCCTCACAACTCTTGTGTGAGTGAAGCAAATATTATAGTCCCCATTTTACATATGAGGACAATGAGACAAAGAGGGCACAACTGAGAATTTGGGTAAACAGAATCTGTTGAAATCATTAGAGATACAGCCCCTTCTAGCAAGTCTCAGTCTAGCTAGAGAGATTAAAGCAAGATGTGTGTCAGATGTGTAAGATCAGATATGTAAGATGCATCTGACAAAATGGGTTGCAGCCCATGAAAGCTTATGCCCAAAGAAATTTGTTAGTCTTTAAGGTGCCACAGGACTGTCATTGTTTTTAAGTGTCCAATTTTTTTCTGTTCAGTTTTTGACTGCCCCAGAGTCTAGTTTTCAGAGATGCTGCATTAAGGACAATTTTTCAGCATTATCTCCCAATTTCTTAACTTTTATGAGTTTAAATTGAACGGTCTATGTATTCTTAAATTGGTTTTCATTGTGACTTAATTTTAGAAAACTGGTAGTGAAGGTCGTATTACATGCTAACTTTCAATACGAGTTAAAAGAAATCCCAGACCAGTTAAATTGAAACTGTTGCAAATAAATGAATTAAAATTATAATGAGAGGCGTGAATATAATTGTCCTCTTTTTAGATAGTTATAATAGATTCATCATTCCCCGTAGCAATTTAACTTAAATTTTGCACCTCTTGGTTACAAGCATATTAACTTTCAAATTACAGTGAGTAATTCATTGCAATATGACAAGTAGTTCATTTCTCTGCTAAAATGTAGTGGTGATTCTTACTTGGGATCATGTGGTGGTGATCTTCTATATCATACCCAGCTATTCTGCATATCTGAAATGCTTGTGACACAGTCAGGAATATTAAAGATCTGTTATCTTAAAAGTTGCACCTCTGACTATACCACCTGTATCTACTACTGCTGCAAGCAATGCCCATGAGCACTGTAAGTAAAAGAAATTGATAGAATGGGATGTGATAATCCATATTTGTGCATTGGCTTATGCAGATGTGCCTTTTTTCAGCATTGTGTATATTCAATTTCACTAGTTTCCCTGTGTAGCCAGCTAGTCAGGGCCCACTCTACTATCAATTCTAGATAGGCATTGGGATCTGTCAACATGAAGCTTAATGGCTCCACTGTGGCACAGTCAGTTTGTGCAGATCTTTTACATGGAAACAAGGGAGAGAAACACATTCTAAATAACATAATATAAATCTCTATTTGTACAACTACAAACGTGGTCAAGTGGATTCAGAGGCAGAATTTGAAACTACTTTAAATTTGTTTTTTTGAAGACAAATCGATTTCAAATTGCAGCATTTTTAACTCAAAAGTTTCCTAGATACTTTGAGATTGCTATGTGGCCTCAAAAAAGCCGGAGGTGCTAAAAGAGTAGCCTAACTCCTGTTGGACTCAATGGCTATGTCTACACTTGCAAGTTAGTTCGAATTAAGGAAGCGTAATTCAAACTAACTTAAGCGTTGGCCACACTAGGCTTTCATTAGTTTGAGTTAAGGGCTTTGGCAAAAATGGTAGTGAAATAACATAAAGACTTCCTGTTACCATGGCAGATTTCAAGAACAACGCTTGCAGCCTTAATAACAGGCCAGAATATTTGAAAGAAGTAGAAGCATTACCATATTAATTAAAATGGAGACCAAAATTCTCACTAGATAATGCAATCAGAATTGATATTTCTATCTTTTCTTCTGTGGAAAGAAACTCACTGAGGATGAAAGCACTCAGCATTTGTCAGTTAAAGAGCAGTTAAGGTAATCAAAGTTACTATGAAGTTAGCTCTTATGGGCTTTATTATTTATTCTTTCTTAAATTCCAGGTCAGAGTTGCTCAATTTATAAGTCAAAAGGATGTGTTAATGTTGGGTTTTTCTTAATTGCCACCTCTACAAGCACAACTTGGGATCTGAAAAATCAAAGTTGTCTTTCTTTAGCAGTCTTCCATCAGACTTTGCCACAGGACTCTTCACCTATGAAGGCTCCTGGTCTTTATTCTATGGTCCACACTCTCTCCCTCTGCTGTAAGTCAGACTTGGTAGCACCTAAGCTACAGAGTTTCCATTGCTATCTCCTTATGTTCTCTAAATTATAGAGACTTTAAAAGAAAGTAATTTCATATGTGAGTTAAAATATCGTATCTAGCACCTAAATTGGCTTTTAGCATATTTTTATATATCTATCTTGCCTATCTACTCTTCAGAATCACTAGCCTATATTGTCTCTAGCCTCTGTCACATATTTTTCAAGGTTCCCTATTAGTTCTCTCATCACAGAACTATAATTAAGCTTTTTTTATCCAGATTCTACCACTCTTGTTCATATTAATTCCTCTTGGAGTAATCCTACTGAAGGCAATGGGAGTATTCATGGAATAAGTTACCCTTCACCATGAGTAAAGATAGCAGAATGTGGCTGACAATAATTACAATACTTCATTCCCTACTAAAAAAAAAATGTTCTGCTTATATTGTCTTTCTGCTGTTGTACCACACCTTTAAAAGAATCTTCTCTCTCTCTCTCTCTCTCTCTCTCTCTCTCTCTCTCTCTCTCTTCCCTTCTCTCTATTGTGCATGGAGCATCAGCTCCCACTCAAGTTCCCTTTCTCTTGCTGGCCTTTAGGAGACTGTGCAATAACTCAGAGCTGACAAAATTCTGCTGTCATAAAATATGTACATCACGCTCACCTAGGTTCAAATTCATCCATCTAAGCCTCACTTATATTCTATGTAGGAATGTGCTAAACCTGGACATGCAAATTGCAAGGATTAAACTAAACAGAAAGAAAGTAGGAGTTACCATTATAATTGAAGCCACAGGAGTTATGTTAATTGTATCTAACGTTTTTGTGGCATGTTTTAATCTTTTTTTTGTCACAATCTAGTAAGTTTTATATATATATATATAAAGTTTACTGCATCTTCCTTTATTGTTCTGTCATATTTCAATGCATAACTTAAATATCTTAAATCTTCAATGCATAACTTAAATATCTAAAATCTTAAATAACTTAAATGGCTGCAGCTTTCTCCTTTTTCTCTTCAGAGTTATGGGTCTTAGGTTTACTTATAAAGGTGCTTGGTGCTGCCATCTAAGGAAACCCCAGTGCAAAGAGCACAGAAAGTTTGTCCCGTGGAAAACTACTTCACTATTCTCATGCAGAGGAGTGTCAGTGAGAGCAAACAATAATATCACAAATCCCAGAGTATTAAAACAGTAATTGGAGATTTATTAAATCAGGGGAACTCTGAATAAGGGACAGTGGAAAAGGGATGAGATGAAAACCAACAATACAGAACTCCAACCCTCCCAACATTGCCAACTAGTACAAACCACCATGTGCTTCCTTCCAGCATCTGCCTAGGCAAATAATGTGGGGTGTTGCAGTTCTGAAGTTGGCGGCCAGCTTAAAACAAAATAAATAAACAATGGTGTTCTTACAAAGTGTCTACACCAAGTTCAGTAAAATCAACCTGGTGGCTTTGTTCTGCATTTCAGTTTAGCTGGCTCTCTTCTGCCTCCAGAGTTTCTGAAGTCTGCTGAGATGACACTGTTCAATGTCCCAGAAATCCCCAAAGGACTCAAAGTCTTCCTTGAGTAGAAGAATATCGATACAATCAATCAACAGTTTATTATTCCCAATAAGTCTTCGAGTTAAGAAGCACAAAGAGATTGTTTTGTTTGGATGTTTGACTCCCTTGTGATAAATGAAATGGGATTTGGTAAAGTTTATTCATCTGTATTTGAAAATGTCATTTATATATTGGCATTCTAAGGAAATTTCTAAGGATTTCTCCATAGAAAAACTAGTGGAAAATAAGATAGGGTGGGAATGTAATGCTCAGCAGCTACTCTGCACTACCTAACTGTGTGGAATTGCTTATTCCACATTAAAAGTATCTTTGTGCTGTTTACCAAAATATAAATGTCTGCATGGGGAGATTGTGGCTGCATCTACACTGGTAAATTAAGTCGACTTAAGCTTGCTTAAGTCGACTTAATTTACCCTGCATCTACACTACACTTTCCTTAAGTCGACTTAAGCAGCTTGGTCCCCTTAAGCCCCTAGAAGTCAACCTAGGTGTCCAGTGTGGATGCTATAGGTCAACTTTTTAAGTTCCCCTTTAAGTCGACTTTGTTTTTAAGTGTGGACATACTAAGTCGACTTAACTAAGTCGACTTAAAATTGTCTTAGTTAAGTCAACTTAAATTACCAAGTGTAGACATAGCCTGTGTGATTATAGCTATTCCACAGTAGCTACTCTGGGCTTTTTCCCCATGTAAGTGAGCCCTAAGATTGTAATCTTCATGGAATTCCACCCCAAGACAGGTAAGGGCAAGAGAACCAGTATGTGAAGGGGTACCCTCAAACACCAGACCGGTGAACAGAGATGCAGCGGGCTCAGCATTTATGACAACAGGAAGGTAAATTTTACAACCAATGATATTTTTTCCTGATTAAGAATGTCAGGAGTTGACCCAAGGCGGATAAATTACTTAATTATAATATTTGCTCTATATGCTTATTTATTGTTCTTGATAACTGCACTTACTGGGCCAGCCTTTGAAAAGCAGCCTCTACAACTGAAGGTATAATTTTTCACTTGTCAGATTATCACAGAGAAAGTTTTTCTTGGCCAAGATCTAAATGCAGAAAAACTGACCCCTTCATACAAACTGTGTGTATGCAGGCAAATTAAGTGGATAGTCATCCAACTAATGAACAGTTCCCTGAGATGTGCTGAGAGCCCTTTCCTCCCTTTGACTTTAGGAGTACAGAATTCTTAACAGTGCCTAGGAAATGTTTAGCAACTTGTAAGACTGAGTCCACATTTTGCTCTAGTAAATCCAAGTTTTTCTTTGTGCTGTACTCTAGGGATAAAAAATTTTGTACAGAACAGTTTATGGACAAAAATGGCACCTTCAGTTTAGAAGCAGCTCTGAAAATCTGCCCCATTACCATGTAATTATACAATGCACTTTGCCAACTAACTGCTACGCTGGTAGATGTGGACTGGCCATCATTTGTCTAGCAATGGCTATTGATTTGCCAACACTTCCTTTCTAAAACAGATTATTCAGTTCTCCTCACCTACAAGTTGCATTGGAGTCACTATTACCTGAAGGAAAATGGAGCACCTCTGATGGTCATGCCCAAAGTAGATGCTTTGTCTGATAGCAATGACCTATATTTCAATGCAGAATATGAGAGCAGGGACGTGTATCTCAAGTCAGTATCCTATTTTACATTTTGAATTTTCCTTAAATCATTTTTAGAGCCCAACTCCTGAAGTCAGTATGAAGAAAACTCAAGTCAATATTAGTTTCGCTTGGCAAAGGACTGCATAAAAACATTTATGGCCAGGTCCTATGAGTCATATGGTATGTATGGTAGGTTCACATGGTACACATGTGGCAGGAGAGGAGATCTCCACATCTTGTCCCCTGCATCCTCACCTCAGCCTTACCTTCCTGCCTGACTCACCACACTCTGCACCAGCAGTCCAGCTGGTACCATCAGTCTCCAACACCTTCCCCAACGAACTGTTTGCTGTCATTCTCATAGCCCATGCAGCTGCGGCATCACCAGAGCCTGGACACAGTGGAGTTGAAGCAGTGGCTGCAGTGTGAGGTCCAGGGCGGCGAAGGAAGGGCACTGCCCCGGGCTCAGAGCCTGCGGAGGCTGTATGCAAAGTTACAGATGTGGTCTGCGTGTGGACATGGAGCAAAGGCTTGGAAGCAATTGCATATCACTGCGCCTCCATTTCATACCTGGAGAGACGGCCAATGGCCACAGTCAGTGGGAGAAGGCAGTCAGGAGAAATCCCAAGGTATCCATCGCCTGAGCCTTTGGACACCATTTTACCCTGGTAGTCTGTCTGCAGGCTGCTTTCTGCTGCTCAGAGCATTGTCTGGGCAGCCCAGTCAGATGCACATCTCACCACTGCTTCCCAGTGTCAGCAGGATTTGGAGAGAGGTATCAATTCCCAGGAAAGGATCTTTTACCATCTATGAAATCACAGAGCATCTTCCTCTCCTCTCAGGTTCAACCTCACATCAGCACAGCCTCCTTCTGCTCTGCACCTGCATCATGTGTACAGCAGTGGGCACCACAGGAGCAATTCTGGTTCAGAGAGTGGTCCCGTTGCAAGATTAGTGACATGTAAAAGGCTTTGTAAGGTCAGCTTCTGATCCATTGGAGTTTTTCCAAGTTGGTTTGGGTTCCAAAGTCTGATCTCCCTAATGAGAAAGGAATGCAGCTACACTTCTGCCTTCAAATATTCCACAGACACCACATTGTGATCATTCAGTAACATAAGTTCACCGGCATTATCTGTAAACTCCACTACCGTTGTTCTCTGTTGGATTCTACTGCATACTGGCAATTTCTGCTGGAGGACCAATAACCTGGTGGACCAGTATACTTAACTGCTCTGTTCCAAAGTCTGTCAGCTACTGAGCCCTTTCTACCTGAATTTCTACTACAGAAAGCTAACTAATCTCTCTGTCAAGACTTGCAGGATTGAAATATAGAGCTTTCGGTCCCTGAAAAGTAACAGAACTCTTTTAAGCTCATAATACTCTACCTTTTTCAGTGTTGTGAATGAAAGGAAGTATTATGAATTGCCATTTTAATCTTATAAAGCCATCATGATGTTATTTTGATAGTCCAACAAAGCTGGAAACTACAGAATGAATAAAACAAACAAGGAGTCCTGAATGTAACAGCTGTTTTAAAGGAGCACTATCAACTTAAAATTACACACCTACAGTACTTGGAAATGTTATTTCTATTCATGTTCCTAGTAACACCTAAAATTACTGTAATTGAAGGAGATTAGAAGAAATATATTTTCTGCTTTTTTTTTCCAGCTTGTTAAGCTTTGTGCATTTGACAGTAGTCTCGATATACTTGAGTCCACTGTTTCATTATAGTCATTTTCCTCTGTTACTTGTAGGGGTCTTTCATGCACTCAAAGAGAGATGAGTAGTAACAAGAAAACTTGCAAAAGAAGGACTTGGGCATGTCTAGTACTTGAAACAACACAGCTGGTTTAACCTTTTAAAATGACATTGTTAAATTGATGGTGTCTCTTTAAAAATGATTTGACACCTGGATTTACCTGCCTATATATACTAGCAGTTAACTAGGGAGTATGTATGTCTACCCAGCCTCTGAAAATGAGCCTTCAAACCCAGGTCCACAGACTCCATTACAGGGCTCACATTAGCATCCTAAATACAGCTGTGAATACAGCTCTTTCAGGTTCAGCTCAAGTTGGAACTTTGCCCTAGTCTACACTTACCACCGTTTTCAGTGGCATTGACGGGAGATATGCAAGGTACGTAAAATACCTTGCGTATCTCCTGCCGACTTCTTAAATTCTGCCTACACACTTCACTAAGCCAACTAGAAATGGCGTCCAGTCGGCGTACTGTAAGTGCGGTTACAGAGCTGGTGTTCCAGCTCCGGTTTGGTTATCGATTGAGCGCGTCTAGACAGATGCCTCAATCGAAAACTGAAGATTGCGCTGACGGCGGCGACTTTGCCACCATCAGTAGAGACTTGCCCCAAGTCTCTAATGCCCACTCCCTCCAAAGCATCTGTTGACCTGGACTGGGAGGCTCACTGCCATGGGCAGTGTAGACATATGCTAAGATGCTTTTGAAAAGCCAGGGTTAGTTTAAATAAAAGCATGGGTAAGGCATTCTTCTGCTGATTAGCTGGCCCTCTGTTCAGGAGATGGCTAAGCAGAGCACTGAAAGGGAATGGGGCAGCCACCTTCCCTTCCTGCCGCATATGTGCTTTTGCTTCTCTCATTCCCTGCTGCCCAGTCAAAGGAAGAGTTAGTAATCTAACTCCCACTGTTTTTCCTTTGCTCTCTCATTTGAGGTCTGATCCAAAACACTTGTGTTCCCATTAACTTCCTTAGTCTTTGAATCACGACCTTGACTCTTACTGTGTCTCAGCTACAGTGGCTCAAAACACTCTCTCAAAACCTTCCTTCCCCCCCCAGAAAAAACTGTCTGCATTCCATCGAAAAAATAGTTGAGGCTTTGTCAGCCCCGCCTTCCCTTTCCCTCAGAAATAGGTTTTCTGTTTTTTGATGATGCTTCAACACCTTCCAAGAAAATCTGCAAAAATGGGGGAAGGGGGATTGCATTTTCATAGAGTTTTTTTTTTTGTGGATGGGGGAGGGCGTGGTAATTACCACATGATGTTATAGACTGTTTACAGTTTCATCCAGCTACATGTTGGCTGCTGAAAAGCATGCCACATTTTATTTGTAAAATCTGTCAAAAATAATGCTGGATTATTCTAGCTAGCTGGAAATTCCTTTTAAATGAATTTGCTGCCATGTGCACTCATGCACATGAGAGGAAATTAACTTGCTTAAAGAAACAAACAAACCAATTTGGTGGTTATCTGCCTTCTGATGTAACTTACTTTGATATTCAATGAAAATTAAAAAGTCTTATAAATGTATCACCTTAATAGAAATACTACTATTTAGTGAACTGTGGGGATTTTTAAGGAAAGATACATCAAAATGGTACTTGAATTTCTATGGATATTGTATTGCATTATCTCACAGCAGAAGTTAATATGAAATGATGTATTTTGCACAGCTTTTAATGTTCATTTTTTTAAAAACAGTTATTTTGGCATCCACCCAGAAAGTTTTCATTTCCTTCGTTTATATTTTAAAAATATGATCAGGTCGTGGTGGTAGGTTTTTTAGTACAAGTTTTTGGGTGAACCAAATATCTGTCTCTCCCCATTAAGGTTTTGTAGAGTATTAATCATCACAGTGTACAAGACCCACAACCACAAAGGTATTAATGGAATTTAAGCATTCATGATATTCAGAGGTGGCTTCTGGGGTGGGCGAAGCAGGCAGCCGCTTAGGGCCCCAAGCAGTGAGGGGGGGAGGAGGGGCAGGGTAGGGGTATCCCTGTGGGAGGACGGACCCTAGGGCCAATCAGCATGGAGGGAGGCAGGGCGGACTGGCCCAGAGGCTGGGCTCCACACTTCCACCCCGCCCCTGTGCTGGCTGCTCCGCCCTTGGGCCCAGCTCTGCACTCTGCAATTCTAGCCCTTGCCTTTGCTGCTGAAGGCAGCAGGGGGGAAGCCCGCTTGACCTCCCTAGGGATGGTAGTGGGGGAATTGGGAGCCCGAGCAGGGACCAGGGCTGGTTTCAGGGTGCCCAGCAGGGTGCCACACTGCTGAGGGAGCTGGCCATGGGGAGCTGGTGTCGCGGCAGGGTTGGGGCCCCCCATGGGTTGGGGGAACCATAAGGGTTTTTTTTGAGGTTTTCAGGGCCCCTGGCATGGTACCAGGTCCACAGGGGGAGTTCCGGAGCCATGGTGGCAGCCGGAGCTAGCACCAGGGAGCCCTATGGGGGCCCCGCAATGGGGGCCTTTTGCCTAGGGCCCCAGATAGGCTAAGGCTGCCTCTGATGATATTATCCTTTGACCGAACAGAAAAAGTATTCTCAGATGAAAAACAGAATAATTTCAGCATAAAACAAAAACTTTCTGAAAGCTTATAGGCAAAGTTTTAAAGGCTGTGAAAAAACTTTAGAAAATAATTGGAATTTCTTGCACTTTAAATCAGAATTTATTTTTTTAACTACCAACAAAGTACCAAAAATTTGGCCCATTTTCTTCAAATTTTGTTTTTAAAAAACAAGTCCTTTGTCTTAAAAGTAAATCTGGCAAGCATTCATACCCAATCCATTTTCTTAGACACAGGTCTCAGATGTTAAAAATATTTTTATAATAGAAATAGTTTGGAACCTTAACTAGGATGGAGCACTGTCCATAATTACTTATGAAGACTGTAATGTGGTTGCATAATGAAATCTCTGAGCATACTTATTCTCACAGCTGGTCTGATGAAGAAGGGCTTAAATACTGCAGTGCAAAGTTACTGCATAACATGCAAATGAGCTGTAGCTGAGCGTTTTTTAGGAAGCAGTTTTAAGACTTCTGGGAGGGGAAAAACAGAAATCTTCTCTGCTTGATACAGGGAATCCTGAAACCTGGGTTGGCGTTTGCTTAAAGTTGCCAGAGTAGAAGATTACTTACTTTGAAGCCTGGAAATAAAAACTGCTCTCTGCATTCACTAGCAGAAATTGAGGGACTGTTAGAGAGTCATTTCTCTCCAGGCTAGAACAGACAGATAAGACTCAAAGAGAGGTGAAAACAGGTACTAAGGAGCAGGCTAATAAGAAGAGTTTGCAGAGAATTAGTGAGGAAAGATCTAAAATGGAGAGACTTTCTGAATTCTTGATGAAGTGGGGGTGGAGGTGAAATTAGTTTTGTGTGATAACATAAAGAAATTAGGTAGTATCACAAAAAGGGTACCATGTTGCTTTCCGGGGTGCACCCATATTAAAGTAGATATTGCAGGGCACTGTTTTAGAATGATGGGTAACCTTTTTGGAACAGGGTCTGTAAGCAGTGTTTTAATCCACATGTTGTAATAATAGTATTCCTTCACAAGGTGTTAAAATAAATTTGATTGCCATATTGTAGTGTATGATGACTTTCAAATGGTTACCTTTATAGTCGGGAAGAAAGAATAATAGTACTGTTTCATTGTGGCTCTCTTAGGCTTCACAACCTCTCCAAAAATCTCAGGGTTCTCGTATACTCTGACTTGACTGATGATAATTTTGGTATCTAATTTTTTTCCCCAAAAGTAACCAGTGCTAGTTGTTATAAATATGATCTTGTCAGTATTCTGCACTAGGGTACTGACGGGAGAATGGGGCTTGGGAGGACAACAGAAACATGAAAAGCAAAAAGATTGCAGGAGGATGGTGAGAAAAAAAAATGCTGCTTATTGTGGCTATGGGCTTTTTTCTAAATCCCTGTAGTGTACACCCTATTCTAGTTCAAGATATTCTCAGTGTGGCAGATGTATCCTCTGAGGGACTTATTTACTGTGTCTAATATTTGTCTCAGCTGATTTTAAGCCCTCAACTGAATGTTTTGGGGTATCATTCTTAGATCTCATCTAGTAAAAAGGTGGTAGGTGGTTTTTTCGTTGTCAATGTCAGAAGCAGGCCTCTCTGCATCCATAGTCAGCCTCATTATTTAAAAGAAAAAAGTGAGTTGTTCAGCCTTAGCTATATTAAGAAGGCTCCTGCTGTCTTGAGTGCTGCTATTAGCTGCATATGTGCTGATATTGTTCAGGAAAGTTGGATAGGGCACCTACACCCCTTCTAATGAGGTTTCCACCTTAGATGCCTGTTCCAATCATAGGAGGTTTGTGATAAGTTTACACCAACTTTGGTTAGTATCCAGGCTTTGGGGCACATGTTTGAATGGAACATTTCAAGATTTACCTACCATACACAGAGGAAGAAAAGCACTTATTTTTAAATGACTTATTCTAGATTAAGGAAATGAGGTGTTACGTAAAATCTCGGTGAGGGAGAAAGAGTGTAGGGTTCTCCATCTTGAATCACCTTATAGAAATCTGACTATCTATCCATTGGGACTAACCTTTAAAGATGCAGTATACAGGATATGGATTTATAGCTATGTATACTACAATCACAATTATTTTGTAAACTTTCTCTTATAAGGAAATATGATTTCAATTATCAGTACAGATTTGATGTTTCAGTCAAATGCCTTCATGTGCTCGAATTTCCAAACACCAACAAATACCTCAGTTTCTGACTTCACTTGTTTTCTATTATGGTATGAACTGCCTTGATTGGTTACCTATAGAACACTAGAGCAACTAATGGCAGGCTTTGCACTGAGAATCTCTAGGAACCTGGATAAGGAATCCCCACCACTATTACATCGTTGGTAGCAGGTGCATTCCACCCGATGCAGGACTGTGGTTGACCAGTCAGCCAGTACACTCGGAGTTCATGAGGGATACTATACTAAGACCTGTGCTGTTCAACATGTTCATAGGTGATCTGGAAAAGAGGGTAAACACTGAGGTTGTAAAGTTTGAAGATGCTACAAAACTACTCTGGGTAAATTGCAAAGCTGATCGTGAGAGTTAAAAAGGGATCTCATTAAACTGAGTGACTGGGCAACAATATGGACGATTAAATTCCATATTGATAATTGCAAAATAATGCACATTGGAAAGTGTAATCCCAACTATACACACAGCATGGGGGGGGGGGGGTCTAAATTAGCTGTTAGCACTCGAGAGAGAGTTTGGAGTTGTTGTGAATAGTTCACTGAAAATGTCTGCCCAATGTGCAGCAGCAGTCAAAAAAAGCTAACAATGTTAGGAGCCATTAGGAAGGGGTAGATAATAAAGAAAATATCCTAATGCTACTGTATGAATGTATGCCCTCACTTTGAATAGTCCATGCAGTTTTGTTCACCCCACCTCAAAAAAGAAATAAAAATTGGAAAAGGTACATAAAAGGCAACAGAAATGATTGGGGTGTCTTTCCATATAAGGAAAGATTAAAGAGACTGGGACTGTTTGCCTTAGAAAAGAGATTACTAAGGGAATATGATAGAGATCTATAAAATCGTGACTGGTGTGGAGGTAGTAAATAAGGAAGTGTTATTTACTCCTCCTTATAATGCAAGAACTAGGGGTCAGCAGATGAAATTAATGGACAGAAGGTTTTTAAAAAAATGAGTATTTCTTCATACAACGCACAGTCAACCTGTGGAACTTTCTGCCAGAGGAAATCAATCCTTGTAGCACAGACATCCTGCAAGCTGGGATAAGAAGGAGCCTCTTTGAGCAGACCTGTGCCCAAATCCTATCCCTGTTCCTCATCTGCCCTCCCTCACCACAAACACTCCATCTGATTGGAGCTAGACTAGTTCTGCTGAATTAGGGTACATGGAGATAGAAGAATGATTTGGTCATTTGTGAATAATGCCTGGTAGCACTGACTGCATAGTATATTTATTGTGCGTTATATAGTGAAAAAACAGACACTACCCAGCAGTTCTCAAGTCTAAAAAGTGAATCATTCTCTAAAGTAAAACTTTCTTTTTATCTTGGAACTTTGTCAAACACAGGTTTGAATTTCAAGGTTGAATTAAAGGGACAGAAATCCTTTCTATAAATATTCAAACATGACCTGCAGTATATATAAAACCTATTTGCCTTCCTTTGCTGTGATGTTATTTCTTTGCAGTAGACATCATTTTCATACATCAAGACTACCCAAAAAAGGCAGAAATAGAGAAGTTACAGATTTCAGATGAAAGCAGCTTGAATAATTAGTCACTGAGGCCGAAATGAAATCAATAATGGAAATCAATGCGATTTCATAACAAATTGCTTGCTGGAGCTAGCATGTTGTATACAAACACTTGTCACAGCTCAGGTCATTAATGTAGATATTGGGTGACAAGTGACATTAAGAAAATGCTAAATAAATGACCAAATACAATTCTTTCTTACATTTTTTAAGGAGACATTTGTTCTAGTGACAACTTCAGCAAACCTTTCTGACTAGCATTTGGTGCAAAAGAGGTATCAACCATGAAATCTTGATTTCAGTTACAAGAAGAACTCCCAGAATTCTATTCTGCTTCTTGTGGACTAATTACTAAACATTATTGTCAGATCATCTTCCATGGAGTTTTTTCTATTGCTTCCCACAAGCAATGTTCCTACTCAATGAATCTTTGTACCATCCATACATGTAGTCAAATTCCAAAGGGGTAGCCGTGTTAGTCTATTGTAGAAAGACAACAGAGTCTTGTGGCACTTTTAAAGACTAACAGATTTATTAATCGCATGAGCTTTCGTGGGAGAAAATCCCACTTCGTCAGACGCTTTGAAAATAGGAATGTTACAGTTATCTTCAAAGCGTCTGACGAAGTGGGATTTTCTCCCACGAAAGCTCATGCGATTAATAAATCTGTTAGTCTTTAAAAGTGCCACAAGACTCTGTTGTCCATCCATACATGGTATTTCTGTACATCAGAATGTGATTTGGAGACGTAAAGAGAACATTCAGTACATATGAATAAATTTTGTTCAAATGGGGTGATCATATTCTTACAAATACTGCCATTCATGATCTTGACTGTGTATCTGTGCACTATTACGAGTATTTGTATAAAAACTTTCAATCTGTGATGTATGTGTGTCTAATGTATATAGAGAGAGCACATGAGAGAACATATATGACTTGTGGTTGTGAGAATGAGATTAACAGAAGGTGGAGGCAGGCTATATCCTGACTGAGAAAGCAAGATGTTTTAAAGGAAACATAATTGAATAGCAGTGAAGAGAATTAGAGAAGATGTGGCAATTCATGCTAACGACACAGCATGAGCTGGAGGAAGTAGAGAGAAGTCTTAGAAAACTCATCAATAAAAACAAAAAGTTGAATTTGCTGGTTGGAGGCCCTGAGTTTTCAGTACCTGGCAGATCAAAGCAAAGACACCCTGGAAAGAATGGGTGGTACTTTTATCTCTATAACAAATGATAATGTAACTGCCACAGGCCTTTCTACTTCCAACCAATCCAATCTCCTATTCAGGTGCAGATAATCTGATAGTGTTTCAGAAACAGAAAATTGACGAGCAATGTCTCTGGCTGAAACACTCAGCCTGTTGTGAAATAAGATTAATGAGCTGATGCTCCAGCTATGAAACAACAGTAGGGATACCCTCCTACAAGACAACTGGCTGCAGTTGGAAGAATAACAAAATGCAGAATCAGATAACTGGGTCAGATGCATAGAGGTGTGTATCTGTGAGACATGACAGATCCAGCTGTAACTCAGGCAACATGCCAGGAGCTTTACTTTCTATGGCTGAGAACGTTGATCCACTTGGGGGCCAAATCCAACTTTACCTATGGCCACAACTCCACCAAAAATCACCTGCTTGATCCATGGCTAACTTTAGTCCAGAGTATTACACAATTGAGGAGAAAAACATGTTTGTTTCATTGATCTCCTGGCTTTATAATACAGGCTATACCAAGATTCCTCTCAAAATTTCTGTGGACACCAATTGTGGCAGACATAGGAATAGAGTGTTGGACTTACTTCAGCCAGATTGAGTTCAATTGTGTTATGGTACTTTTACCAGCTGAGGATCTGTCCTATACTCTTTGTTTTACTAAACCTTAAAAAACTAGTGAGTAACTACTTAACCGTTGACACATCCTGCCTCATCCCATGTGTCAATGATAAATAGATCCAGGCCTTTTTGTCTTCACTAGGATAGCTTTTATCTTGTCTAGCCTTCATTGTCTCTGAACAAGCTGCTCAGAATTGAATATGAAAGCTATAATGTCTTGGGATGAAGTCTATTTACATTAGTCCTCTAATGCTGAGTATGTTGAAGAATTGAAACGTGAATATAACTCTCATTAAAAGCAATGATTTGATCCAGTAAATTATATTAAATATTTCTAAATGATGTATCAATTTACTCAAATCTAAGTATTTATACTCATCAGCATCATGCTCCTCAAGCACCAACACAGAAGGAAATGTCCAGTCGCCTCCAAGACATCTAGACAGTGCTAAGGTTTTTAAGGTTACTAAACATTACTGTTCAAAATGCCATACTTTTCTTTTGAGACAGCCACAAAAGGTAGCTTTTTCATCTTGTTTACCTATGAATTTTATCATAGTAGGTAAGGTATATTTTATATATTAGATAAATATTTTATATTTCCCTGAATAACTGCAGTGATTGGTTATAATAATATTAAAAATACGTAATGGGTAAATTAGAAAGATATCACATTGTACTCAGGAATGGAAGCAGAATTAGTCCATAGATTTCCCTAAGCTTACTTATAGAGAAACGTATTGTGAAGAAAAGAGTCCTTTGAAATTCACAGAATGAAGAAACTAATAAATAATGTCCATGCAAAAATAATGTTGGAAAGGATAATTAATGGAACAAGTTACTACAGATAACACCCAACTAAATATTTTTTAAAACTATACATATATTATGCCTTCTCCCTTTACCCACAAAGGCTTCACGGCGCATTTCTGTTAAGTGATCTGGTAATCCAGCTCATTCTCAGTTCCCATGCAATAATTAACCATTCAACGTCAAGTGTGTACTCAACATTAATTTTGCCTCTTTAGTTTTTTTGGGCTAAGTTGCCAGGAAGGGGAAAGGGAGCCAAAATCATCCTTTGTAACAAGAGCTTGGTTTCAACTTCAGTGATGTAAATTGACGTCGCTCCATAATACGCTTGTTTAGTGTTTAAGTAATTATTTCCAACAGTTTAACTGTTTTCCTTTTGTTCAGCTGTAATTTTGAGACTGGAGAAATGTTTGCAAAGAGGAAGAAAAAAGTTATGTAGTATCACAGGTAGCAGAATATTTGTACATTAAGATCTAAAGAAAAACCAGTTGCAGTTGTACCAAAAAATAATATTGATCATTCATTCCCTGGAATAGAATGACACTCTCAAAGGCTTTGTCTACACTTGCAAGTTAGTTCGAATTAAGGAAGATTAATTCGAACTAACTTATGCCTTGGCCACACTAGGCTTTCATTAGTTTGAATTAAGGGCTTCCTTAATTTGAACTAATAAATTTGATTGCTTAGTTCGAACTAACCCTTAATTCCAAATAGTTAGTTTGAATTAAGTCAATGTGGCCATATTCGAACTAATCAGCAGATTGACCTTCATGCAACTGACTAATTCGAACTAAGCAAGTGCCCTGCGTGGCCATGGCTAGTTTGAACTAGTATTCTAGTGGGGCATGCTAGTTTGAAATAAGTTAATTCAAACTAACTAAAATGAGTTTGAATTAGCTTTTGTAAGTGTAGACGTAGCCAAAAATTTCCTCACTTACATACCTTAAAAAGTATGTGAGAATGTCTTTCAAACTACTGATATTGATGATCATCAGTATGATGATTCTTTATTTGTTTTGATTTAAATACATGAGTACAGGATGCTAATATTACCCACTGACAACAATATCTGGAACATTTGTAAATAGTTGTTCTTTGTGGGTGAAATTCTGGCTTGCAGAGAACAGTGGTAAAACTTCAGTTGACTTTGCTGGGCCTAGGATTTCAGCCAATGAATTTCTGAGGATGTTATAGAATAAGACCTGAGGCCCACGATTTTAAAGGAAGTTAGCTATTGTAATTGTGAGTACTTACACTACTGAGCATGCTTTAATGCATGTGAGCATACTCTCTACAGAACAAGCAGCAAATCTGGAGAGGGGAGCACATGACCGTGCATGCCCCCCCCACCCAACATGTCATGTTTGATGTGGTTGGTAACGTGTATTTCAAAGTTCCATTTGTAAGTAGATGAATCAAACATATGCTGAAAGGCCATATTTTGTATAGCTAATGGAGAATGCTCTGTAACTAATATTAGTTTTCTGCTGTTGTATCACTCTTTCCTTACATAAATGCCCCATGGCATCCACTGTCAAATTAATATGGTCATTCAAAGTCTTATTATTTAATTGTTGATTTTTAAATGAAATCATAAATTTTTTTATTACAGACCAAGCATGTAGAATTTATAATTGGTTTTCCTCAATGGTAAAATAACTTGAAATAAATGTAAAAATAGAATTAAATCAATATGTTTTACTCTGCCACATTGTTCTTGCTCCTATTCTGTAATTAAAAATATAAATCTTGCAGTCCTTAATTCCCATTAAGGTACATATGACATGGATAATAGTGTAATGTCTCTTTCAGTGGATAGGTACTGTAAAAAATTCTTATTTCACCAATCAACATCAAGGCCCCAGTTCAGCATGGTAATTAAGCATGTATTATTAAGCATGTGAGTAATCTCATTGACTTCAGTGGATTCGTACATAAGATGCTTTAGTTCTTTGCTGAAGTTTCTTCACCCATTACTAAAGTATTTACCATCTCAGGAGAACATCCGTCAGCTTGCCAAGGATTCACAAATGATTTTGGACTTAGAGCAAAGAGAGCTCCTACGATGAAATCCAAGAGAACCGAGTACCTGCGGCCCCCACTGGCCTCACTGAAAGCTGCAGGAGCTTAACAACTCTCAGGATTTGACTCCTAGACCTGTTACCCAAAACTTCCAATTCATTCTCTGAGCATCCCACATGGCTCATCCCCTTGTGATCCCATATTTATCTGTCTATCATACCCATTTAAAGTCCTTAAAAGAGAGTCTGCCAATAGTGTTTATGCACAAACACCGCCAGGCCTTTTTCTAGGTGTAATGTTCCCTTTCCTCAAGTAACTTAGGGAGATAAGTAGGGTATCTTCCTCTCTCTTCTTCCTGCTTTGCAGTGGGCAAAATGCCACTAGGATAATCAAGTATTCAAGTTATCTGCATATTTATAAGGCACCCATGCTCTGATGAAGAGACATTATGGAACTGACTTTCAGAAATTCTTGAGCATCCATACCCCCATGTTGAACTGCAGGTGCTTGATTTCTCTACAAATCAGGCTGCAAATCAAGCTACGGGGAGAAGGAATTTTGTCTTCTCCATCTTGTAGATCGAGGGTAGGTATCAAGGTATGTGGAAGAACTGAAGGATAAGGAAGTGATTGACTTGCAGAACAGGTGAGACTGTAGGGATGTTATCAATTACTAATGTGTGTTCAGGATTGGGAAAAGGAAAGTGCTAGTGAATGCTTTAGGTTCCAGTTCCCGCAAAACACTTAAACAAACGAGTAACCTTAAAGCATGTGAATAATCCCATGGAACTTGCTTAAATCAGTGCTTTTTTTGTGATGGTATGCAGAGATACAGGATACCGGCACCTTTTTTGCTGGCCCCGCTGTCCAGCAGGGGGGGTGGGGTCATCAGGGGAAAGGACTACACCGCTTGAAGAAGGGGGGTGGGAGAGGCATTTTTCAAATTTACTATCAAGATATGACTACTGGCATTTTTAATTTTTTTTTTACAAAAAAAACACTGGCTTAAATTAAGCATGTGCTTAGCTGAATCTAGGCCTTAACTTTTCTCTATTTCATCTCTTCTCATTATCTTTAAGTCTGCATTTAAACAACGAGCTATCTGTAAAAGAGGGGTTAATATACTTACCTTAAATATAGCAAAGGATAAATTTAGTTGGTTTATTTAAAAATATTCAAATTATTATGGAAATGCAGTATGATCTGACTTGCCTGCTTAGGAATTTGGTCAAACATTTAATGACTGTGTTTGGTTTTGAAGGATTTGCACAGCACATAGATTTCCAGGAAAGTGCAATGCTAACCATTATATAGAAAATGTCAAGAATGATTTGTTTAATTGTTCAAGGTTGAATGGACCAATTATAAGAACATTTTGTCTGCAAATGCAGAATGTTCATCCACCTTCAGGCACAGGCTAATAATGACTTTGTTTATAATATTGTTTTCTTTCACCATAAAGGAAAATTTGGTTCACTATTTTCCATATTCTCACTGGCTCATAACATTCTCTGCGATTAAATAGGTCTATAATTTAGCAGGTAAAATTCTGCATAAAAGCTTGATATTTTCTCTACAATAAAACGTCTTGGGCATAGTGTGGAAAATTTTCTTAGCCCTGTGAATCTCTCAATAACTAAACATATTGAAGATTTGTATTACTTGGTTATGTCACTGTTCATATATTTTGCCTTGAGAGCCATATAGAGATAAGGTTCCAAAGGGGTAGCCGTGTTAGTCTATTGCAGAAAAACAACAGATTCCTGTGGCACTTTTAAAGACTATCAGATTTATTTTTCACATGAGCTTTCGTGAGAGAAAATCCCACTTCATCAGATGCTTTGAAGAGATAAGTATCCATTATGCATTTTATAAAATAGGCATGATCCCTGCCCACGATTCTACTATTTAAAACAATGTCAGAAATGCATCTGGCAGCAGTAGAATGTGTGATCTTCTAAAGAGTAAAATATATATCTTTAATTAAAGCTTCATGCAGTTACTTAAAGGCTCTTAGGCTATGTCTACACTTGTTAAAATAAGTCAACTTTGCTAAGTCAACTTAATAAAGTCGACTTTAAGTCGACCTTGTTAAGTCGACTTGGCATGTCTACACTGTAAATTTAGGTCGACTTAAAGTCGACCTTGCCAAATCAACTTAGAGCATCCACACTGGATGCCTAAGTCAACTTGTAGGGGCTAGGTGGACCTGGGAGTGATGCATGGTGGGAAGGGAGTCATCCAAGAGGTGCCCCCCTTCTCCGAGCACCCCTCCAAAAGTGCCAGGGAGCTCAGCATTTTCCCCATTGTACCAGGGTACATGGGGCTGAGCCGGACAGGAGCAGGGTGGGCAGGGCTGTGTCCTGCCCTGTGGGTGGGCACATCAGGCTCTGGCTGTGCCAGGCACCCTGGGAGAGAGGTCAGTGGGGGAGCCCTGGGGACCCTTTAAGTCAACTTAGGGCTAAGCCATGTCTACACTGGCCTAAGTTGGCTTAATAAAGTCGACTTAACCAGTAAGTCGCTGTAAAACTAGGTCTTATTAAGTCAACTTAACATTTCCTTAAGTCGATTTAAGCAGCAGCTTAAGGAAACTGTACTGTAGTGTAGAGGCAGAGTAAATTACAAGTGTAGATGAACCCATAGTAAAAACTGTGAAATTCTATAACAATATATATATCTGAAACTCTAGCACACAGGTCTATTTCTGCATTCCTTCCTTCTTTCATTAAAGTGTCTAGGACGCAGCTTTTGTTTACATACATGAGACAATGTAGTCTGGAAGCTACAGGATTAGGAGTCAGAAGCTCTGGTTTTGATTCCCGACTCTTCTACATGACTGGGAAAGTCATGTTAACATCTTTGAATACCTTTGTTTTCCTCTTTATAAAATGAACTAGCCATGCTTAGCCATTATGCATGCTAGGATCTTCAAATAAAAAAGGGCTTGTCCATGCAAAGTATGGCGATGATACAATTCAGCTAGAATTACTCAGTGACAAAAAAAAGACACCCCACCACAAACAAAACCCAAGATAGAATTCCTCAAATTAGGATAAAATACATCCATGTCACAGCCCACAATTCATGTTTAACACCTATTGATCCCCAGAACCAGCTAAATACATTATAAGAAAATGTCCAGCGCAGGCTGTTACATCCAGTGCTAAAGTCACAAAACTTTGAATCTGGAGATGTGGGTGTTTTTTACAGTTTCCTGCCATTGACTTACCCTGATCTTGATTAGAAAACTTAATTTCTCTGTTTTTCAGGTTCCTCATATGCAAAATATTAACAGTAATTCCCAGTGTTATGTGTGGCTTAATTCATAGATGTCTGAGATCCTTGAAAGGAAAGCAGTAGAGAATCACAATATTTAGTCTTCTCTGTACAGGACAGCTCCTAGATGATCTTTCATAAGGTTTAAAAGGGGTAACCGTGTTAGTCTAGTTCAGCAAAACAAAGAGTCCTGTGGCACTTATAAAATCTAACAAATTTATTTATTGCATGAGCTTTCGTGGGAGAAAATCCCATTTCAAGCATCTGACGAAGTGGGATTTTGTCCCACGAAAGCTCATGTGATTAATAAATGTGTTTAGTCTTTATAAGTGCCACCAGGCTCCTTGTTTGTTTTTCTCCATAAGATTTGTTTCTGAACAAACATGATTCTTTCACTCTGAGGGTAAAAGAGAGCAACTCCTCATAACTGGGCAAGAGTTTAGCATTGGTAACTGTATAGCTCCTACTTTAAAATACATCTGCAATAAAAAATCCACCAAGATGTCAAAGCCAGATTAGGGGTTTTGGGGCCCTGGCATGCCCACTACCACCCCCCCCCCCCAGCTTGGGGCCCTGGCCACCCACCACCGTGGGGCTTCCTCTAGGATCCTGGCCCCCCACCATAGCACCCTGCAGGTAGGCTGGTGTTTGGGGGGCCCTGGGCCAGATGCTGCTCTCTCTCCCAACCCAGGTCTAGCTGGTCTGCCCCCAGAGGTAGGGAATGGGGCCAGCTGGCATGTGGACTGGCCACTAGTGCAGCCCTTCTCGGCCACGTGCCCTGGAAGACTGCACTGGTGCCCTCACTGCTCACCAGCCAGCCCCACACCCAGAGCAGAGCGAATACACTCCAGCCTGACCCCAGCTGGCCTGGGGGTGGAGCAGGAGTGCCTGGACCCTGGCCTCTGGTTCCAGGGCCCCACCACCCCAGCCCCAGCAGGGAAGGGCGCCTCCCAGCAGCACCCACCCTCAAGCCCCATTGGTGCTATGGTGGTCTGAGGGGGGGGGGGCAGCAGGGGGCTAGATTAATGCAGGGGTCATAGGGGCTGGAGCTCCTACAGACTGGGTCTTCAGCCCCTATAGCCCCTGGGTTAATTCACCCTTGCAGGATGTATCTGATCATTTCAAGGCTCCCTATCTGATTTGAGTTCTCAAGAACAAGAGCCTTTGACTCTGTTCCTCAAGGTGTAGGACAGACAGAGCTAGAACCAGCTTCTCCAGGATCTCCTAATGAAACTGATAAAGATAGTAAGTGTCAAAATATTGTGCAGAATATTATTAATGTATGCACAATATGAATACATATTTCTGTTACAACAATTTTCATATTGTATTATAGAAAGTAGTTGGAAAATAAGGTGACAATATAAAAAAGTGATTGCAACAAATTCATTGCAAAGGGGGACTAAAAGAAAGCAGAATACTATTAAATACATGACTTCTATGTCACCCATGCATAGTACATATTTAGCTGTAAAAGTATAAGGTATACTGCATTTGGCAAGTAAAGATTTCCATTGTACATAGTTCCTTCAAAACAAATCTAGGTATATAAATTAACTGAGAGGGACAGTTTTAAGAAAATATTCTAGATTTTAGATAATTAGTTTTGTCTGAGTATAGCAAAAGGGGTATCATTCAGATAACATCTTACCTGACCTCTGGTAGTTTTATTAATTCATATAATCTCTTCAAATCTGGTGTTTAAATATCTTACATTAAATGTTAAAGGTTATATAAACAGATGTAAAGGAAGAAAAAACAGTGCTGAAACCTTTAATAACAGGCAATAAAGAATCTGGATGATTTCATTATAAAATTTCCTTTATCAGACCCTTAGGAAATTTTAAAAGTCATCACATTTTTGAGGGTTTTTTTATGGCTGCTGACATTTGTAGTAGAAAAAAGAATATAACCCAATAGTTTGGAAGGAGATAATCAACTGCTGAGGTCAAAAAAAACTTCTACCTCCCACCACTTCTTATTCACAGATTTTCTGGATGATAGGAAGAGGATTTTCGTCAAACAGCAATTTTTATGGGATTAGTATGTTCAGCTTTCAGATCACCAGACTTTCACATTGGACCAAGTTGCTATTTTTCTAGTCTGCTCATCTGTTTACTCTTGCAGAGTCTCAAAAATCATTTGGACAAATTCTAATTTGCAGAATGCTACGATGATCTTATGTCATGTATTTATTTAGTGGATTTATTAGTAAATGACTAGGAGGTAAAGGTCAATTGGTTTCCTTTTGTGAATGATTTCCATTTGTGCACATTGTCTGTAAATGATTATTGGTATGCAACGATGTCTTTTTAAAGGGATTAAAACTACTATATATATATATATTTATTATTACTTGTCAGCTAAGCTTGCCCTTCAGGCCAGTATGGCTATCGACACTGGATTCTGTGTGGCTTTTTGCCCTCTCTTGGCAAATTCCAATTCTTTATTGAGTAACATTATTTAGTTTCATTATCTTAAGAGCAGATTGTAGCCTCTAATCAATAAAAGATACTTTTATCTTAATCATAGATTCTTTGTTCATAGATATGTGGCTTTCCAGCCTCCTGGGATGCTTTATGATTTTTCAGTGTATGGCAAAAATGGAATGAAGTCCATTTAGGCTCTGATTCAGCAAAGCACATTAGCACATGCTTAAGTCACACTGAGTTCGAGGAGAGCTAAATAGCTGATTTTGTGTTATGCTCTTCCAGGGTTTAAAAACTTAAAACATTGTCAGATAAGTGACAGGTTAGAGTAATATTGAAAGAATAGGTTTCTGTTGCTTCAAAAGTTACCGAAGTTTCAGGCAGTGTGTGCCATGTTTGGGTTGAGATCATGTTTATTACAGTAGCGCTGGAGCTCCATTATAATTAAGGTTGCATCATGACGTCTGCTTAAAGGCTGACTCTTCTTAATCTTCTCAAGTCAAAATAGTCAAGAGGCTGTAGAGTATGGCTAGTGACCCACATTTCTAGTCATTTCAGCCTGGAATGCTGGAATATAACGCCCCCCCCCCCCAACAGCCATTAAAAAAAGTTTCTAAGTGAACTTTTATTTGCTCAGAGAAATTGATCAAGTTTTTTGATAAGTTATGGTCAACATGAACTCATTTTTTTCAAGTTTTACCTGAGGATTACATCTTTAACAGGGTTACCCCTTTGAAATGATAGTCTGTTTTCAGCAAACAGTGAGGAATTCTGTGGCACCTTAGGCTATGTCTACACTTGTTAATATAAGTCAACTTCGTGCGTCTACACTTAAAATTAAAGTCGACTTAAAGGGGAACTTAGAAAGTCGACCTAGAGCATCCACACTGGATGCCTAGGTCGACTTCTAGGGGCTTAGGGAGACCTAGGGGAGGTCCACCGGGGCGGGGGGGCACCCCTTGCCCAATGCCAGGGGGCTCAGCCTTTGCCTTTGCCTTTGCTCCCCCTGTGCCCTGCCCCCTGGCAGGGAGGGCATTGGTGTAGTCCTGGGGTAGCCCTAAGTCGACTTAGGGCTACCCCACATCTACACTGGCTTAAGTCGACTCTAAGGAGTCGACTTAAGCCTTAGGTCAAATTCAAAGGAGGTGTTATAAAGTTGACTTAAACAAGCCACAGAGACTAAGAAAAAATGTTTTGGGCATATGCTTTTGTGGGCTGAAACGCACTTCATCAGATACATGAAGTGGAAACCTCAGTTCGGTAGCTATATAATATATACATATGCAAGGGTGAATTACAATTTGTGAGGTGGGCGAGTGCTAAGGAGATCAATTCAATCAGGATGGAAGAGGCCTATTCAAAACAGTTGATGAGAAGGTGTGAATTGCTAAAGGGGGAAGCCCGGTGGCTGAGCTAGGGGGCTGGTGCTTCAGCGCTGACTAGTGGCCCTTCAGGTTGTAAAAATTATATTTGTGGCCCCCAAGCCAAAATGTTTTTTAAAAAATGTGTAAAAAATTTTAAAGGATTTTTTTTTAAAGGGTTGCTCTGATGCTCCGGATCTCTCCCAAGCCTGGCCCCGGGCTCTGCTTAGGCCAAACTGGCCCTAATGCAGTGCTCCCCAGGGACCAACTCCAGTCCAGGTCACTCCACAGGGTGTCCTGTCCTGCTCAGGGTTTGGGAGGGGGCACCCCCACCAGGCCTCCACCAGGGCAGCAACCTGCTCAGCCGTGGCCACGGCCCCAGCCTGGCTCTCTCTAGCGGGCTCCGCTCCTGTCTCCTCCAAGCTGGCGCCTCCCTCTCTTCTCACCAGGGGCCCCCACTACTGCTGCCTGGGTGGAGAGAGCTCAGCACCGCAGGAGGGAGGGAGGTGGGCAGCCGCAGCCTGGTTCCTAGCCAGCGGCAGGGAAGAGCAGACTACTTGAAAAAGTCCCACGGGCCAGGGGTTGGGAACCTCTAATATAGAATTTCTCATAGATAATCATTTCTACATGATCTTTCAGTGCAATGCTGTGGTGGAAAAGGTTAATGTGATCCTTCGATGTACAGAAAGGAGATTACTAAACAGAAGTGTGGAAGTGTTCTTGCCTTCTGCACATAGCTGGTAAGACCGTTACCAGAATATTGTGACCATTTGTAGTCCACACGTCAAGAAGGATGTGGAAATACTGAGAAGGGTTCAAAGGAGGGCCCCAAATGATTCACAGGCTTGAGAACAAGCCTTTCAAAACTTATGGAAACTTATGGCGCTCGCTTTATTCAGCTTATTGAAGAAAATCTTAAGAAGTGTCTTAATCCCTGCTATAGACAGATTACATGTGAAAAAGATCTCTGATAGCCAGATGGTTTTAACCTTGTTGAAAAAAGTGTAAGGAGAGGCTGGAAGCTGAAGTTAGATAAATGCAACCTTGAAATAAGATGCAATTTCTTAACTGTGAGGGTAATGGAACATTGGAACAGACTACTAGGGAGGTGGTAGATTTACCATTGCTTGGAGTCTTTAAAAAAATATTAGATACCTTCTTAAACATAAGGTTAATTCAGTTTCTTAAAGAAATTCTGTGGTCTGTTTGCAAGGGTGTGGCCAGAATGTTGTAGTTCCTGCTGACCTTGAAATCAAAGAGTTCCCTCTATTCATCCCCTTCCTTCTTCAATATTGCCATCAGCATGCTCATAATATGAGCATATTTTCATTAAGATAATGACTACAATCAGACCTCATGCTTCAGGGCTTCAGTTAGTCACTTGCAGAGGAAAAGGAATTTGGCACATGCATTCTGGTTTTTTGGGGGTGGGTTTTTTTCCTTTCCTCTGAAGTAGATTGGCCACAACCAGAGATAGTAAAGGACCAGGCCATAGGTTGTCTGCCCTAGTGGACACCATCCCAGCCATGACTACAGGCAAGTATGGATCAGGGTAATCATTAGAGCCAGAATCAATAGGCAAGAGTCAGAGGGTCAGAGTCAGGCTGGGCTCGGAGACCAGAAAGCATGGAGAAGTTGGGTGTCACAACAAAACAGAAGTACATGTGGTTGGCCAAACAATTTTCTGGGGCACCCTGCAGTGTTAAATAGTGAATGTGGGCCAATCAGAAGGCTGCGGGGTGCTGTTCCTCTGGTCACTTTGGGTACATCTACACTGACAAGTTAGGTCAACTTAAGGAGGCTTAAGTCGACCTAAACAAAGCTGCATCCACACTGGGCTTTTATTAAGTCGACGTAAGACCTTCCTTAAGTTGACTTAATAAGAGCTTAAGTCAACTTAATAACACCTCCTTTGAGATTGACTTAAGTCTTAAATCGACTTCTTAAGTCATCTTAAAGCCAGTGTGGACGGGGATTAGTGCTAAATAGATATTATTAAGTCATAGAATCATAGAATAATAGGGTTGGAAGGGACCTCACAAGGTCATCTAGTCCAACCCCCTGCTAAAAAGCAGGACCACTCCCCCTAAATTATCCCAGCCAGGGTTTTGTCTAACCGAGCCTTAAAAATCTCCAAAGATGAAGATTCTACCACTTCCCTAGATAGCCCATTCCAATGCTTCACCACCCTCCTAGTGAGAAAGTTTTTCCTAATATCCAACCTTGACCTCCCCAGCTGTAATTTGAAACCATTGCTCCTTGTTCTGTCCTCTGTTACCCTCGAGAGCAGCCTAGCTCCCTCCTCTTTGGAGCAACCCTTCAAGTAGTTGAAGGTTGCTACCAAATCTCCCCTCAGTCTTCTCTTCTGTAGACTAAATAAGCCTAGTTCCTTCAGTCTCTCCTCATAAGTCATGTGCCCCAGCCCCCTAATCATTTTTGTTGCCCTCCGCTGGACTCTTTCTAATTTGTCCACATCCTTTCTGTAGTGGGGAGCCCAAAACTGGACACAGTACTCCAGATGCGGCCTGACCAGTGTCGAATAGAGGGGAATTATCACATCCCTCGATCTGCTGGCAATACTCCTACTGATGCAGCCTAATATGCCATTGGCCTTTTTGGCAACAAGGGCACACTGTTGGCTCATATTCATCTTCCCGTCCACCATAACTCCCAGGTCCTTTTCTACAGCGCTGCTACTTAGCTGATCGGTCCCCAGCCTGTAGCAGTGCATGGGATTTTTCCGTCCTAAGTGCAGGACTTTGCACTTGTCTTTGTTGAACCTCATGAGGTTTCTTTCAGCCCAGTGTTCCAATTTGTCCAAGTCTCTCTGGATCCTGTCCCTGCCCTCCAGAGTATCTACCATTCCCCCCAACTTGGTGTCATCCGCAAACTTACTAAGCACGCAGTCTATTCCATCATCAAGATCATTAATGAAGATGTTGAATAGAACCGGCCCCAGGACCGACCCCTGGGGCACTCCACTCGTTACCGGTTGCCAACCAGACATCGAGCCATTGATTCCTACCCGCTGAGCCCGTTGATCTAACCAGTTTTCGATCCACCTTACGGTCCACTCGTCCAACCCATACTTCCTTAACTTGCTGACTTAAAGCCATTAAATTGACTTAACAAGGTTGACTTAAGTCGACTTAAAGTATTGCCACTCTGTTAGGTCGACTTAACAAGGTTGACTTTAGGTCGACTGTAAGTCGACTTAACAACGTTGACTTAACTTTGCCAGTGTTGACATAGCCTTTGAGAGGTATTCCCTGTGCCATCAACTCGTGACAGTGCTACTTAGATGTGGCTGTCTATGGCCTCCCAGAAGTGATATGGGAACATCAACTGTCCAAAGTCTCACAGACTCAGGTTTTAGTCTTCTTTATCCTTACAAAGCCAGGACAACTAAACCAGTGCTGTGAGGTGGTACAGAAGATCCTCTTTTTAGATGCTTCAATGGTGTGTCTTGCTCATATGCTCAAGATCACACTGATCACAAGATTTGGGGATGGAAAGAATTTTCCCAGATCAGATTAGCCAATATCCCATAGAAGACTTGGGTGAACCATACTACCAGAATGCTTTGTACTTACATTAAGCTTTATTTTGGAAATATACTAGTAGGTAAACTTTCAATAACCCCTGTTCCTTGTATGTGTAGGAACTGTCTGAAATAAGATGCATGTGCTGTTAAGAGATGTTATATATGAATTGTTGCTAGGTGCCATTAGGATAAAACAGTTCATGTCACTCTAGTCTGATGCTATTTGTACTGTATGGTTTATTAACATCTGGAATGTTATGTATGATTGGTATAGAAGTCTCTCTGTTTTGAAAAATAGATAAAAATAGATATAACTCTAGCTAAGATAAGGTGAGTAAGGTGTATTAATCTTCTACTTGTCCTAAACAAATACAATATAAATATAAATCAACTTAGGTTCTTACTTTGGGACAGATTAACTGCCGCAAGACTTTCTTCCAGAGATTGGTATGTGCAAATCTCTCTGTTTGTGCTGATCTATCTTTAAGTAACTGATTGAGCTGAGTTATCCAGTGTTTCATTCATCAGTAAGTTAAATTGAACCCTAACATTGGACCTTGTTCTTTTCACCTTCCACTGCAACACGGGGCATCGCTCATCTGTTAGGATCAGCCGCACATATTTCACCTAATTAATTATCTGCCATTACAGAGATCTCGAACAATGATGGCACCCTTGTCTCTCCTATCCTTTGCTTGTGACAACAGTTTGGTCTCCTGATGACTGAAATACTTTAGTCTAACTGATGTTTTGGGGCTTCAAATAAGGGTTTCTGGGTGTAAAATTAATGGTCTGTTACACAGGAGGCCAAACTAGATGATTGCATGGTCCCTTCTGGCTTTAGACTCTGTGAACCTAGGAAACATAGGAATTCCCATGAGCAAAATAATAGCCTCCCATGGTGCATGGTACATAGACAGCAAAATGATTTTTATAATGACCTGTATAGTAAAGACTGCTTCAAGAAAGCAGTTGTTTAGCTTTTAGTATGAAAATAAAGACATCCCTATTCAGCAAATCATTTAAGAACCGTGCTTAATTCCCAAATGCTCAATGTTAAGCATATAACATATACAGGGGTTAAAGTTCTTGGAAAGAGACATTATTGCACCCCAGCAGTTAACTAAGCTGCTGTAGAAAGACAACAGAGTCCTGTGGCACTTTTAAAGACTAACAGATTTATTTATCGCGTGAGCTCCACGAAAGATCATGCGATAAATAAATCTGTTAGTCTTTAAAAGTGCCACAGGACTCTGTTGTCTTTCTACAATAGACTAACACGGCTACTCCTTTGGAATTTAAGCTGCTGTAGTTTTGGCACTGGTCAACTAATAAGAAACTTTTTTTTTTTAAAGGAAGCTGTGTCCCTTCTTTTCAAAATCCAGGTCACTTGGGGGACAAGTAAAGATGAGAACCATCTTGAAAGGTAGGCCAAGAGATCTCAGATATCTTGCACTGACGGTTTCGGGGGAATCTCCTGGAATTTAGTTGGAGCGCAGAAAGGCCTGAATGAGGAATTTTCAGCTGGGACAAGGGGTGAGCTGAGCATAGAAGGACCGGAACAGGGAAGTCTCATTGCTGTAGCCTTAGTTGGGAAGAACTCTGTCTGTTTCGGTATGTGTGTTTGATACAGTGGGTTCAGTGGGATTCAAGTTACTTTATAATCAAAGAATCTCATGATCACTGACGTACTTGGATATTTGTATTATATTTGTCCAATTCTGTTTGCTACTTTATTTAATTCACTTATTTTACCCCAGCAGACTGGAAGTAAAGGTCCTTCGTTCTTTAGTCAGCCATGCCTATGAGTGTCATTGTGGGGTGAACGTGGTCAGTGCTTCAATGCCTAGATGGGTATAATAGTTGGAACACCTACCATGCTTGTCTTTACAGCTTGTAATGTGGTGATCATGGTTAGCGACACTAACCATTTTTTGTGCACTAGTGCTCATGTAGTCTCAGGCCTACCCGTGACAAGAAGAGGTTAGTTGTTTGATGTATGGAAAGTGTCTTGGCTAAAATCCAAAGAATTGTATTCCTCAGCTTAGATAACCTTCTTCCCTTAAACTTGAAGGCTTCATACCTAAGGCAACCATATGGCAATGGAAGAAATTGATTGGGGACTGGGGATGAGAAGGAGGAGGTGGGGTGAAAATTTTCCATGAATCTATATGGAAGGGCACTTGAACAGTTAAAGTCTGAATTTTAAAAATACCTTTTGGTTACCTATGATGAAAAGGTCATATGTAGCATTAGGGATTCTTTTCCTCTACTCAAGCAGCCAATATAACTGAATTTCAAGATTCCAGCTCAGCGAGAACATAGAAATTAATTGTCAGTCAGAAAATGATTTGTTACATCCATCTGTTTCTATTAGAGTTTGGCATGATCATGATGATGATAATGCTTTGCATTTCTATTGTGCTTTTGATCTGAGGATTTCAAAGTCCCTTTACAAACATTAATAATATAGCTTCAAATAGCAATTGAGCTCCACAACATCTCTATGAGCTAAGTAAAAAAGCAGCTGGAAAAATGCGCCCTAGAAATATTGAATGACTTGCACAAGGTCATACAGAAAATCTGTGACAATGTAGGGAATTGAACCCGAGGCCAGGCTTGCAATCACTTTTTCAGCCACCAAAATATGCAGACTCGAGCACTTGTTCTCTGTATTATGAAGATATGTGGAAAATCCTATGCAAATGTAGAAGTTAAAATTTAAACATTTCTTTCGTAAGTAAAAATAATTTAAAATTGATGATTTTGTGCTTTTATTTTACAGCAGCTACTTAGTAATGCAAAAGAAAACTAACCATCCACTGATTCTTTTTCAATGAGATTTGGTGTTTTTGTATCTCTGAAAATCACACCCAATAAAGTAATAAGGCCTTCATTCAGGAAAGTACTTAAGCACATGCTTAACTTAAACAAAAGCAAGAACTTTCATTAATCAGTTATAATTATTATTTGCACCATTGAAACTATTTTTTCCAATATAGTTAAGTTGATTTTTTTTAAAATGAAGATTAAATAAAGTCTTATATAAAACAGGCTTGATGTTGCCTTACAAAATAAAATGATATTATTATAATGCAATATTTATACATACAAAGCCCTTTTGGACCCATGTCCTTAATCTTCAGCAATGTGACTTCAACCCTGATGAAGCTTCAAAAGTTGAATGAAGTTCACAAGAAGTCACAAATAAACACCTTGTAAAAGACCTGATGCAGAACGTCCTTGGCATCAATCTTTCGTGACGCTTATGAGCAACCCTAAACCTCATCCACACAGATCATGGCAGATGTGGATACTTGAAGCACAAATGGAAAAGTAAAACCTCTCCAGTGTACGACTGTGGTCATCCAAAACAGACGACCACGGAACATATAATGACTCAATGCCCTTTCATGAATATGAAGAAGGCATCACAGCAATACACTCCAGTCGTCTTTATGCAATTATCTGGCTTAAATATCAGAGCCATAGTCTAAATGGCAGCAGTCAAAGGGAGATATGCAAGTTACTTAAAATAACTTGTGCATCTCCTTTCGACTGCCTAATGCCTACTTACCACAGTGTATCCGCTGTGCTGAGTCAAAAGGAAATGCCTTTCCTTTGACTCACTTGAGGGGATGGAGTTACTTCATTGACTTCCCGATTAACTATGAGGGTCTTCACAGACCCTTCAGTCAAACTGTGAAGTTAAACTGCCCTAAATGTAGAACTATAGGTGTTACACTATATCTACAGCAGCCATACAATGAAGATAGTTTTGTTTTTAGAAACCTTAACTGCTTTTTAACAATTGTTGTGTATCTTTGAACGTGTATAGACAATTTGATGGTATTGGATAGAAATCTGCCATCTACCCTAAAAACAATAACATCTCTGAAAGATTTCATATGTTCTGTGTTTTGGATATAAGTGATTTCAAAAAGCCTCTCCTATCTTCAATAGAGATCTTTTCTCAGTCAGATGGTTATCATGCCTTTTAAATTACTATACTAATGAAATGAAACTTACTTTTTCAGCAAAAAAATTAATTTAACAGATGGATTTTCATTATTGTCTTATGTGGGGAGCTCTCTAAGTTTTTAAGACAGTATACAAATAGTCCCATCATGCAGCTGAAATAAACAAAACACACTCATTTCTGTGACGAACCACAAATGCAGTGATTGTTTCCAATGTCATTACCATAATCATATTGAAAACTCCATTCCACCCAAAGAAAGAAGGGAGGAGATAGCCAGGATAGATGTCTTAATTTTTAGGTTGGTAGCACTTTCCAGGTGCCAATGAAAATCACTAATTTATATTTTTTTCCTACCAGCAATTGCCAGATTGAGATGTACTTCTTATTGTTATGAGGGACTCAGCAGGAGTATAGCTATGAAATCTTATACCAACCTTCTTCAACCTACCATACAAACATATATAACAGTGATATAATGCAGTGCACTCAACTAAAATAGCATATCAGTTCTTTATGATTACAGTAAATTTTACAGTCCAAAAAATTAATGAAAGGAATTAGATTGCTTAAACCAAACAAATGGCCAAGCCTTCCATTGCACAGAGGGAGGGGGCAGGGCACGCTTATAGCTCCCTAATTTTGGGAATGGTTTTACATTGGTTCGGGCATAAATTGGAGCAACCTGGGGAGCTGTGCTAAGGTACAGTTGTTAGGGTTCCAAGTAGTATGTGCACCATACATATTCTTGTAAACATTAGTAAACCCAGGGGAGATGTTGTACGGTAATGCCAATTCTACACATTCAAAAATCACGTTGGGCCCCAAAAGTTGGCTTAAAAAATGAATAGGTCAAATCACGAATAGGTCAGATTACAGACAGGAGGCTGTCAGACAACTCTCTAACACCTCCGATTTCACTGAGGAGTACCAAAAGAAACTACATCTACTTAAGAAACTTCCTGAAGAAGCACAGGAACAATTCTACATGGACACACCCCAGGAGTCCTGACCAGGGGTATTCTATCTCGGGCATTGGCACTCTCACAGCAGGATTGTCAGGCTATGGGGACTCTCTCCTCAGGCCCTATGCCACCAGCGCTCCTAGCTATCTTCATGATACCACTGACTTCCTGAGAAAACTACAGTCCATTGGTGATCTCTCAAAAAACACCATCCTAGCCACTGTGGATGTAGAAGTCCTCTACACCAACATTCTACACAAAGATGGACTACAAGCCATCAGGAACAGTTTCCCTTATGATGACATGGCACACCTGGTAGCTGGACTTTGTGACTTTGTCCTGACCCACAACTACTTCAGATTTGGAGATGATCAATACCTTCAAGTCAGCGGTACAGCTATGGGTACCCCCATGTCCCCACAGTATGCCAACATTTTTATGGCTGACCTAGAACATCGCTTCCTCAAATCTCATCCTCAAGTGCCTCTCCTTTACCTACGTTACACTGATGACATTTTCATCATCTGGACCCACAGTAAAAAGTCTCTTGAACAATCCTGTCGGGATTTCAACAATTTCCACTCCATCATCATCCTCAGCCTGAATCAGCCCAAACAAGAAATCCATTTATTGGACACTACAGTACGAATAATCAGTTTGATCAGTTTCCCTGTTAGTGCCTGAAGTTGACACCTGTCACAAAATGCATTGTGTCCTCACATTTAGTTAAGTTATATGTATCTCCACCCATGGCTGGCTGTTCCAGGCACTTTGAGGCTGTCTGCTGGATACCTCACAGTGCTACTACACTTGATCCCTGAAAAAAACAATGAAGGTGAGTCCTCCAGGCCTGCCTAGAAAGGCTGCAGGCCAGGAAGTGGCCAATCAAAGTGAAGCAGGCTCATATAAAAGGGTCAGACCCTGGTAAGTACCAGAAGAGCACGGATAGTAGTCTTTAGTGGTTGCTAGAGTTCAAGGGAGAACCAGAAGCCAGGTTTTTGTGACACTGGATTCACTCTTATTACATGGCTGAAGCATTTCCTCATGGAATGCCAAAGAGGCTACATGGAAATTGGCCCAGGGAATAGTAGCAGTGATGGAATTATGGGAAACAGCATATGGCTGCTATTTATAAGCCCCTTGAGTTTGGATACAGAGTAGTGGGTGGGCATGGGTAACCCACCGGCACGATGGCTTAAGCCCCAAGAAAAGGATACGACTTGTTTAGAGGCTCAACTGAAGAATCTCCAGGGAAAAAGCTCTGGGGCACTGCTGTATTCCAGGGCAGGCACAAATTTAAAAATAGCACAGAAGGGGTGGGGGACTGAGCTAAGAGACAGGGATAAAGATCATAACAAGGGCACAAGGAGAGGCCCTGTTGAACCTTTGTTACCCTGGAAAGTTCAGTCATATATTGATGTGTATGACTTGGCAGTAGGACTGAGCCACTGAGGATCCATGATGAGCTTGACAGGTGATGGGGTGCTGAAAGCAGAGAGAGTGCAGGTTTGCACCCATCTGACAAGAGGTGCTCATGTGGTGAGTGTGCACCATTACACCTCCAGTCTCCCAGATTTGCTGAGCCCAATAATGCCCAAAGCACAAAAATGAGTCTTTTAGCATCAATGAAATTTCTTTTCACATAATCAGAATATAATCTCATAGAACTGTCTTTATATATTGTCTACTCTGTTTCAAAGCTCTCAAAATCTGCTTTCTAACACATACTGCGTGCAGGCTAGTAACATTGTAAACAGAGGTTTCTGACCCTCCATTTTCTCAAGTGGGAGAAGGATAATGACATCAAATAGAGAGTACAGAGGCACATGTTGTTTTGACACCTCTGTTAACCACAGCAAATCCTCCCAGCTGACTTTATGGAGTTCCAGTAGTATACACACATTTCATTCTCTTTATTCGATCAATTTTAGCTTTAAGGCTTTGATTATCCTAGCTAAAGCTACAGTTTGTATTATGACTTGAAAATCATAGGTTTCTTCTGTATAGCTATAAATTGTGATCCCTGAATCTGAAAACTAATCAGGCCAAATTGTGGCTCACAATTTCAGCCGCTTTGCATAGTCCCTTGACTCAATCTGCCATAGGAAACATCTCAAAATGTAGCTGGAGGAAAAGAAGGCATGGCAGACACTGAGGCTATGTCTATATTGATGGCGGCAGATTCACCACCATCAGTGCACTCTTCCATGTTCGATTGAGTGGTCTGTTAAGATGCGCTCAATCAAACACGGCACTGAAGTTCTAACTCCAGACCTGTAACTGGAGTAGCGCTACACCGACTGGACGCTATTTGTGGTCGGCTTAGCGCAGTATGTAAGGGGTAGTTAGGAAGTCATTAGGAGATACGCAAGGTATTTTACATACCTTGCCTATCTCCTGTCAACTGCTGCCGAAAAGTATGGCAAGTATAGGCTAGGGCTCAGCCAGACCCACAGAGCAAGGCCATGATGCTACTGCAATTATGGTTTCTCATAAGTAGTCAAGTCTCTGGGTTGTTAGTGTATTGCTTTTTCACTTACATATCCGAGAACTCCTTTAAATGATTGATATTGGTCAGGGCTTAAAGTGGTAGTGTTATAGCTGAATAGTTGCTTGTGCTGTGAAGAGTTAGAACTGAAGACCGCACTGGCATAAAACAGTTTTTTCTGTGCCTGTAATGTGATGATGATTTTCCAAAAGAAAAATGAGGGGAGAAGATGACCACATTAAAATTAAAAGTAAAACAAATGGTTGGAGGAATCTCCAGCACAGGGTCCAAGGCAACACTCCCATAGTCTAAGCATGAAACTAGTCCATTAAAAATCTCTTCCCACAAAAACTTAATGGTAATCACCAGTCCAAGAGGTCAAGACAAAAGTCACAATGACAGGCCATGACCAAAGAAAGGGGGAGTGGCCAGCAGTTTGCTGCATTCTGGTTATCCCTAGCTCCTTGTCTTGGAATAGGCCTTTGGAATCATTGCAGGTGGGTGTACCTTTCAGCAGCTCTGTGAGGCTGTTTTAAATTGTGCCAGGGATTGAACCATCCCTCGGTCTGGTTTGATAAAGCTCTGGCTATGATGACTTAGTTGGGGGTTGGTTCTACTATGAGCAGGGAGTTGGACTAGATGACCTCTGGAGGTCCCTTCCAACTGTAATATTCAATGATTCTGTGGTTCAAGACAGCCCTAGGATTATTGGTTGGGTTTTAGGCTAGCAAAAATTTACCTTTCATCTTTCTTTCTCTCACTTATGCATCCATCAGGTGGTACTATGATACATCTGAGGAATGAGCTGTACATTTTTAAATGTCATTGAGTTTACCCACTCAGAAATACTAAAGGAAAGTCAGCTTAATATGTACAGGAGACTGTTTCTGAGGGAAAGACCAAAACTTAGTCTTAGAAGGGAGAGAATCAATAGAGATGTCCCTTGTCTTCCCCCACACTCCTTGATCAGTTTGCAATTTTCGGACAACCACCTTATATTCCAGGAAGGGTGACTGCTGAGATCAGAGCCCTCCATATAAAGAAGAATTAAAAACAGCTTTAAAAAAAAGTTAGAACAGAGAGTGATGTGAAAGAAAATAAGACATTAAAAATTCTTCTTTTCCTCCACCTATGTGTGTTTGAATTTTTTTCTGTGAGCTTGGTCCTGCTCACCATGAAGTCTATGGTTTTGTCCTATATGCCAGTAAAGCACGGTTGTTTCTTCCAGATGATACACACACAAAGTGTCACAAAATTGCTCTTTGGTAGATGATTCACTTTGACTAACATATACAGTCCATGCTGCATCTACTGCAGGAAGCAAACTTCTCAAGTTTGGAAGAATTATTTTTTTGTTGTTGTTAATACTAGAAAATGCAGGGCTTAATATCCGACAGGAATGCAGAACATTAAGCGTTATTTCTGACTCCAAGGATATCAGCTACATTTGGAGAGCTTCATATTTCAAAGCAAAGTGTGAGTTATTTTTTCATTCAAATATTCCCAAGAGGTATCAGAATCACTCCTTATTCTTTTTTGGGAGGGGAAAGGTGCAGAGGAATTTTTGTCTTTTATCTCCGAATATCACTGTGTTAATACCATACAATTTAGAATCTCAGGGCTTTGCTTTGTTTCTCTTTCTTTCTTAGCAATGCAGCAGAGTGCCAACTTCAGAGAGAAGCTAAAATAACATGTACTTTTTATCCTCATAGTGCCATAAGATAATTATAACATTCCGCATCTTATATCAAAGTCTAACTGCCCAGGGAGCCTTATCTTCTGCAAAGAGATTAATTTTAAAAATCCAGTGACATATCAAACAGATCAGGGTTATTTATTTATTGTTTTAAGTATTGAATCTCAAAATCATGTCCACAAGACAAAAATAATTAATGGCTTTTTTCATATAATTTATAAAGGCAGAGAAAAAATAGGAGTTTTTTTTTTTAAATCTGGGATCTTCCCCTTTGCTTTGGCAGTGGCACTGTGGAAGAAAAGAATAGCTGACATTTATGAAAAATATAACCTCTAATGATACATTTTATGGTTTATGATTTTAGGCTCTCATCCTTGAGTATGCATAATGTTTTGGATCATCGTTGTTTTGACATCAAACCAAGATTGATATGAGATTTTATGTATGGTATTTTGTCACCTCTACAGTGCAACATTAAAATAGGATCAATTCAAACGTTTACCACTGTACTTTATTATCTCTTGTGTAATGAATATCTGGATAACTGGGAACTCAGAATCTTTCATATTAAGATTTATGAATTGGATAAAATTATCTTCTGCAACATGAATTTCTGTGTGATTGGGATTTTCTCATATGCTGAAAAGCATCAGAACTTATGAAGTATATAAAATATATTTAAACTAAGAACAATGCTTTTTCAGATTATGCATTAACATAAAAACTCGGTTCCTCTTCTGCGTGTATGCTGTTTTTTAGTCTAACTTAATCCAGTGTAGAAAAATCCTAAAAATAAACTCTGCACTAATGTCTGCTCCGTTACACCTCCTCAGATCTATTGAAATAGAACTCCCTGCCCTCTCTGAGTTCACCAAGCCATCATCTCATTTAGATCCATTTCATTTTTTCCAGTGTCAGTAACCTTCTTTTATGAGCAAGAATCTTTGTATCTTGTGGCAATGCTGAATTTTCAAAAGATAATTGCACCTTTCTCAAGTCTATAACTAAAACTGATGTAGTCTTGTCAACCCCTTTTGTACCCCAGCAGTGACATCCTAGCCACACTGAAGTTAGGAGCAAAACTCTCTCTGACTTCAACAGGACTAGAAATTCAACCTAGGACTCTTCTTGTCTCTCCATTACTTCCTTTCAGCTTAAATACCTTAACCTAGCGTTTCTCAGCCACTGAGTTGGGACACATTACTGCATCACCACAAAGGAGTAAGTGTGTCACAGAGAGCTGGGGAGATGGCTGGATTGGATTTGGGGGCAGGGGGTGTGTGTCCTGTAGGGTCATGACACGCCACCAAATGTGTTACGACCTGCAAAAGGCTGAGACCCACTGCCTTCACCAATCATAGTTCATTGACTAGATGGGGCACCCGAGTACTAAATAACTAGAGTCTTGATATTTGAAGGCAATTTTTCGGTGTGAGCCCCCACACACACTCTTTCCCTGCCCCCCCGACCAGCATGTATGTGTTTTGTCAATATATTCCAAGTCCAGAAGTGTTCTGTGGCCAAATTAGTTTGGGAATAAGTGCACTAAATAATTAAAAAATAAATCAACTTAATTGCAAAAAAATAAAAAATCACAATATGTAAAATGATTCCACTAATGTTATGTAGTTAGATCTCATGCTGACTCCGAACAGCTTTGCTACCGGACATCTCTTGAATATAGTGTCCTATGTACTTCAGCAGCCCTGAGAGAATGCTATTTTCTTTTTCCACCCAGCTGTGTTTCTTCACCCAGAAGTGATGACAGTTAGTCAAGGAGTATTGGTTACATCTGTCATGCTGCTTCCCGTGGTTCATTGCCCCAATAAAAGTTAACGGGGAAAAAAAAGTAGATTCTCTTTTGGCAGCATTTCAGGTATATGAGGGGATTTTAAATTATTTTTATTTGTAAATCATTTTTACGCTGTGAAGAACACTTGCAGCCAGACCAACGACAATTTTGATTTAAGCTAGGGTAGCTTAGTTTCTGCTCCTAAAAGGTCAATGCTGCTTCAATTGCTAGTAGATGTAGGTGGAAGGTTCCGTGAGAGTAAGTATTGTGGGTGATCTATGGAGAAGGTGCCCTCTCACATTTTATTTGACAATGAGTTCTGCTACTCTACACTACACAGGTTTTTATGTATTTGTGTGTATGTGTGTTTAAGAAAAAACAGACAAACAGGTTGTCTCAGGTCTGTTGATTTCTTTCTGAAACAGCTGGCTGGGCTCAAAGCCAGTTTCTCTAGCCTACACAATCTTCCAGACGTATCTGTGCTGCAGAAGCCAAGAGATGCTTTTAATTGGCTAGGGTTTCTATTTTGTTGTACTTATTTTCTTATACAAAACCAACTTGCCTTAAGTTTCCTATAGCTTTGTCACAGCATCCTCTGGGGCCTGGATTAGGGCCTTATTTCGTTTGGCCATTTTTCAGACAGAGCCAATTAGGCCTGCACTTTGCTCATTTGTCTCCAAGTCCCATATCTCACATTTTCAGAGTTTATTCTTTTTATAGGGGTTAAGGTGCCCATTTTTGACAGTAAGCCTAGATCTGTATCCAAAACATAAACCAAGCATGAGCCTTGACTATAATAATTAATAATCTTTGTATCTGCAGGTGTTTGTGTTTTCTTGTTTCAGCTTCAATAAAACAGAATTACTGACATATTCTCTTGGGAACAATGTTTTATGTAATAATTTATTTCTAGCTTTGACAAAACCAGGAAAATTTTTTGCAAAATTTTTTGCAAGGATGATCTCCTACAATTTCCAGTTTAAAAGATACATCTAAACAATTGATTTCTCAACTAAACTGAATTTCTTCTTCATCGTTATTCTTCACATTCTCAGAGGATTGTCTATTGTTCAGAACTCCCACCTTGGTGTTCTGATTCTAATTCCTTGCCAGGTTATATCACAGATTTCCTGTATCCTGGACAAATAAAATAAAAATTAAATATTGAGTTTGTGCCACTATCTCTAAAATATACATAACGTTTGGAAAATTCTTTAAAATCCTTAGAGGGAAGGCTGAGAGAGAACTGTGAAATATCATGGTAATATTGACCATAACTTCACTTTTTCCTTCCTTGTCAGTCACCTGTTTATTTTCCAGGGGTACATTTTATTGAGCAACTCTTGACATGAGTTTGCAATTCAATATGACAGTGAAAAAAGGGTCAATACAGCTTGGGGCTGCACCCAGAGGCACTGGTCTGTGTGACATGAAGGTAATAGTTGCTCTACCATAACCACAACAGGAGCTGGATTTGCTTGCAACAAGACAAATGTGTTATGTGGGATTATAACTTGGAATAATGGGTTAATATTAAGAAAGGGAAAGACTAGGATGAATGCCCAGCACACATGTCAATCTATAACTAATATGTAATAACCAGCTGATCTTCCCTTCAACAAGATGGAAGCATTTGGAAGAGAGGAAGGTGGTTGGGAATGCTCAGCATGGATTCACCAAGGGCAAGTCATGCCTGACCAACCTGATTGCCTTCTATGATGAGAAGAATGGCTCTCTGGATGTGAGGAAATTGGAGGATGTGATATATCTTAACTTTAACAAAGCTTTTGGTATGGTATCCCACAGTAACGAGTTACAGAATTGGGGGTTGGATGAACAGACTATAAAGTGGAGAGAAAACTGGCGAGATAGTTGGGCTCAACAGGTAGTGATCAACAGCTTCATGTCTCGTGGGCAGCTGGTGTCAAGCAGAGTGCCCCATAAGTTGGTCTTGGGGCCTGTTTTATTCAACATCTCCATTAGTCATCTGAAGGATGGGGTGGAGTGCATGTTCAGCAAATTTGTGGATGCCACTAAGCTGGTGGGAGTGGAAGATATGTGGGAGGCTTAGGATAGAATAGAGAGTGACCTAGACAAACTGGAGGCTTGGGCCAAAGAAATCTGCATTTGTTCTTGTTGAACCACATCAAAGTCCTGCACTTATGATGAAAGAATCCCATTCCTACTAGAAACTGGGGACTGACTGGCTAAGCAGCAGTTCTGCAGAAAAGGATCTGGGGGTTACAGTGGACAAAAAGTTGGATATGAGTCAAGAGTCTGTCCTTATTGCCAAGAAGGCTAATGTCATATGGGCTGCATTAATAGAGCACTGCTATCAGATTGAGGGAAATGTTGATTTCCTTCTATTCAGCATTGCTATGGCCACCTTTGGAATACAGTGTCCAGTTTTGCATTTCCCCACCCCCACCCTCCACCCCCACCCCCACCCCCACCCAACACAGAAAGGATGTGGACAAATTGGAAAGAGTCCAGCAGAGGGCAATGAAAATTATTAGGGGGCTGGAGCACATGACTTATGAGGAGTTGCTGAGGGAACTAGCCTTCTTTAGTATGCAGAAGAGAAAAGTGAGAGGAGATTTGATAGCAGCCTTCAACTACCTGAAGGGCAGACTCCAGGGAGAATGTAGCTAGGCTGTTCTCAGTGTTGGAGGATGACAGAACAAGGAGCAATGGCCTCAAATTGCAGCAGGATGGATGTGGATTGGATATTAGGAAAAACTTTCTCACTAGGAGGGTGCTGAAGCATTGGAATGAATTACCTAGGAAAGTGATGGAATCTTCATCATTAGAGGTTTTAAGACCCAGCTTGGCAAAGCCCTTGCTAGGATGATTTAGTTGGGGTTTGTCCTTCTTTGAGCATGTGGTTGGACTAGATGGCCACCTGAGGTCCATTCCATCCCTAATCTTCTATGATTCTATGATATAATATTTATCATCTGACCCATTTGCCCCAGGCCAGTAGGGAAAATTGTCTAGACTTCAGTTAATACAAGAATAGCATTTTTGTAATTGTCTCTGCCCAGCATAGTGATCTTTACCTATGTGCCCTCCGCACAACTGTTGTCCTTCCATTCATTCCTTCTACATTCCACTGCATTCTTTTCCATTATTTATGGTCTGGTTAACTGAGCCTCCAAGCCATGTCAGCTGCAGGCTTCTTGTTCTGAGTATTACCCAGTGGGACATACTGATTCTTCATGACATGGCTGCATAGTTGGTGGTATTATGCTTAATTGGCTTCTCCTTTCTGTGTGTTTGTCAGTTTTTAGAATGGGACGAGAATTCTCCTCTTCATCAGTTACACCACCCTCCTTGGGTTTGTATTTAATACACACTGAAATGGATGTCTTCCTGAGGGTGTCACCAGTGCAATTCACAGGCTTGCATTTGTGCACAAAGTTGTGCACCGTGCTTATGCAAAGATACTTTTTTCATGCAATGAGATGATCGGATCTTCTAATTCAAATTAATATAGTCTGTGTTTTGATAGAGATACCACAGAATGAATAGAGAAAAAGTGAATGTATGGAGAGAAAGAGAAGTATCTTATTTACTTCTTACAAGTTTTTCCTAACATAATACATATCTCAGAAACCCAGAGGTCATTTATTGTGAATGTAATGAACACATTCATATCCACCAAGGGTAATAAATATTGCAAATTAAGTTGAATAATGACTATACTGTCTATTTCATTTCTACATGAGAGGCACACATGGGACTTAATGTAAGTCAGTATTTATAACGCAATATATGGCATAAGTCTCATTCAAAGATGGAATTGCAGAAATGTCACAAACACATTAATTTACTGTTACTGCCTGAGGAAAAATAAAATAATAAAAAAATTGCATACAACCAATGTGCATAGAATTTATAATGTATATTTTAATAATGAACCTATTTTCTTTTCTTTTATAACTTTTTTTTTTTTGTAGGGAGGTCTTGGGATTTTAAATGGCAAAGACCAAAAGGAAATAAGGTACAACAGCTTCATTGAAAGATGTTATTTGACATAGTTTTAACTGGATTGATTTCCTCAGATATGCTTTAGCCTGTATGAATCTTGAAAAATATTTCTATAAAGAACAACTGTAGAGTCAAAAATGGAATCACATCTTGTTGTGGCAGAGAAGAATGGGGAAACAAAGCAGTCCCTGCCACAAGTGAATATTTACTAATCCTATTCTCAAATGAGTTTCAGCCAGCTGACATGTAACTCAACATACTCAACTCAGTTTTCAAGATTTGTGTGACATAAATGGAGCACATAAAAGCATACAGCCACTATTCAAACTAGTTAGTTGTGTTAAGTATGTCTGTGGCAAGTGGAGTGACTTCATTTCTGCATTGGAACTAATATATATATATATAGAGAGAGAGAGAGAAAATGCGATGGGGATGCTATTGTGAATTAAACTAATTAGTAGGGGAAGGCATAAAGAGCTAAAAAGCTGAGGAAGACAGATGCTTTCAGAAAATCTAGATGCCTTATTTATTCGATCTGATATGTCCATGCTGCTCCAAATAATTTCCATGACAAATTTGTGGGCATGTAATTGATCAGCTAGCCAGTCCACAGATATCTTTTTCCTGTTTTTAAAAATTCCTATTATGTTAATATGATTTCTTAGCACAGAGACTAGCCAATTAAATGTGATCCTTAGTGAAGTTTTCACTGTCTTTACCAACTAAGTATTCATGGTTTCCTATGCAGCTGATTACACCTGAATTGTTCTTTAGTAGAAAATGAGAGCCTAAGACATTAGGTTAATATAACAGACCAAAGATGGCCTGAGGCCTGGAAAACTAGACCAGGATCATTCCAAAGGGGTAGCCGTGTTAGTCTATTGTAGAAAGACAACAGAGTCCTGTGGCACTTTTAAAAACTAACAGATTTATTTATCGCATGAGCTTTCATGGGAGAAAATCCCACTTCGTCAGATGCTTTGAAGCTTCAAAGTGGGATTTTCTCCCATGAAAGCTCATGCGATAAATAAATCTGTTAGTCTTTAAAAGTGCCACAGGACTCTGTTGTCTTAGACCAGGATACAAAGCCAAAATATGGTCAAGGATGTGGGATGTCACAGTAGTTGGTAAGAAGTCATGGAAATTAACAGTAGCTGGCTAAGAGTCAGATGCACCTGGCATTGTGCTACTTCAATAAATTATAAATAGAAAGTATGAAGACATCAAGGGAGTAGTACTAGATAATGGGGCAATTTGAATGTGTCAATGTCATAACAGTGTAATTGATTGAGATATTTTGGTCCAATCCCCATCCATGGGGATTGGTAGGTCCAGATGCCATCAGAGGGTGGCAACTACCTACGTAACAAGGGGCAGAGTGAAACCTGTATAAAAATGAAGGTCAGAGGGAATAACTTTGTCTGAACTAAGGGATGGCTGTGGTCCTGCTGCCAAATTTTGCCTTTCCATTGCATCAGAACACACATATGTTAAGTATACTCGCAAGTTGTACTTTTCATCATGCTTCTCTGCAATAAATCTAGCCAAGTGCCTTTGTTCTCAATGGATCCATGATCGTGTCAATTCATTTGATTATGAAGGGGTGTCTCAGACTGGGACAGCCCATACACAGGGAGTTCACATACACAGCCATCAGTCTTAATAACCCGACAGCCATCTTTCTGATAAACCACCAATTGAAGAAGCCTGGTTGGCCAACCTCAGAGGTAGATGTTGAGTTCCAGAATCCTTTTGGGAATAGAGCTATTCTTCATTTGGACAAGAGCGCAGTTGGGTTAGTGAGAAACTACCACAATCAGTTGTCCAAGATCACTGCTGCTGTATTCCTTAAATATTCCTCTCTTTCATGTTTCAGTTTCCCATAGTTCCCCTGGTTTACTTATGACAGTTAGGACCAGGTTACTGGCATTCATAAATAGGTTATATCCACAACTTGCACAACTCCATGTAGCCATAGTGTTTTCATTGGGCACCAAATCACTTGTTTCTGGTCCTTTTCCCCACAGTAACTGAACCAGACATCCTGAAACAGAGTACATGCATTAGTTTCTGGGAAATAATCCATGCATATATGGGAAGCACTTCTAGATATTATGGTGATAGGTGTTCTATAAGATTTCATAATAATAAATCGTACCATTTATATTTATGGGAACAAATCTGCAAGAAAAATGGAGAGTTTCCTCATTTTCAACCAAATCTGTTTAAGTACCAAAAATATCGCAATTATTCCCTTGCAGGTTATTGAATTAATAAAATGAAGATATCCCTCTCACATTGTACACTAGGAAGAATGCATGGCGGAATATTCTAATGTATACCTCATAAATTACTCTCAATCAATAAAAGCATACACACAAGAAAATAAAGATTCTCAATAATCCTGTTTCACAGATTTACCTTCTCCAATATGGATATTTATCTCTTGATTCATGTCAGCTACCAAAACTTTGGGAGGAATTTCTAAAGAAGCAGTGGTGTACTGAGGGTCTCAAGCGCCTGGGAGCCAAGCCTACATTTGCACCCCTCCCAACCTCTCCCAGCAAGGGCAGGCGGTAACCTATAGATATAGAGATATGGGCTGGTTTTCTCATTACAAAAGGTGATTTTCCCCTCTTTCATTTTCCCCACCTTCTTATTTGTTGGTCCACATTGTTTGAAACAAAACAAGTTGTTTGATTTGATTTGTGACTTCCCCTTCACAGCCTTATTTTCCTGTTCCATACTGTAAGTTTTCCATTTCAAGTGTCTGTTGAAGTGGGATTACACCCATAAAAGCTCATGCAATGAATAAATTTGTTAGTCTTTAAAAGTGCCACAGGACTCTTTGTTTGTAAAGATGCTCTAATTAACCAAGCAGCTAGTCCCCAGCTTCTATTTTCTAAAGAAGGAGTAGAAGACTTTGTCTGAAATGGAAACCGCCAGCTGCGTCCATTCCTTTGACTAGTTTTAGGAAGCTTTTCTTTGAAGGACTGTTTGAAAGATTTTTTTTGTCTGTCTTATTATACATGGGATAATAGCCTGTCCTTGTGAACCATGCAGAAAAGTGAGCAAGTGTTTATTAAAGACATTCTCTGGAACAACTATGGTCAAATCATAGCTTATCAGAGTCTCATGCCTTTCCAGCCATAAAGCCAAGTGCAGTCAATCTTCCTGGAATCCAGAATCTGTGACTTAAAGAAATTTGATATCTGATTGATGACAGATACAGCTTTGAATTTGGAAACCCAATTACATCCTACCATTTCAAAGCAAAGGTCATTCCAGTCAACATGACTGAACTGCCATACTTTTCAATTCATTCCAAAAGGGGTGTATAAGATTCTGCTCTTCAGTAAAAGCTAACCCCACTGTGACAGCCCTGATAGTAGAGGGTGAATTCATTCCATACAGTTCAGTGGAACATGACAGTGACCTCAGTTGTCTGCAGTGAGTTAGTAGCTGAAATACCATTTAAATTTTATGGAGCTGCACTATTTTACACCAACACGGAATGTGGCCCACTGACTCTCGGCATCAAGCTGGGAATTATGGGAATCAGCATCTCCAATCTTTCATCCTGCTCCGTAGGCACCTCTTTAGGGGCACTGTGTCTTGAAATGGAAATGCTTGTGATTTAATCTGGGACACCATCATCAGGAATATTTCCTGATTCAGTAATTGTTGCTGATTACAAAGTTGCTTCTTTTTGACCTGATCAACTGCTCAAACTTTAGGGCCCTGGAGATGTTCCAGCTGGAAGTCAAAATTGATGGAGTCTGGTATTTCCTTTGTACATTTCTTGTAAACAAACAGGAGTGCATTGAAGTTCTATTATTCCAAATGCTGAAGGCATCAATAACAAAAGAAGGTCTTCATTTACAGTCCCCAAGATTTTCCAGCCAACAGCAGACCCAACAGATCTTTTCTTGTCTTTTTCCAGTACTGCACAGTACTAACAGGCTCTTGTTTGGCTTTCTTGCCTTCCCCACTCCGTCTTCTAGTCTGGTATCAGTTTCTGTGTGGTGTTTCTTCACATGTACACACCGCCCGCCCCAACCCAAAACAATATTCATCTAAAAATTCCTAAACAGGTTCACACATGCATACACCTTTTATATTAGGTGGGGGCTTATAGTTGCAATTATGCTAATTGAACAGTGAGTTTGCACCTATCAATCTCAACAGCATTTGAACTCAACTAAACAAGGTTTCACCAGCTCATAATAATTTTCCTCCTTCTTCTCCTTCTTGCACTCCTGATGTCAATAGAATGCATTCCTACATTGCATCATGTCTGGATTTTGTTTCTATTGTTTTTTTTTTCCCGTGTTTATATTATGCTGGAGTGCTAAAATTTACAAAAAGCGCTCTTAGAAAGTAGTGGAGGGAGAACAAATGCCTACTTGAGGAGGAATATGAGGAGGGCTTCCAGCTTGTTCTGGCCTAGTGTAAGAGAGGACCACAGCTGTTATCTTAGGTTTCTCCAGGAAACTTAATGTGGTCACAAAGGCTATGTCTACACTAGAGGCTCTGTTAAGTCGACTTACAAGGTCAACTTAAAGTCAACTTAAAGTTGACCTTGATAAGTTGACTTAAAGCATCCACACTAAGCATTCCAGTCGACTGCATACATCCACACTGGCAGGTGCTAGGTTGACAGAGGAGTATTGTGGGGGCTTGGAGCTATGTTCCACCTAAGCTGCGTGGGTGCTACTCTCCCCTTCACCCCAGCCTGATCTTCCCTGGCCCCAGCTCACTCCAGGCCAATCTTCCCCCAGCCATGGCTCTCCCCTTCTCTCCAGCCCAACTCCAATTAGGTTGACTTAGAGCTATTCCCCGTCCATACCGGCTTTAAGTCGACCTTCAGAGGTGGAGTTATTAAGTCAACTTACGGAAGCCCCCAGTGTGGATGCAGCATTCTGTGGGCCAACTTAAGCATCATTAAGTCGACCTAAGGTGCAACTGTAGACATACCCAAAGAGTACTGTTCTGTTAAAGCAGGACTGTAGTTTTATCACAGACATTTTTAAGAAGATACAGGTTGCTCTAACAAGAAGAAATGAATGGGCTATAATAAAAAAAAAAGTCAGGAATGATTCTTCTCATATTTACACTAGTGCAAATTAGGCGTAGCATGACTGAATGGTGCAACCTCAATGGAAAACCAATGTACATAAAGGGAGAGGCAGGCTAGTTAGTCAGTATGGACTTAATAAACTTTAACTCTACATTTCGGTGCAGATAACTAGAATGGTGCTTGTGCGATAGTAACAAGGATTTGCCAGACCACATCAGGTCTTTGTTAAAAATCTCTCCTTTACTCACGCAGACATTCAAGTTAGGATATGAACGGTTTACAGTCTTGAAAGAATGAATGCTCTCCATGAGAGGTCACTGATCTGTACCATTGGTCTAGACCTGAGTGCTGGTGTAATGTTGTTCCTGAGTTCTTGCTCTGTATTAGACTCACATGCAGCCTAGGATTAACAACCTGGCAGTTCTCAAGCTTCCCAGTGGGCAATGTATGAGTGTTTATCAATCCATTTATCCATACACACAACCAACAGCTGTCAAATGTCCTGCCTTGTCCCGGGGAGCCATGGCTCTCTGCTTTCTGGAGAGCAGCAGTTTGCCATCGACTTAACACCTGCCTGTGTGGACGCAGGCAGTCAACTTAAGAATCTAGTGTAGACTTTCTAAGTTGACTTAAGAAGGTCAACTTTAAGTCGTCTTAAGTCGACTTAACAGAGTCGACGTAGCTTTTCTAGTGTAGACATAGCCTAACTCTGTCCATCATGAGCACACAGGATTCCGACTCACTTGGATGAGTATTACTCTTCTGCAGACACAGATGGCAGGATTTGGGAACCTTGAGGGGTTGACAGGAAGGGAGTTTGGATTCCCTAAAAGCCACACAGCTTTGCTGGAATAGATCTATGACTACATGGAGCCACCTCCTATTGAACTCCACTGAAGTAAATTTATTATCCTTATTTAACATTTATTTAAGAAGCTTTTATTATGGTAATACCTAAAGTCTAACCAGGCCAGGGCCTTTTTTGCGAAGCATTGTACAAGCACTGTACAAAAAAATAAGATCTTCCCCAAAGACCTTATAATCAAAAAGGCAGAACAAGTGGATGAGACTGACGGGTGGGATGGGAGAGTGGGGGAAATGGAATTAAAATATATAAAAGAGTGCATGCAGTTCTTAATCAATCAGGAGCAGTAATGTAACTCCCCACAGACCTAGCCACTATCAGGTGACTGTACCTTGACCACAGAAGCGAGTTACTGCAGCCATGAAGACTAACAGGACTCTGTTGTCTTTCTACAATAGACTAGCACGGCTACCCCTTTGGAATGCAGCCATGAAGTTACAGCAGTAACACATCTACTGTGGCTGGCGAGCAGGGGATTCTATTCCCCTCCAGTTCTTTTGAAGCATCTGCATCTGCAGTTCAGCCATTTAGTTAAATGCCAGTTCCAGGATTTGGTCCTTAAGAACTGTTCTTTTACCTGGAGATCTCTTCTTCTACTACTATTACTACTACCCCTGAATATTGAAACTTCTTAGTTTGAGGATAAATCTTTAAACTTTTAAAGGTCTCCAAAAAATCAGGTTAAGAATTCTGCATCATAGTTAATTACTGCAATAGTCAGCAGCAGCCACTTAATCTAGAACAGTTCGTGAGTAAAACATTTAGAAAAAGAGCAGGGAAAATTTAAAAATTAAATTAAACCTTTTAAAGAGGTTTTGATCCAACATTAATTTACACATCTCTCACTAAGGTCAGTCTAAAAAGGAGATGTGCAAAATTAAAGGGCGATGAACTGGTATTAAATTTTCCTAGTTTTTTCATTGAGTTTTAAAATAAATTCCAAGCCACCCTGATGACTTAACAGTAGACATAGCCATCCACATTGGCTTTAAGTCGATTTAATAAGGTCGACTTAGCACTATTCCCTGTCCACACTGTCTTTATGTCGACTTAAGATGTCAACTTAAGGCTTAAGTCAACCTTTAGAGGTCATGTTATTAAGTCGACTTAAGGAAGCGCTTAAGTCGACTTAATAAAAGCCCCGTGTGGACGCGGCTTTGTGTAAGTCAACTTGTGTCCTTAAGTTGACCTAAGTTGCCAGTGTAGAGGCACCCTATGAATTGAAGTCATTGGAGAATGTTGGTGTACACAAGCTGAAGAGCTCACTCTGGGTGCGTCTACACTTGTGAATTAAGTCGACTTAAACCTACTTAAATTGATTTAATTTAATCTGCATCTACACTACAATTTCCTTAAATCGAGTTAAGCTGCTGCTTAAGTCAACTTAACGAAATTTTAAGTCGACTTTATTAAACCTACTTTAAAGTCACTTTACTGGCTAAGTCGACTTCATAAAGTCAACTTAGCCAGTGTAGACGCAGATTAAACCTAAATTGACTTTGTCAACTTCAAGGGCCCCAGGGCTCCCCCACTGACCTCCCTGCCAGGGATCCCTGCCCACCCCGTTCCTATACCCTGCCCCTGTCCCTGTTCTGCTCAGCCCCCATTGTACCCTGGTACAATGGGGCAAATGCTGAGCTCCCTGGCATTTTGGAAGGGGTGGCCACCCTGCCACCATGGATCAGTCCCAGGTCCACCTAGCCCCTAGAAGTCAATGTAGGCATCCAGTGTGGATGCTCTAAGTCGATTTGGCAAGGTCCACTTTAAGTCAACTTAATTTTATAGTGTAGACATGCTAAGTTGACTTAACAAAGTTGACTTAAAGTCGACTTTGTTAAGTCGACTTAGCAAAGTCGACTTATTTTGACAAGTATAGACATAGCTTCTGAGATTTCCTTTCGTATGTCATGATTATTATAAAAAAATCCATACACAATAGAAGCAGCAAGCAGAGCTGGGTACAAGAAGTCTATAAACTATCCTTCCCACCCAACGTTCCCTCACCAAGAAAAACCTCAGAGGTTGCCATTCTGAAAACTACACTAAACAGTTTATCTAGAAATAATTCTGACTTTTATATAAAAGTTTAAGTGAGTCACAGAATATTGGAATTATTTGGATAACCAAGCATAATATCAGAAGCTTCTCTTCCGCCTCCAAAATATTCGAGAGATACCTCTCATGAACCTGGCATGCTTCCACTTCCTTTCTCCATGTACCAACTCTACCTCCACCTCTATCCACTAAACCAGGTCCTGGTCACTTCATTATTTGATCATTCATGAAAGATTTCAATAGCTGTGAGACTTCAGAAACACACTCTGGAAATTAGGAAAGTCCAGGTGTTCTGCTAAGGTTACAGGGAACTATTCTAGCAGGAATCAGTGAGGAGACTGAATGCACAAACTGCTAGCTTGTGTCACTGAATGGTTTAGCCACCTAGAAGATCTGCCACACTAGGTGGTATGTAATCTCTTGGCTTTCCTCTGAAGAAAACCAGCTAGAGCCAGGGGGGTCTCAATTAAAGTGATGGAGGGATAGAAAGTCAGATCACTTTTACCTGAATTTAGAAGAAAAAAACATAATTTAAACTAGGATAGCAGAAAGTCTGAATCTGATTTTCCTTAGCTTATGTATGTATATATGTTCTGTTCTTTCTCTATTATTTTATTAATACAGATATTTGCATTGATACAGGGTAATAGCTATCTACATATGTTGTTTTTCCCTCAGGTGAAATCATAATCCTCTACAATGACTTAAATCTATGGCAGTTTATGTATTGGCATAAAATAGAAGATAATATATACAAATTACATATATATTTATATCTTCTGTCTAGACCCTGGGCAGAATGAATCTATGCTCCCTCCCTCCTATCCTTCCTCCCACTTCCTACTCCGCAGGAGCCCTAGGAAGTAATTGTGCCTAAGGGACTTAGAATGGCTAATCCATTACCAAAGGTAATTTTCACCTCTGTTAACATTCTCATCTCTGGTCCCACACTGTTTGAATCAAAACAACTTGTTTGGTTTGCTGAAAATGACTGACCTGACCTTCTGACTTACCCTTCTCTGCATGTATATATTCACCTAACATATTATAGTTTCAATTTCATGCATCTAATGACATGGGACTATGGCCATGAAAGCTTATGCAATAAATAAATGTGTTAGTCTATTGCAGCAAAACAAACAAGGAGTCCTGTGGCACTTTTAAAGACTAACATGGCTACCCCTCTGTAGTTCCTCTCCTGTTCCTCAGGGGAGAAAGAATTAGTAAGCCACTTCATTCGTTTTCAAAGCTCAGTTTACTCCTCACACATCACACCTGGCCATTTCAACTGGTCAACATGCAGTTAGCACAGAGCCCACTCTGCACGATTTTTCCTGAAGAGGTAGCTGTGACCATACTAAACAACAGACCTGGAATACTCAGAAGGTGAGTGATAATAAAGAGTGAGTTTTGTATGTGAGTATAGTTAAATATCTAATTACTACAATATTAAAAGAAAAAAATAACATTAGACAGGCTAGGATTAAGGGAGTCTATCATGTAGGCAGCTAGGGTAGGTCTACACTTGAAAAGTTAAGTTGACCTAACAAGTATAGATACAGCCGCAGGTCTCTTGTTGCCGGGACCTGCACAGGTCCCGGGGAGAAGGGAGCGAGGCTCCCTTCTCCCCAGGAAGCCACAGCTCCCTTTTTGGCAGGGAGCCATGGCTCCCTTCCTGCCAGGGAGCCAGAAGGGAGCCAGGGATCCCACTGGGGACAAGGAAACCGTGGGTGGCTCCCTTATCCCCAGCCGCGGCTCCCTTGTCCCCAGCCCGAGGTCGACTTTTGTAATTCAGTCGATTTAGGGCAGCCACACCAGCTTTAGGTCGACTTAACAAATCGACTTAGGCATTAAGTCAACCTAAAGACCGGTAGTTATTAAGACGACTTAAGAAAGCCCTTAAGTCAACTTAATGAAAGTCAGGTTGGACACGGCTTTATTTAGGTCAACGTAAGCTTCCTTAAGTCAACCTAAATTGCTAGTGTAGACATACCCCTTTTGCACAATTTAAACTAAGCTTAGCCTAGAAATGTTTTTGGGTGCATCTACACTGGCAACATAGGTCGACTTAAGGAGGCTTAAGTTGACCTAAACAAACCCACATCCACACTGGGCTTTTATTAAGTTGACTTAAGCATTTCCATAAGTTGACTTAAGGAAAGCTTAAGTCAACTTAATAACACCTTGTTTTTGGTCGACTTAAGCCTTAAATCGACCCCTTAAATCGACTTAAAGCCAGTGTGAATGGGGATTGGCACCTAAGTCAGCCTAATTAAGTCGATTTAAAGCATTAAATCGACTTAATAAGGTCAACAATGGGTATGTCTATACTAGAAAAGTTAAGTTGACTTTCTAAGTCGACTTAATAAGGTCAACTTTAAGTCAACTTAAAGTTGATTTTATTAAGTCAACTTAACAAAGTCAACTTAACTTTTCTAGTGTAGACAGCCCTTGAGAGCCATCAAATATGGACATCAGTCTGAGAATGAATTTTCCTAGTCTATCACTAAGTCTGTCTTTAGAGAAAGCTTCTGATCCAGCCAATATACTGAAACAAAGACATATCAATGGGAACACAAATGTGTGCAAATGTCACAAATTGCACACCCCCCCCCCAATACACTTTATGGTGTGAGTACATATCATTCATGTTCATCCTTACAGCATAATTGAGTGTTATCTTCTATAACATACTTTGCATTAAATGTTTTTTTGAATGTGCATGAAATATGTTATAGTAGTATGTCTGCTGCAGTATCATATGTATGGTTATGAAAGTCTGCTATGTAATATTCCCAAATATGTATCTCATGGTTTGAGGCAGATCTAGGCAAAACACTAAGGCTATGTCTACACTTGTTAATTTAAGTCAATTTAGTGTGTCTACACATAAAAATAAAGTCGACTTAAAGGGGAACTTAAAAAGTCGACCTAGAGCGTCCACACTGGATGCCTAGGTTGATTTCTAGGGGCTTAGGGGGACCTAGGGGAGGTCCACAGAGGTGGGGGGGGGGGCACCCCTTGCCCAATGTCAGGGGGCTCAGCCTTTGCCCCATTGTACCTAGGGACAATGGGGCAAAAGGGGACAGGGACAAGTTTGCGGATGACATCAAGTTGGAGGGAATGGTAGATACTCTGGAGGGCAGGGACAGGATCCAGAGAGACTTGGACAAATTGGAACACTGGGCTGAAAGAAACCTCATGAGGTTCAACAAAGACAAGTGCAAAGTCCTGCACTTAGGACGGAAAAAATCCCATGCACTGCTACAGGCTGGGGACCGATCAGCTAAGTAGCAGCGCTGTAGAAAAGGACCTGGGAGTTATGGTGGACGGGAAGATGAATATGAGCCAACAGTGTGCCCTTGTTGCCAAAAAGGCCAATGGCATATTAGGCTGCATCAGTAGGAGTATTGCCAGCAGATCGAGGGATGTGATAATTCCCCTCTATTCGACACTGGTCAGGCCGCATCTGGAGTACTGTGTCCAGTTTTGGGCTCCCCACTACAGAAAGGATGTGGACAAATTAGAAAGAGTCCAGCGGAGGGCAACAAAAATGATTAGGGGGCTGGGGCACATGACTTATGAGGAGAGACTGAAGGAACTAGGCTTATTTAGTCTACAGAAGAGAAGACTGAGGGGAGATTTGATAGCAACCTTCAACTACTTGAAGGGTTGCTCCAAAGAGGAGGGAGCTAGGCTGTTCTCGAGAGTAACAGAGGACAGAACAAGGAGCAATGGTTTCAAATTACAGCTGGGGAGGTCAAGGTTGGATATTAGGAAAAACTTTCTCACTAGGAGGGTGGTGAAGCATTGGAATGGGCTATCTAGGGAGGTGGTAGAATCTTCATCTTTGGAGATTTTTAAGGCTCGGTTAGACAAAACCCTGGCTGGGATAATTTAGGGGGAGTGGTCCTGCTTTTTGGCAGGGGGTTGGACTAGATGACCTCGTGAGGTTCCTTCCAACCCTATTATTCTATGATTCTATGACCCTGGCAGGGCATAGGGGCAGGGTGGGCAGGGCGTGTCAGGCTCTCCCTGTGCCCCCTCCCCCCCGGCAGGGAGGGCATTGGGGTAGCCCTGGGGTAGCCCTAAGTCGACTTACGGCTACCCCACATCTACACTGGCTTAAGTCGACTCTAGGGAGTCGACTTAAGCCTTAGGTCTAAGTGAAAGGTGGTGTTATAAAGTCGACTTAAATTTAATTAAGTCGACTTTATTTTCCTTAAGTTGACTTAAGCAAGCTGCTTAAGTCGACTTAAGGAAACTGTAGTGTAGACGCAGGGTAAATTAAGTCGACTTAAGCAAGCTTAAGTCGACTTAATTTACCAGTGTAGATGCAGTTCATGCCTTACTAAGGCATGCCTAAAACAAACCAGCTCTTCCAGGAACAATTGGCTAACCTAGCTTTGATAAGGGGATACTCATTGACTCAAGTAAAGAAGGCCATGCTCGCCGTTGTCTGTCACCTGACCCCAAAGGGGGTGGGGGGGCGCCAAAGGAACATGTTAAAAGAAAAGATGTTTTGCAATTGCGCGCTCTCTCTCTCTCTCTCACTCATTCACTCACTCTCTCTTTTCTACCACTTCTTTCTACAACCAATATCAAGCACCTGTCCACGGGGAGAGGGCCTGGCCAAAGGAGATCAGCCAGCCTGGAAAGAGAGTTATTTGACTTTGTATGCTTACTGAAAACATTAACATTACTTTAGAATGTGATTTGCTTTTATTTCAGCCTGATCAAATCTGACATTTTCCTTTGGCTTATAATCACTTAAAATCTTCTTGTACTTAATAATCTTATTTCTTAGTTTTATCTAAAGCAGTGCATTTGATTTAATATGTATCAAAGACTCCATTTGAAGTGACAAAAGCTGATGCATGTCAATTTTTTTTTTTTGATAAATTGATGAACATATGAATTTGCAAAGTCCAGTGGTCAGCTCTGAACATGGTAAGATGGCAGTTCCTAGGTTGCATTTGGGACTGAGGATATTGTCTGGGGTCTTACCATTGCATAATCCCATGAGTGGCTGGCTAGAGGCAAACACTCACTGAACTGGAGTGGTGCTGACGCAACTTACTTGCTGGTGGCTTACCATGAGCTGCCTAGCAGTGGGAGTTCACACAGCAAAGCAGAATGAGTCACACTCCAGGAGTGGAGGATTGGAGTGACACCAGTTTAGATTGCAAAGGGGAATGTCACAGGAGAGCCTGTGGGATTGTGCAATTTTACTTTTATGTTGCTTGGGTTTGAGAATAATTGTGCTGTATTCACTGTCTTTTGAATTTACATTTGTATCATTAAATATTAAGGAAAACAATGACCTGGAAGAAAAACTCTATGGCCTCATTACCTTATTATTTGTTAATATTGTTAAATTCATTGAAAAGGGTATTTGCCTTCTCTTTAACAAATATGTACAGTAGCTAATTAATTCGAATAAGAATCTATCCGTCACAGACCATCAGCCTTCAGTGTCTCATGCAATAATCCTTTTGCTTATTTAAAAAAAACAATCTGAAGGTCCAGTCATCTTTCTGGATGCATAAGAGAGAGAGACTCTTCATTGATTGTGTCTATTTGTCTTTCTGGTGTAGCTTGTTTTGGTTTCGTTTTGTATTCAATAAAATATCATTATAATCAATATCCTTTATCCATTACCTCAGTATGAAAGGTTTAGGCTTAGCAATGTTTGGGCTCAAAAAAAGGAACTCTCACAGACTTTCCTTTAGGCTACCAGGAACTTTGATAGGTTTTTTAAGGCATAAGGTAATTTTAAGAACTCAGAATCTTCTATCAGTGCCAGGGTCTTAAAATTTCACCCTATATCAAAATGTCATTTTTTCATTTAAATCATCACCTTTAGGATTTATAAACCTGGGGCTATAAATGTATTCATTTTTAAGCAAAGTGTGGAATTTGAATATACTGCTTTACATTAAAATATGCAAAGGCTTAACTAGATGGCATAATCTACCCTACTCCTTTATGGGAAAAAAAATCATTCTGAGCAGAATTACTTTATTCTTACCAGTCTCTGTGCTCTACACAAATTACCAGTATAATTTCTGCCAGAGATATTAATCTTTTGGAGAATTTATCTTTTGGAAAGCCCTGCTTACAGTAGACTAAATTAAATTTTCCAAAGGAAAATGAGGGACTAGCTTTTTTCCCATTTAGGCTGCATAATTTGCATGTAAATCAACATTATCCTGTTGATTTTTAGGTTACCCATACAGTGACCAGATGTCCCAATTTTAGAGGGATAGTCCCAATATTCAGGGCTTTCTATTATATAAGCACCTATTACCCCTGTCCCTTGTTCTGATTTTTCACACTTGACATCTGGTCACATTCGTTACTCAGACAATCTCATCTTGAGAAAGATTGCGCGTTCCTTTGCATATCTCATAGGTGATATCAAGTGCTACTTACCCACTCCATACAGTGAACCAAGCAATAAGCCCTATATTTAAAATTCTATCATGTATGTTCTGATAATGTGATGTGCTATTTGTTTGCTTAGCACAGATACATTTTAAAAAGGAATGATCCTGAATGGGAATAGTCATATTACTAGCAAAATAAAAGAATTCCTAGAAATTAAGGTAGGTGAAGGAATATCCATAGGGGCAAAAGATCTTGAAGAACCCCAGTTACTGTACAATGTAAGTAATTTCTTCTCCTTTTTTGAGTTATTGTCCTTATGGGTTCTTCATCTGAGGAAACTCCTAAGCGGTATTTTAATGAGGAAGAGGGTTCTGAGGAAGCCAATTTAGTACAGAGTATAGAATAGCTTCATCAAAGGCTTAAAAGAAACAAAATAACAATAAAATATATTACTATGGAACCACAAAGAATTTAAAAGAAGCAGCTACGTTGGCAAAATAGCAGACACTATAGAACTCAGTCTCAAGTGGCAGATGGTTGGAAGGAACTACAGTGCTGTGAGTGTCTGCTCTTTCCTATGTGCCCTCATACTGGAGCATGGAGAGATGTAAGGTGCAGGCGCAAATCTGCAGATCCTGCTAACAGAAGCTATGTCTACACTTGCACTTTTAAGTCGACTTAACTAAGTCGACTTAGTTAAGTCGATTTAGTGTGTCTACACTTAAAATTAAAGTCGACTTAAAGGGGAACTTACAAAGTCGACCTAGAGCGTCCACACTGGATGCGCTAGGTCGGCTTTGTGGGGCTAGGGGGACCTTGGGCAGGTCCACGGTGGCAGGGGGGGCACCCCTTGGGGCAAAAGGGGACAGGGACCCTGGCAGGGCATGTGGGCAGGGTGTGACGCTGTCTGGATTTAGGGAAGCATTTATGATATTATTTTCAATGGATATTTCATAAATGCTATAATCCATAGGAACTGTCATGTTTGGTATCAATAGAAAGGTAGTAATTTGCTGGGAATGATTATATAGTTTATGTCTAGGAATTCTATTTCGATTAGAAGTTAGAATTTGGTGTTATAGCTATACTTTAACTTACGTTAAAACCAGTGTGTCTTTAATGTTTAGTCAAATTCCAAAGGGGTAGCCGTGTTAGTCTATTGTAGAAAGACAACAGAGTCTTGTGGCTCTTTTAAAGACTAACAGATTTATTAATCGCATGAGCTTTCATGGGAGAAAATCCCACTTCGTCAGACGCTTTGAAGATAAGAAAGTTACAGAGTGGGAGGAAATTAAATGCAGGGGAGTGTATGACATAGCATCAGGTCAGGCTGTAACAGCAAAACAGCCTGACCTGATGCTATGTCATACACTCCCCTGCATTTAATTTCCTCCCACTCTGTAACTTTCTTATCTTCAAAGCGTCTGACGAAGTGGGATTTTCTCCCATGAAAGCTCATGCGATTAATAAATCTGTTAGTCTTTAAAAGTGCCACAAGACTCTGTTGTCTTTAATGTTTAGGAATGTGCCAGGACAGTGGTCCCAGGGAGTTACCTGATGAGCCATTAAGAACATAAGGAATACAACCATTGTGTCCTTAATGGCTCATCAGGTAACTCCCTGGGACCTGGCAAATTCCTAAACATTAAGGACACAATGGTTTTAACATAAGTTAAAGTATAGCTATAACACCAAATTCTAACTTCTAATCGAAATAGAATTCCTAGACATAAACTATATAATCATTCCCAGCAAATTACTACCTTTCTATTGATACCAAACATGACATAGTTCCTATCGCTTATAGCATTTATGAGATATCCATAGAAAATAATATAATAAATGCTTCCCTAAATCCAGACAGCATCACACACAGGACTCTGCCCTGCCTTTTGGGGGGCATGCCAGGCTGCCCCTGTGCCCCGTCACCTGGCAGGGAGGGCAGTGGTGTAGTCCTGGGGTAGCCCTAAGTCGTCTTAAGGCTACCCTACGTCTACACTGGCTTAATTCGATTTTAAAAAGTCAAATTAATCCTTAAATCTACTTAAATCTAGGTTTAATAAAGTCGACTTAATTTTCATTAAGTCGACTTTATTTTGCTTAAGTCGACTTAAGCAAAGTGTAGTGTAGATGCAGGGCAAATTAAATCAACTTAAGCCAAGTTTAAGTTGACATAATTTACCAGTGTAGACGCAGCCAGACAAACCAAACTCCAGTCAAAGGGCCTGGGTGAACAAACGGCCTCACACCTGACATCTGTAGGGACAATAATTCAAAGAAGAATTGTCATTAGCTTTGCACACATTGCATCACTGTGGAGCAGAATCAAATTGTAAACACCTGTGTATCAATACCACTAGTACTTCTGACACAGTAGTTCTTTGCAGATAAGTTCTGTCCCTTTGCATTCACACAAAATAAGAACATGTGGGCCTGGAACAATAGAGCTCTATGGAAGAAGATTTTCTCAATTTCATAAAGAAAATCTTCAACAGATTTTTCAAAGTTATATTATTTACTTTTTTCTTCTTTTTTTAACCAAAACAGATTTTTCTGGGGTTTATTTAACATGAAAAATCTGCTTTGCCTCAAAAGCATGCAAGAGGGTAATTTCAGGATCAAAGCACTTAAGAGAACATATATTTCTGGGAAGCCCTAAGATCTAGAACAGTTCTATTAAGTCAATTTAACACTTTAAGTCAACTTAATAAGATGGATTTAGGCGCTAATCCCCATCCACACTGGCCTAAGTCAACCTAATAAGGTCGACTTAAGTGTTCTTTACAATACGATAAATACATTGCAGTTTTAACCTTATCTGTAGCTACTATTGGAGGGCTTCGAATTAATTGCACATATTTCATGTACACACATTAGCAATTATTTGCAACCGTTTTTACGAGCCAACACACCCACTTGTGTGTATGGCTGACTACCCATGATCCTACATGCACATTATTTTCCCATGTATGTAGCACATGAAAGACTGAAAATGTATCTATCTCATAGCATCATTTTAAACTATAGAACAAGTTAAACTTTTTAGCTTATCATGGAAGAGGCTCAGCAAAGGCAGGAAGAGGACTAATGCTTATGTGCTGGGGCATGGGGAAAGAGTGGACGGAGCAGGGCCCTCTTGGCAGATCATGAGTGACACCATGCCTAGGTGTTCAGGGAGGCTTAGACTCCCTTGACCAATGACACCTGCCACGATACCCTTGCCCTGATTAGAATATTAGTCCACAATTAGTTCTATTACTTTCAGTGGGACCAGAGGCGGCCTTTGGCTATTGGGGGCCCTAGGTGAAGGCCCATTGTGGAGCCCCCTATAGGCCCACAGGGCCCCCATCTGTGGCTTCCCCATGTCCTCCCTCCAGCCCCAGCTCCCTCCTATGTGGCCCTGAGCCCCTGACCCAGCTCCTCCTCCTGCCCCCGACCAAGGCAGATGTGGCTTATGGGATAGGCGAAGCAGGAGACGGGGCCCCTTACTGCTTGGGGCCCTAGGCGTTTGTCTGCTTCGCCTACCCCAAAAGCTGCCTCTGAGTGGGATAACTCCCACAATAATATGCTGCTCAGCATTAGAAAATGAGTCTGAATTTTATGGTCCTTTAAGAAGAGGAGAATGCCATTCAGCCAAATGAAGCTGGGAAAGTGAGAGGTTATATTAATCATATCAAACTGTTTCCCTCACCTCCAGACACAGCAGTGAGAAACACATCTGGTTTTGATTTTTTTTTTAACCTTGCTCTTTTTCTAGACATCTCTTCAAACCAATGATCTGGAACCTTGCCAATTAGAAATGTCCACAGTTACACTGACAATTTTTTAGTTACTCAGCTATTAACCATGCTGTGTTAAGAAAGAAAAATAATTTTACTAAGGTTTTTTTTGTCATTCCTTTTTTAGGGTCCTCTCCTGCCCTCCCCAGCATTTGCAAGCGCTTTCAATGTTTGTGCTATTACTTTTGATAGCACACCAACCATTTGCAAACTTATCACTATTAGCATTGGAATGTTTCAAGGAGTTTATAATAGCCTTGATTAATGTGCTGGTGCTCTATAACCCTCAGGAGATCCTGGCCTTGTTCACAAATGGCTTATTTATAAGATTGTTATTTGAAATCCTGAATATATTTAAAAGAGGAATGAAAAGCTTATTTAATTGAGGTCTACATTTCTTCCAGTAATAAATACAGTATAATCCAGTAGTTACATGCTTCTAGCACATTACAAAATTGTTGGGAATTCATTTGATATTCTTATTCCACTTCAGAAGGAATTTGCATATCTTTTAAGTTGGGGAAGGGGGGCATTTTTTGTTTTATTTCTGCTTTGGTTATAAACACGAATGAATCTCTAGAGTCACAAATCCCAAAAATGTATAAACGAAAAGCAGTTTGCATATTGACATAATTCTATTTTCATATTTTGACTTATGAAAAGGCAGCTATTTATGATAACCAGTTTTTGGCACATATTGGTTTGTAGCAAATAGATGCATTGTCAGAGAAGAACAAAAGAAAACTTATCAACGCCTGTCTTTTCTGAATAACTTAAATTACATAAAACCTGAAAAAGCTGTGCTATTGAAAACTGCCACAGAACCACAATTTGTCAAAGAGGGAATTGATCTTTTTTTTCCCCTGCCGCTTCTGTTCTATGACTGTATGCTTAACATATGCTAGTATTATTATACTATACATGATTAGATAGATAGATAGATAGATAGATAGATAGATAGATAGATAGATAGATAGATAGATAGA
>ML685777.1:13401292-13438125 GCA_007922175.1 Pelusios castaneus
AGATAGATAGATAGATAGATAGATAGATAGATAGATAGATAGATAGACCTTTGAAAGAGTAGAATGCAAAAAATTGTTGAAAATATTGCCTGAGGAAGATGATGCTCCAAGCACCTGGAAAGTGATGTGCTGAACATATGCATGTATGTCTTTTAACAATAATGTGTACATAGTTTGCTCTGCACAGTGTGCTGTAAGTGCACATGGTATGAAATATTTCTACTGCTACGTCTACCGTTGGAGCTTAGAGTAGGAAGACATATTCACCCAACCGTGGAGCTAGCTAGCACGCTAGACATAGAGGAGTAGCCATGGTAGCATGGGAAACAGCATGAGCTTGCTACACTGAGTGCATATCCACAGTGTCTAAATGAGTATATACTCAGAGCAGCCAGTCCATGCTACCACTCACAATTGTCCATACTACTGCGGCTACAGCTTATACTCTCTTTAGACATTTACAGTATCTTTAGTGCAATGGCTAGACCATAGAAATCATGATTATGCCTACTTGAGCTGATAATCATACCCCCCAGTTCGAAGTATAGGCATAATTTTCATAGAACCATAAAAACTGGAAGGGACCATGAGAGGTCATCTAGTCCAGTCCCCTACACTCATGCCAGGACCAAGTACTCTCTTAAACCATCCCTGACAGATGCTTGTCTAACCTGCTCTTAAAAGCTTCCAGTGATGGAGATTCCACAACCTACCAACAAGGCAACTTATTCCAGTAGTTAATCACCCTGAGAGTTAGGAATGTTTTCCTAATGTCCAATCTAAACCTCCCTTGCTGTAATTTAAGCCCATTGCTTCTTGTGTGATAACAGAAAGTTCTTAATAAAGCAGTAAAAAAAAGTAAACTAATTTAAGGACATAAAATTTTGTTACACTCTTTGCATATGGCTGAGTTAAAGAAATTCGACTCTTAAATTGCATACACTCTTTGCATATGGCTGAGTTAAAGAAATTTGACTCTTAAATTGCAGCTCAAAGTTCAAACCTTCAATCAGTCCCTTAAAAACTACTATATCCAAAGTCTTGCATTGTTCCAACATCCTTCACTGGACGTGTACAAAATCCCATCTTTCCTTGCAAGTGAAACCTGAACATCACCTGAAATATTTTCAAGAAAGTTATTGCTAGCCAAATAATATAAAGAACACGTCTTTAGGTTAAAAAGTAATGCACATTTAAAATTTTGTTATTTTGCATGTTTGAAATGTACTGTAAAATGATGAAGTTGAAAATTTAGAACAAAAAGTTCAAGCACACAAATACAAGTTTTACTTTGTAATTTAGTGCGTTAAATTACATTACTCACACTTTTTCTGTAATGTCTACAAAATGAGTTAACTAGAAGGTAAAACTACAAGAGTGAAAATGATTACAGTGTAAATATAATATAGTTAATGCATGTGATTATACATTTAAAGTATAACTCTAAAGGGTTAATAAGAAATTTTGCACTATATAATCAAAAAGTATAACTACAGTGTAATTACAATGTAATTGCAGTCTTACTACAATGTAATTAGTCTTTCTATTTTGTAAAGGGTATTCCAAAATTAGAGAGGTGAACATGTAGGCAACAGTGAATTAACAACGTAAACCAAACATGAATATAAATAATTCTTTAGTAGCAATACCGAAACATAAAATTGGTGTTGACTACCTCACATGAAAGTGAAGGTAATACCTAATTTTCTAGGAATAAATTGTTATCTGGCTTTGAGTCATGAAGCCACTTAAGCATGCACCTTGATTAAAGTTAGGCAGATGCTTCAATATTTTCTACTCTATCTAAAATGAGTGCCCACTCACCACTCTGGGTGAAACTCAGTTGTGGATGAAATTTATTCATCCTTCACAAACTCTAAGTAGTTGGGCTTCTTGAGGGGAGTGAATAGTGACTGAGAGTGTGAAATCCAGTGCTTAGTATGGGACTGGGATATGGAGCTCCTGCACAACACCTCTTGCTAGTATTCTGGGGATTATAATAGATGCTGAAGTCCCTCAGCACCAATTGTGGAGGGTACAAGGGCACCAGTGAGGTTCTGTTGACTTGCCCTTGACCTATCTCCATAGTATCCCTGCACTGTTATATTTGCCATGGTGTTTAAGGGTTACTCATACCCCTGGCATAGCTGGTCCACTGGCAGAAAACACACACAGTCCCTGAACCTGCCATTCTACCATGTCCAGAAATTCTCATTGAAGTCAATGACAGTTTTGTATGTACATTCACCAGCAGAATCTTAGCTGATGTCACAATCCAACAAGACACTGCAGCCACCATCAAAGTGAGTCTCAGATATGCCAGTTCTAGAATTGTAATGATAAGTCTTAATATGTCCTTAATAATAATAACTGTATATGCAGGAAAAGAATGTGCATCTGAATGGCAAATCCATGGTAATAGGAAGCAGGTGCATGAGTAAAACTTGATGTGAATTTGCCTATCTTAATTTGCTAAATGATCATACTGTAATATCTTGGAAATTTGCCCTACAGCTGAGACAGGGCTATCAGAGGCATTTTGTATGTCTACACTGGAGGCTCTGTTAAGTTGACTTAGAGAGTACACATTGAACACTCCTGTCAACTGCCTGCATCCAGACTGGCAGGTGCTAGGTTGATGGAGGAGTGGTGCATTGTGGGTAGCCCTAGGAGGGGGCCTGAAGGCCAATTAGGTCAATTTAAGGGCTATTCCCCAACTACACTGGCTTAAGTCGACTTAATAAGGTCGACTAGCTTTAAGTTGACCTAAGAGGTGATTCCAAAGGGGTAGCCGTCTTAGTCTATTATAGAAAGACAACAGAGTCCTGTGGCACTTTTAAAGACTAACAGATTTATTTATCGCATGAGCTTTCGTGGGAGAAAATCCCACTTCGTCAGATGCTTTGAAGATGGGAAACTTACAGAATGGGAGGAAATTAAATGCAGGGGAGTGTATGACATAGGATCAGGTCAGGCTGTAACAGCAAATAAAATAGGTGTTAGGATTCAAACACTGGGGAACAGCACATAGAGGAGGGTGAGGTCAAATCACTTCTTGTAATGAGAGAAAAATCCATAGTCCCTGTTTAACCCCAAAACAACTGAGTCAAATTTGCATATAAGTTCGAGTTCTGCAGTTTCTCGAACTTATATCTGTTAGTCTTTAAAAGTGCCACAGGACTCTGTTGTCTTTCTAAGAGGTGATGTTATTAAGTCGACTTAAGGAAGCGCTTAAGTCGACTTAATAAAAGCCCAATGTGGATGCAGCAGTCTGTAGGTCAATTTAACCTTCCATAAGTTGACCTAAGGCTCCAGTGTAGATGCACCCTAAATTAGTGTGGATGACCACCACCAACACAGGTGCTCAGCAAAGTAAAAAAATAATTAATTTAAAAAAGAAATATATTACTAAATTTAAGAAGCACTCTGAAAGCTGAAACACTACTCATAAATATATATTCTTGCAATTACATTTAGCAGCCACACAAGCACAAATTTCCAGGATTCTGCAAGAGGAGAAATTACTACCCTCTGAATTCTCCATGTATATGCTGCACTCATAGTACCTTAATCAGGAGAGAGACTTTAAACTATTGAGATCTGGCAGTTAGTGACACCCACAGCAACACTGTGCAGAAGTATTGGCTTTCTCTGCATGACTTTCACCAGAAAGAAAAAAAAAGTGCTGGAAGGAATAACTCATTATTAGGGGCAGTACTTTATATAATTTAAATCAGGTTACAAAAAATACAGCTGGATTAAACAACAGCAACTTTGCTCTTTGAAAAAGTCAAAAAACTATGATTCTACACTTAATATCTTGTGAAAAGAAATAGAATTGATATATGCAGATACTGATTTTTTCCCAGTTGACTGACTTTGACATGTACATTCTGTTTGTCCAGGTGCTTCTCTGAGAGGTCGGGAATGGACAGAAGCAGGAGATGCAGCTGAGCTCTTGAATATCACTTGTCAGTGTGCCAAGAAGTGGTAGAACTGCCTGAGCCCATTAGGAAAAGTGCTTTTCTTTGGGAGTTTTTGTGAATCTGAGGAACTGAGAAAGACCTGGTCCCTGACAGAGATGCAAGCTCCAATCTGGCAGATATATGTACATACTTAACTTTATACATTGTCTACAGTCACACCAAAATCAAGCAGCACTATCATGGAGCATGAAGTTAAGTACCCGAGGAAGACTTCGTAGAATTGGAGCCTTATATTTTTGAAGGTCAGTAAGTGGGTTTAGCAGATTTAACCCTAGAAGTATTCTCTTTGGCTCCTGATATCTGCCTAAGTAATATACTATAAACTATGTTCTGTACCAGACCATATAACGAGGACTCTTTTATTGTAGAGATGTAGTAAAAAAAAATATCTAATTTAATAAATATGGCTGAATGCCTGGCCTATTGAGGCAAATCAGAAGACAAATTTTATCCCACAGGAACTGACAGAAGATGTTGATGGACCACAGAGATGAGAGGGAGTATTTTTGGCTGGCGGCCTAATCGCGCTTCCATTGGCTTAATGACCAAACTTTCGTTGACGGCAGTGTTCCAGTTCAAGAATCTTAAGAGAAACAACTCAATCATTCTTTCAAAGGTGATCTTTCCATCAGAACATTGTTATGTATGTGCAAAAGTTTGCATAAGGCAAGGAATCAAAAAAGTAATCTGCCTCGCAGCATAGTATGTCCTAAGAAATTTAAAGCAACCATTGATTTACCTGTAGCTGCCACTGCTGCATTTTTGTTTGGCATGCTGACTGCTCTTCCATTTATATTCCCATCTATTTTCGGGGGGGAAGAGGGGGAGTCAGTAGTTACCTACAAGCATTGAATAAGCCAACTTAAAAGAATTCTCCCAAGGGTGACAGATCCAAAATTTACCTAATATATTTCAATATAAATACAGTGACATCTCTCTCCTTTTCTCTCTGTCTCTGTCCCATATAATATATATAAAAACCTTGTGTAATTTCATTAACACTGATTTCAATGGGGCTGTGCCAATTTACACTAGCTAAGAATCTGACCTCATGTGCAGGTATCTTCAATCAGAATATTTCCATTGACGTCAGTGGGTGTCAGATTATGCTCATAGATAGGTTTATTAGCTTTGGCCATTGGAACACAATAAACAGAGGATCATCCAGTTTTCTTTCCAGCTGAGGGTCAGTATTATAGGGGTAGATTGTATTATTAACATATTGTTCCAAGTTGGTGTGGTTGTGGAACTGAACTGTCCCTGAGGGAATAATCTATTGCAGAGGTCAGCAACCCCCATGCCACCCCCTCCTCCCTGACCCTTCAGCTATGCTGGCGACCCCTCTGTTGACTCTGTTGAAAAAAAAAAGGGGCTGCTGCCTGAAAATTTGGCGGTGGTCACAGCTGAGGGGAGGTCCAGGCACACTTCTTTCTGCAGCATCCCTGCTACTGAAGGGAGCCACTTTGGAGTGGCCCATTTCTGCGATGTGCCTGGAGACCCATCCTCAGATAGCATCACAGGACCCTGTGTGCCACTTCGAGTGGGCTCACCTGCTGCTTTTGGCACACATGCTGGGGGTTGCTGACGCCTGACCTATTGTCTCCCTGTCCTCCCATCTCTTTTAGGGTGATGGAAATAAAAAACCCTCAGACTCAGAGGAGCACAGGGGCTGCAGCTGTGCTTTGTACATGCTCAGTGGTGGGGGAAGTAGGACTGGAAAGTGAAGCCCAATGCTTTCTTTTTCTCCCATATCTCCTCTTTACAAACAGATAAGATGGATCATGGGCTAGATTGTATATGTGTTGTATTGGTTCATTTGCATGCCATGTTTTCATGCAAGGACTACAAACTAGGGAAATACAGGCTAGACAGAACTACTTTGAAGTGGGTGAATAACTGGGAAAACTGTCCAGAGAGTAGTCATCAGTGGTTCAGACGCAATTTAGATGCAGCTCTCTCTTCTCCACTGCCCAATCTTCCAGCCGCAGCTCTCCCTTCTCCCCTGCCCAATGTCCCAGCCACGGCTCTCCTTCTCCCAGCCAATCCCCCCACCTGGAGGCCAGTTAGGTTGACTTCGAGCATACACAACGGCTTTAAGTCGACTTAATAAGATCAGTTCAAGACTAGGTGCTTTTCTGGAAGATATGCTTTATCCCAGTGTTTCTCAGCCTTCAGTGGCCTGGGGAACTCCTAAAGGTATTCATTACTATATAGTCATGTGGAAAGTGTTTAAAAGTTTCCTGGTTTTGTGCCAATATTGTACAGCAGTTATGATGATCAGATTAATTTTTGCTAGTGAGGTAAGTTCTGTTTTTAGGCATGTAGATAGAGTACTCAAACAGACAGGAAGAGTCATCTATTCTTCAATGGCAGACCATATTGTGCCTGAAACCTGGCATGTAATATAATGTTGTCATCCCCAAACACATCTCAGTGGAATGGCTAAATGATAAATCCTTCAAATGAAGAGGTTTCAAGCCACCTCTTATCTTTATTTAGTGGCATTTTTCTTGAACATGTTTGGTGCTTTTTGTCTTCTTTTCCCTTCAATGTGTTAAGTAGAAAAAGAATTGGCAGCATTTGAAAAGGACATAACAGGCATGTTGGGGTGGGGGGAGTATACATCATTAATAGATTAATCCTGTTCCACAGCAACAGGAATAGAGGTCTTGCTATTGACAAGGATTCCACTTCTTATGCTGAAGCAATGGGAATGTTATTCTGAAAGATGTCTTTTCAACTAGAAGTACTTCCTCACCCGAGTACCAAAAGTCTATTTGGGGAAGAGTTTCATCTCAAAGTCATCAGGTGAAATCTCTTTTATTTATACTCCTGATGGGATTGCCTGAAAGTTTTGTAGTTTGATTTAAGAGTCAAGCTTTCCCAAGCTCTTTGCAAAGAACCTGATAAGTTGAATAGTGATGTGTATGGTGAAGAAAGAATGGCCAAAAATGAATCTGCAAAGATGGGAGGCTTTCTGTCCACACAGATTGATTGTGATACCAAGTAAACAATCATGAAATGGAACCAATGCAGGTTCATTACAAAATCTATGGCATTAAACAATGGGAACAGAGGCAGCCCCGTTGCCTACTCCTATTTAAATAAAATAATTTGAGATAGGAATCATTGCTAAGGGTCAGATTGTGATACCATTATTCAGTTTGAATAGTACCTTGTACCAGGACTTATTTATTGTGACTAATGGTACAGGAGTCTATCCTACGCCAACTTGAACTCCAAAATTAAAAGTGAAGTCCTCCAGAATCTAAAATATAAAGTTCGCAGATCCTTAGCCAAAGACATTCTCTGGACTGGTATTAACAAGAACAGCTTCTGAGTTGTTTGCATGAGATAGCAAACAATATCTTGGGATCTTCTAATACAGCAGCTCACTGCTTAATCCTAAATTAATGTAGGTCAATCTGTGTGAATGATAAAAAGGATGAGTGGATCTAACAAATGTGTATATGTCTATAGCTATGATTTTTCTTATTTGCTTTGAGAATGATGTACGATCGAGGATCAGGGATGGTACTGAATGGGGCAGGTATCCTCATGGTGGATGATGCAGAAAAGGCTGAAGTACACATTGTTTTTTTTTACCTCAGTCTTCAGAGGCAGGGTCAGCTCCCAGGTAACACAGAATGGAGAGACAGAAAGTCAGGTTAGGGACTACTTAGAGAAGTTGGATGAGCACAAGTCTACGGGGCCTGATGAACTGCATCCGAGGGTGCTGAGTTGGATGATATGATTGCAGAGCCACTGGCAAATGGGGGAGGTCCCAGATGATTGGAAGAAGGCAAATGTAGTGCCTATATCTTCAAGAAAGGAGAAAAGGAGGATCCAGAGAACTACAGACCAATCAGCCTCACCTCAGTCCCTGGAAAAATCATGGAGCAGGTCCTCAAAGAATCCATTCTGAAACACTTGGAAGAAATAGAGTGATCAGGAACAGTCAGCATGGCTTCACCAAGGGCAAATCATGCCTGACCAACCTGATTGCCTTCTATGACGAGATGACTGGATTTGTGGATGCGGGAATAGCCGTCGATGTGATATACCTTGACTTTAGCAAAGCTTTTGGTAAGGTTTCCCACAGCATTCTTGTCAGCAAGTTAAGGAAGTATGGGTTGGATGAATGGCCCATAAGGTGGATAGAAAACTGGCTAGATCATCGGGCTCAATGGGTAGGAATCAATGGCTCAATATCTAGTTGACAACCATTAACGAGTGGAGTGCCTCGGAGGTCGGTCCTGGGGCATGTTCTGTTCAACATCTTCATTAATGATTTCGATGATGGGATAGATTGCACACTCAGTAAGTTTGTGGATGACACCAAGCTGGGGGGAATGGTAGACATGCTGGAGGGCAGGGACAGGATTCAGAGAGACCTAGACAAATTGGAGCATGGGCCAAAAGGAATCTCATTGAAGCGATGACAGACACAGAATGTCAGGTCATGGAAGAGCAGAAGCTGCCTTTCTGAGCCTGCTACTTCCTTTTTATTAAGCAGAATAAACAACTTACATAGAATCATAATAAGCATTCCTGTGCAAAAACGTAGCAGGATACAAGAACATAACGAGGTCAAATACTCAGTGTTTTTCTATCACGCTCTCCGTTTCCCATGCTCTCCCTGCCCAGTATGTTTACAGGCGGACAGCTCGTGATCATGCATCGAGGCGGTCCAGGTGTGCCTAGACTTGCTGTCTCAGCATGAACCACGGGACAGAATCCCTATACTCATGAGGTTCAACAAGGACAAGGGCAGAGTCCTGCACTTAGGATGCAAAAACCCCATGTACTGCTATAGGCTGGGGACTGATCGGCTAAGTAGCAGCACTGTAGAAAAAGACCGGGGGGTTATGGTGGATGGGAAGCTGGATATGAGTCAACAGTGTGCTCTTGTTGCCTAATTGGGCTCCCCGACACAGAAAGGATGTTGACAAATTAGAAAGAGTCTACCGAAGGGCAACAAAAATGATTAGGGAGCTGAGGCACATGCCTTATGAGGAGAGACTGAAGGAACTACTCTTCTTTAGTCTGCAGAAGAGAAGACTGAGGGGGGATTTGATAGCAACCTTCAACTACTTGAAGGTGTGCTCCAAAGAGGAGGGAGCTAGGCTGTTCTCAGTAGTAACAGAGGACAGAACAAGGAGCAATGGTTTCAAGTTGCAGCTGGGGAGGTCGAGGTTGCATATTAGGAAAGTTTTCTGACTAGGAGGGTGGTGAAGCATTGAAATGGGTCACCTAGGGAAGTGGTAGAATTTCCATCTTTGGAAAAATTTCAGGTTGGGTTGCACAAATCCCTGGCTGGGATGATTTAGTGGGAATGGTCCTACTTTTAGCAGGGGGTTGGATTAGATGACTTCATGAGGTCCCTTCCAATGCTTAGATTCTATGGCTATGTCTTCACTAGAAAAAGTTAAGTCAACTTTGTTAAGTCAACTTAACAAAATGGCCCCTTTTAAGTCTACTTTATTAAGTTGACTTAACATTGGACATAGGTGTCCACACTGGCATTAAGTCGACTTAATAAAGTCAATTTAAGGGCTATTCCCCATCCATACTGTCCTTAAGTCGACTTAAGAAGTCGACTTAAGGCTTAAGTTGACCTAGGGAGGGGTAGTTATTAAGTCGACTTAAGCTTTCATTATGTCGACTTAAGGAATTTCTTAAGTCGACCTAATGAAAGCCCAGTGTGGACATGGAGTAATTTAGGTTGACTTAAGGGTCCTTAAGTCAACCTAAATTGCTAGTATAGACATACCCTATGATTCTATGAAGGAAATACTTTTTTCAATAGCTCTCTCCCATTTTTGTTTTAGTTTTTGTGTTTTTACAGAACCAGGTATCACTCAATTATTTAGGGAAAGGGGAGTTGTGAATGCCAATATATTTGCATTAGATGAAGAATCATCATGATTTTTCATCTTCTTAATGGAGAAAGTGTTTTTTCTATGACTGAGATCTTTGATGGCTTAAGAACTGTTCTGACAGTTCATCTGTCCTGCTATTCTTGCCTGGCCTGTAAAGTGCTAGGTGTAAGCTGGGCGTTGTGGGACAACCACCTGAATATGCAAAGATCAGAGCAAGATGCAAGAAGGAGAGCAGATTTTCCCAGAGCTGGTGGATTACCTAGAGCTAAACTCCACAGCCAGTCACAAACAATGCTTCTGATCCCCCACACTGGATATCAAGAAGCCACCATAAAATATACTCTGCCCCCTTTACTGCATTTCAGCCACTGGTCCTCAATATGGCCACTGGGTCTGGTAAAGAGAGAAATTGCTTAAAACTCCAAGCTCTTTACACAAAAAGATTTCTCTTGACCCCACAGGGTCAGTTGCATTACACAGAACAGTATAAATCTGAATCCTACCCAAAATACCACGCTGCCAGCCAATCCTTTAGTAACTAAAACTAAATGAACTATGAGAGTACTATTAAAGGGATAAAGTAATCACATACATAACAATGATTTGAAAGTCCAATACATCAGTGATAGTTTCCAGTAGAATTTGAAGTTTGCAGATCTTAGGCATACATCCAGTACCTGTATGGGTTTAGGTTCTTGTTTCACAGCTTCAGTTGGTAGAAATCTAGTTCAATGAAATATAGACCAAATAGTCCAAGTGTAGAATTTGCTCTAATTCTCCCATGAGAATTAGCAGGGTGATTCCAAGCTGGTGCTGGGTGGTATCTCAATCCTGTGGCCCAAACTTTCCCTGAGAGGCTTGAACAGATGTGAGACAAAGGGTGGATCTACACTTGTAAATTAAGTCGACTTAAGCCTGCTTAAGTTGACTTAATTTACTCTTCGTCTACACTACACTTTGCTTAAGTCGACTTAAGCTGCTGCTTAAGTCGGCTTAAGGACATTTTAAGTAGACTTAATAAAACCTAGTTTTAAGTCGACTTACTGGCTAAGTTGACTTTATTAAGTCGACTTAAGCCAGTGTAGACGTGGCTTAGCCCTAAGTTGATTTTAAGGGTCCCCAGGGCTCCCCCACTGACCTCCCTCCCAGGGTGGCTGGCACAGCCAGAGCCTGGCATGCCCACCCACAGGGCAGGACACAGCTCTGCCCACCCCGCTCCTATACCCTGCCCCTGTCCCTGTCCTGCTCAGCCCCCATATACTTTGGTACAATGGGGAAAATGCTGAGCTCCCTGGCACTTTTAATTAAAGGCATGCCTGGGGGAATGGGGCACCACTCAGGTGCCCCCCTTCCCACCATGCACCACTCCCAGGTCCACCTAGCCCCTACAAGTCGACTTAGGTATCCAGTGTGGACGCTCTAAGTTGATTTGGTAAGGTTGACTTTAAGTCAACCTAAATTTACAGTGTGGACATGCTAAGTCGCCTTATTTGAACAACTGTAGACATAGCCAAAGGGATTATATTCGCAACTTCCTTTTACAGCTGTGGCAAGGTGGGCATTTGCAGCTCATTTCTTCATGTGGGATTTAATGACAGTTCACAGATATTTCCTTAAGTGGTGAATAGCAATGTATATTGTCCTTTGAAGTAAAACCTTCACCTCTTGGGCACCACAGTTAATTAGCTGCAGTAGCACCATAAGTAGACAGTTTCCATTGGTACATCAAAGCTCCATCTAGACATTAATGTTCCCTTTTGACCGCTTCTAATAGAATAATAGTAACATAGGGAAGCAGTTCATTTACCTTGCTAACCTCGTAACACTACCATTGTGTTTTCCTACAATATATTTTTAAAGGTTAGATTTGGGTCATGTATTTCACAAGATGGCTTGGCCTTTTCAGGCTTAACATGACACTAGGTACCTCTTAGGAGTTGTTATTTGGTGATTAACTGTTGAACAAACTAAGCTGGTGGACTACCTATCCCTTGGAGTCTTAAAATCAAGACTGAATGTTTCTCTGGAAGGTATGCTTTAGTCAAGCAAAAGTTATTGGCATAAATACAGGAGTAATGAGTAGAATTCTATGGCCTGTGCTATACAAGACATTAGACTAGATGATCTAATGGTCCCATCTAGACTTAAAAGCTATAAATTTATGAAAGCAGCTCGAAGCCATCAACCACCATGTCAAGCTATCTTGAGTAGTTTTTTGAGACAACCTCAAGATAGGCTGTCAAGGAACAAACTGGTTGTATTTTATCAATTAGATTTTTTATTCAAATGATAAATTGTCATGGAAATGAGACACCATTAGTTACACCAAGATCTGAGCCTCATGCAGCACTACCATCTTCTGGTGTGGTGCTTCACAACTAAGAGAATGAGCTGTGACATTTAAATGACATCACAGTTTGCCCTTAAGTCTGAATGTATTTAACACATGGGAGTCATTATATATGAGCATTGCTGTGGTAGGCATGCCTTGGAGAGGCCACTGTGGGATTGTAGCAATTAAGATTGGGCTGCAGAGGGCTTGCAAAGAGCAGGGATGGGTGGCTACATCCTATGGCTCCCTAGCAACCTTCCTCATGGGACAGGCTCATACATATGCATGAGGAACCACTGCTAAACCCCAGGCCTGCCTCATGGTCTGACCTCCCCAGGTAATAACTACATGGCCATGGCGGCTCCAGCTCCCAGGTCCTCTTGGTGTTTCTTCATTATAAATTAGGTGAGCCTTGAATAGCTATTAACCAATGCCTGGGCCAGGGTGGAAATAGCTATTTTGTTATTTGTGCCTCACCTGTCAAAAAAGTCATGAGCAACAATTGTCCAATTTTAGGGTCTACTTTCATCTTTCATTGCCTTTTCAGACCCAGTGCAGACTGCAGGAAGGTGAGAGACTCCCATATTTGGAGGCCAATTCCTATCACTTTTTGTTTAAATAGCTGACTTTTTGTTTTAAATTACTAAGTAACCAGTAACAAGGTTTTTATACTATCAAAAAAAAAAAAAAAAAAAAAGAAGAAGAAGAAGAGAACAAATTAGTCTTTAGCTACTAATGGTATTATTGGAATTATAAGAACTTGTATGACAGCTCTGAGAGATAAATCCTTCTTCCAGTTTTACCAGTGTAAATCCAGAATAACTCTTCTTAAATCAATGTAATTATTCTGGGTTTAAAATGGTGCAAATGAAAGCAGAATTTTGCCTCTTAGGTATAATTTTACAAAAACTGAAATAATATTTTTCCTTTTGCAGCTGATAGTGCTTGATTCCCTTAAGGACCCACTGAAGGCACTAAAGCCTCTTGTTCCAAGTCCCCAAACTCCAGAGGAATGTCATTATAATGCAGCATATCGTCCATAAATCTGTAATTGAAAGAACTTTTGTTGCACTAAAAATGAGAGTCAGGTGCATGGAGAAATCTGATGGGATATTACAATACAGCCCATTAAAATGTAGAGGGATCTCTACATGATAGAAGCTTTTTGCAAAGTATGTGACACTGGTGCAAATTATAGATTTTGGGAAAATTGATATTAAATGTTCTAATAATGATGATTGATTCAAAGGAAATGTACTTGAAGGGTCTGGTCTGAAAGTGACATAGCTCCACTGAAGTCTAAATCACATAGCAAAACTTTCACCATAAAGAGTCAGTGCCAGTATTGCTGGAATCAGGTCCAACTTCATTGTAGCTGAAACCATTTACCCCGAATCTGAATTTAATCCAAAAAGTGTAACAATACAGTTATGACCTAGATTCAGGAAGATACTTAAAACATGTGTCTAATTGTAAACGTTAGTAATCTGAATGAAGTCAATAACATTATTCACAACTTTCATTAGACATGCTTACGTCCTTTGCTGAATGAAGGATTGTATAATGATTATTCTGTGCAGGCCTACATTTTAGGGAAAAGAACACACTTTAATAACTACATTGTACACCTTATTTAGGAGATGATTACTTTTTTTTTTAACTTTCCATTTGGTGAATTGGTCAATACCCATTGATTGACAGGATTGATTTTATGTAGAGAAAAACGTAATACCTATAAGACTTCAACAAAGTTATTTCCTGCTTTCATTGTACTATGAATGACTGTTTAAAGTAGCACTCAGATACCACTGTGAAATGTGTATGAGGTGGAGAAAAGACACATTAATAAACATTTCAGGTAGTTAAAGTTATTTACGTCTAGATCTTCACCTGCTATAAATCAATTTAGCTCCACTGAAGAAAATGGTGCAATGTTGCATCTAGGCCCGAACTAAAGCAGACGTAGAGGATAAATTGATTTAGTCTGGCTCCTTTTGAGAATGGATGGCATAATCTGGTGAATGGTATTGGGTTTTTCAATTTCCACCTTATTCCATTTGTTGCTCTTTTAGACTTTATCTTTAAAACATAAAATTAACAGAGACAATAAAATTACTGTATTGGATCAGCACAATCGTCTTTTTGGTCCACTAGCTTTGTCTGCCATACTAGGCAGCACCAGATACTTCAAAGGAATGTGCAGTGAATGCTGTAAGTGAACAATTATAGAATAATTTGGTTAAAGGGGAAGTTCCATCCTAGCACTTTCATTCTTTGGTGATTGATTTAAGGCTTGATTTATGAATCCTTATTTCTTTTAAAAAGGAGGTGTGGATTCTATTGTGTGATTAAAGCACAAGTTTTATATTGCTGGAATTCCTCTGACATCAGCATAGTTCCTCCTGTTATAAATAAAGATTACTGAGAACAAAATCAGAATATATTTCTGTTACATTAGATTTGCTGCTATTGTGCTGGCTACCATTTTAGCTAACAGCAGAGATTGAACTGGACTCCCCAAGGGGTAAAAACATGAGCTAAGGAGAGAGCTGCTGTTGCTAGGACCTGGAATATCTTCAGAAACTTCTGAGAACTGGGCAATAAAGGGTACACATAACCAATTCTGACCAGTGCAGTACAAAAGAGACAAGGTAGGTGAGATAACATCTTTTACTGGACCAACTTCTGTGAGTGAGAGAAACAAGCTTTTGAGCCACAGTGAGTCCTTCTTCAGGTGTGTGGCTTGAAAGCTTGTCTGTCTCACCAACAAAAGTTGGTCCAAAAAAAGACATCACCAGTTCCATCCTAACATAGGGACAACTACAGTGGATTACACATCATTATTGATTCTTTTTCTTCAGCCATTTCTCTATTTGTTTTTCTATCTCTTTTTCTGCCTTTTAGCTGTCTGTTTCTTCCTTTCTTTCCATTTTCTATATTTCTTTCCACTGTGTCTTCATTATTGCCTCCCTTCCCTACCTACTACCATTATTTTCTTAAGTTCTCTAAAGCACTTAATATTACAGCAGAAAATAAGAATAGCCATATGGGGTCAGAGCACTGGTTTATCTAGTGTTTCTCAACCCTAAGTGAACCAGGGAACACATATAGGTATTAATTACTTTATGTGGAACACCTGATGAAAACTTTCTCCAAAAAGTCAGTACATACCGGCTGTAATGTTCATAATATCTGCATACTACACATTCCTGTGAAAATGGTTCAGAAAAAATGAATTAACTACAATTTAATGAATATAATATGCATTTATTTCTAAAACATAGATAATGATTATGCACACAACTTAAAACTGAAAATGATATTGCTCACATTTTAATGGGAGTTTTGGGTCTGTATGAGCGAACAAAGTTTATCTATTCTTGGAGTAAGGTTCGTCAAAGGAAGTCTTATCCTGGAAGTTACGTCCAAGCAATTTCAATGCTCTTGGTAACAGCAGCAGGAAATTTAAAAAGGCACAGTCACAGGAGCAAGGTGGTGGCAGATGCTGATGCGTGCCTGGAAGCTTTGCTGGGGCTAGGGCACTTGAAATCTACCAAGCATGTGTCAGTTTGCTCTGTTGCTCCTTCCTCTCTCCCCACTCAACCCCACCAGCCTCTCGGACGGGGAGGGGTCAGGGTCTGTCACTGAACACTTTCACTATGTTCCACGGAACACCAGTTGAGAAATACTGATCCGATCGGTCTTCTGACACTAGCCTATGCCAGGTGCTTCAGAGGGAATGAACAGAACAGTACAATTATTAAGTGATCCATCACTTGTCATCCAATTTCAGCTTCCAGCAGTCAAAGATTTAGGGACACTCAAAGCATGGGGTTGTGTCCCTTACATTGTGGCTAATAGCCATTGATGGACCTATCTTTTGGGAAAGTATATTATTACTTTGTGAACCCAGTTATATTTTTAGTCTTCTGTCATGGGGCATGTCTGTGTTCCTCAGCTCCACGCCCTCTTCTTCTAACAAACTAGCCAGAGACATCCAAATGGTACAATCTCCTATGCCTTTATTTGTACTTTGTTGCTCCCCCCATCTTCTATTTACAATACAGTCCCTTCACAAACAGAAGCTATGGGAATTGCCAATAGCCACAGTCTCTGAAGGGAGTTCCTGCTTCTCCTGCCTCAACGGCTATCTCCACTCAACAAAACTCCCCCATCCTTTCCTTTTGGCCAATCTAAATCTAGCTCCCCCTGCTAACAAGACTGGCAGCTGCTCTTCATCTGCCAATCAGGCAGCTCCCTGATTAGCCCACTCGGCTTCTCCCTTGAGTGACAGGTGCCTCTTCGGGAGCCCTTAGACAGCATCCTGTCACATTGTCAAACATCCCCTTGCAATGAGGTCCATAGTGTGGTATATGAAGAAGTACTTATTTATGTTTGTTTAAAATCTGCTACGTATTAATTTCATTGGGTGATCTCTGTTGCTTGTGTTGTGTGAACGGGTAAATAACACTCTCCTGTTCACTTTCACACCCATTTCATGACTTTATAGACTTTTGTCATGACCCCACTCAGTTGTCTCGTTTCTAAAATGACCAGTCATAGTCAATCTCTCCTCATAATGAAGGTGATCTACAGCACTAATCATTTTGTTACCCTTCTTTGTATCTTTTGCAATCCTATTAGCTCTTTTCTGAGATGGAGTATTGAGAACCTGTGTTTGTAGTATTCCAAGTGTTGGCATACCATGGATTTATATAGTGGTATGATGCTATGTGTTTTATTATCTAGCCCTTTCCTAATGGTTCCTAACATGCTGTTAGCTTTTTCTGCTGCTGCACATTGTGCAGATGTTTTCAGAGAACTATCCATGATGACTCCAACATCTCTATTTAACAGCTAATTTAAACTCCATTCTTTTTTTATGAATAGTTGTGATTGCTTTTTCCACTATGTGTTACTTTGCATTTATCACCATTGAATTTCATGTGCCATTTCATTGCCCAGTCACTCTGTTTTTTGAGATCCCTTTGTAATTCTTCACAGTCAGCTTTGGCCTTAACTATCTTAAATAATTTAGTATCATTTGTCACCTCAGCACATATCCTTCAGGGGGTTCGGTGGGAGGTTACCTCTTTCACTTTGAAAACAGAGCATTTATTCCTACCCTTTGTTTCCTTTCCTTTAACCAGTTATTGATGCATGAGAGGACCTTCCAATGACTGCCTACGTTGCTTAAGCATCTTTGATGTGGGACTTTGTCAAAGGCTCTCTGAAAGTCTTATGACTTTTGTAAATCATGCCTCACTAATATATATGAACTTTCCCACACCATATTGGGTTCATCTATGTCTGATAATTTTGTTCTTTACGATAGTTTCAATAATTTGCCTTGTGCTGACATTAGGTTTACCGGCTTGTAATTATGAGCATCACCACTGGAGCCTTTTTTTAAAGAATTGGCATTAGGTGAGCTACCTCCAGTGATCCAGTAGAGAGGCTGATTCAAGCAATAGGATACATATCACAGTTAGTAGTGCTGATGTTTCAAATTTGAGTTCCTTTAAAACTTGGGTGAATAGCAGCTGGTTCTGTTGACTAATTACTGTTAAATTTATCAAATAGGCTGAGGTATGAGTGGTATAGGTTTTGGAACTGAGATAGTTCATCAGGTATATCATCTACACAGTCTGGCTCGTGTCAAAATCTCCCTCAAATCTTCTGCAGTGAAGACCAAGGTAAAGCAGGGCGTTGCTGGCGCCAGTACCATTGTCCCAAGTCTGGTGGGGACCTGGGGCCTGGCCACCATTTGCGGCCCAATGCAGCCCCCGCCAGGGCTGGGAATCCAGGGCCCAGCCGACGGCACCCTGATGTGACCCCTGCTGGTGCCGGAGCTGGGGATCTGGGGTCTAGCCACCACTAGCAGACTAATGCGGCCCCCTGCTGGGGCCGGGAATGCGGCACGTGGCCTGGCCGCGGACCGGCCATCGCCAGCCCAATCTGGCCCCTGGAAACCAAGGCCCGGTTGCCACCATCCTAATCTGGCCCTCATCAGGGATCCTGGGCCAAGCTGCCAGCAGCCCAATCTGGGCAGGAGCCAGGAATCCGGGGACTGGCCACTGCCGACCTGATCCAACTCCCACCAGGGTCAGGGTCACACCGCTGCAGGCCCAGTGCACCCCCCACCAGGGCTGGGGCCAGACCAGGGGTGGCAAGAGTCTGATCCCAGCCCCAACCGGAGACCCAGGAGGATGAGCCTGTGTTGGGGGCAGTGATGCTCTTGATGTAAAGAATTCATTTAGGTTCTTCACAACAGCTTTGTCTTCCTGGAGTGCTCCTTCAGCACCTTGATCATCCAGTGGTGGCACTTTTGTGAGTGTTAATTTGGAATATTCATTATGTTATGAATGTTTTTATTTTTTTAAAACGTTTATGGTGTTTTTTAAAAAGTTTATGCAGCTTGCAGGCATTTCACTGTTGTAACTGTTGGATGCCTGAATGAAATAGAAGCATTTCAGAAAATTTCAAGCATCTGACGAAGTGGGATTTTCCTCCCACAAAAGCTCATGCAATAAATAAATTTGTTAATCTTTAAAAGTGCCACAGGACTCCTTGCTTATTTCAGAGAATGTTACTGTGGAGATTCTGGACTTTAATCTCTTACCTAGTAGATTAAATATAGCCTCCAGGAACTTTTCCCCTGTATCATTGGAACCTGGAGGTAATATGACCACTGGTTCCTCTCCTGTACTGCACTAGTGAATATTAATCAAATCTGCAAACAATGTACATGGCTGCCAAGAGCTGTGTTCAACATACTGTGGAAAACAATTCAATTTCTTTATTATTTTAAGTCATAAACTTCCAATGGATGCCTTTAAAATTCTACCTATCACCATCTGAGATACCTGGAACATCTTCTTGTACTTAGAAGAGGCCATGCTGACACAGTACAGTGATAAATTAATAATACTAATTAATATTGCCCTTTGGTTATGTCTACACTTAGGAATTTAGGTCAACTTTACTAAGTCAACTTCACTAAGTAAGTCGACTGTATTAAGTAGACTTAGAGAGTCCACACGGGACTCTTAAGTCAACTTAAAGGTGCTCCTATTAAGTTGACTTAGAGAGTCTACACTAGACTCTCTAAGTAGACTTGGTAGGTGGAGGGAGAGCCAGCCTTGCAGGACTGGCTCTCCCCAGACCAGGAAGCCGCTGGCGGCTTGCCCTGGAAAGAGCCAGGTGGCTCTCACCGGGACAAGAAGCCGGGCGACTCATCCCAGGAGAGCCAGCCGTGCAAGCCTGGCTGTCCCGGGACCGAGAAGCCGCTTGTGGCTCGTCCCTGCAGAGCCAGCCAGTACGTGGCTAGCTGTCCCAAGACTGAGAAGCGGCAAGCAGCTTCTCGGTCCTGGCAGAGCCCGCCTCCCGGGCTCTCCAGCCAGGGTTCCAGCGGGGGATCCCCTCCCGCTGGACCCCTGGCTGGGGAGCTCTTCTCCCCAGGACCGCGGCTCCCCGGGCAGGGAAGCCACAGGTCTGGGGAGAAGGGAGCAGGGGCTCCCCAGGGGACAAGGGAGCCACAGTGGCTCCCTTCTGCCAGAGAGCCATGTGGTGCTCCCTTGTCCCCCCTGCCCTAAGTCAACCAAGTCTAGTATTCTAATTCAATAAACTTAATCCCAATTTGACTATTCAGTTATTACAATATACTACTTTGAATTCTAACAGCAGCACTAATTAAAGCATGAGAAACTACTGGAATTTAAGCAACAAGTAAAATAAACCCCTTTAATAACTAGTTAAGTAACACTCTGTGAATGCTCAAAAGCCATGAATAAAATAATTTTATATTGAAAGTGATTCACTATGCTGTATTACTGAACACGATAACACTTGAAAACAAATGCAATGTTTGATCTTAACTGACACTGTATATTAGAGACAATAGGCCAAATCCTCAGCTGGTGTAAATTGAGGTAGTTCCATCAACTTTACTGTTCATCAATGTTAACATCAGCTGAGAGTCTGAATGAATATATGATTTTGCTCCCATTTACATTTTAACTATATGATTTCATTACAAATCACAGTATCTTCCCAAATATGTTACTTAAAAGATTTTGGTTAAACCCCAAAGGATATCTCTGGAGTTTTTCTTTTTGTTTGCTTGTCTGTTTTTTCATTTTCCATATACTTTCATTGCTTCCTCACCAGCTGTCTTTTATGTATTCTGGGTAAATGCAATCAAATCATATTGCATTACTCAGCCACATATCTCCCTTTATATTAATCCATATTTTCTTTGCAAACAGATTTTTTTTCTCTACATCTTAACCTGCTTTCCTTCTAACATTTCTACATCGTCTGTGGCTACATAGCTTTTAAGCCTCTCCCCCACCCCCACCCCCACCCCACCCAGGCAGATCTTCTGTTGTGCTCTGTTAAAAAGTGACTCTTCCCCTTAAATCTAAGAAATATTCTTTCAGACACTTTTACGTTTCCTAAATTTAATTTTTGCCAACTTTTCTTTCAACCTCTTCTATCTTCATTCTTTTTAAGCAGTCTTTTACTAGATTTTACTATGATTGTGGTTGTCATTTTTAATAAATATGTGTACATTTAATTTTGTTACATATCCCGTCAGCAGACTTAAAATCAAAGCATTTTTGCTTGGTTGGTTTGGGTTTTTTTGTTTTGTTTAGCATATCTTGCTTCCTGTGTTTCCCTCTGATAGTGTTAGCAAAATTCTGGTTGATGATGAGCATCTGCAGCCCAATTGCTTGAAATTCATAAGATTTGTCCGGAAGGAACCCTAAGGAAGACTGGCTGACTGCCACATGAGTAATGGCTTTCAGGCTGTGATGTTCCCCGCTGAAAAATGGACTGGAGAATTGCTGTATCACCCCAATTCCCAGCTCCTGGAGCCCATCTTACTCTACTTCGCTGTGTGAACTCCCTGTCCTGGGCAGATTCAGAAAGCAAGTTGCTCTCAACCTAGTGAGTGGGAGCCTCCAGCCAACCAGTCATGGGATTCTGCATTGGCATGACCCCAATGCCCAGTATCCCCAGTCCCAGATGCAACCGTAGGAACTGCCATTTTACAATATTCACTGCTTCCACTGACCACTGCAAGGTCAGATATTTGTCAGTTTATCAAAGAAATTGAGATGCACCAGCTTCGTCACTTCAAAACACGTCTCTATCACACCTTAAATCAAATGCATCTTAAAATAAACACATTTATTAAGTACAGGGAGATCTTAAATTATTAAAATTCAGATGAAAGCAGGTCAGATTTCATCAAGGGAAAGCCAAAGCCAAATTGTGTTCTAAACTAAGATTAATACTTTCAACAACCTTACAAACTCAGATGATTCTCACCACAGGCTGGCTGATCTGCATCCAGCCAGGACCTCCCCCCAGCACTTCAGCTGATTGGTAGAGTTTGTAGATGGAGGTAGAAGAAATATCTCTCCTTTTTAAAATGTTCTTTCTCCCTTCTAGGGCTTTGTCCCCACCCACTCCCCTCATGGTCAGATGACAAACAATTTCCTTCTATGGCTTCATCCATGTCCTGAGTCAGTGAGCATCCCCTTACCATCGTTCCTTTGTTGATGTACATGTTAGTTCTTCGTTCCTGGAAGAGCTGAATTTGTTTTATGCACGTCTTAGTGAGGTGTGAATTGCTTCTCAGAGCTGCAGAGTTTTGCCTAGATCTGTGTCACACCATGAGATACATATTTGGGAATATTACATAGTGAAGCCTCATAACCATATACACGACATTCCAACAAACATATTATTGAAACAATAATGTTCTGCATACCATGAATGTTCCAAAAACATCTTATATGACATAGGTTGCATTAAACAATATAGACTTACACTATTAGGGTGATCGGGGGTGGAGGGAAGGAGAGGGAGGGCAGTGTTTCACACAGGTTTAATCCCTAAATTAGATAGTTACCATTAAAATTGACAACTTGGTATGTGGGAAAGGGAAAGATGGGAAACAGAAGACAAAACTAGTCTAAAGAAAACATTTTTTACAATGTTCACTAAAGTCATTGTGGGTGGATTCATACAAATTACAATAAAATTAGAGTCACACATTAAATCCATTCTTTTTTTAATTCAAGCCGTGGGAGAATTCATATACTTCAGCAAATAAGAGAAAAGAAAAAATTGCTTTGAATTTTCTCTCCCAATGGACATGTGGACAGCCTGTCTCTTCTGTCTTAAATAATCAACCTTTGGTCTGCAAGGTCATTGTTACACACGGCTGTAATATCCCTGACCAGCACTAAAGCTTTTGATAGTTATATAATTCATAAGATGCTCATTAGACCCAGGGGAAATCTTAATTGCTTTTAATCTATAACTTTTAATAATTCTTGGCATTTTTAAACTCACAAAGAGCATAGCAAAGTGTCTTTCAAATCTGTACATAGTTCTTTTCACTCTTCATTAAATTTCAAGCCATAAAATCTGTTGATCTTCCTTAGATTTTTTTATTATGTTGTACTCTACTGCACTCATACCATAGAGTGATGCATAACTGGTTAGCCACAGTGGGTTTTCAGGAGTCATAACATACTGGTCTAGTATTATCTAACAGCTAGCAATTTCATTTATGATGGGCAAGCTTACATTCGTGCAATCCATTCCCTGGGTTAACCCTCTCAAACAACTCTTATAATTGTTTTTAAGGTACTTGGATGATTTTCTACAAGAATCAATCACAGTATGATTAACCTGCAAGAGAGAGTGAGTTTGACTGTATTTAATGTTAAATATACTGTCCTTTCCCTAGTGAATCATGTATTCAGTATCTGAGCACAGGATCTTAGTAGCCATGTCTGTCTTGAGATACTCCAAAATGGTATAAAACATGCCCTTAGTAGATTCACCCAATGCTGCAAACTAAATAGTTCCACGAATGGATTAAGTTACATGGTGCATCCCATTTCATGATTAAAATGCCACCAATATGAATGAAAAACTTACTCTGTCATGAAGTTTAATGGAATCACTTAAAAGTCATGAAGCAGCTTTTGGTACTTCTAAATTTTTGTAGGAGAACTTATATCAAGGAATTTTTTCCCATCAGAGAGTAACATATAGAAACACTTGCCACCTCCCCGCTTCCTTTTAGCACTTGCAAAGGTCCTTCGAATGACTTATTGCTAGGTACTTAACTGAATCAGAAATGGAGTGCAGGTGACAATAGTCATTCAAAAAAAGGGAAGTTTGCTGTAGCTAGGTAGCAAAAATAATGTCCTTGATTTAGCATATCATATCTATGTTATAATAACTTTATCTCCAAAGTATAACAAGCGAGGCCTCTGATTCCAACAATGAGATATTATTGAGCTGGCACATTTTTTTCATATAACATGATAGATCTCAGCTTCATTAGCACTTTGATTACTGTATCATAAATGAACTAGATCTTTATACATAGCAGGAGGGAGAGGAAAGAGTCTGAAGCCCTGGATTATTGAAGATGAAATTGTTTGCTTCAAAACTATTTCTAGAACCTTCATTCCTTTAAAATCCACCTACTAGCCATTAGGTAGCATTTACTCCAGGAGTCCCAAGGAACTCCTAAAAAATATGCACACTTAGAACTATAAATCCAGTTGCTTCTCTTCGTTGCAGGGAAAATAGAGTAAATTTGTATTTTTTGGTAGGAATTAGTTCAGATTATTGTACTCAATACTATAGAAGTAATATACTTAGCACTTACAACACTCCTTCCTTTTGTACATCAAAGAGCTTTACAGATGTCATAACTGCTTGGGGAGATGTAAATTGGGGCTGAGAATATCTAAGTAGAAAATCTGATCTACAGATCAAGGAAGTGATACAACAAACAATTCCGGGAGCCTGTGAAGCCCTAGCAAGCCATCAGGCAGGGCCGGGAATAACATTTAGTCATCCTTCCAGCCATTAGCCATACCACAGGACTCAGCTCTCGTCTTTCTTTATTGTGTAATAGTTGGTGGAAAACAGTCTCCTGAACACAAAAGTTTTAGGATGCAGTGTCATGCTTTCCAGGCATAACTGTGACAGATAATGCAGTAAACACCAACACTCAGGTTGGTGTCTTATCAGAATGCTCACAGATACGCCATCTCCACAGATTTTCATATTTATACATCCCTCCCGTTTTTATCAGTGCTTACCAACAATATGCCTAACGCATCATCCTCGGCAGTCATAAAAGTCTCAATGCCCTCTTTAAAAAACGGAGAAGCAACTGGGAGTTTGGAGTCAATGGCACAATATGATGTTCCTGATTTTAAAAACAGATGTAATTCATTCTTAAAATCTGACACCTCGGGCATACTTTTCCCATCACACCAACAGTTTTGGTGACTCATTGCTCTCTCTCCTTTTTTTTCCATAGCCCTGTGCTCTTGATCCCACCAGTTGTTGATATGGTCCCTGCCTGAAGCAATAGGCTCTGAGATGCCAGATGCTTTATTTATGCTGACTGCCTGTGTGACAATTCTTCTCTCTTACTAGTTCAATTGGGGGGGGGGGGGTTGTATATAGCTATTTTCATCACTACAATGATTTTATACACTGGAGTGGCCAAATTTACTGATTCTCTGAGCTACATACAACAATCTTCCAACGTTTCACATCTGGGGTGCCCCTGCCAGACCTTAGGGTTTCATCCCTATGGTGAAGTCTGGGGCATGCCTGCCAAGACTTGGGGCTACTGCCTCATGGGGAGCATCTGCTGAAACCTCAAGCCCCAGCAGTTGCCTCCCACAGGGTAGAAGCCCTAAGTCCCCCCTCCCTGCAGTGTTGAAGCCCAGTAGGTGCACCTTATGGGGTAGATGCTCAGAAGTCCCCTCCCCCCATGATCCCTACATAGGGCTGAAGCCCCAGGCAACCCACCCTCATCCGGTAGGCAGAGAATGGATGGGTGTAGAGGGTTCCTCAAGCCACATTTTTATCTGTGAAACTGCCACATGTGGCTCCCACACCGTATTTGGCCACCCTTGTTACATGCAGTTCAGATATTAAAGTTAAACCACTCTCAGAGAGCACCTCCCCCATCCCCACAACTTTGCATAGATGTCCATAAACAACCTCGTTTGTTGTGCCTCATTTCCGTACACTGCTAGAAAAGGTTTTTTAAGTGCTAGTATAATCAAAAATAGCTTCATTTATCCCTCTCAGCGCCACCCCCCCATGGTGAAACTGCAAATGCAACACAATTATCAGTGGCTTGGACTGGAGGTGGCTCATTAAAATTGGAGTGAATTGTCACACAATTTATCTTTTGGTCTGTCTGCTGTGAATTCTACAAATACCTAAAAATGCCTAAGCTGAAGGGCCTAGCATTGAAAGGAAGAAAAATAAACTTTTTGACAGTTCACTTTCAATTATCCTTATTCGAGATATCACTCACAGGATTCTTGTTTTTAATCGTTCAGCTTTTGCTGCTAAATTATCTTGGCCTGATGCCAAAGAGTTCCAGCTTTCAAAAGTTGCATTTAAGTTAACGGATCATCTCTTTAGCCACAGTGTTCTTTAACTATAACAATCAATTCTTGGAACACACTGTTGTTAAAGTCAATTACCTACATTTTCATAAGTGACCTAGGTGTATGGGTGCCTTAATTTGTGGGTGTCAATTTGAGATGCCTTTATCCAGGCTGAATTTCAGCAAGCATAAAGCAGTAACCCTCTAAAAAAACTGTCTTTAAGGTCTCTTAATGTGGATGTCACAAATCACTGCCACTTTTAAAAGTTTAATTCTTAATTAATATGACCAGCTCACACGGGTTTAGCCTAATTAGGACAGCTGACCCTACATGTGCAGATACTGTTTCTTTAAACCAAGCAGCAGTGGAGCCAGGCAACATACTAAGTGAAAGTTTTTTGGAAGAGAAATAATTTAGGCCTAACACTGTTTCCATGGGTCTAATAAGCTTCTCTGTCTGGTATTTCTAGAAAATGACTTTGCTATGCTATTTGTCTCATGAACCAGCCAAAGTAAGACAATAAGAAAATGCCAGCTTTCAGCCCTCAGCAATTTGGTAAGTGTTCGAACTGAGGATTGCCACAACATAGTCTCAACCACTCAGCGCAAGGATAGGTCAGCTCTTTAATTTAAGAGTGCTGCTGAAAAATACACCTAAAACATTTACCTTAGCAGTGAAAGGGGAATGGGAATCACAAATGATATTGTTCTTTAAAAGCTGGATGGGCATTTCCACCTGCAGCTCTCTGCTATGTTGGGGTGGTAGTTCTGGGACACAAGGCAGGCATGTGCATAATCCCTTAACATTTAATTATTTCTTCACATCCGCATAGCCTGCTCTCAGCTGCAGCAGGCTGCTCTCTCTTCTCCTCAGCATTTGCAAATCCCAGCATTGCCGTGTGTAGGGTGACTCTCTAGCCTCCTCTCATCTTCTTACACAAGCATAATGGCAGGTGTCAGTAGGAAGAACACCTTAAAAATCACTGCACTGCTTTCATGCAACTTCTGCCACATTTTTACCCAGGGATTTCAGTGCTTTTGAAAAGCATTTTTGCAGTGTTTCGCTTTTCCTCCTGGTTCTAGGCGTCTTCAATTTTTATATTATGCAACGTGCATTGACCCTAGAGACTGCCATGTCATTTGGACTACTGTTCCAGAGTTAACTGTTTGTGTGGTCAGGTTTGAATTAGGTGATAGGCAGTATTCCCCAAAGGAAGAGCTTAAATGGTCTGACTGAAACACTTGGTATCCATTTGAATCTTTCCCACTAAATGAGCAGCGCTCATTATCCCAGTGAGAAGACTGGCAAGAGAGCCAGATAATGGAAGTATTGTGTGTCATATACCAGTGAGCATTGCTCTTGGAACCATGAAATAAATGAGGTATAAAAATAAAACAATGTTTGATTTTTGGATTACATTATAGCAAACAAGAAGTCTGGGAATGTTCCAGGAGGGAACATATGAGGTTTATATGGGCTTGGTCATAGAAAGAATGTTATGTTCAATCTCTAAGGAGTGTACTGGGCTCCTGTTACAGCAACATCTGGATGCTACTCAAAGAGTTGATTTTTGTCATTCTTAGTTAAACACTGCCATAAATGAAGCATGAAGCTTTACAGATAAGTACACAGTGATGTCCCTGTTCTGAAGATTTCAGGTTTTATCTTCACTGCACACTTCAGCCACCACACAGGGGCCCAGACCTCGGACTCCAGCCCTGGCCCAAACATCTATACAATGATTTTTCGCTCCACAACCTGACCACAGGAGCCTGAGTCAACTGACTTTGGCCAGCCTCCGAGTGTCTGATTCCTGTGTAAACATACACATAGCAAAGCACCTTGAGATATGGGACAGACAGAGTTAGTTTGTCCTGAATCTTGCTAACTCAAGATAATTACAGTGAAAATGTGCTACCATAGCCAATCACCCAAATCAACATGTAATAGTCCTCCTGTCCCTCTCCCAATCCCCCTCCCCCCTTAGCAATTATTCCTGTGTTCTACTTTGCCACCTGCGCTAAAGTGGTCTATCTTCATATTCAGGTCCTCTCTCTCCAGTTTCTTTAGCTTCACTCCTCTCCATTGTTCGATATATAAGAATGATGCCCAGGTGTGAGTGTGCAGCCAGCTGGCCAAATGATCACACAAGAATTTCAGTGCAGATTTGGGCTGATGTGAGCAAAACCCATGACTTTAACTTCTAAAAGAGGAGCCTGTATGAGGGTATGTCTAAGCAGCTGTAATTAATCATTGCAACACTTTATCAAGGGTCGTGGTGGATGCTTCATCGCTGACAATTTCAAAATCAAGAGAGACTGTTTTTCTAAAAAGATAGGCTGTAGGAATTATTCTGTGGAAATTCTATGGCCTCTCTTGTACAGCAGGTCAGACAAGATGATAATAATGGTCCCATCTGGCCTTTGAATCTATCTTTGGAAACTATTCAGGCTCATGAGTAGGTTTGGCAGAATTCAATGGTTTTTAAAATATATAATTCTGCTTAATAATATTAGTATTCCTTTTAAAGCATTTTTATAGTTTTTAATTGAGGTAAATGTTTACATTTGCATGAATTATGGGCAGGTCAGACAATGTGAGAGTTTAGATGCTAATTATCTAATGAGTAAAATAGGGACATAGCTATGCGTGGGCGTGGTCTCACCCACTTGGCCAGCAGGCCCACCAATCACAGAGCCCCACAGCAGCGTGAACGTCACCACCATGGTCTAGAGTATAGCCAGCAGCAGGTGGAGGTGGTCACAGCTGCAAGTGGAGCAGAAGCGGCATTGTGGGCAGACGGGAGAAGGTGGGCTGCACTCCTACACTGCCTCTCAGCGCCGGCATGGGGACAGCAACCAGGGCCATGACACGGCAGGGACCAGATTCTTGTCTACTCTTCCTCCTCAGGACACTCCAGTTTCTCGGTAGCAAGTGGAGCCGGAGCGCCTACACCATTGGAGTGTTGTCAAACAGCTTCCAGTCACATGACCGGAAGCAAGATGTGGCTGGGCCCACTCTGGTGACTCAGGGGCCCAGCCAGAAAATGGTAGCTGGCTACTCCCCTGAAGTAAAAACTGGCATTAAAAAAACTTTACAACTGGTAGAACATAAGTTGTCAACATCACATCAAAATACATGAAGTAAATATTCTTAAATCAAACTCAAATACATCCTCAAACAACATTTTTCTTATTTTGTCTATCTGTAAATTTTGATGCTCCTCAGTGTAAATAACTTTTTTTCATCAAATTGTGTGAATACGATGAAATCAATATTGACCAATAAAACAGATTCCTGCCAAAGCTTATTATAAGGTACCTGAAACCCATGGCGTGATCTCAATAGTACAGTCTCCTAAAATTATTATGCCCACAATGTCTGGGAGAGCCAGTCTGTTAACCATGGAATCTTACTCCAGCAGTAGTATTAGCTAGACGCTGCACCTGCTCCAGTGCAGGAGAAAGAGAAGACAATAGTCTCACAATTTTCTTTTACTTACATCAGTTTAATGTTTTGCTTTGGCTTATGTTGACACCCACATTTGAACCATTTTCAGGCAGCTGGTATGCCACATTTTTAGCATCAACGAGTTTCAATAAGATAAAGAAGGCCTCTTTCTTTCTTTAATGTGCACATAAACAGGACATTTGAATTCCAGACAGCAGCGCAGTGCTCCGTACACCATAACTAATTAGCACTAGTTCACTCAACATGTAGTGTCACGTGCACAAGTTGTCACTTTTGGTCTTGTGTTATAGACACAGGCCCACTAACATGATTCTAACTAAGCACACTCCAAAGCCATCACCATCAGCAATCCATTCCATCCCATATTATTCCCCCTTATTCGCACATATATTGAGAAGCACAAACATGCCTCAAGTATATGTAAGGCATTAAACACACTACAGTACAAACCAGTTAGTAAATAGTACCATCTTGCTTTCAGTCACACAAAAGCATATTCTACCACCATCCTGCTCTTTCTTAGTATGTAGTCAAGCTGCCTCTTAACTGGTTAGTGAATATTAGGGTGAACCATCATCAAGCAAGGATACAGAGGATAGACGCAATCCCTGACAATTACAGTTGCCACAAACACCTCATTGATTGTATTGTTAGGGGGCAACAATTTACCAGCTTGCCCACATTGACTAGTAGGACATTTGAAGGGTATCATTTATCTGCCCAGTGCATTCAATGTCCATGTCCATGAATGAGCCCTTGTGGGCCAGAGGTGTACACATCATGAGGTTTTATTATCCTTTCCTGTTAATGTACTTGCTTGCTTAAAAATGGCAGACATAGGTTGGAGATATGCATGCCATCAAGCACAGCTGGACAGTGTGGGAATGCCCATCCATTTGTAATTATTTCAATTATTTAAAATAATAGCCCCAGAATTATTGCAGGAATATGTCCAATTTTACAACACTGGGGGACACGAGCAGCATTATTTGATTTGCAAAATGTCATGATCACTGTGCCAACCATGAATTTTCCTACCTCAAATTGATTACACTGATATATAATAGCCTGAAGTTGACAGTTTCCTAGGGGAAATAGCTACATACTTCTACAGCATTGTTGTTCCTCCTTCACATGTGAAGATGACCACTTTCACTATCTGGCATGCAGCAGGGGGTTAGGGTGAAGTGACAGGTGATGCAGTGGGATCTCATTTATGTTTCTTTGAGTTTTCTTGCCCTTTGCTTATTTTCAGCTGCCGTTGTTCTTGCCGTCACATAGGCTGATGTGTTTTGTGCAATCACGCTCCTCCAGGCAGGGCAATCCTAGGCAAGGTCCTCCCATTATGCGTCTCAATTTGGAGGTCTTAGAGGGACACATTTAGGGCATCCTTGAAGTTGTAAAAGGCTGTAGCTGGGGAGCACTGATAAGAATTATTGCTGTCTCTGTGAAAGTTACCTAGCCTTGAGCTCTGGACCTCTCCAGTCTATACTGTTTGTCTGTTTTCCTGTGTCTGGGAAAATGCTTTCTGACCTTGCTCTGGCTAAATAAGGGTGGACTGTAGCTGAACCAATAAGAAGCTGTACTTGTTTCCTCCAGAACTTAAGGTCTATAAGAGATACTATTGCTATGTCATTGGTTGGAGATTTCTTTTGTTCTCTCCCCATGAGCGCTCTCATATTGGGGATAAAGTAAAGGCTTGCTGAGCACACTCAAATTTTGATTCAGAGTCTTTCTTTGACAAAGTGCTTCTTTGGTCGCCCTCGAGAACGTACCCAGTCTTGCAGTTCTTCATACAGGAGACACCTGGGGAGACGTTTGTCAGACGTTCTTGTGATATATCCCACCCATCGAACCTGTCTTTGGTGCAGCAGTGTGAAGATGCTGAGAATGTCAGTTGTCCTGAGTATGTCAGTATCAGGAACTTTGTCCTGCCATGTGACATTGAGAATTCTGTGGAGGCAACAGAGTTGGAAGTGATTGACCTTCTTTGCATGGCGCTGGTAGACAGTTCAGGTCTCACAGGGTAGAGGAGGGTGGAGAGGACAATTGCTTGATAAACTGTGAGCTTGGATTTTAGGATCAGCCCTCTGGATTCTTGGACTGAGTGACAAAGCTGGCTGAATGACTTTGGTGATTCTGGCATCAATCTTGTTGTCATTATAAACAGAGTGTGAAACAGTGCTGCCTAAGTAGGTGAAGTGGTTCACAGCAGTTAGTACCTGGTGGTTCACTCTCACTACCAGCTCGTGATAGGGCTTTCTGAGAACTAGTTGGAAAATAAATACTTTGTGTTGATGTTAAAACCAAAGTTGTCACAAGATGCGGAAAAAAGGTCCATTCTGTATTGCATGTCCCCTTCATTTCTGGCATTTAGTGCACAGCCATCCATGAACAGAAGTTCACACACTCTGTCAGTGGAAACTTTGGTCTTGGCCTGAAGGCGTCGTGGGTTAAAGAGCTGCCGTCAGTGCAGTAGTTGATATCTATACCTAGGTCATAGGCCTGGAAGGCGGTGATATGCACCAATACACACCCCTGTTTCACACCAACACCTATTCTGATTTGCTGTTACTGCCTGACCTGACCCTGTGTCATACATTTCCCTGAATTGAATTTCCTTCCATTCTGTAAGTTCCCCATCTTCAAAGGGTCTGACGAAGTGGGCTTTTCTCCCACAAAAGCTCATATGTAAATAAATGTGTTAGTCTTTAAAAGTGCCACAGGACTCCTTTTTTAAAATAAGTGACTCATGGACTATATCAATGTTACTATGGCCCTTCTCCCTGATGAATTAGTATAGGATAGTTCTGAGACTTCAGTAAAAGGCATGTACTTCCCAGTGTTTATGGCAGGCTACCTGTTCCACCTAAAAGGCTGTAATATGTTTCAGTAAAATATGTTTCAGTAATATGTTTCAGCCTTGGGCCAATCCATTAAAGTCTTACTCAAGCAAAAATTCCATTGAAGCAAGTGCATTGGGTGTTAAAATAAATAGTTCCAAAGGGGCATTATTATTCAATTTACTTTCTAATTAGAGGCAGCAATGACACTCAAAGCAGTGAAAAAGTCTGAGGTACTTATATTACCTTAGCATCTAAGGACCTTACCTTCTTTGATGTGTTTACTCTCTCAGCTCCCATCTGAGGTAGGGCAATGCTATTATCGCCATTTAACAGATGGGGAAGTGAGGCACAGAGGGTGCTTCTACACTGGCAACTTGTTAAGTCGATTAGATAATCACAATAGTCCCTTCTGTCTTTGTGATCTATGAATCTATGTATTTTCAAATGGGGTGCATTTGAAAACTCCCATGAACTGATGATAGTGGCGGTCAAATGCCCATTTCAAAGTACTTTTCCATATCGAAACAAACCTTATTCTTATAAAGACCACTAGGGACATCCAGAACCTTTGCAAAATCAAGGTTTACAAGGTTTGGTTTAGATGAATTTTGGTTTTGATACTAATGATAGCTCCAGGACCAGCTGGAAATGTTAGATAACAGCATCTTAAAGTCTGCACCTCAGCATGGTTAACCAGTGCAACCACCTCATCCTCTTGTGTCTCAATTTTCAGAGCTTTTTCCTCCCTCTGTTTTTGTCAAGCATTTTTTCTTTAGCCCCCATAGACCAACTCTTACAAATGCATCATCCTTAAATTAGATGCATCAGGCATCTTTCTTTATAATTAAAGCGGAAATCCTCTTACAGTAAAGTCGCTTATTTTATCAAAGGAAAAATTTTATACACCATGAATAAGGATGATTTTAAACTGCTCTTGGAAGTCAGAATAGAAGTCAAGGACTGATTAGCCTTCTAGGGTGGAAGTGCCTCTAGGTTAAAGTGTATATTGAAATGTTTGAACATTTATTGTTGTCCACCAAGTAGCCATTAAATAGTAAACCAAAATTATGCTACTATTTGCACTATACTGGAGGCCAGTCCTTTGTCTGAAAAGCAAGGGCAGGGGTCACCCATTTAGTAAGAAATGTGCATTGATATTTCATACACAGAGGCATTTTCTTGAGCTTCAGGCGCAGTGAACCCAAAAGTATTCTTCACTGCTGTCTTTGTGAAGCATACAGGTTATTCTGCATTTTTAATGCCTTTAATCCAAGATCCATTTCTCATTTTTGCACCTGTGATACGCTTCTCTTTTTACTAGCATATTGGTAGCACTGATGAGCTTGTGTCCATCTGAAAGGCTATGGATGGTCAACGACTACTGCCTCTGTGCAACAGCTGTCCTGAGATATCTTTTTATTTTTCTTTTTTGACCCAGGAAAATATGTATCGATTTCTTGCAAACAATCTCAGTTTACTACTGAGGATTGTGTCTATGTTCAGGGACTATTACTCACCCCGAGTAAGAACTAGAAACAATACACATAGCAGTTACATTTTCTCCAGAGGTTTAGCTTATTGTCTTCTCTAACTAGGCATCTTGTTTTATCAGTGAAAAGAAAAACAGGGACTGCTTCTTTCTTGTGAAACCATAGAAAGGAACTCCAGGGAATGAACATTGCACCTGCAGGGCTCTTTTATATGTATTGCACCCCCCCTTCAGTAGTATGACAGCCGAAGAGTGTTAGTTCAAAATGGCTACCATTGAAGAAAGCGTTACACATAATATGCTCTTTCATGGATCCTCAAGATGGGATTTTTTAAATTGGGAGTTTTACCATGGATTTCAATAGGAGCAGCACTTGGCCTGTGAAGATCTGAACACTATAAGGCATTTGCAGCGCAGAACAACAACTTTTACTGGTCCTACAAAACCATAGCGCAGTACTGCAAATTAGTTAGCATCGTCTTCTGGCACATATTCTATTTACCAGCTGCATATATAGCGAGACCTCTATTTTGCAGAGCACCTTTAAAACAAAGGCAAAAGGTTTTGAAAATCTCATTGGCAAAATCTGTCGCTTTTTTCTGTTTCCTTTAATGTCAAATAAATCATCCAGAGTGAAAATACACATGGGCTTTTTGTTTTGAAGAAGCACAACATGAACAAAATTCTGGTTTTCTTGACCATGAAAATCCTAAAAGTCCAATCTCTTTTAAAAATGTGATACAGCTGGATGCTATCTATTTAGCTGTCCTTCATGAGTGATTATTTGTAGTATCTATTTCTGTGTATGAATGCAAGCACTAAAAATGGACATATATCCTTATATTTTAGCACCAGAATTGTTTTTTTTTTTAAATGATACCTAAAGTACCGCACTACATTTCAATATAAATCACCACCAGAAAGTCAGGCAGCTTCAAACTCAGATCCTTCTCTCCTTCCAACCATTCTCCATCTTTACAATCCCCCAGTGTTGTAATAATTGGGCCTACAGATTTACTGTAATTATAAACTTAACTGTAAACAGCAAGTGAAAGTTCACGAGTGTCATAATAAATGATAATAATAAATGCTGATGGGAAAAGTTGCAAAAGGGAAGCCATGTCAAACATGAAGTCTACCAAGGTCCACTGCAGAAGCCAGAGTGACCATGGGTGATGGTGTTGCATCAGGACTGTGAATTGAAATTCCCTGCTCTGGCTCAATCCTGCAAATCCATGAATCTCTGCAACAACCCCAATGGACAGTGTGTGATAGGGTTAGGATGTGCACTGGGATGTTTGCATAGAAGGAGACCACAAGAACATAGTGTTTTTGTTCATATTGGCAACAGGCAAAAGTGCAATTCAATGTCCCTTTTGAATATCATGAGCGATTGAGGGAAGACCTGATCTCTTGTGACATTTTGCGTGATGTGAATCCACCTTCGCTCAGGATTTGATCCTCAGTCTGAGCCTTTTCTTTCTGTATATTTCACTCAATACATTTCTAACCTTTGGCATGAATTTTGTAGTGTGTTTCCCTTAGCACAAAGCAGGCTGAGGTCGCCATTTACTAAAACTGTTTAATGTTGGACATTGATGGGGCTATGTTACCACTGTTACTCTATATAGTCCATCGAAATTAACACAACACTCCCTCCTCTCAACTTCAAAATTTCTAAGGAAAAGGACTAGCTCTCCAGCATGTCCCAGACAATATTGATCCTGTGACTAAGACACTAGCCAGGAACTTTGTAACGGGAGACCAAGGACAGTTCCTTGCTTCTCCCCAGACTTCCTGTGTGCCGCTGGGTAAATCATTTAGTTCTTCTGTTCTCCATCTATAAAATGGTACTAATAATTCCTACCTCCCAGCAGTTGTGAGGCTAAATACATCATAGATTGGATGTGGATTGTGAGACAATGGTAGCCATATAAATAGTGATATTTAGATTCAAGCTTGTCTGATTTGGGCTATTTCATACCGATGAGAGGGACTACATTCCAAAACTGCAGCCTTCCTCCCTCAAAGAGTATTCTAAGAACAAGCCATTCTTGCATAGGTACCAGTAGGTCTTCAGTCTCAGAGCACTGGCTAATTAGTGGCACACCCCATTCCTGTACGTGCACAATTTATCCAAATGCTATAATATGTGTCTAGTTTGCTTTGGCCTGCAGTTAAAAAGGCTGCTTTAAAGTCCACTTTAAAGTCACTGCTTTAATAATTTGTTTGCCTCACTTTACTGAATAGCACTTAGCTATTATTAGGTAATGTACTTGAAAACATCAAGATTTTACTCTAATAATGTTTTAACACAGTGTAACAGCATGATGGAAGATCCAGTTTGCCGCATGCTTCGGTGTTTTTTCTCTATATTTTTTATGGAATAGGAAACATTTCCAGTTATTTAATGTCATATTAATTTCCAGTTTGTCTCATCTAGTTTTGATTTATTGTATGAATCCTTGCCAGAGTTGCCGATTCTCTATAAATTATAACATACAAATCAATAAAATGAAACTGAACAAATCAAGGTGCTAAACAATATTTAATTACTGAGATTTTTTACTGTCTCATATAAATTTAATTAAATTCTTTATTTAATTAACTTTAGATACTTCTACTACTGTACACGTGATTACTAATTCACAGCTTTTTTTTTTCCCTACCAGGGCTGTTTCATTTTTGTATACATCATTGTCATACTTTACCACAATCATGCTCACCAGACCAGACCTCTGGCACCAGTTAAAGTAGCCTCAGGGCTGCCCAGACCCCCACAGGAGCTATTCTGGCAGCTAGGGACCTCTGAAGTGGTTAGGATAGTTCAAGCACACACTTCAAACGTGCAGGGAAGGGGTATCATAAACATCAAGATGGCAGTTCTGTATCATCTGCAGAGGCAAGAGGAAACCTCAAGTTGCTTTGTTTTAGTACTCACTGGACCCCTGGGTCCATAACTTTACAGTAATGCTCAAGAGAAACTATGCAGTCTATGTAACTGAAGGGAGATTTTGATTGCGGGCTATTGAGTTTGCTTCCCCAAGTGGGGATTTCAGTACACAACTAGAGTAATTGTAGAGCTAAACAAACTGCACAATAATACAAATATTACTAAACAAGGTGACTTGCAGTATATTACAGTAGTGGTCACGTATTCTCACTAGCATTTAGAGGACCAAATTAAATTCACTAACATGCTCCAAACAGTCAAATTCCAAAGGGGTAGCCGTGTTAGTCTATTGTAGAAAGACAACAGAGTCTTGTGGCACTTTTAAAGACTAACAGATTTATTTATCGCATGAGCTTTCGTGGGAGAAAATCCCACTTCGTCAGACGCTTTGAAGATAGGAAAGTTACAGAGTGG
>ML685777.1:13438135-13544162 GCA_007922175.1 Pelusios castaneus
CCACTCTGTAACTTTCCTATCTTCAAAGCGTCTGACGAAGTGGGATTTTCTCCCACGAAAGCTCATGCGATAAATAAATCTGTTAGTCTTTAAAAGTGCCACAAGACTCTGTTGTCATGCTCCAAACATTAAATGTACAAATGATCTGGAAAGATTTCTGCTATTTGGGAATAGCAAGAACTTGCTTACATAATGCACCATAAGGCACAGAAGATCTGGAAAAAAATGGAGGCTTACAGCTAGTTATAGAGACTCTGACCAAGCCCTCAAAAACCAGCTGTCTGAGCATTCCATGTGAGCAGCCAACATGCAAAGAAGCACCTGAATGTTACCTCCTGTGGCTATGTCTACACTTGAAAAGTTAAGTCGACTTTATGAAGTTGACTTAATAAGGTCCACTTTAAGTTGACTTAAAGTGGTCCTTATTAAGTTGACTTAATAGAAGTGGACCTAACTTTTCAAGTCCCCTTTTCAACCTCATTAAGTCAACTTAACGTTTTAAGTCCACTTAAAAAGGTCCACCGAGGCACTACTTCACATTTCCACTGGCTTAAGTTGACTTAATAAAGTCAACATAAGCGCTAGTTCAAATCAAAACTAGGTGTTATTAATTCGAACTAACTTTTCCTTAATTCAGTTTAAGGAGCAGCTATATACTGCAGAGTAAATTAAGTTAATTTAAGCCTCCTTAAATCAACTTAATTTGTAAGTGTAGACGCACCCATGTGACATCAAACTCAAGCAAGACAATTTCCCGAAGTATCTTGGAGTGACTCTGGATCAAAGGCTTACATTTCACCAGCATCTGAAGAATACTCCTGACAAGAAAACGGCTAGGAACAATATAATCCACAAATTAACTAGGACCAGTTGGAGAGCAAATGCTCACACCTTTACAGCAATTACCTTGAGCCACTTCATCTTCCCAGCATTTCAATGTTGTGTGCCAGTATGGGCAAATAGCATATATATGAAATTTGTTGACTTACAAGTAAGCATTGCTATGAGTGTTGTCATAGGAGTACTAAAAGTCTGGCTCCCTGTTCTCATGGTTATTTTACCACCATCCCTATGGAGAGAAGTGCCAGTAATACCAGAATACATCTGCACAATAACATTTCCAGATTAGCCCATCTACGAAGATCTTCAACCCACCTGAGATACCACCTTAACTCCAGGATCCCCTTCTGGTCAGCGGCCAAAGTTCTGAAAAATGACAGGACTGTCATTAAAAAACAAGTTGTATAGCCTGTAGGAAAAGAATCAAGCTCTACTGACCAACTTCTTGGTTTCACCATGCTATGTAAAATATGGAGCACAGCAGACCACATCAGAACCTCACATGAATGCTGTATCTCCAAGTAAGGGTTAAAAGGTTAATAAAGTTAAAGCCCCCCTCCCCTTTTTGCCTATCTTCTCAACCATGTATTAAGACCCTGAAGTGTCCTCCACCTAGCGTGGCCTGTTATGGATGTGGAAGTATTTCAGAGGTGTTAATTTGTGGTGCTTTACAATAATGAATTTGACTCAGTGCAAATGTAACCTTCAAGTGGGCTAGCATTTAACCACACTTTCCTTTCCCCAGTGCCACATAAAAATCCAAACCAATTCCTAAGGAGAAGCAGCTGGAGACTCAGGATTCAGCCTCCAAGGACTCACAACAAAGATTGTTCAAAGCAGATGAAAACAAAAAAATAATATTAACTTTTAAATCATATGATAAAAGAAACAAAATAATGACTACTATATAAATTTATAACAAGATGTGGCTAATGTTGTGAACTCACATTTACTATTTCACAACACATATAAACAAGAAAAAAAATGAATTTAACCAGAGCAGCCCCTCAGAAACACTATCAACTCAAGTGTCCCAAAGTTCTGGTGGAGTTCACCTGGATCTCAGTGATAGTCTCTGTATATTAATCTCAAAGGTTTGCGTAGGAAGAAGCAGCTCCTTGTTCTCTGGCTGCTGGAATCTTCCATGCAAACCCTGCTCTTCCTCTGCTGGGATCACAGCTCTTCAGCCAGCTTTCTGCTTAGTCCCCACTCAGTTACATATACATACACATATATAGAAAGAAAGAAACCCTGTTACAAAAGAAAACATAAAACTCTGAGAATAACAAAAAATATAATTAGCTCTTTCCCCTTATTACATTAAAGAACTATTCATTCCTCACAGTATTTAAAACAACTCAAAGTATCCAGTTTAAAAACAAAAAACACCCTCCTCTTCCAATGGTCCCTTCTCTGCAACCAGTGCCCCAGACTGCCCTGCTGGAGGGTTAGCAATGTCACTGATCTGAAGCAAAATGCTTCCAAGTTGGGGAAAACAGCCTGCTGTCTGCTCCTGGCTCGCTTCTCCCTGTGCACAGAGCACGTGGGCTCCTCTCAATCCAACCACCCTGGCTGCTGGCTCTCAGGCATCTGACCACAGCAGCAAGCAGCAGAGAACCTTGTGGAGAATGCTGAAAGCTGCCACTCCACATACCAGAAACTTCTGGCTCTAAGCAGCTAAATCAGCCTAGCAACACTGACCCAACAAATCTCTTAAAGAGAAACTCTCCATTTAGGCTTATAGGTTACACAAGCAGGATCTAGATTCTAGAATAACAAAGTTTACAGGTGAAATTCTGGCCCCACTGAAATGAATGGCAAAAAAATTCCCATTCACTTCAATGGGACCAGGATTTCACTCAAGATGTCCCAATTTTTAGAACAGTCTGTTATAAGGATAATTTAAAACGTGTAAGTGTGGTAGGAGGTTGGAGATTGCAGAGTGAAGATTTTCTATGAAGCACAAAATCTCTTAGCACCATTATACCTGTTCTTCTCACTGCCTCAGGGATGAAAGGGGAAGGAATGTACTAAGACCATAAGCATGGTGGTTTGCTGTAAAATATGTGCACTGAAGATTTTTTTAATCTTTGTTAAGAGCCATGACAACTGCCAAGACATATAAAGCTCCTCAGAAAAAATCACGTGTGATATGTGCAGTATATGTGACAAGACGTCTCTCTGAGGGTTCATCTACACTGGCACCTTAGGCTGACCTAAGGACGCTTAAGTTGACTTACAGAACTCTGCGTCCATAATGGGCGCTTGTTAAGTCAACTTAAGCGCTTTCTTAAGTCAACTTAATAACACCACCTCTGCAGGTCGACTTAAGGCTGAAGTCAATCTTATTAAGTTGACTTAAGTCGACTTAAAGCCAGTGTAGATGGCTATGTCTACACTATAGGCTCTGTTAAGTCAACTTAACAGCATTGACTTAACTTAAGTGTAGAAATAGCCTCCAAGTCTGAGTGACAACAAGTCACCCAACAACCTAGTGTCTCACATAAAACATCTTTTGTCTTTTCGCTCAGAGAATGAATTATCACGTTAGCCATCAAATAACTCTCCAGATTCCCATCAGAGTTTGTACTGTATTTGTTAGCATGTAGCTCATAAGAATCTCAAAGTTTCTGTCAGTTCACCTTTGATATTCTTAAACTGAAAAAGTACACTGGGCAAACATCATGAAGCTATTTCCATGCCTTCAAAGGAAAAAACTCGAACCTTTCCCCATTAGTTTGAAGAAGAGAGTAACACAGTACTTCTGTGCAGTTGAACTGTTGTTATTTGACCTTCCATATTAGCATTAGCATAAGAGTTCTAGAGAACTTTAGGCTTTATTCAAAGCTCATCAAATTCAATGGAAAGATTACCACTTTGAATACAGTCCTTTGAGAATGAACATGACTTGTTATTTTGAAACTACTATTTCTGGTTACAGAAAGCTTAATTTCAATTGCAAATCCAGATCCATTTCCAAGTTCCTGGCTCAACAAAAACAACAAGAGTCCCGTGGCACCTTGAAGACTAACCAATTTCTTCAGGCATAAGCTTTCGTGGGCTCCAACCCACTTCATCAGATGCAGCTGTTGTCTTCAAGGTGCCATAGGACTCTCATTGTTTTTGCTGTACACAGATGAACACTGCTACCCCTCTGGAACTTGACTCAACAAAAAGCATATGTCAAACTTTAAGGTGATGGAACTAAGCATGTGCTTAACATTTGGCAGATGTTTCATAGCCTGGTAGAGGCAATTCACATACGAATGATATGTAAGAGTCTCAGTGCTCTTCCCCAAAATTGACATAACCAGAGTTTTTCACGATTTATCAAATTGGTTAGGCTTATCTCTAACTTCAGTGAGTTTTTTAATGTAAATATATTGAAAATACTTAATTTTTAAAAAACGTGGACCTTTATAATTAACAGCTTGCTAAAAACTAATCACCTCTTTTCAGGCATAGTCATTTATCCAGAGCAATCCCTAGTATATTTTCTTTGCCTTGCAAAATAATAAGTTTAGATCAAGGTGACAGGTCATTTTGGAAATTTCTATTTCATGACTGTCTCAGAACTCAATCTATGAATATTTGCCATGGTCACCATATTTAATCTATAACTAAAGTTTTCATTTTTTATGGTCTAACAGAACTTTGCAATTTCATGCTGTAAGTATTTTTAAATTATTCCATATTGTAAATGTCACTTTATTCACATGAAGAGAGTCCCATAAATTAGATGGTCTAGTTCTTGTGGAGAACATGGTGAAAATAACATTTTCGCATCTCGAGATGAGCACCTAACATTTTTCAAAACTTCATAATTTAGTAAAACAATATAAAGGTGTGGTATATGCAATGCAGAAAAAAAATGCCAACAAACAATCTAATCAGAACAGAGATGGTTACTTTTGTGAGCAATTATTTTTATTAGGGTAGTAGCTAAAAGTCCAGCCTGAGACTGGAACCTAATTGTTTAACTATATACAACCAAATAGCAAAGGAAAGACCGAGGCCAGAAGGCCTTGCTATCTAAACAGACAAGACAAAAAAGGGGTGTAAAAAGATAGGCTAATGATCCCATTTTACAGCTAGGGAACCAAGGCACAATGCTTCAGACTAAATCTATAGAAAATTTCCTATAGACTTACTGGGATTTAGAGCAGCTAACTTAGGTTAGCTGCCTAAGTACCTTGGAAGCTCTGGACCAGAGAGATTAAATGAGCCCAAGAGTATACAGGAGATTTCTGATAAAATTGAACCTCTCTCTCAATCAATTCCTGAACCACAGGGCCATATTTCACAATACAAGGCTGCAGCAATAATATGATCCTTTTGCCACTGGTTCAGGCTTTGCTATGCTTTTAAAAATTAAACAGAACATATGATAGGCGTATGTTGAAGCAACTCCACTACTATAATCTATGTCTACACTTACCAAAGTTAGTTCAAATTAGTTAATTTGAACTAGCTAATTCAAATTAACTTAATTCGAACTAGCAAATTTTAGTTCGAATTAGTCAATTGCATTGAGCCCAATGTGCCGGTTAGTTCGAACTAAGCGCTTAGTTCGAATTAGTTAGTTCAAATTAACCCTTACTTCGAAAAGTATAAGCACATTTATTAGTTTGAATTAAGGAAGCCCTTAATTCGAATGAATGAAAGCCTAGTATAGCTAAGGCTTAAGTTAGTTCTAATTAAGCCTCCTTAATTTGAACTAACTTGCCAGTGTAGACATAGCCTAGGAAACTTTCCATGGATTTTACTGGACTTTGAATTAGTACCTTGGAGTTTTACCTGAAGTTAAACAGGAAGCCTGCTTTCGATCTGGGAACTGATCTCATGTCTAAGGTCTTTATAAATTAGCATATTATGAATGGCTATTGTTATCCTTTTGTTAATGAAAAACGTTTACATTTTTCAAATAGCCTCATTGTCCTGAAGAGTTTTCTCTTGCAGAACTAGCTTTGGGTACAACACTGCATTCCTTTTGCAGTCACAGCAGCAGCATAGTTATCATATGCTCTATTGCTGGCTCCAGAGTCATCTTTAAACTCAGTAGAGGTTATTGTGATGTGCTATGCATCTCTTTAATAGTCACATGTCTCAGCTAATACATTGAAGCGTATCATCGTAGCCATTTAAATGGGCCACCGGTAATTTGGACAATCAATTTTGTTGGACAACCACAGAAAAAAAAATTTTACTCCGATTAAATTGACTGCATTCTTTTGCTTTAATGGAACAATTGTAATTGCTCAAGCCACTTTGTTGGGATATTTTTTCAGGCTTAATTGCCCTGTCATTTACAATTAGGGATGTTAATATGGCTGTTAAATGTCACAAATAGCTTACAGCTTTTCCTTGCTGCCTGGCTCGCACTGTAGCAATCAGGAACTGTCCAGGTACATGTTTGGGGTTCTTTTTTTTAATGTTTTGATAGGTTTTAAACTATGTTCAATGGCATTTTAATCAATTTTATGCTATAATAACGGGAACATAAAACAAGACCAAGCTGCTGTTGAATGAACTAAGCCTCAGTGACATTTGATGGTAACATTTGTACAGCTTTCATTTAGATAAGGTGGTAGGTTAAATGTGGCAAAACTGAACTCAATATGACATCTCTAGTAAGTCACTTCTCTGTGACACTGAAGTCAGAACTTTCTGAAAACCTAGGGCCCTGATCTTTGGGGCCATAAACTCAACAAATGATATTCAGGAGTAGCTAATGCCGTTAGCTAACAGAGAGATATTTAATATTTTACACACATTTTTCTTCTCTCTTCCAGTGAATTCTTTTCCTTCCCTTCAGTAGAACTACCAGTTGCTCTGCCAGACTTTGATATATTTTATTATGACACCAGAGGCAGCACCAGTAGGGTGGATTAAGTGAGGGCATTGCCTAACTGTCAGTTCGAAGTAAATACACCTGTAATTGATGGACTCATACTTGATTTATGGGGAGTTTCAGCTATGTGACCTGGAACAATGGTTCAAAGGCTAGAATAAATGTTTTTGTGGCAATGGGGTAAGTGGTATGCTACCATTTCATTGTCCACAGGCAAAAAGGTCAGAGATGAACCGAAAACATCAGAAAGCTCTTACAAATTTCTGTTAGTTCTAATCACTATTAGGTATTCAACTGTAGAAAGCCTCATCCAGTACCCCCATAAAAGTATCCTTGATGTTGACCATTGAACTACAAATTGAATTTCTCTTCTAATTGCTTGGTAGGTATATTTTTATAATGCATTTTTGTACTTCAGTATTGTGTGACACATTCCTCTTATCTTCCCAGGGTTCTATACTCACACTATGACAGCCACAGAGGAACTAAGAATGATATGCTGAACAGCTAGCAATTAAGTTTTGGTTGTTTAGGTTAGCTATTAGGAAGTGTTAGATTTTAAGATTTGTATTCCAAGATATTTCATATTAAAAACATGTTTATTATTCAATTTATTTAGCATGAAGTCCCCAGGTTCTCAAGTTGACTCTATTAGTCATAAAAATACAACTCTAAATTGAGTAACCAGTAGAGGGTTTTGGGTTTTTTTTTTTAAACTCTCTTATGGAGAGAAAGGGTCTGTTACAGTAGATATCCTTAATCCATCAGTCCTTTAGCACAACAAGAGTGGTGTACAGGGATGTTTCTGTCTCTTCAGTAGCAGAAGACTGAAGTCCAGTCTACACTGCCAGCAAAATTTGGTGGCAGTCAATGGGAGTTATACAAGCTACACAGAGTAGCTTGCATAATTCACATTGACTGCATAACTTCCCTCTTTTACACCATCTTCACAGCACTGCACTGATGGGGAAATGCATTTTCTTTGACGCAGCATTATGTCACTTGAAAGGGTGGTCAATTTCCAGATCAGCTGAGTGTCTTTACTGACTGCTCAGTTGACCTGGGAAAATCAAGCTGATGGTGACAAATTTTCTGCCATCAGTTTAGACAAGCCCTGACAAATACAGACACTTATTGACAAGATCCAAAGACTTTTTATTCTATGACACTTATAAAAAACTCTCAGGCTTGACATATACCACTCAGTGTTCACGGTTTCCCTAAGGGCTTTGAAACCTGCAGTCATACATGTATGGATTTATAATTTGCTCTCTCCAAAGGCACTGAATCCCATAACAATATAAGGAGATTAGAAGATTCCTCAATGGACTCAGAATGAGAATAGAAAGAATTGTGGGACAGATTTTACACCAGTTACACCAATTACACCAATGTAAACCCAAAACACCTCTTCAGAATTACTGTGGATTTAGATTAGAATTTATTTGCATTGCATGAGTCTCTCTTTCTCTTACACACACACACACAAACACACAGAGGGTTAAAGAGAGTCCCTGCCCCAAAGAGTTTATGAGTTAAATTAAGACAAAATCCACCAAACTGGTGTGGAAGGAAAAGAAGAGGACACTATTGACAGGAAGACCAGGTTATATACATTGGCTACATGCACTATTTGCAGTTTGAGAGATGTTTTGTTTATACTGTCTCTATCGCCACTTATCTTTATCATGGACGGTGGTGGAAAAAGAGGTTTGCATGCCCTGCACAAGAGGGTAGGGGAATCCAGGTCCTCCTGCTCCACTGGTTTCTGACCTTATGAAAGGCAATGGTAGCAAATACCCCAGAGTGCTTTGATGCTGCCTGTAGCCTAATCTATAGATTATGTATTAATTTATGTAATGACATAATAATCCCCAGCTATCACTTAGAAGGTTGATAAGCTCTTGTTCCAAGATCAGGCCCAGTAATATTCAAATGATTATATAGTTGGGATCCCTGTTGTGCACAGTTACAATAGCCATACTATAGGAACGCATCTATATTTACATACAGCTTTTTAATACATTTCGCACAAACACCCCAGCTCAGTAAGGTAGATAGAGGTACGATAGTCTGTACATCTTCACATCCTTATTCTTACATCATTACTTGTAGAGCAACCTGAAATGTTAGCCATCATCTTCTGCATCGTCATTGCCTTCCCCCCTCTTCCCAGTGGCCATCATTCTAGCACCTCCAAAGGACTACATCTCCTTCTACTGTGCCAAAGTGGAGATGTAACTTTGATAATATGATATGCTGATGACACTATGAGGCATATTCATGAGGGGATTTTCCCCTTTTCCTTATTTGTATTTTTTTATCTTATTGATGTTGGAGTGTTCTTCTCTTATAGTTGCTAGGACACTTTTGTGGTTGGATCGTGTACCTGTGGTTAGAAATTCTCCAGAAACATTCTATTTTTCAGCTGCCCAATACTTGGGGTGTTCTGCTAAGCCATTTATCTGTCAAAAGCTTAGCTGTACAAAGTTCATAGATCTCAAGATTATGCGAATGTATTACACTATACGTCTTATAGGTATAGTGTATTACTGCTGAATATAATGGAAAGCAGAGAATATAATAAAGGCAAGCTAGCCCTATGGGCTACATGCCTCTTTGGGCCGCTTCCTACCAGATACTTTCCAGGTCCAGGGCTTCATCAAAAGCCTCTCAAATGATCCACCAGAAGTTAGATGGCAGGATTACCTAGTTCTAGGGAAAGGTTATCTGCTCCCCCACACCACGTATCCCCTAGTGCCTGGGCAAGCTGTAGTTTGCAGACCTTTTCCCCCTTGCAGCTAGGACTCTTGTGCCCATGGGAACAAGCATCCTACAAAACTCCAAGGTGTGTAGCCTCTCCTTTATTTGCTCACAGTTCAAGGACCCCTTTTAGCCAACACTTAGCCCAAAAGCTTTCTCTCTGTCTCTAGATTTTTTCCTCAGGGCCATGTTCCCACTGCTTGCTCTGGCTGTCCTTGGCATTCTGCTGCATCTTGCTCAGCTTCTCTTTCTACGTCACAGACAAACCACTACAAAACAAATAGTCTCCCTGCATTTATTATTGGATCACAGTGGAACCCCCTTAGTCTGCATGATTCAGTTTCTACTCCAGCCTTGTTTTGGCTGAGGCCTCCATTGTTTCATAAAAGAGCTGATTAATTGTATCTTACATTTATCCCAAATATGTGGCAGCTGTTAAATCTATTAGTTTCAGTAAGGTTTAACCACAACACAAATAAAAATTAATAATGTCAGCCCATTCACCTTATGCTCTCCATATATCTGTTATTTTCCACCAGCAATGCCCATCTTGTGTGGTACATTTTTCTAGTTCACCATTCAACACATTGTATGTGGCATCTGACATCAGAGGAGAATGAGGAATCTTTTGACATCCCCTAAAATAAAAATTACTGAACTTAAAAGAGCTAATTAAAGCCTAAACAACAGATGTCAAACTAGAAAACTATTCCCTAAGAAAAACTAATTAAGAATAGGGTCCCACAAGATGCTGCCTCTCACAACAAGGTGGTTGTGAAGAAAACAAGGGAACTTTTTCTTATACCTATCTATGTTTTCTTGGGACAGGACACATGGCTATGTCTATATTTACTAAAGTTAGTTCGAATTATTTAACTAAACTTAATTTGAACTAGAAAAATTTAGTTCGAACTCAGCAAGTGCCATTCATGGCACTTGCTTACTTCGAATTAGCAAATTGCATTGAGTTCAATGGGCCGGTTAGTTCAAACTAAGCAATTAGTTCGAACTAACATGGCCACATTGGTTAATTTGAACTAACTAGTTTGAATTCACCCTTAGTTCGAATAGCATATTTGAATTTATTAGATCCAATTAAGGAAGACCTTAATTCGAACTAATGAAAGCCTAGTGTAGCCAAGGCTTTAGTTAATTCAAATTAAGCTTCCTTAATTCGAACTAACTTGCCAGTGTAGACATAGCTCTAGTTAGGGCACACATGGACTGAATAGTCACTGCTATCAAAAAATCTCTGTCCAAAGGTGCATGGACATGAGCATCTAAAATGAAGCACCATTCTTCACCTTCCATGAAGACCTGTTTTATTCCTGTGCTGTGCAAGGAAAAAAGACCCTTGACAGTATTTGTAAACATACAGGATTGCATTAAGAAATACCTGATTCCACTATCAGTATTTTTATTCCTAACCAAAACAGCTCACTTTCATGCTGAATTTTGACTAACTTCTCAGGTCAAAAAAGGGGTAACCAGGTGTGATAGCAACCAAAAGTTCCAATCAAGATAGAGGTGCTCAGCATGCTGTGTGTGTGTCAAAAGAGGAAGCCATGACCTCCTGCCCCAATGAGCACAATCTGAAGCCAGTGAGTATAAACAAAGAATACAAGGAAAAAGGTGTGACGAGAAAGACAGTAACATGAGGTAACTATGCACACTGCTTGATGGTTCCAGATCATACTGAAATATTGATCAACGTAAGCTGCCTCAAAGGGATGAATGTAAGCTGCCTCAAATCAGTTATCATTAGTTATGTGACTGCTTACGAACCTGCAGCAAGTCAAAACAAAAACTCAATGGCAGCAAGACTTGTCATTTGTCAATGTCATTTTGTGTGGATGTCAATATAATGTTACAAATTTTAAAAGTCACATTCTAATGTTAGGGTTTTGGCACAAATGGGCAAAGGTTAAGGAAATTCAAAGTTAAGGCTGCCTCCCAACCTCCTGCTATTATCAAAGTGCTATGTATTAATGAAGCAGTTCCAGCTTTGGCCTGACATTTCCTGGTCTTTTGGGGTGTAATCTTGATGTCACGTAGAGAGTTAACTAATTGAAGTTGAGCTTTTTTATGTGAATAGGAAAAAAAATCTTATAAATATAAAACATCTTATCAATATAAAACACATCCTTTGTCTGAAAGGGTTCTAAAATATACTGCTGTTGACGTGACTTTTCCCTGAGCATACCATGCAACCTGATAAACATTAACCTATTTAAGCATGCTGGGAGACTCTGGTTTAGATGAAAAGTGAGAAACCTGCACCCCCTCCCCCTTGTGAGCAGAGCCAGGACATCCACACCACTAGAAGCAGAGGTGCAGGACAGGAAGAGGAATTATAAATGGCAAGCCCTCTAGCTCAGTTTGGCTGGACCTCAACCTACTACATATATTTTTCTTTGCTTTAAAGAGCAGTTGTTAAAGCAATAATTCTTTGTACTTTTCACGTATTTTCCAGTAGACTATCTTAAAGCTGTTCACAAAAATTAGTGAATTAAGTTTCACAAGAACGCTGATGAGGCAGCTAGTATCAAAGCAGTATTATCCCTGTTTGCAGATTAGGAAGTGGCAGATCTGAGGGCTTAAGTGATTTATGCACATTCATACAAGAAGTCTCTGGCAGCAGCAGCTGTGGATCTTAGATCTCCCCAGGCTTTCCTAGTTCTGTATTTTCACCACAAAAGCATCTGTCATTAAAAAACATCTTGCTATAATTAACTAAGTGGCACTGACAAACATAATTGTCTGTCTTTTACATTCCTGGGAACATATTTTTTTAAAATGGTATCCAATCTTACATGTTCAGATACATATGGGTGTCAATACGACCATTCATGGGTCAGATCTTAGGCATATGTAAAGATGTCATAGTGCCATTGAAGTCAATGGCATATCAGTGGACTACAATGGCACTCTGTCAGTGTAGGCCATCTGAGGAACTGACCCAAGATGTGTGACTCGAAGTTTTTTTTCAACACTAAATCCCATGGGCACTGCTCCAGGAGGTGCTCATTTCCACATAGGAGACTCTCTCGGAGGACTAGAGGATCCTTAGTGACACCAACTCCCGAACAGCCTGTTGGTGCCATAGGCAACTGGAGTAGCCTAGACCTGCCATGAGGGCTGGTGAAAGAATTAGTTTGGACTCTGCAAGTTTGTGCACTGCAATTCTGCCTGGAGTAAGAGTCAAGGCTTACAACAGATGTGCTGACTCATGTGACCACATGACTAATGAAATGTCATTTTTTAAGTATCATGATTTACGTAGGGTTCTGCCACCTTACTCTTTACACCTTTTCCAGATCATTTATGAATATGTTGAACAGCATTGGTCCCATGGGGGAAACCACTATTTACCTCTTTCCTTTCTGATAATTGACCATTTATTCCTACCCTTTGCTTCCTGTATTTTAACCAGGAGAGGACCTTCCCTCTGATCCCATGACAGCTTTCTTTGCGTAAGAGCTTTTGAATAGGGGCCTTGTCAAAGGCTTCTGAAAAATCTAAGTATACTATATTCCCTGGATCACCCTTATCCACAAGCTAATTGATCCCCTCAACCAATTCTAGTAGATTGAGGTATGATTTCCCTTTACTAAAACCATTTTGACTCTTCCCTAACAAATCATGTTCATCTGTGTCTGATAATTCTGTTCTATACTGTAGTTTCAACCAATTTCCCTGGTACTGAAGTTAGGCTTTCCAGCCTATAATTGCCAGCACCTTTTTTAAAAAATTGGCATCACATTAGCTATCCTACAGACAGCTGGTACAGAAGCTGATTTAAATGATAGATTACATACCACAGTTAGACAACAGAGTCCTGTGGCACTTTTAAATCTCTGACATCAGAAATTGCAACACTACAAAACCAATAGGGGAACACTTCAATCTCCCTGCTCACTCCATTGATGACTTGTTAATAGCTGTGTTGAAACAGATGAATAACAAATCACAGCTTCAAAGAGAAACTGCAGAACTCGAACTTATATGCAAATTTGACTCAGTTGTCTTGGGGTTAAACAGGGACTATGGATTTTTCTCTCATTACAACAAGTGATTTGACCTCACCCTCCTCTATGTGCTGTTCCCCAGTGTTTAAATCCTAACACCAGTGTTCCCTCTAAGCTGTGTGGGTGCGCGGCTGCGCAGCGGCCATTGCACCCCCCGCGCAGCACTGAGGGACCCCCGCGCAGCCTGACAGCCCCCGCCGCTCCCTCCAGACCCCCGGGGCTGTGGCTTTGCCGCGGCAGACCCGACCTGCGCCCGGCCTCTGGGTTGGCCCTCCCCACTCCCAGGGTGGGACAGGCAGGCTCAGGCTCAGCTCAGGTGCGTGGGCCTGCCTGCCTGACTGCTCCACCCGGCCGGGGCAGCGGGGTGGCTGCGGCCGCGGCGGGGTCCCGGGCTCCCACCCACCGACCGCCTCGACTTCCCGGCCCGGGCTCATCCGACGGCTTCGGCCTCCCAGCACGGGGCCGGGATCAGCCTCCAGGGCTGGGGTCTGCTCCGTCCCACCGGCGGCTTCCCAGGGCCGCGGTAGGGTACTCCCCCGCCAGCGGCCTTGGCTTCTCTCTTTCTTTCTCTTCCTTCTTTCTCTTCTTTGCCTGCCTTCTTTTTTCTTTCTTCCTCTCTTTCGTTCTCTTTTTTCCCTCTTTGTCTTCCTTTTTCTTTCCTTCTTTTTTCTTTCTTTCTCTTCTTTCCTTCCTCTTTCTTCTTTCTCTTCCTTCTTTCTTTCTCTTTTCTTCTTTCTCTTCCTTCTTTCCTCTTCTTTCCTTCTCTTTCTTTTTCTCTTCCTTCCTTTTTCTCTGTCTTCCTTCCTGCTCTCTTTTTTCTCTCTTCCTTCCTTCTTTCTTTCCTTCCTTTTTTAAAAAAAACTTTAAAAAAATTAATTTTAAATAAAAACCTTTCTAAAAATTAAATTTCAGTTCAAAATTCATTCAAATTCAATTAAACACAATCAATTAATTCTATTTACAATTACTTTAACTTCAATTAATGCCTATAATTTCTGTCGTGTGAGTTTACACAAATATTTTATTCAGAAAAAGTTTTGCACACGGCTTGAAAATTTTGCACACAAGTCGCCAAACCTTAGAGGGAACATTGCCTAACACCTATGTTGATTTGCTGTTACAGCCTGACCTGATCCTATGTCATACACTCCCCTGCATTTAATTTCCTCCCATTCTGTAAGTTTCCCATTTTCAAAGCATCTGACGAAGTGGGATTTTCTCCCACGAAAGCTCATGCGATAAATAATTCTGTTAGCCTTTAAAAGTGCCACAGGACTCTGTTGTCTTTCTACAATAGACTAACACGGCTACCCCTTTGGAATTATACCACAGTTAGATGTGAAATTGTTGAACTACTGAGTGCCTTCAAAACTCTTGGGTGGATGCCATCTAGTCCTGGTGACTCATTACCATTTAATTTATCAATTTGTTCCAAAACCTCCTCTAATGACACCTCAATCTGGGACAGTTCCTCAGACCTGACACATTGAAAAATGGTTCCAGTTTGGGAATCTCTATCACACCCTTAGATGTGAAGACAAATGAAAAGAGTTCATTTAGTTTCTCTGAAATGTCTTGTTTTCCTTTAGTGTTCCTTTGGAATCTCAGTTGTCCTATGGCCCCAATGGTTTTCTAGCAAGCTTCCTGCTTCTGATGTACTTAAAAATGCTTACTGTTACTTTTAGAGTTTTGGCTAGCTGGTCTTTAAATTCTTTTTTGGCCTTCCTAATTATATTTTTATGCTTCACTTGCCAGAGTTTTTGTGCCTTTTTATTTTCCTCATTTGGTTTTTAACTTCATCTTTTTAAAGGATGCCTTTTTGCCTCTAACTGCTTCTTTTACTTTTACAAATGTGGTTGTGGTCAAGTGGCCTAAGAGTTGAAGGCTTGTGTGTGTTGATATGTGCAGACTAGTTGGCACTGAGGAGCTTAGCAAGAAACCTGTTTGTTGATAGTGACTCTCTGGCTTTCAAAGAGGAAGATGTGGGCACCAATGAAGTCCAACTTTTGAATGGGTTTCAAAGTCAATTTTTGAATGTTTATCTGTAACCCTAGATTTTGGAAAAGAACCATTGTCCTTTGAGTAACTTTGACAAATTCTGCCCGAGCCAGAGCTTTTATCAGACAGTCGTTCAGGTATTGCAATATTATTACCCCTTCCTTGCACAGGTATGGAGCTACTACTGTGAGAATTTTGGTCAAAACTCATGGTATTATAGAAAGGCTGAAGTGAAGTATCTTGTATCGGTAATGATCTGTTCCCCAGGTAAATCTGAGAACTCTCCTGTGAGTGGGATGAATTGTTATGTGAAAGAAGCCATCGTGATGTTCGAGGATTGAGAACCAGGCTCCTCCATTCCATCGCTGGTACTATCCTTGCCAGTGTGAACATCCTGAATCACTGCAGCCTCACTAAGTTATTGAGCTTTTTGAGATCTAAGATGGGTATCCAACTTCCAGTTTTCTTTGGAGTTAAAAAGTAGTAGGAGTAAAAACTCTTCTCTCTGTGTTGTAGAGAAACTTTCTCCATAGTACTTCGTACATAGTGCTTGAAGTAAAAGGTGTTTGTGAGAAGGATTCCTAAAGAGGAACAGGGAGGATGATTGGGTGGTGGGGACAGAGGTGAACCAACTTTGGTTTGGATGAAGTAACTCAAAGAATCTCTAGGGCCCACTTGTCCATTAAATGGATGCCCACATCTGATAAAAAGGGTGTAGATGGTGTCCAAAGTGAGCAGTGTTCAGTGTTGCCAGCACTGTAGGATAATGGAGGTTGTTCAGACCTTTGAGCAAACTCTCAAATCTGTTATTTCATGGATGACTATTGCAAAGTTGAGGTTTGTGCCTGAGTGGTTATCATCTCTGAGGTCTCTGCTTCTGTCTTTGCAATTTATACTGCCATTTTCATTGTCTATAGTGGTTGTATCTGCATTAGTATAGACAATATCTGTGTTGCCTTCTCTTTCTTGTAGGTGTGTAAATACCCAGTTTGTTTAGAGAGTCGCCCATGAATCTTTCATAGTGTAGAGGATGTTGTCTTTCTTTACATCAAAGAGGAGATCCTCACCCATGGGCTGTAACTCCTTTGGTAGGACTGTGCAGTGGAGCCAGGAAGCCCTGTGCATAACAATTGTGGTGGCTACCAATCTTGCAGTTGTGTCAGTCACATCCAGGGACATTTGAGCATGGTTTTAGCCACAGGATGAGTGCTCACACTGATGAGTGCTCTAAAATACTCTCTCTCTCTCTCATTCTATGGAGTGACATAAATAAAGTCTATCATCTTGATATAATTGTCATGGGTATACTTGGCCAACAATTGTAGATGGCTATCTGGAAGTGCAAAGTTGCTGACAAATATAACTTGCAGCTGAAGAGATTGAGGTCTATAGGCCATAGACCTATATTGGGGTTGTTTCCCATCTTGGTTCATCTTTTTCACTACAAGGGAATTGGGGGGAGCGTGGGAAAAAAGAAAATCCATGTTTTAAAAGGATACATATTCATTCATTGTCAGCTCTCTTGCATACGTGTGGGATAGTTGCTGGGGTTTCCCAGGTGTTTTTGGCCAGTTCCAACAGTTTGTTGTTGATGGGCAGTATAATTTTTGAAGTGCTGGATATTTGGAGGATCTCCAGAAGTTTGTGCTGAGTGTCAGAGACATCCGCGAGTGGGATCACATCCTTTTAAATAACTTATGAAACTGCCTGAAGTATCTGCAGTCATGTGGGGGGAGGGGCATTAGGGGAAGTTGAAGCATTATGAGTGGGTGGTGTGATTTCCTGGTCTATATTCACCTGCCTCTCTGTGGTCATTTCATGTGGTTTTGCTGAAGTAGATGATATAAACAACTGTGGTGATCTAATCCTGTCTCTGTAGTGCCTAGATATTTGGCTATAATGCTTTGTATAGGCAGACCAGGCATCCCAGTGGGGCAGTTGCATGGGTGGGTCCATCAATGTGTTTATACCACAGGTTTCATATCTTGCTTCTATTGGGACCTCAATCTTATAGGTCCAGAGATTGGGATCATTTGACCAGGTGAGGAGTGGTGGGAGAAGATGCCCTTTTTCTCTTCTTCACTGGAGAATGGAAGGGCTTTCAGTGAGATAGATCGTTCCAGTTCCAGATGCAATGGGGAACCATCGGTGCTGAACAGTAGTGACTCTGGTGTTGAGACTATTAATAGTGTTTTCTAGTGGAGGAAGTGGTGTGTTGCTGGAGGCTTCAGTATTAAGGAGGTCAGTGCTGAGCTTTTGACACTGCAAGAGATGGTGCTGAATGGTGTTGTCGGTGCCAAGGGTGCTGGTGGCACAGCCTTTATTGGCTGTCTTGATGAGCGGATGGTGCCAGAGGATGTGTGTCTCATAGGCACTTAGCTGTGGAGTGGTCAGTCCTGAAGAGCGTAATCTGGTCGATGAGCATTTTTTTTTTTTGGCCAGTTCTCTCACTCTCAACTCACCTCCTTGATAATTTTCTTGAGGAATGAGCTTTGTGGAATTGGAAGAAGAGGCTTCCAGAGATCTATGTCTGGAGTGAGTCCACTGGTTTGGATCTGAAGCCAGGCACAGTTACTGTTCCATCAGCATGAATTTCCAGTCACTTCTGTCTTGAGCTTTAGTTTGCTGCAGTGAGTGCATTTTGGGTAAATTATGATTCATCCAGGCATTAGATGCACTGTGCGTGCCCATCCAATGCTAGTATGGCATCAGTGCAGGATGAGTAGCACTTGAATCCTGGTGAACCAGGCATAAGGGGATAAATAGAAGTTTATTCCAGGGTGAAATCCTAAGTATTTTATGAAGGAAAAAAGAAAAAAGTTAAACTGGGAAAGAACAGGGAAGGCAAGTAACTAAATACTAATTGAAACTGATATTAAATAAACTCTTTTAGTGCTATCTTAACTCTACTATGCGCTAATGATTTGGAACTGCTAGGAGTACCATCTCAGACCAGGAACAATTGAGAACGAACTGAGGGGATCAGGTGTCTCACACAGAACAAGGTGCCAATGCAAGATCTAGACAGGCACTGCGCCTGAAAATCTCTGAGCAAGGGCACAGGGACATGCCAATACCTGAAGTGGAGCATTGACAAGCCCATCACTCAAAGAAGAACTAGGTAAATTCATGGAGGATGGGTCCATCAGTGACTATTAGCCAGGATGGGCAGGGATGCAAAATCATGCTCTGAAGTGTCCTTAGCTTCTGGTGGCCAGAAGATGGGAATGGGCAACAGAGGATCATTTGATGATGTTGTTCTGTTCATTCCCTCTGAAGCACCTGGCATTAGCCTCTGTCAGAAGACAGGATGCTGGGCTAGCTGGGCCATTGGTCTGACCCAGTATGGCCGTCCTATTGTAATAAGGAAAGGTGTGAATTTATGACTTTCACAACAGTTGTGAATGTACCTCACTGTATTTTCAATAGGGACTCTGCCTCAGAATTTGCCCTGGTTGGTCAGTGTATAGTCAAGGAAAAAAATTTTCAGTGTTTGTACTTTATTCTCACTGTTAAATGTGTAGGCCCCTGCCTCATCTACTCTATTACGTCTAAGACTTCAGTAAATGCCTAAGGAGCCTTCTGCACTGTTCTCTACACAGCTCCTTCTTCATTCATGCCCCAAGAAGCAGAATGAATCAGGCAAAGCTCATGAAAAAAAAAGTATCTGATTATGAAAATAAAGACCACAGTAAGGCATATATACCGGTGGCACAGTTAAGGTTGTACAGGTCTGTCCTTATTTTAGCAATTCTTTGAGTGACTCATTCTGTAAAGTTTAATATTTTAATTGTTTTTTTAAAAAACACACATTCCTAGTTTTTAAAAAAGAAAATACAACTAAATGAAGAAAAAAATCCTATATAGGGAGCTGTTTTCTAAAAGGAAGTGGAATGTTGTATTGTTTATTCAATGAGTGAAGAACTCCTATCGAGTTCTGTCTCTCAGTTTTGAATCCTGCCCCATTCAATGAACATATATTAATATCTAACAAAGGAAGGCAGCCGTCTCATTTCATTTTCACTGTAATGCATTGAACTAGGTAATAGCTATGCCATCTAATATTGTTTCCATACATTCAGGGCCAAATTGCAATATCTGTACTCATATTGAATATCATCTTACTCTACATATAGTTCCATCAAGTGAACAAGAGTAAGTGTGAACTAAGGTGCTACCCAACAGGAGCAACAGAACCTAGTTCCTAAGAAGTTATATGATGTGCCTATGTAGCTGTGCTCTCGGTTTCTGTTCCAAGCTCCAGAGTTCTTTTTATAAGGAAAAAATAAGCATAGCTAAGGATTCTTTCTCAGTAGTGACACAACTAGATTCCATCAGAAAAGCTTTCTGATCAGATGGCCTTGATGGCTTTTGTACTCCTTCCTTTAATAATGTTGCTCTCACCTCAAGAGACTTGTGCTTAAACCATATATTTGGCTGCTAAATTCAAGCTATGCAGTGCAGGATGATCACAAATACTCATTTTTAATGACTGGAAGGCCTTTTCAAATGTCTTTATTCTCTCTACTTTTTTTCATTTATTCTGTTTTGGTTATTTTTTGCAAGGATGATGCTAGTATTCAAATGTGTGGAATAAACTTCTGCCATCATCTTATAAGAAAAAAAGCTCTTATTTGCTTCTTTATTTGTGGTGCTGGTCTTTCTAACATAACGTGTACATTTTCCAAGTGAGGTTTTAGAAGACCTCCTTCTTGGTCATACGTATGTCCAGCAATTTAAGCTCTTTGTGCATCCTTAAACAGCCCCTTTGGCATGCTGCTAACGTTACTTCTTGGGACCTTGGACTACTTTCTCTACTTGCTCAAGATGCTCACCCAGGTGGTGCTATAAATGAATATGCTGTTCAAATGGGCAGTTGCCTATAATTTGCAATCCATCAAAAGTACCCATTAACCTCTGGAATGTAGCCAGTGCTCCATGTCATACAAAAAGAAGGACAGAACTGGTAAAAATCATTAGTAAGTTTACATGCAGTGTATTCATTTGACTTCTATGACAATGGCACTTGCTAGTAACCTTTGCCTAAGTCAGCTATGTCAAGGATTGAGTTTATATAGCAGTTCCTAATTTTAATCACTTTAGCCATGCAAAGTATGGTAGTCAGATCAAATGTTAATACTGCATTGGATAGTTATACAGAATCATATTGCTTTCTCCTTTTCTGGCACTAAAGCTATTGGGTTAGTCCAGATTCTAGCTGAAGGTTCATTTATTCCCACAAAGTGCATTGCCTACACTTCCTCTTATAAAGCTATTGTCACTTTCTGTGGTATACAATTATACTGCTTGTTAATTTGAGTGGAGTCTTTGGAAGTGATGGAATATTGCACTAACATGGTTCTACTTTTTCTCACCATAAACAATGGTTTAAACCTGGACAGGATTATGCTATGGATCTTTTCTTGTTGATTCTGTACTGTCCAGGAAAAAATTGCACTACACCATCTCTGAATGACACAAATCCATTTCTGTTTCATCACAATCTTCCAAAATTTCTAGTACCCACAGCTTCCTCTAGGACTATGTCTACACTGGCAAGTTAGTTTGAATTAAGGAGGCTTAATTCGAACTAACTAAAGCCATGGCTATACTAGGCTTTAGTTAGTTCGAATTAAGGGCTTCCTTAATTTGAACTAATAAGTTTGAATAGGGTATTTGAACTAAAGGGTTAATTCGAACTAACTAGTTCGAATTAGCCAATGTGACCATGTTAATTCATACTAATTTCTTAGTTTGAACTAACTGGCCATTGAAATGAATGGGGATCGCTAATTCGAACTAACTAAAATTAGTTCGAATTAGTTAGTTCGAACTAACTAATTTGAACTAATTTTAACAAGTGTAGACATAGCCTAGGAGTCTATCCTAGGTGCTATCCGTTTGTGTAGCATATTATATTCTAGATCTGACTAGTGAGTATATAAGCAGGCCCAGTTACCGCATATGTCTATCTTAAGAATTCAGAAGTGTCCTGTCATCTCACCAAAATGTACATTCTTGAGAAGTTAACAGAAACAAAACATTTTTTGCAGCGTAAATTCTCTCTTGCTTTGAGGTTATATTAGGCCTTCCAATTCTTCCATTTTACAGTTGTGGGCTAATACTTTCATTTCTGCTAGTTGGTTTCTCATATAGAGTACACAGCTAGCTCACTCAAATGGTTTGATCAAACACCCTAGATTTTTTGTTAGGCTAGATCAACAAGGATTTCTGCAGAACCATCAATGTGGGGGTGACTGGTGTTATTTTGATCCATCTTACACACAATTCCTGATTTCGGCATTGTATAACATTGAAAGTATAATTAGTTTCCTTTTCAGGTATAACCTCCTTAACTATCTGAGATGATAGTTGCACTAAGTGACTCAGCACCTGGTGGGTTTTCATGCTTCCAAGGGAAAATTTCTGGGGTGTAGGGTAGTGATAATGTTTATCACCAAATTACAGTGACCTTTAACCAACTTCACTCTAAGAGAGACTCTAACTCTGACTATTGGAAATAGATGGTATTTCAGTTATTGGAAAGGTTAGGAAAGATGCATAGCTTATCTATATTAGGTATTTGTATCGCCCTATTAATCCTTATAACATGCTCCCTCCCCACCCCCCAGGAGATAGGGAAGTACTATGTTACAAATGAAGAACCTAGATCCTCAGAGGTATTTGGTATCTAACTCCCACTGAATATCTTTAAGAATTTAGGCCTAAGCAACTTGCCCACGGTTACACAGGAAGTCTGTAGCAGAGCAAGGGCTATACCCAGGTCTCCTATGCTAGTGCTCAGAATCACTTTGTGCTGTGGGCTCTGATAACTTGCTGAAAAATGCAAGACAATTAATACACATTTGCTAAATTGGTCATTTGTGTTTTTCCAACAAATTTCCTATGTGACTTCAAGTAAGTCATTTAATATATTTCTCAGAAACTGTTCCCATGCTGTAAAATGGAAATAATAATAATAGTTTCCTTCCACTCTCTGCCACTCATTTATTTAATTGTAAAAGATTTGAAATGTGAACTGTGTATCACTAAGAGTTGTAAGTGAAGCTCAGAGCAAAATAGACCCTGGTCTTAGTTAAATTCCTTAGGCACTAATATAATATAAATAAGAACAAGGGGGCATTCAATAAAATTGAAAGGCAGCAAATTATGCAGAATTAATCCATGAAACTCATTAGCACAATGCGTTATTGAGCATAAGAGATTAGAATTGTTAAAAAGCTGTTAGACACATAGACAACAAGAATATAGAATTACAATAGTAAAGATTAATTTTGTCAAAAACAAGAGCACAAAAAACTACAGACCAGCTCTTCAGCTAATATAAATTTGAATAGTTTCACTGACTGCATTGGAGATTTTGTCTTAAGTCTTTTGGAAGAGAAATAAATTCTTCAGGACATAACTTCTAAACAAAGGGGGTAAAGAAGAAATATTCCTTGAAGCCAGGGTGTTCTTTAAGTCTTAACAGCAGTGTTTTATTTGTATGTTCTTGTAAACAAGATTCCAGTTTGATGTACTATAGCAATGGTTTTCAATCTATGGTCTGTGGACCCCTACACATCTAAGATTTTGAAAAGGGATCCACACCTTCACTTGAATTTTTTTAGGGATCTGCAAATTAAAAAGGGTTGAAAACCACAGTACTATAGCATTTCTTAGGTTCTAAGCCTTCCTTTTCACAATTTGTGATCTCTTCTGTTCATCTTAGCAGTTTGTAGTCTCATGAAAGTATTTTTTGGTCTGTTTGAATATGCACTTGTATCATATATTGCACTGGGCCTTCAATACTGGAAATGTCACAATTATAACAGGCATTGCATACTCCATTTATGTCATCAAGGGCTATAACAATAATTGAATAAATGTTGGTTGATTCAATCTTATATAAACCAGACATTTGTATTTGTGTAGGCAAAAAGTCCTGAACCTAATGTAAATGGAGACAATGGGTCAGGTCCTCAGGTGGGTGGTATAATGCACCATAGCTCCCTTGATTTTAGTGGAACTATGCTGATTTATATCACCTGAGGATCTGGCATAGCAAATTTAACAGCACTCTAGAAGTCTTCTCCAGTAACATAGAAACTTATCTGAGTCACCAAATCAGTACTGATGTAGGGTTCTGTTAGCTAGTTGGTAGAAGCCAAGGTGTAATACCCAATGGAGTCAGGTCTGATACTTATTACTTAATTAACTTGAAGTCAGTTAAGGAAAAGAGGAGTGCTGCTATGTGCATAAATGGGTTTTCCAGGGAAGTAGCACTTATTATCACTGCTAGTAAATGGCTCTCTTCCCCGCAATGACTGACAGTCCCCAGGAATCACTCAAAGGAGACATAAAATTGATATGTGCTTCTAGCTGTCTAAAAGAGACTGACAGAGGAAACCCAGGGTTGTTTCTGCCTAATCTTGTTTTTTCAGCCATTATTCTAAGGTATAGGTAACTTTTTTATGCCTAATAAATCTGCAATGAAGGATTTTCAATTAAATATCAAGAGTCTTCTACATGTGTTTACTTCAGCCAAATCAAAAGGAACGCTACCACATCTCCTTTTTGGGAGACTTTCATTCAGGATCAGAGGAAAGCCCTTCTCTCTGAGGAGGCACAGACACTAGACTAAATGCACCTATTGGATTACATTTTCAAACTGAGGCTGGCAAGGCAAGCCATCCTCACCTCTCTGAGGCAGGTCTACATATACCTACAATATAATAACCCTGGGGTGCTTGACTCTAAAAGAAAAAAAATCATAAGGCCAGACTGCAGATAACACACACTGGTCAGATTTCTCCTAAATAATCCATTTACCTGCATTAATATTAAAGACTATATTTATAATAGGCTGGATTGTGATCTTTATTAGGCAGTATAATTCAGGGAAAACTCCTCTGATATAAATGGTATCATTGCTGATTTCATTGTATAGTTCAGATCACAATCTGACCCATGATTCTTATGGGTTTTGCAAGTCCCAATATTATACTGGGAGAGAGAAGATCAAGAACAAGGTTTGAAGAGTGAGCTATATAAACTGTTGGAGCGCAAATGCATAGATTTTGATTTTCTAGCCCAACCCAAAATAGTCTAAAACCAGGCCATGTTTTAAAAGGCAGATGAATCAAGTAGTAGTGTTTGGGACCTTACACTATTTTCATAGAAATTAAAGGAGTGCTTAGACTATATGGCTATGTCTACACTTACAAAAGCTAGTTTGAATTAGTTAATTCAAACTAATTTTAGTTAATTTGAATTAACTTAATTCGAACTAGCATGGCCCCCTAGAATGTTAGTTCGAACTAGCCATGGCCATGCAGGGCACTTGCTTAGTTTGAATTAGTCGGTTGCAGGAAGGTCAATCTGCCGATTAGTTTCAACTAAGCAGTTAGTTCGAACTAATATGGCCACATTTGACTTAGTTCGAATTAACGGATCAAATTAACTGTTAATTTCAACTAAACAATTGAATTTATTAGTTCGAATTAAGGAAGCCCTTAATTTGAACTAATGAAAGCCTAGTGTGGCCAAGGCTTAAATTAGTTCGAAGTAAGCTTCCTTAATTCGAACTAACTTGCAAGTGTAGACGTAGCCTAAGCTCTTTGGAATATTCTTCTGTGTACAGTAACTAGCACAATGTTCCTGACTGTGGCCATTAAATACTATCGGAGTACAAGTAACTGATAATAATGCATCAGTTACCTACAGGCTTCTATTTAAATAACAATATCTGGTTTTGCCAATAGAACTGGTGAAAGAAAGTGAACATTGTACCACCCAGCACAATTCTGAAGATGTTCATAAGATTAAAAACTAAATCTGATCATGATCAAAGATAACAATAGCCAAAAAAAAAAAAAAAAAAAAAGGATTTGTTTTAGGTAGATTAAGAGATGGGATCTGTAATGACCACTGCAAAACCAGTACTGAACTAGTAGATAATCATTTCATTTCTAAATCAGAATCCTTCTCCTAAGGTCTCATGCTCACCAATGTCTGAATGTTAGAATGTTATAAAGCACAGTCAGTGGAAATGTGTGTATTTGTGGCTTACTGAATGTATTAAAAATGAACATCAGAATACATGACTGTTCTCTTGCAGATAAAAAGTGGGCACATGTTCAGAGCATATGATCAGTTCAGATGGCATATGCAAACTAATATCATGTGAGGGCAAAGTGGGATATCCAGTTAGTGCATGTAATGAGTGCACTTGTTTATGCATGCAGATGCAGGCTTTATGTGTGGACCGACTGTGTGGAAGCCTGCCCCACTGAAATCAATGTTAAAATTCCCACTGACTTCAGTGGGGCCAGGATTTCACCCATTGTGTCAATTAGGAAAATTCAATTCATGGTAGTATATCAGAAGAGTTTCCTTAAAATGAGGAATGTCAATCAGGTAAATTTAAAAAAACGAATCCCAACTGTTTAATAAGTTGAAATGCTGTTCCTGTAGTATAAGCAGAGTTGGAGGTATGTGCTGGATTTCTTCCTCGTTGCTGCTGAAGAAATGGACGCTCTTGAATTTTTCATGACATTCTACCCTAGTGTATAAGAGTGTCTCCATATCCTCTGCTGCAGATATACTCAGACTTTGAGGTCACACTGGGACCCAGACAAGATGTCATTTCACATTGAAAGTGTATTAAACGAATTGAAAATAGATAAAAATTGCTAGTAAAACAAAGTAAATACTGAACATTAATAGACAGTTCTCCATAAAATCACATCTTTCAAACAACTTAATATTTGCATCATAAAAAACTTTAGCAGTTGAAGAAAATTTTCTAGAGGAAGGTAGTGATTAAAAAGCTTCAGATGAATTTCCATGGACTTTAAAAACAATTTTCATTCTTCATAAAATATGCAAAACTTTGCATTTTAAATAGTATGTTACTTTCCAAAATTATGTTGATTACCTTCAATTTAATCTTGCAGGAAATGAGACCGCACCCATGTAGAAAAGCATTAATAAATAATATCCAGAGAAGAAAATTGCATCTATATTTATGTGAGTTGTACAGTATTTGTCAAGAGCCTTCAGATACCTTCTTCAAGATACCTAATATTAAATTAACATGGTTGACTTCAATCAATGAATATAATATTCTGACTGACCTACGTTGACTGGTATATTTATTTCATTTTGTCAATTTCTAGTGCTGTAATTCACCTTCACAAATAAATGGATGCATCTCAGGATCTCCACCTGAATGAAATTACAAAACTTCATTTGTGATGAGCTTCCTTGGCCATGGATGAAACATACTTCACTTCTTGAATTGTTCTTCATTGTTCCATTTAAATCCTTCTTGTAACAGACTTAATGGGCTGTTGTGGAATATCAGATAAAAACTGACAAGACTGTTCAAGTTACCTGCTAATCCATGGAAATCAGAATGGAATCTGAGCAAAGATTCTTTTTTTGTTAAAGTATTACTCAATGGCATTACATTGTTAATAAAATTTCTTTATCTGAAACTATAATTTAATATTTATGTATCTAATTTACATTTGACAAAGTAGCATATTCTAAAATAAGAGTGTAACCAGCAAACTATTAAGTACTGTAAACAATACCAAAACACAACCCAAACATTTCTTATGGAAATGATACATTTTAGACTAGGGAAGTATTTCAACCATAGACATTGTTTAAAACACAGCTGCTAATTATGGCTTGAAAAACTGTTCAAGCATACAAAGATTTTCTGCTTAGGAAGTCTTGTGTATATACATAGAGACAACTCTTAAAAATCCCCTTACTGGTTACTAACAGGTACAATAATAATAAATAATAATAATAGATGGCTGAAATTGAAACAAACAAACAAAATCAAATCAGTTTCTATACTAATGTTATATGATCCACTGGACAGTATTTTCCTTTTAAACAGAAACTATAGAAAATATTACATCCTTTAGTAATTCAGTGTTTCTTATGCTTAATAGACAAGGAAGGAATTGCACTTATTGTAATGTTACAGTAAAGTGTTAGATTGCAACTCACCTTTTAAAATATTAGTGGCCTTAATATTTATGATTGATTGTGCATAATGCAAAGGTGGATATAGATGTGTATTTAAATTAAAAATAGAGCAGCTTCTTACAGAACAAACAGTGAGGCTCAACATAATAAACATGCACTAACTCTACACTTATGCAAAACTAAGTTCGTCCAGGAAACTGTACCCAACTGTTGTCCTTCCACAAAGGTTTTTGTGTCTCGGTAATATGTTTAGACTTTGTATTCAAATTCCAGTTTATTAGCTCAGTGTCTCTAAATGTGCTGTTCCACTGTTATATCCTTTAGCTGCCCGTAAGCTTCCGCAGAATCTGCAATCTTACAGTCACTTTTATTTAAGGTTTTATTGAGCTTCAAAGTAAGTCTCCTTCAGTATTGTACAAATAGGCTTCCTTATTCATCCTCTTCAGGTTCCTGTGGTAAAATTGGTGCTTCTTCCTTTAAACAAGCACTAAAAAACCCAAGGATTGTGCTGTAAAGGTGATATTTACTTTTCTCAGATGCAATATAATGACCTTCATCTGGGTAGATCTAGCAGAGGAAAAGGAGAAAGTAAACAGTTGTAAAGATCATTTCAGAAATATAAGGCTCTAATTTTCTTAGTCTGATTTTCAAAGCATTTTAGCTGACAAAGGAGGATGATGTTAAACTGTCTGATGATATCTAGGAAATAATAAAATTCATAGTAAAATTCATTTTGACTGGGATTCAAAATCAGTACTAAGTAACTGCACTGTGATCTTTAGCTGTAGAAATTATTCTCAGACATTGGGTGCAGACAAGCATTTCTGGTTGGGACTGTCAATGCAGCCAAAGGAAGGCAGGTGCCTGACATCAAACGAATTTCAATGAGATTTGGGCATATCACTCCCTTTGGCTCCATTCCCAGTCAGTAAGTATTCAGTGGAAGACCTTTTCATATGGTGTTACTAATTATTTCTATATCTCGTGCAAAGCCCCGTACTCCCCTCATGGTGAATGTAAATAATCACTATTGCTAACCACTAAGTCAGTTGGAGCTTTTCCTGTGCAAAGGCAGAGAAGGGACTTGAAGATCTGTGTGGTAAATCCAGGTCACAGAGCTCTGCCCAAGTAACCACAGGCTAATTGTTATAGAGATGCAAAGTGAAGGGCTTTTTTTGTGATGGTATGCAGGGGTACGGAGGACTGGCACCTTATTTGCCAGCCCCACTGGAAGAAGAGGGGTGGGAGAGACTTTTTTTTCAAATTTACCATCAAGATATGAGTACTGGCACCTTTTAAAAAAAATCAAACACTGGTGACAAGAACAAGAATTCCCACCCTCCACCACCCCCATTTCCTCAGAGTACATTGGGCCACAGAACTTCTCCACTCTGGTGCTTGGAGTATTATATGCATGACCTTTACCTGTGGGTGGATGGGAGGAATATAATCATGTGTTTCTTGTTTCCAGTAGAAACCACAATGTGCTAGGTACTGTATAAAAATAGAGCATAATCTATGTTTCCAAAATCCCTTGCCTACCTTCCCTTCCCCTCTCTTTTGGAAGAGGGATCTGCACATGGAATCCTTTGCTCTTAGGGCATAAGAATTGGCCGGTGCCATTGTACAGGGCCCTCTGCAGCCATGGAGGAGGAGTTTAAATCCTTAGTAGAAAATGAATGCTTTAGATCAGGGATTTCCAAACTCTTCCATTATGACTCAAATCTTTGCAGTATTTCATAGATACCTCCCACCCCTTCCATTTCTAATCTTGCAGACCACCATTCCTCTCAGTTATGATCATACAGATGGCCTCCTGTGCTATTTCCATTCCCACTGACCAGCTCCCATCCCATTTTGTAGCCCTTGTACCAGCTTCCCTTTGTCAGTCACAACGGTGAGGCCTTGTCCTCCCCATTTCTGATTCTGCACATCCCTGTGGTAACTACAGCATTCTCTGATGTGGACAAGTATCATTAGGGTTTGTGATGTATTGGAGCAGTAGGAATATTTGAATGAATTAGCCAAGAACACATTTGACATTTCAACTGACTTTAATGCAACCAGAGCCACTGCACATCAGCACCTGCTGCCTTTGAAGATGGTGACCAGCAGCTTCACCCCATAAAATAACATTTTGTTCCATTTTCCATTCTGCTAGCTGCTCTCTTAAACTACACCCACTTGCACCCCAGACAGTGCCCATTACAGTTGCTCTTTAATGCAATTTAACAGCTGCACATAAGGAGGAAAATCAGTAGCATGTGGATCATCAGTCACCACAAACCATAGTTTGGAAACCTCTGGATTGACTGGAATACATTTAGACTTTAATAAAGCCTTTTATATGGGAGAAAATGGTTTGGATCCACTCCATTATGAAATGTAATCCAGCCGAAGAACAGACACTAAAGATAAATGGTGATGCATTGACTTGGTAGAATGGGTCCAGTGGAAGTGTCACAGAGACCCTTCCTTGGCTTCTTTATTAACTATCAGGAAAAGGGGTTAGATAGCATTTTAACTGCAGTCATTGAGGATCCTACTGTATGCAGGGTGGGGGAGGGGGACAGACAGGACACAAGTTATACAAAGAGCTCTACATTAATAAGAAATATAGGTGAGAAATAGCAAAAATGAGATTCACACTGAACAATGCATACATACCTGCATAGTGTAATTAACTCCAGCTTTTATTAGATGTTTAATTAGCTCTGCTGAGTGTTGGAAATGGACTTTAGCTGTGAGACAAAAATATCTACATATTAGTGAACAACATTATTATAGTACTTATCTATTAGTTTTATTTATTTATTTTCCTTTTAAATAACTTCCATCAAAAAGGTTCTTCAGGTGGCAAGCTGCTACCCAGATTTGCTGGGGACTACAGTCTATCTACAGTGCAATCAGAAGTATGGTTGTAACACAATGAAGACACTCCCAAGCTAGCTTTGATCTAGCTAGCTAGAATGAAAATAATAATAAAGCTATGGCCACCTGAGCTAGATGCTTGAGTTCGTACTCATGGTCTGTCCTGGGCAGGCTTATATAGCCTGTACTGTTCCCTGTGTTGTGGTAGACACATTGCTATTGGTATTGGAGTTAGTTAGTTAGTTCAAGGGTAACTTAAATATGTCTACTTGTACTGCAGTCACATGAATGATTGCAGTGTGTAGTCAAGCCTTTCCGATGGCATCTGAGGTGCACCCTATAGCAATTAACAATAGTGCTGCAGTGGTGGACAGCAGTGCGACACAGTCTACTTTTTGGGAAATAAGGATTCTGTTTTTCCTCCCGTTTTACTAAGGATTGATTTAGTTTAAAGGTGAATAGCCTTGGTGTGTTCAACAGCAATGAATGTCAGTGTATTAAATGGAAGTGTCAGATTTTCTATTGTTTGGACAGGATTGTAGGAGACTGTGTTCATTTAGGTAATGAGACTTTTGCAATGTTATTTCAATAACCTAAACTTCATGTGGTACTTGATCATGTGTCTGTTCATTCAGAGCATATGTGAAACTTGGGCTCAGTAAGTACCCGATGGTTTAGATTGCATTGCTAGGCACCCTCCTGGGAAGAGAACTCTTCAAACCCAGGAGTTTGAGCACCTCCCTTGAAGGTACTATACTGCACAGATCCTCTTACGGGCATAATTTCCTCTCAGCTTCCCCCTTGATCTGGGAGATGGAGAGGTAGTACTTTGCTGCTGGCCTGTATCAGCAGTAAATTTCAATTCTCCCATGCCACTTCCTCTGAGTTGACCAGCACATTGGCTCTGTCCATTTCCATTCTTCCCCATGCACCTGCTCTGAGAAGAGGAGAATAAATGTGTGTGCTATCTAGGTAGGCTGTGCAAGGCATAAAATGCATTTTAGTCTCTTACATGGGCTTGGAATCGAAGTTACTATCTACCCCTTTACTATATACAGCAAAATATACTGAAAGAAAATTGCATATCAACTTGCACAGGTCAAATGATCTGCTGCCCAACATCCATAGATTTCCATTTCAGGTGCTGGGCAAGGTTCTGGTTTCATGTATACATGTCTTACACTGGTATTAACACCATTGACTATGCTCAAGGACAGATTACAGTCTAGCCCTAAATTGCTTATAGATTCCCCATTGTTACATTTTAATTAATTAGCCAGAGGAGTTAATTTACTAACAGATACTGTTTATCACTGATTACGCTGACATTTTTTTATACTTCCAATTGTAAAATCAAGATTAATTTAAAAGTTGATTTAAAATGTATGTCACCTTTTCAATAATTGATACAGTGCCTTTCACTACCAACATCACGTTTCACAGAGTTGAAATGAATTAGAACATACAGCAGCTCAGCGTTACAAATACATAGCAAAGTAAAATGTCATCTGTTTAGATTTAAAATTGGCAACTGAAACCAACAATCAGATCTCTCTGGATGAACAATTCTACTAGAAAGGAGACAAAGATTAACGGTATAAAAATGTACATGCTTTCTACATGCATAATTTTTCTTTGAGTGTCAGTGTATTACAAGCTGGGTGACTCCAAATTTAATTATATTTATAAATACTTACTATCTGCTGTCCCATGAACTACTAGCAAATTCTCTTCTTTTAAACCATGAATATTGTGCAGTACACTGGATGCCTATTAAAAGAGAACCACACACATACAATGTGGTAGCAGTATATTTTAAAAGCCCAATTGTTCTTCTAAGTTACTTGTTAAACTAACTTACCTGATACATATTTTCCTCTTTAGATGGAATGCCGAGATATCTTTCTGAAAAAGCTGATGCTACATCAGGAAAACAGGGAATACAGAATTAATCAAGATTAATTCAATTTTTTTAAAATTTCTGGTTGAAAGTCAGGCAACACTTAAGTCCTAAAGATGGCAAGCAGCTTTTAATTGAAAAGAGGTCAATAGACAATAAGAAAAAGGCAAAGAGGGAGCTTTATAATTATCTAGTCTGACCTCTGCATAACACAGGCCACAGAATTTTACCTACCAGCGCCTGCACTGAGCCCAATATTCTGTGATTAAATTAAAGCATGGTGAAATCCTGGCCCTATTGAAGTCAATTAGCGTTTTGACATTGATTTAAATGGAGCCAGGATTCCACCTCACATCTATTAGAAAGACATCCAATATTGACTGAGGTTTGGATTTTTAAAGGAGCCTAAGGGATTAAGCTACCCAAACTTCCACTGATTATTAGGGAAAATTCAATACCTAAATCCCTTAGGTTCTTGACTAATCTTGAAGACCTCTAAGTAACAGAGGCTCTCCCATATCCTTTGCTTTACTGTTCTAGTCATTAATTACCCTCATTTAAAAAATGGAACCATTTGTCCAGGTTGCCTGTCTTCAATACAGTTTCACTAAACCGCCTGATCTTAGTTAACCTGAGTTACAGTTCTGCTGTATAGATATTTTAAGCAAATCAATCAATAAAGAGGGCAGGGTGGAAAATACTCACCATACAATTTCATGTCCGTGATTGGTGCAATAACAGCTCCACATTTAAAAAGTCTTTCATTGGATTTCAGGATCATTGATGCAATGTATCCACCATAACCCTATCAAACCAGATAATACAATTTGCTGTTTGTTTGTTAGCTCGTGGTCATTGTTCCTTAATATAGACAAAGTTAAAGTGTACTATGCTACTTTTACCATTTCATTCTACAGTATTTACACCTGCAACTATTGCTTTACGGTGAATTAAAAACCTATGAATGAAGAGTGGAAAAAGGTGTGGTAATTCTGTATTACTATGAAGCCTGAGGCTTTAAAATATTATTTATTGTTTGATTAATAATAAGAAGAGACCTATTTTAATTGAAGCTACCATAGGCTCATCGTGCAGACTACCCCTTAGACTGCAGAAGAACTGACCAGCGATACAAACAGAAGAACTGAGTCAAATTCCAAAGGGGTAGCCATGTTAGTCTATTGTAGAAAGACAACAGAGTCTTGTGGCACTTTTAAAGACTAACAGATTTATTAATCGCATGAGCTTTCGTGGGAGAAAATCTATCTTCAAAGATGCTATCTTCAAAGCGTCTGACGAAGTGGGATTTTCTCCCACGAAAGCTCATGCGATTAATAAATCTGTTAGTCTTTAAAAGTGCCACAAGACTCTGTTGTCGAAGAACTGAGGTAAGGGTCTAAGAGACAGGCTTATATAGGAGAATTTTTGTATATATTTTCATATATTTGAGAAGATTTTTGCTTCTTTTTGGGTAAACACTGAGGATGTGTTGCTGGCTGTACATTGACTCTAAAGAAAAAGGGAAAGCTTACTAACTTGTCCTCTCTATAAAACTTTACTCTTCACAGATGCATTCCCATTGCCTTCAGTGGGGATTTCTGCCTGAAACACTGCCCCACTTCTTTTAGCGAGGGTCAGAACCTCTGATATACAGCACCCACTTTGCCCTACAGAAACTTGCTCTAGTGCTGCCTTGAATAGAGCAGAGATCACTCATGGGAATGGGAAACTCGCTGGTGAAATATCCTACCATAAGAGTTTGTCTGCCTTTGCCAAAAGGGTATGTGGGTAGAAGAAAGGTGGCCAGTAAGCTCACTGCTCTGCATTTCTGTGGATATAGTAGCATATATTTGTTGCACTGTACAGAGCAGCAGAAAGATCAGAGAGTCCAAAGAAGAGGTTTAAGCCTCCTCTTCACACCTCACCATATTGAAATACACTTTGTGCAGAGTGTCTGAAATCCATCCTCTTTTGGTGGGATGGGGTGACATGCAAAGAAAAGTGTGAAAGTAACTTTTCTTATTTGAGGCTGTCCACCAGAGTTTTGTTTCCTATGACTTTGACAATCTATATGAAACACCTGTAGACTAACTCCAGAGCCTTAAAAACTGGAGTTCAAGATCTTGCAGTCCAAATTTAATGCCTTTAAAACATTTATTGTGTTTCTCTTTGAAGAGGTGTGGTCTTTTCTCTCTTGATTATTGCTGAAAAATTGCCCTTTTGAATGTGGAGATTTCTTTTTGCATGATAATTCTTTTCAAAAAAATAATCCAGTAGAAGGGGAACTGAACAACAAAAAAGGAAGGGAGACCGTGTGCTGGGGTTCATCTCGCTTTTCTGTGTCCATCCCTATCCTTTTCTTCAGTTCTAAAATGGTTAATAAAAAAAGTTCACCTTTCTGGAATTCCCAGCTCATTTTAAAAATGTTGTGGAACCTTCGTTAAGGAAAAAGAGATAAATAAGGAAGTGTGTTCTTGGTCTCAGAACTTATTGTCAATGCTAACTGGATACACAGAGGGAAATTGTGAATAAGGCTGTCAACCTCCTTTGAAAAATCTCTGAGTTAAGTACCCAATTTCTATAGAAATTCTAGCCTAAATTGCTAACAATAACACAAAATTGCCTACACCAAGTAGAAGATTTCAGCTAGGAAAGAATGTTGATGTGGGTGCCAATAGCTTGTAGAATTCAAAAAGCTGAAGGGAACAGTAACTTTTTTCTGCCTCTGGGTTCTCTTTTTCTTGGCTGCTTATTTAATATTCTGCTTGTACTATTCACAGTAGTTTCACAGCACAATTTTAATGCTAGAACAGATATTACCAACTTATTCACTATTTATACCATGACTTCATTAAGAATCTGGTTTAGTTCTGTTGGGAATACTTTTTCTTTGGGTTTCTGCCCTTGCTTCCAGCCAGGATTCCCAAGACATACATATAACATGTATAGTTTCAATGGCTACACAATTTTTAGTTGGTAGTTTATGATTTAAGAATCTGGACTTCTTGTTCTTAGATTTAATTTCTGTGACTTCACCTTTACGGACAAATTTTCTACAAGTTGGTTAACTATGCAGTCATGCTTTCAAGCTCATTTTCAATTTCCATTACAGAAAATTATAAACTGTATATTGCCACCATTTAATATGTAACAGTTTAAGAGACTCTTCTGAGGTGTTTCATCAGTTGGATTTGTAACATCCTTGGAGGTGCACAGGATAGTTTTAATGGGCTGCCTGATAGACAGAAGTATGTATTTTTTACATTTTGCCCTCTTGACATTCCACCTGTTTTTATTACTATTGCTAGAAGTTTTTATTGCTAAATTTGCAAGACATTGTTCTGAGTAGTTCATAAGTCTGTTATATGATTCAAGTATGCTAGAGAACTCCAGGACTGTGTGTGTGTAACCAGATGTTTTGAGATCAGCATAGATAATGCAAGGACACACATCCTCTTACTCGTCCACCAAAGAGTATCTTCTATTTATTTACTTAGTCAGATAATCAACAATATTGCAGCTGGGGAGGCCGAGGTTGGATATTAGGAAAAGCTTTCTCACTAGGAGGGTGGTGAAGCATTGGAATGGGTTACCTAGGGAGGTGGTGGAATCTCCATCTTTTGAAACGTTTAAGGCCCGGTTAGCCAAAACCTTGGCTGGGATGATTCAGTGGGAGTGCTCCTGCTTTTTAGCAGGGGGTTGGACTAGATGACCTCATGGGTCCCTTCCAACCCTAAGATTTTATGATTCTAATATAGTGCATATATAAAAAAGGATTTTTAGTCAATATTTTATTGGTAGAAAGCAAAAGATGTTCAATTGGCTCTAAAAGAAATACAAAGGTGTCAAATACGATTAATAATATTTATCATTTTTTCTGTTTCTCAATGGCTATTTGGGTTTTTAAAATATTTTATTAGTGATTGTTGAATCTCAAAAGCTGTGAAATTTGTAAGTTAAACTGAGTGAAGATAAACACCCCAAAACTCAAAACTGCTCTGAAGTTTATCTGATTTGCCAATATTCCCTCTTTACTATCTCACCTTCAAAATCTTCACTTTGTACCACACTGTTCTTTCAGCCAACATGTGCATAAACTCTTCAGGCAAAAATGTTTTTGAAAGGACATCACAGTTGTCCTCTAATGGATAGAATCATTTACACAGCACCAAGAGTGTTCAATGCCCTACATAGACTCAAATCCATGCTAATTTGAAGTTCTTGCATCATCTCATTGTTGCTTTGGAAAGATGAGGCATATGTCTTCAACTGTTCCTCTTACTAAAGCATAAAAGGACCATGGGATGTGTTTGAACATTATCAATTATAGATTTAAGGAATATAAATGAAATGTCTTACTTAAAACAACTGCATTAGCTGACTACTATATTTTGTGGGATTGCATGCCATTCCATAGGACGTTTTCTGGCCCACGTAGAGTGAGATGTGTGCATATATATGATGAAAGATATAGATTTATATTCCTGTGTGCATGTATTGGATGCTGTGGTGCTAGGCATGTTAAAAACAGCCAAGAGAGATGTGCATTGCTGTCCTCTAGTGAATGGAATCAGTCATGCTTACATTTCATTAGTTGAAAATAGAATGGACATTCTGAGTGTCAGCTATCTCTTTTTCCATTCTTCTGGAAACTCTGACATTTCGAAAAGGTTTTTGTTCCATTTTAGAACAAAACCTAGAAATTTTCTTCAAAGGAAACTTATTCCACTTTGGCTTTTTTTCTGAAACCAAATGGAGCAGATGTCTGCCCTGACTCTCACAGGGCTGGCCCTGTCTGCCAGGGACTAACCAAAATGTTTCTATGAAACATTTCAATTTGAAGAATCTGCATTTTCTAGCTAAATATTTTGTCAGAAAATTCCCCAGCTGCTCTAGCTGAAAATGTTCTCTTTTTCTCTGGCTGGCCCACAAACACAATGTTGAACTCACAAGATGTGACAGTGATTCCTTTCTCTTTTTTTTAGCTCCATTGCTACAGTAGGAGCTTGTGTGTTTGGAGAGGAAAGGCTTGTTGCCTGTGGAAGGATAATAATAGCCAGCACTTTATTTTCACAAGGCTGCAGAAACATTACTGAAGGGTGTGTCGGTACACACAGCTCTGCAGCTGTACAGATATAGCTGCATCTCTGGTGAAGATTCTCTAGACTGATGGAAGAGAGCTTCCTTGTTATAAAAATCCCATCTACTTGGGCAGCAGAAGTTATGCCAGTGAGAGAAACATAGTGCTGAGCCCTTATGTTGGTGTAATTTATGTCATTCAAGGGGTGGAATATTCACACCCCTCTAGCGCAGCCATAGCCTAATTTCCACAAGAGTAGCTCAGAGGAAGTACTAGTATCCTCGTCTGATAGACACCCAAAGTGAGACACAGAGTTTAAATGGTTTGCCTATGGCCACCCAGCAAGACAGTAGCGGAGTGGGGAATCAGCACTCAGGAGTTTCATGAGGAATGCCTAGTGCTCAGTAACCGATGACCATGGCGCCTGTACATGTGAGCAGCCATGGTCTGTCTGTTTTTTTCTCTGTGAGATTTTAAAGTATTATAGACACAACATACTGACATTTTCAAGGCAATATTTTTAAAATAAATATCACAAAGAAACAAATGTCAATTTCAAAAAGATACAACCTTTTTTTTTTTGTATTAAGCTTCTCATTTTAAGCAAGATAATTAAGATTCTCTTTAACTTTTTGCTAAAGGTTAAACCTTTGCCTGGGTCTGTATGATGCCAGAGGCAACAGCATACAACTTAGTTAACAGCTGACAAAAAAAAGCAAAGGGGAGAGTTCTAACAGATGGCACAAAAAAAGATGCTACTCATAATATTCTAGGATCTTATCTCAAATAACTCAAATGGTTAAAAATGTCTGCATATAAATCATGTATTAAAGGGACACTGACAACTTAAATGTGGATTAGGATTAAAATTATTCAAGAAATGAGCTTTTACAGAAACTAAGAAATGTTTCCGCACATTTATTTGAAAAGCTTCCAATGGAAAAAACGTCCTTTTTCCCCCCGCACATTTATTTTAAAAGCTTCCAATGGAAAAAACGACTTTTCTCAACAATTACGTTTTCCCCTGCAGTGTCTGAAAGGCAAATATTGCAGCACTGAGAACTTAAAAGTGACTATACACAAAAGTGAAACTGCCTTGTTACTGTTAATTGTTCAATACGAGGAAAAGATAGGTAAACAGACCTAATTAAAAATGATAAGTAAAGATGATTCTATTTTTTTTCATTTTTACTAACTGAAATTGTTATTAGCAAAAGAAGGACAGAAATCTGTTTGCAACAAATGATTTTAAAAATGACAGTGTTCTCTTAACGAAATCAAGAAGATACTGCCTGTGATTTTGCAGGTGATTGTTACCTTTCCAAATATGCTCAGTCGTTTCGGATCTATGAATGGTAGTTTCAGTAATGACCTGTAAGAAAAAAGGAAATGTTCTATTCCAGAGAGTCAAATGTGTGGAATGGGTTATTTGTGGAAGAAAAAATTGTGATAAATTGTAACTGACAAGCAGATTTTTAAAAGTTCATATAAGAAAAATAAAATGTGTTGTTATAGTCAGGTCTTGAGGTTTGTTTTCTGATCCTTATTCTACACAATGGAAGCCTTGTTTCTTAGCAATGAATCTTTCCACATAGGTAATTCATTAACTGTGCTTCCACAAGAACAATATCCAGAACAGACTTACAAAGCTAGGATAATATTCTATGTGCTTCTTAAAAGGCATCAAGGGAGAAAGACAACAGAACCACGTTGTATGCCCTCCCTCCCAAGAAATGCCTCCTCCCCAGAAACCAGATAAAACACCAAATAACAACTCTGAGCTCATGAACACACAACTTTGTTTTAGAAAAACTCTTAGAATTAAGATGTGTGCCCAACTAGAACACTCAATAGAGCTCCATATCCTAAAGGATACATTATCTACCCAGTTGGGGGTGTGGCCATGGATCCTTATCCTTTCTGTAAATGTGTCAGTGTGTGGCATCAAGTGAAGAGGGGTGGGGAGGGACAGGAAGAAGCATCATGCTTATATTCAACCTTGAAAGCTTTACCACTCTACTAACATTTCAGAACATTTGACCTCTTGTCAGTTCACAGCTTCATTCTCTTCAGAGATTACAGACGATATTGTGAAACGTAAATCATGCCATTCTAAAATTGTCCGAACAATACATGAGCATGTTTAGTACATGAACGTAGGTAATAATCAATCCTTCTCTAAAATACCATGAAATTAGTGATATTAACATATCTAGGAGGAGTTCCTTAACAAAAAGTGTTTAAATGTAAATATATAGTAAAAGCCTGATTGTCTTCTTGATTAAACTGATCTAAATCTGCAGTAACTTTGTTACAGGTAATGGAGTTATACCTGATAAGAATGACGATGTAAGTGGGAGTATATGAGTTCTTTGGCCAAATTCTGCTCACATTTCGCTAACTCCTTACAAAAGGTAATGTCCCCTCTATTAACATTCTCACTTTTTCAGCTCTTGCTGTTACAGGGCTCTCTTCCACACTGAACTTATTTGCTTTGCTGAGATAAGCTAGCAGACTATCCCTCTGGAACTGTTTGAATTGGCCTTGTGACCCACCTTTGTCTGTGTATATATCTATATCTATATCTATATAGATATAACATACTATAGTTTCCATTTCATGCATCTGATGAAGTGGGATTTTCTCCCACGAAAGCTCATGCGATAAATAAATTTGTTAGTCTTTACAAGTGCCACAGGACTCCTTGTTCGTTTGGCTGAAATAGACAAACATGCTATCCCTCTGAAATGCACATCATTGCAACTCTGGTGACTTAGTGGCATCTCTCCAGTTCTACTGTGGCTTACGTGAGAGCAGAATTTGACCCTATATGTCTAAGACATTATATTTCAGTTGTAATGAAGCAGTGCAAATCATGCCATGCTTCATTTTTCTAAGGAAGCTAGAATAAATGTAAACTAGATCAGATTACATATTTAGATTAGGCCTAGAAGGACAACTTTATCAAAGAGGAACATCAACGTTTTCCCTTTGACTTTTTATTCATTGACTCACACTTTGCAATAAAAATCCTAATGTTTCGAAATGGGATGCTGCACTAAAGATAAGCATTAATATATTTTATCCTGCAGAGGAAAAACAGTAATAGCTCAAAATTTACAGTTAGATGCATCTACTCAGTAAGGTAAAAATGGATTAAAATAGAAGAAAAATTTGCACATACGTACTCTACAGCTGCAATTTGGTCCTTCACTTCCACTGAACCTAGGCAATGGTGGACTTCCTGTAGAATTTTAAGGCCTTGAAATCCACTCCCTCTGCCATCAAATCGAGCTACAATGACATTATCAGAGTTGACAAGCACTGAATCCCAGTCAATGTGAAACTTATCCGTAACCAACTGGCTGCCTGGAGTTTCATCACTGTAAATAACAACACAAGAGATAAACACAGACTATTGACAATGTGATACACTTTGCAGTTCCTCAATATTTTATTTAACCTAGACAGCTGAGTTCAGCCAGTTTGTGCAACCCAGTTGAATTATTGTCAGCTGAATCTATACCATCACATTAACCAGTGTTGTTATCCCTCATGGCAGCAGTAAGCAAAATAATTTCCTGAACTGCATAAAGCAAACCCACTATGACTATAATGCTATGTAGTAAGTGGGATACTTGGAGAATTTTTGTGGAAAAGAGAAAAGAAAATGAACCATGTGTTTTTCACAGCGATCCTAAAATTAACATTATGCCTTCTGGTTATTTGAATTCTGAAAATTCCATTTTAGAATTTGTTAAGATTCTGTAGAGTGACAGAAGGGAAAACTCATTATTGCAGCCTTATAATAACTGAACAAGAAATAAAACTCTTCTTAGAATGACGTTTTTCCTAAGAAAAAAACAAACAAACAAACAAAATCGCTTGCATTATCACATCCTAGAATAGATTTTTGTGAAGTAGACTGCAGTGGAGAATTAAGTACATTTTGGGTGAATTTATTTTTCACTGTTGACATTTCTAGCAACAAAAGGATGCAGAAATGAGTTGTAAGCTGTTTTTGTTATTGTTTTTCAGTCATAAAATAAAGGTTTTACAGCACAAAAGGTGGAAAAAGAATGGGAGGAAGGAGATTTCTAAAGGGATAATAAACTTTTTCCTTTGAAGGTGAGTTTACTTTTTTCATTCCAATGAAAACAAAATGTCAATTTTCAAAAGGAGCCTCATCAATCCCCCTCCCCTCACAAAAGATAAACACAGAATAAGAAAGCAGGCTACCGTGAAGTTGTACAACATGCAAAATGCCTCTGTGCAGACCGCATCTGCTAGTTGAATGCAAATTAAAATGTAAAAGTGTCTGTGCAGACTTTATGGAAATTAGATTGGACCGTGTCTATGGGAATATTCTAGGGTGAAAGAAGGATGGAGACAGAAAATTTTATTTTGCTGAAGAAACCTAAGCTTGAAAGAGTTATAGAACTAGGGGGAAAAAATTACACACTGCCCTTTCAATCTCTGTTGTCTCATGGTTGCTGCTGGCTGCTGATTCGGTTTTATTTTTGCTGTGATAATATACAGTCCAGCTGCAAGGTAATCTTTCAAATAACTCGTTAATTAGCATGCATATGATAAATAAATCTATTTTCAAATTTTCATAGGGCCTACCATATTTATGTATCTATAATTTCAGGAACATCTCTGGTTAGTTTTGGATGGCATGCCAATAAGTTCTGTTTGTTTTTTTCATTTGTTTGTGTCTTGAGTAAACAATTGAATTTATAAAAGAAAACGACAGCATATTTGTAAGAGCTGTTAAATGGAAACTGCACTGAGCCATAATTGCAGTATGGAATCAGATTCATTATTTCACACTTCATAATTAGAGGTGGGTTTGTGCTGCAAAATTTGCACTGCAATCCACTCTTTCCCAAAGTGCAGCTGCAGCTGGATGCAGGGTCTTGATTTAGGCCCATCTCGCCAACCATCTTCTGTTTATTGTTAACCTGCTCATATGAAGCATGCCGAGAGTACGGCAGGAGTGGAGCACTGTTGAAGCACTCAGTACTTTTCATTGCTATGCCTTTTTAGAAGATGCAATGTCTCTCTTCCATGACCCCCACTGAGTTGTATGGAAGGGAATCGGGATCAAGACTCAAGGCTATGAGTGCAAGCGTGGATACACACAAGTGAATTCTCTAATAGGCAAAGCATTACACACATTTCAAACCCAGCAAAATCAAAACACACAGAAGGCCAATAACCAATTACATGTCTTTCTCTGTCTTCCAGGAACTTCATTCTGTGGCAGCATTAGAGTATTTCCAACAACGAAACAGGAGCAGTGGGATTCAAGTGAAGGAGTTACCTAATAATTCTTAACCCTATTTTTTCGACTTCTACTGGAGCAGCTTCTGACTCTGCTCATTTTTATAAAGTTAAGATCTACCAGGTCTGCGTCTCAGGCACTAACACCACACATTTTATGAGTCTGCAGCGGTAGCAAGGCTAAGAATGATTCAGAAACTCTGCTGAAGTTCACCATTGAGGTGCCATTTAAAAAGAGAGAAGCTATCAATAATATACCAATATCATTGACCTTAGTGGGTAATTTGTATGCTTCTTGCAATTCAGTCACATACACCTCAGACTGTCTGGAGAAAGAGGCAGCTCATCATCTATTACCAAGAAGAAGAATCGTTTCAACTGGGATCTAAAGCTAAAGCTTTGATTCTTATTAGAGCTTGGAGGGAAGTATGTTGTGCTTACCACAGTGGCTATTTTATTTATTATTATTATTATTATTGCCTACGAGCCCTAGTCATAGTCATGGACTTCTGCCACACAGTTGAAATTCCCTCCCGATACAAATTCACAAATCTGGGGCAGAATACAAAAAAGTATCATTGTAGCAACAACAAGTTAGTGAGGGAAACTGCAGCTCAGAGGTTACATTCCATTTATTGAATGCAAAATTCTATCACTGGCCAAACAGTCTCTATTGCTAATGTTGAAATTGCATCAATTTTTTTTTGTGCAGAACTGACACCAGAGGCAAAATCAAGCACACATCTTTTTTGTGTGCACAGCTTCTCACCTGACCCTGCTACTAACCACACCCTTGGTCAACCGTGGGAGATCAAGATACACATAACAATCCTGAGAAGTGGTTCCACAGAATGACAAGCACTCCATGCTATCCCCATTCATAATCGCTGCTAGAGTCTGTCCTACTGAAAAAGCAGACAATTCATTTGCAACTGTGCAAACCAATGCATTTACCACTGGGGGAAAAACTTCCCCTGAAAAAGATTATGTTATCAAAATGGAATCAGGTGATAGATTGACATGAAATACAGGTAGTATTGCAAAGACAGCATGAGTATTTTTGAAACAGCCATCAAAAATACAAAAGGCCAGACTGTGGCTTTTAAGTATTGGAGATGCAGAGCTGCCCTGCACCAAAAGAAACTGAGAAGAGGGGGGTGATTCCATGCTGTGCTGTTCCTACCACTCATGCAGAGAGGTAGATCTTCTCTTCCATGGCTCCCTCTGCTGTGCCACCCCCATTCTGGAGGTTTAGAGGAGAAGTGAGCCATTGTTTATCTCCTCCCCGTGCTATTTTTGGAGTCCTGGTCCTTGAAAATGAGCCAGAGTGAGCTCACTGTATTATATTCCCCATAGCACAGGGAACACCAGGACTCCTGTTGTCTGTGAAAGAGCTGTGGAAAGCTTCTTGCTTGTCCCTCTGCTCCTGCATGGCTGTGGGACATAACAAAATGATGAGAAAAGGGGGAATCTCCCAGAAGACTAAAAAGAGTAGGGTTTTCACAAGACTTCCCCAAAACCACCACCCTAAAAGGGCAGCTTCGCATTTTCATTCCAAAGGGGAAAGAATGAAAAGAACTAGTTGGCAGGACAGCATGTAAAACAAACAAGAGTTAGGTAGGTTTTATTGATAATACTCCCAGCCAAATTGATCCTCAGAATATTTTCAAATAAAACCAGATGAAAAGGAGTTCTGGGATGTCCTGCTTCTAAACAGGGTGTAATAAAAATGGTGGAATTTACCATACATTTTTATACTGCACGCATGTGCACTGTTCCATCACTTACGACACTGATTAAAACCGATGACATCCTCTACACGTGAAAATTCCACAAGAGACTAATTAATGCAATGGCACTCTCATGCCTGGGCTCCTAGGCAAATATCAAATATAGTTACATTTTGCCTCCCTAAATCCCTGCTACTCTTTAAAAGTGTTATGGCATCCTTCTTCAATGTTGTACCTGCCCTGTTAAACCAACTGCCACTTTCCATCCTATGGTCTGAAATCCTGGTATCAGATCCACGTGATGCTCCATTGGCTTGAGTGAGGTCTAGATCAGGCACCATTTCAGAGTTTACTCTACATTACCAAAGTATAAGCAAACATAAAATATGCAAAGCTTCTAGGGGAGTTAAGATATCTGATGGCTACTAATGAAAATACAGTTTGAATTTTTTTTTTTCAAGTTTAGAAGAATCTCTCTACTCATTCGGTTTTACTATAGCCTCTTAGAGTTTGTACAGTTTTAAATGACATTAAATAATGAATGCTGACATTTAAGATGCATTATCTACAGATTTTGAAAGAATGAGGTTAATTATGCTCAAGAAGAAATAAAGAATGATTATCACCTCTCATTTTATTACCCACATTCAATGCCTTAGTCTTTATTCCACTTAATCATTTCCTGTGTATTGCAAAGGACTGTATCATCCAACTTTTTTAATGAGTAAGGTGAACCATAATGAAAAAAAATCAAGAATCTGAAATTTAAACTTTGATCCTAATTATATAGGAAAGTGATATTAACCACTCTTTAAGGCAATTATTGTAAACCTTTCTAATCTACAGTCTACAGTGTATGCCTTATATTTGAAGGAAACTAAGTGTGAAATGTATTAGTAGTTTAGGAGGAACAAACGGAAGAATGGGCAGTGTTGTAATCTCTTTAGTATTTTACGGCCTATGCACCACAATTCATGAGAGAGAAATAGAACTAGCACTGTGTAAGGCCTGTGTGTCTGTTCAATAGCCTGGTTCTAACCGAATATAAATCTGAACAATACTGCTATGCATGTCTGTCTAATGGTCTCCATCTGCTTTACAACTATTAATGAATTAAGCTTTATACCAACCTCAGACTGAAGGTGAGTCTTACTATAATTTCACTTCTAAGGAAATTTGGACCCTGATCCTAGAACAGACTCTCTGAGGCTGGGCCTTATGGTATGTGGAACTTTACTGGATTCAATGGACTTCTGTGCAGATTCAGGGGTTGGCCAGCACAGAGTCAGTTGCAGGACAGGGGCTTTAAACACTCTGGCCAAAAGTTTCAAACCTGGTTGCCTAAGTGTATAAGTCTTATGTTAGGCAGCCCGGCTAAGCAGAGAAATTGAGTTATTTGACCAAGTTGCATTGGAAGCCTGTGACAGCAGAAATAATGATTTCCAGTTTATTTATTACTTGAGCTATGATTTTAGAACAGAGTTCTACTGAGCCATGCACAGTACAAATGCAGCATAAAATACGGTCCCTACTCCCAAAAGCTTACAATATGATGAAGAGTCATAGTCCAAAATACTTTTTCTGCGCCAGTAATGGAAGTCACCAGTACCAAGAATAGCTGGGTCACACGCTGGGTATATGCATGACAGGCAGAGCTATAATTCTCTGAAAAAGCCACAGAGCTGCTCTGTAGGGCCTGCAAGAGCACAATGAGCAAAGTAGAGTTCCTGAGAGGCTTTACTTGCCACACACATCCTGATTAAGTATAAGACTAAGAAGCAACACCATCCTGTGTGTGCTTAATTGTACATCTAAAGTGACAGAAGTCCTGGGCCTAGAGATACAATAAATCAGCTGATTCTTTCCTTTGCTCCTAGTTGTGCATTTCCCCATCCTCTTTCTTTCCTCTGCATTTTCCTTATTTCACTTGTATACTACAATCCTGTTGGTATAAAGACTTTAAACTGATTCATGTCTACAGAGGAAATATTATGCTAATGACATCTTAGTTATTCAATTGGGATAAGAACCAGAGAAGTCATTTGCTTTGCAAAGAAACAGAGAGAAACAGATAACTCATTGTTATTGAGGACTACAGTGAACGTTTCTTTTCTTCCCCTTGCAATTCCTAGACAACTTGGTGGTTAGGTCACCCCTTTAAGACTATAGACAAGTCTGGCTTTTCAGTAGTATTAATGGTTCCTCTGGTGATCTAACACTAAAATAACATCTGTATGGACATTCTTAATATATGTGCAGAAGAGACAAAGTGACTGTAAGTCAGTTACAGAAGTACCACTTTCAGAAGGTAGAATGTCTGGGAAACGACATCACACAATCAGCCAATCAGTGTTACCTGAAACAGTCTGATGTCCTTCCTGGAAGTACAGTACTGCTTTTTGGAGGTGGTACTTCTGGTAATGAAAAGAAGCAAGATGTCAATTTTGAGGTTGATTGGGTAGACAAAATACCCAGCTTGCATACAGGCTTCCAACCACACCTAGCTTCAGGGAGTGGAATTATCCAAAGTCTGTGTGGAAACCCTGGGCTCAGTCCTGCAACTGTCTCACAGACAGAATATACATGGACTTCAGCTGAAGTTCTGCATTCTCAAGTCCCATTTTGGCATATCTCTAATTCTAAAGAGATTAATTTGGCAACCTGGGAGTAGAATTTGTAGCAAGCTGGGCTGAGAAAAATCACCTCTTTCTCTTCAGGTGATGGGTGAAATGAGCCATATTAAATGAGCTAGAAAAGGTGTCTCCTGTCAGATTTTCACTATTGACTTTTCATTACCATATAAAGGAATTTCTAAAAATAACTCTAGTTAACACTAACGCTGAAAATTCAATACAGCAAAAGAAGGGGTTTCACCAAAGAGAAGTGGAAAGTTGAATATTATAGAGGTAGAAAGACCAAAAAATTGTATTTGTTGCTAAGGTCCTTTCCCTCTCATTTGCAAACACCACAACATAATCACTTTATAGTTATAACCGTCTGGTCCCATTAAGGCATCCCTGCAGTCAGTTCACTGGAAACCTCTAGATCTTGAACCCTGACACCATGAAAATCTAACCCTGCTTCAGTACCACTCTTGGATGCTGACACTTCTTCAAAAGAAAGTATTTTAAAACTATCCCTAAACATCTGTCATTATAAATTTGAATAATGTTCAGTCATAGTAGCACCTTCTCTTTTTTTATTAACTTGTAGCACAAAAATTAAATATGTGTTGAAAATTATTTATTCAACTTTTAAAGTAGCTTTTTAAGGAAATTTCATGAAAATCCCTGAGTTTCCTATTTACAGAAAAACAAGTTTTTGCAACTGCATTTAATACCAATTGTGCTGGTGTCAAATGACTTTACCCCTTGACTTTCAAGAACTCCTCCGTATAATATAAATATTCTCCATCATATCCACTAGCAAGTACTAGAGAGAGAGAGAGAGGGAGAGACAGAGAGAGAACATACTAGAGAAATATATATATAATTTCTATCTTCTCTTAACTGAAGAAGCAGCCACATTTTACATCAGCCACTGAAAATAGAGATGCATCCACTAGTCTAGCTGAAATATAGCCGAGGAGCCCAGTTTTCAAATGTAGGCTCTTAAATGGAATGTCTAAATGACATATTGGGCATTGAAATCAACATTTACTGCCTGTTACCTACTAATGCATAAGAACCGACATGAATGCTCAAGTGCAGGAATTCTGGACAACTTATTTGGGGCTCATGCTTGCAAATTAGGCCTTCAGTGTATCGCTATAAGTATCTTTGCAGATTTTCATTAAACAAAAGACACTAGTTTAATGTATCTTGTCGGACTACTCAACAGGGATTACAATTTCAATATGCTGCATAGGGATTTAGCTGTGTATCGCTCATACATTTTAATAAGAATCACATTGTTAATTCCCTACATACAGTACTCATGGAATATCTACCCCAAGGCAGTAAATGTTACAAGGCTATGAATGCTGTATGCACATGGTATAATACAGGCAGGAGATACATGGTATCCATGCCTGTTAATCAGAATCTGAAATCCAGTCTGTGGGGCTCCAAGGCAGACTATATAGCTGGCCAGGGTATTGAAGAACATCAGGATGAACTCCTGAGTCGAACTTTTTTAACATGACTCTTTTATACCAATGATAAATCATTTAGCAACCACTACTACCGGGTGGGGGAAAAAAAAAGAAATATGGCTCATTAGAAATACAAGGACAAATTATGGTTGCTCCATACCGGTGTGGGTATGTGGAGAGAGGAGATTGTGTGTACTGGGAATCCCTACCTTAGCTCTCCTGCACAAGGCAGCCATGACACTGAACCACTCACTCCCTGGGCAAAAATGGAGGGCGGTGTATCCTGTCAGATGTATTGATCACTGCTGACATATAAGGAAACATTGGAGGTGTGATTGTGGCTTCCCTCCCCATGCCAGGTCCACCAACAAGGGGGATAAAGGAGGCAACTGCCCAGGGGCCCAACAATTTAAAAGGGCCCAGGCCTCTTCTGCCTATGGCCCCACACACACTCCACCCCAGGCCATGCCCAGCCCCACTGCTTCTTCCCTCTCTTACTTAGTCTTCTTGTCATCACTAGTGTCTCTTTTCTCCTCTCCTGCTCATTCTTCCACCACTGCTCCTCACATCCCTCCCTGCCCCAGTCAGTCCCCTCCCAGCTCTCACTCACCACTTGGGGAAAGGGGGAATGTAGAAAAGATGAGTGGGACTGAGGGGAGAAGAGACGTAGCAATGAGCGAGCTGAGCTGGAGAGGGGACAGGGCCTGCGATGGAGTAGGGCTTGGGGTGGGGCCTCAGGTGGAAGAGGTGGGACAGGTCCATTCTGCCCTGGGGTCCAGAATTGCTATTGGTGGGCCTGCCCCACACACATACATCCGGTGCATGAGTAAGCAGAAGGAGGCTGGTTCTGAAAGAAACACAGCTATCTTTATTTCTGTAGGCATTGCACGAGCTGCCAGAGAGTACATCTGTCCTCCCATAACCTTTCCACTGACTTCAGTGGGCTGTGGATCAAGCCCATATAATGCCTTCAGCCACTGGTGCTCTGATATTTTATCTTCTCTCTGCTATTTCTAATGCATGTGGGCTCTAGAAGCCTTAACTGACCCCTAGGCAGTACCTATTTCTATCAGTGATAGGAGAAGAAAATTATACATCTTAGATCTGCATCTCTTCTGGTGTAAACAGGCATGGCTCCACTGAAGTCAACAAAGCTACTTTAGCTTACATCAGGCAAAGATCTGGCACCTCATGTATAGCTATATATAACATGAACCATGTTTATATTGACAAGCTCACAAAACAGGTTCTTTATCAGACAAAACATAAAACAGCTTCTTCCTGATAAAAAAAGCTTTTGGTTTATCAACTTGACGGCTGTGTTATAAGGAAAGTGATATTTTCCCTACAGTCAACCCCTCCATACGCATATATTTTACAACTGAAAATATAGAAATAAATCCTCTCTTTACATCCCCCATTTACCTACTTTTGGGTTTTTTAGAGACCCTAAATAGATACTTACATTATTAACAACACAGCATACTGGTTTCGATCTGTGAAATCCTTTGGAAATGACAACTGTAAAGGAAGTTCTTTTAAGAAAAGAGCAAACCATTAAAGACTGGTAGATACACAGATGCAAAATAGTATGATCTGAATAAAGATTTTTCTTTGCTAAAGGAACATTTTGCTAAATTTACCATAGTCCTCAATGTGAAGCATTTTAATTTCGGTCTGGAAAATCTTTTTCTTTAAAATAGTTTCTTTCAACACAGCATTATTTTCCAATATGTAAAATTCTGTAGGAAACAAATAGGAGGAATTAGGATAAAAGATACAATATACGAGAGAAATCGAGATATTGATAATTAGAAAAGGAAAATAACTATGCAATGCTAAATCTTTTAATAATGTCTTTCTTTAAATGCACCTTTCTTTATAATGCACCTAAGTCAAATTACCATCTTAGTTCACAGTGTTCAAGGACGTGTTAATGATTTTGTATCTCTTTTCTGGCTTCAGCAATTTTTACTTTGCGATGGGGTAGGCCTACCCCATGCTACAGAAGCCCAGCACGTTCTATGGGAAGTGGAAGCCCCATCCCTTAAACCCTGCTAGGCATGCTCCAAATACTGCCCCAGTATAAAAGAGAGCAGCACAGTTTATTTGGGGCTGACCAGCGTAGAGGAAGGACATGCGCTGGAGGATCCTTCCCAGGAGCTGTATCAGCCCCTGACAAGGAGAGGGAGTAGTTCCAGTGACCTCACCATGGAACAAGAACTGCCTCTGGACTGATGCCCCAGACAGAAGGTTCCAAGAACCCTTGGGGACACAGACAGTGTCAGCCACAGGAGGGGAGAGCAGACAAGATTGGAGCCCTGTGGGATGACCACTACAGCAACTGGGTAGGAAGTAGTCCAAGGGGGCCCGAGTGGTGGGACTGGGGTGGCGTATGTCTGAGTCAGCGTGTTTCAGTTTGGATCCCTGCTGACTCAGTGTCATATCCCTGGCATCGACAGGGCGCTGGGCTGGGGCTCAGTGGAGCAGGAGGGCCTGAGTCTCCCTACCCAGGCACCATGCCCAATAGTGGATGTCTCCCTTTTGTATTGACTCTGGCTGCTAGGCTGTGCTGCCCTGACCCCAGGACTTTGTAGTGACTCTCTGACCACTTGGCCAGAGTGCCCTGAGCATAGGTATGCCTGGCAGAGCTGAGCCCAGACTACAGCCGCCCGAGAGAAGTTAGGATCTCCAAATAGGTTTGCGGAGATGCCCGCCCGCCCCCTTCCCACCCTGGACGCTACCCACCAGGAGGCAGCAGTGGGGCTTGCTCCACGAAAGTCTTTATTAAACACCAAGAGCTAAATTTTGGCTTGTGGTATGTGGGTAGAAGGGTAGAACTCACTTCATTTAGGATCTAGGCACAATGTAGATAGTAGCATACCTGATACACAATGGGATTGTGGATGGTTTTGTGGAAGTTGCTACTAAATCGAACAATGCTCCATGTGTCCAAGAGAGTAGACGTACAGCCCCTGCCAAAATGGATGCCTGACAGTAGGCCATGCGAGAAGGCTGAGAGAGCACATGATGCATCTATCACCAGCAAGAGTGCTATACTTAAGCACTCAGCTTCTGTCTGTCCAGTGCAGGAAAATTACCCAGAACACCTTTACTTGGTCACGAGCTTTCTGTATTCCTCCCTCTCACACACTTCAGTGAGGCACCAGGGCACAATTTTGCTTAAAAACTGAAGCCAGATTTGAAGAAAGCTTTTTACATTTGGATGAAAGATCCTAGTGTTCTTTTTTATCCTCCAATTTCACTCCCTTAATGGGGATTTTTGAAATCATATATCCTCATTTAGGGCAACAAGGGATAATGTAACTAGAATGTTAATTCTGGGCAGTCAACCAAAATGTTATAATTACAGTCTTAGGCTATAATAATCTGAAGTAATTTTTAATCACATTCTTATTTTTTATTAACAGAGAGATTATTTAACCTTGCATCAAAATATTACAAATAAATTGTTATCTCATTATTGGAGTTTTGTTGTTGTTCTCAATGGTAAGCACTCTCTCTCTAGACCTTCTGCCTCATCTTCTTTCTATAATATTCTGCATAAATCCCTGTCACATTTATACTTAGATGCCTCACAAAGAAGAATTTTAGAAATAAATCATGAAAAGCCAAATTCTACTCTCATAAATACTGAGTAGCTCCACTGAAGTTAATGAATTTACATAAAACCCACCTCTTAGGGTTTCTGCAGTATGTAGTTTCACAACTAGTGTAAACAGTAATATTGAAAAATGGAGAAGAAAGGGAAGCTGTTAGCTTCTCCGTAATTAAGTGTATTAGAAATGTTTTCAACATGCTGTAACTCTATTGTGTATTTCAAAGATCTGATCAGGATGACACTTTGAAGATCTAGGGCCAGGTCCTCTGCTGTGCATGGCCCAGACTAGAGGAGGGTGGACAAAGATGGCTTCAAGCCTCTGTAGCCCTGGGATCAGGGAGATAATATGCACTGGCCTGGACTCCCAGCACAAATTAGAGCACCTTGACCCTGGTCTAACTAGGGCCAGGTGCTTGTGCTGTAGATTGCCAGTGTGGAGGGATGTTCTCTTTCCTCAGTCCACGTCCTTATGGTGGGTGGGACAAGAGGGACTGGCTATAGTTGCTTTAACGGGTCCTACACTACCAGAAGTTTATTGACAGAGCAGCAAAGCAGCCAAAGAGTAGCAGAGGATCTGGTCCATAGTATCAGCATAATTAGCAAAACTTGAAATGTAGAGGTAATGGACCTGATCTCAGAAGGTTCTATTCTTGGAATGCCTATTTAAAATAGAAGTGGAGGCACTCTGATTTTGCACCAGTATACTAAAAGCAGGACTTGGTTGATTATAATATAGTTCATATTTGATGATCAGCATTGGGAGGTCTGTACCTTAATCCAAAATAATTGGATTATAATTTTAGAAAAATTTTTAAGATTACAAAAGACAAGCCACAATAGAGACATAATTTGCATAGTGAACAAAAGGGATGAAGAACATCTTGCCACCTAATTATCTCAAGTGTAAATAGTAGATGAAAGATATGCATCTAGTACAACATGCATCAGAGAAATACTGGGAATGTTCTAGTCACTTGATTAATTTTTTTCTCTTCTTATCACTTCCAGCCATGTTTGTTGCTAGAAAGTAATTAAGATAGGTTTATGGAAATGAGTTACATAATTTTTCTTTTAATTGTGTTAAAACAAAGACTACAATAAGGAATTTTTTTGGAATGATGGTTACTCACTTTCTGGATCACTTGTACTGTGCACGCTAACAACCGGAACTCCTGGCCCTATTTTTGTGGAGGAAGAAAAGTACAAAAAATAACTGAAGTAGAAATCGTTCATACATTGTTCTATACTTTAACAAATAGCAAGGATTTCTGTATTTGAAGAAAGGTGATAAGCACTTTCTGGTGCAAATCTATAAAAAGTGTAGCAAAAATATTATATAATTCAAATAGTTCCATAAATAAGAAACAACTTTGTTATCCCATTTCTGTCAGAGAAAAAGTATCCCAGTTAAATGGATGTTTAACATATTTATAGTGTTATTTACTATACTGCAGTAGTGCCCAAAGAAGAGAGCACCAAGATCAGAACCCCATTTTAGTAAATGCTGTGTAAACACACAGGAAAACATGGGAGCAGATTCTGCTCTCAGTTTAGTGTGAAACTCAAATAGCTCCACTGATTTAAATCACTCATGATTTTCAGTGTTGCAATTGACAGCAGAATCTGATCTGCAGTCTTGTCTGAAGAGTTTACAGTCTAAAAAGCTGTGGGAGAAAGCAGACAAATAGTTTTAACCACGCACAGGGCGTATTTATCTAATAGATACATCCTAAAACAGAGAAGAGCTAACAAAGAAGATAAAAAAGTCTTGTGTTAAGGAATGGAACTCAGTAGATCTAGGTTCTGTTCTTGGATTTGCCTGTTGGACTTTGGGAAAGTTACTAAATGACAAACAAACCAAAAATTTCTGAAAAAAAAATCTAAATGTTTTGTTTTGATATTTTTAAAAGTAGGCATTTTGATTTTGATTTTAAATGACTTCTTGTTTCAAAGCCAGTTCCATTTTTATTTCTGAAATTAAAATTTAAAAAAGTCTCAAAACCAAAATACTTTATTTGGCCTGAAATGGTTTTGTTTTAACTTTTCAGCTTACCAAAAATTTGAAAACAAAACAAAACATCACTTTGTATTGATTTATTCCTCCCGTCCCATATCTCCAGTACTGCAAGTGCACAAAAAGTCAGTTTTTTGCATCAGTCAGATACTACAGCCATGAGCACCATAGGAAACAAATAAACACAAGGAAATTCTGACAGGATACCAACTCAACTCTGCTTCTAGCAGACTGGGAATTAATTCTTCACTCCAGTCTCTGGAGGGCCTCTGGAGATGAAAAGAGATGGGATAATGAGACTGGGCTCCTGATGGAGGACAAACAAGAAGTAGAAGTCAGCCTACAAAAAGGTGCTCATAGGCAGACAGAAGGTGAAAGAACTGAGGCTTGCAAGGATCAAGCTAAAACAGCAGCCCCCCAGGAGTTGAGAAGAGATTTGGTTTTATTGAGGCGTTAGCAAGGCCTTTTGTTTGTTTAAAAATATGTGTATCTCTTGGGGGGTAAGAGGGATTTATCTGATCATGGTGATTTACCGCAAACTCTTGAAAGTAAATGAGTGAAAAGTTTCTGTTGCTGGACCATGCTGCTGACTCTGCCATCTTAGAAATGTTGCGCTCCCAATACAGTCATTTTGCATTGCTCTAGTGGTCCTAGCTGGACATTCCCAGGTAGAGTATAAAATACAGTACTCCATCTTCACACCAGGGCTTGTACTGGAGCTATACCTTTAGAGAAAAGGCAAGTGGGATGCCAAACTGGCAGTTCTAATTTATATTGGTGATGGGGAGAAAACAAAGATGGTGTGAAGTCATCTCTGTCCCCCCACCGCATGCTCCCCTTGGGGCTCGCACCAAGTGAACTGTCGTGCTCAAGGTTTGAGCTCACAGAACCTGATTTTTTCAGACAAGCTAAGCCATCCACGGGTCCCATCAGCCTCCAGTGTAGATATGGGATGTCAATATCTCTGAAAAATCCCCTAATGGTTAGTTCTACTGCTAGTATAGTAAATGTCAAAGCCGGGAGCAAAGTGAAGAGGATTCTCATTTCAAACTTAGCAAATAATAATTCCAGGTTAAATACATTTTGCTAATACATAAGAACATGTACCATGCTGGATGGGCAGCAAAAGAGATGCTAATAAAAAGCTCATAGGCTTCAATCTACTCTTAATTACAGGATTGGGGGCCTACCAGTCCCTGTAAATAGATTATAATAATACATGTTCTCTTTGTCTCATCTCCTTTCCATGATTCTTTCCTACCTCTTGTTTGTATCCATTGCAGTCTTGTCTGGATTTGGACAGTAAAACTCTCAAGACACTGTGTTTGTATAGTGCCTAGTACACTAGGGTCTTAATATTGGTTGGGGCAATTTGCTCTACTGGAATATTACTACTAGTAGTAAATAAATGGGATCCGCTCTTTAATATTCTGATGACAAAAAAGGCTCTGTTTACAGGGCTTGAACCATACCATACTTTTGGCTAAACACACGTGTGTTAATGAATTAATGTTTATATAAATCAAGTCTTCAGATGTGATCTAGAATTAATTTCACAGGATTAATCCACTATATATGAAGCAAGGAGTAATTTATTTGTCAGATAACCATTGCTATGAATTACAATAGTGTCACTTTAAAGTTTGACATTTCCAGCACAGTCCTGGCCTTGCAGCATGAATTCTAATGACTGGGAAAAAAATCCATTCCTTCCTAAAAGGATACAAGAAGTTTTAAAAGGCCAGGAGCATAGGAGTTACTAATCATACATTTTTACAAAGATGATCTTAGGCTCCAAACCCCCAATGAACTCTCAACAGGGGAACGCTGTGCCTGCACAGACCTAGTTATTGAGTTTGTTGCTAGAATAGAGTCTAAGAAAGCCACTATTAAGAAGAAGATATTAATATATGATTTACACAGACAAAGCAGTACTTCAAGCAATTTATATTGTGAACAATATATTTGGCTTACCTTTACAATGTAGTAAAAAATGTTTGTTCATAGGACTAAACTTTGCACTGAAGTATGTGCACTGATCTTTCATGAAGTTGCATGAAAGACACTGTCGGTTCAATAATCCAACAGTTGATACACTGGGAACAAAATAGGTTACAAACATCAGAAGAGTTTTATTTGATAACATAACATACACCTTAAGTGATGCCATAGACCTCCCAGACAATAAGTTTCTTCTGATTTCCACTCTCCTCTTGCTAAAAGAATATTAATTTGTTTTGCCAGTTTTATGCCCAATATGACATGCTTTTGGTTGCTCCATTAAGCAAGCTGTTCTGTGAGGTAGATCTCCTAATCGTGCAAGAAGTAATTTACAGGATTGGGACCTTAATTGTTAAAAATACTCTGAAGTGAGACTAAGAATTGAATGTAATGAGAACTAGGGCCTCATGGAATTGTAGCTTTTAGAACTGGGATTTCTGCATGGATAAGGAGACTGCCCATGTATTTTAGGTTGAAGGACTGGGGCCTTTGTAAATATAATTTAAGCCACTTGAGGAAAGCTTTCCATGCAGCATACCATGTCAAAGAAAGCAAGTGTTTAGAATTTGCCTACTTTTTAATTTTTCTAATATATTCACAGAAATTTGATTGGCAATTTTTGTAATAAGTAATTTTAGTAATAAATAGGCTGATTTCCCATTGTACTTTCTTACAGGTTTTTTATCTCTGTGCAAAATGGGTGTAAAATCCTATCACTCAAATTTGACAGGAAAGCTCACCAAAAAGAAAGGGTTTCTGTTTGTCCTCAAAATCTGAAATATTGACATTTCATTGCATTTTTCAAATGGCAAAATTTTCAACCAGTTCTCTAGTTAATTTGGAAAACAAATGGTTAAAATATTTCAAAATATTATTAAATTTTTCTCAATATTTTCCTGTATTGTTTATGCTTCAACTTTCATTAAAAAATTCATTTTGAAAAATTCTGATTGATTCTGACCAGCATCAATTTACATCTATACTACACTCATTTTGCTCAAGTGCAGATAAACAAGCTGCAAGACAAATATATGTCAGGTGTACAGAATCTCTTTTTAGTTTATAGTACTTGCCTTACAGGTTATTGTTAATTTTACTCTGTGCATTACTTACCTGTGTAGCTGTCTTCCTCTTGGGGAATCTTCAGTGCTTAAAAAATAACTGCCCAAGAAAGACAAATTAAATTGAATTCAGTTCTGAAAAATCCCTGATCTATTTAATATTAGGAGCAATGAAGATGCACAAACCCATGTAATAAATACAGCTTAGTGAACTCTTTTGTGCTTTTTCCTTGTGCAAGAAATGTTTTGCAAACTCATGTTTGTTCTGCTGAATTATTTCAATAAAGAAATAAAAAACAAAACCTCTTAAAAATAATTCTGAAAAAGTCTAAATATTTCAGAATGACTTTTTGTTTCAAAATTTCCTTTAATTTTATTTTAAGAAAAAAACAATCGAAGGTTTTAAAAGTGCTGGAAATCAAAATGACTTGTTTCAATTCAGATCACACAAAATGTTTTCGCCCATCTTTTCACCTCACTGAAATTTTGAAACAAGTTTCCAGCTTGAACTAAAACTTTTTTTTGAATTGCTAATGAGCCAAAACAAACAAACAAATAACCCCATTATTCACTCAGCTCAAATTATGAATCAGCTCTGGTGTGAAGAAAGCTTTCCACATATGGGCTGATGCACAATTTCACGTCAAAACAATGCTGATCATTCAGGGATACATTATGGCTGCCTCTCTGTGAGCGAAAGATGCAGCAAGCCCCTTCTCTCTAAGTGTCTTGGTGGAGGGAACACCCCTAATTTGGCTGTCTATGTTCCCCAACTATGGAGATGGCAGCTAGTGCAGTGAGCAGTTCTTTATAGCCAAGGCATATCTGGGTGGGACAAGGGCTGGGGGGACTTCTGCATTCAAAATGGGAGCCCTATATAGGCCCACTTAGAGGGTACCTGAGCTGAGGCCCTCAGAAAGTCCATCAAAAGAGCAAAGGCACTCAGAAATTCTGCACTGAATCATCGTACCGCATACCCCAAGGATCCCTGAAGGCCCAGTTTGTGTAGTCTGCCAATACCAGCCCTGTGGATCCTTTTCCATATTTCCCTATCTATGCCCTGAACAGTATCTAGAGAGAGATTACTCTTTCAAAAGCCATAGCAGGATCTGTCTGTAATTAAATTCTCCAATAATCCTGGAGACAGGAGCACTGATTCTAATCTCACACAAGCTCTATCACTGCTCCTGAAACAGTGGAGATTGGAGTCAGGTAGATTATATTGATTTCTGCTTAGTACAGATATAAATAAGGCCTGAAGTCCATGGAAGTCAGTTAGACTCTTTCCATTGACTTCAATACATTTTGTATCAGGCTTATACTTTTTCCAGGCACTGCCATTCAGCTAGTGTATTTTCTTCCCATTTAGGAACCTTAATATGGTCCCTGGTTTGACTTTGATGAGGTTTCAATTTTTTTTAAAAATGGTTAAAACACGTTGATTTTGGCTGAGTTCGCCTCTATTTTCTAATTTGATATTTCGTACCTGCTTCAACATGAAGTTTGGAAGGTTGGCATGCCCACAGATTGAAACCAAAGAACAAGTTTGTACAACTCCTGTAAACTCAAACCTCTGAGTTTTATCAAGTCTAGTAATTTTGAAGGGCTTTTATTCTTGGATTTCAAGGGAAAAATACATGGACAGGTTAATTGTCTATATGCTGTAGTCAGGGCCAGATTAACCAGCTTCGACGCCCCGGGCTGCCCCCTACCACGGGGCCCCCCTGATATGTCCTGCCCCACAGGGTCCCCACCCCCCACTATGGGCAGGCCACCTCGGGGGGAAGAAAGGGGGGCTGGGACCAGAGGGCACTCCTGGCCCAGTCCCACTCCAACCGATTTGACCCTAGAGGTGGGGCCGGCTGGCATGCGGCGCAGCCTCTGGTGCAGCTCCCCAAGGCCACGGAAGGCCACACTGTGCATTAGCTGGCCCCGGCCCCGCCCCCTAGCAGAGTGAACAGGTGCCATCCTGCCCTGCCCTTGGGGTAAACCAGCCCGCACAGGGGTGCGGCAGGAACGTGGAACCCAGTAGATCACACAGTATATCCCATTAGTTATCTGAGAAAGATACTTGCAGTAATTTGACAGGTCAAATTATGAAACTGCTTTTTGTACTATAGTTATTTATGTCAGGGTTTGCAAATAAAAAATATATTGTTATTAATTTTAGATACACTGTTGACAGTCAAATGGATTCCATCTCAATAATTCTCTGCTATTTTATCTGAACAGACAAAGAAAACTAACACTCACATCTTTTGAGTATTTTCATCATATGCCAGGATTTTGATAACTTCCCAGTTTCCTGATGTCAAGTGTCTCACACTCATTTGTTCGGTTTTAGCCTGCGGAGAAATGGTAAGTATTGACTTTCATTTGATGTCTTACATTTTTCTTTACCTAACAGGGTTGTCAGCACATATCATTACAATTACAGCTCTTTAATCTTTTAATTTACAACATAACTTGTTTAAATCACAAAACCCATATGCATTGAAAGGCATTGGCTATGAGGATCCTTTTTCTCTCAATATATTAACTTTTATAAGATAGTAAAATGGTGTCAGTCTCCATTGCAATTTTCCCCCCCCCCCCAATTACTTATATGCAATATCAACAGTAGAGGTTCTATATTTCATCTAAGTTGTCATATTTTGGTGCAAATTTGAAGTCAGCTAGAGGCTATCATAATACATGAAGAAAATTTTACTATATTACAAAAAAAAATTAAACCAACTAATAATTTTTTTTGCTTCCTGAAACATTGATAAAGGTCCACGGGGACATAAAGATCATGGACCATATCTTTAGAGGTATTTATACACAAATGCCAGGATGAAGGAGGGCAAGTGTTAGCAAAGCCAATTCAGGATAGATGAGGCCCATTCACACCAGGTGATTAGAAGGTGAGAATGTGTGAACAGGAACAATCACTTTTGTAATGTGCTAACCATTCCAAGTCCCTATTCAGACCCAGACTGATTGTGTCAAGTTTCACGCTGAAGTCTGGTTTTCAAGTTTTTTTGTTGAAGTTTGATGACTTTCAAGTCTGCTACTGAGTGTCCAGGGAGATTGACGTGTTCTCCTAATGATTTATGGATGTTGCTGTTTTTTTATGTCCGAATTGTGTCCATTTATTCTTTTGCATAAGGACAGTCTGGTTTGGCCAATGTACATGGCAGAGGGGCATTGCTGGCACATGATGGCATATACCACATTAGAGGATGTGCAGGTGAATGAGCTCATTGGCTTATATACTTCATCTGGCACAGAGGAATTTCATCACAAACATTTGTGCGACCACCTCTTGGTGTAGAGGTACAACCTTTGTCTAATCTGTTAAAGGCTGAGTGTACAAATCTCACATCTTCTATACCAGATGATGTGGTAATTTGAAGCATAGCTTGTTGGAGTAAGAGTATGAGTCTTGGTTCATGGTAGAGCAGTTCTGGGTTCAAATCCTAGAAAAACCTCTTGTAAAAGCTAAAAATTGTGCTATACCTTTAATTTTTGGGAGGTCTGCTTTCGTCAAACACAAGTTTTTGGCTAAATTCAGGAATAACTAAATGAAATTTAATAGCATGTGTCATACAAGAGTTCAAAATAGATGATCCCTTCTGTCCTCAAACTATGAATCTGAGGTCTTCAACATTTCAAATTCCAAACAAGTCCCTAATTTATACAACAGCCATTAATTTGATCAACACAAGGGATTAACTTGTGTATGTCCAGAGCTAAATGCATTAATGATTAATGAGACAGGGTTTCCAGGTGAGAGATATAACAGATATAACACCTCTGTGGCTTGGGCAAAGAAGGGGACATATAACTCATTCTGGGCTATGCTAATAACTTGGGTAGGAAGGAAGCAGAGGAGAGAGAGAGCAAAGAGCCTCTCTCTTCTCATATTCTTTACAATACCCATGCTTAGGGCAAATGCTTATGGGCAAATTCAGATTGAGAGATGTGCCTGTGTGCAACAGAACAGAGCGTAAGGTGTTTCAGTATTTCCTAAAGGCCCCAACTGAGGCCAGGGACACATTGTGCTAGGTGGTGGACATATCATCTATATCTATATCTATCTACCTATATATTCTTTATATATAAATATTCATAATACCATTAATTAAAATATAATATTAATATACTATTAATATATATAAAGAAATATTCTATTTTAATGGCACACTGGTATTAGCTGGGGCCCCTAGAAACTACTGAAATACAAATTTATTATTATTAGTACATAAATTATGACAATGATCATCATCATCATAAATAATAAGTGAGTGTTTCCTAATTGCAGAGATGGCAGAGGCCAGAGGACTTTTAATTTATAACAGGCTGTGTTTATATTGCTAATAAATATTAAACAGTATGGCTATTTTTCAAGGATACAGTTGTAATATATAATTTATTATGCTTGCTTGCAATTTTTGCCCCAAACCATTTCTGTTCCTTTTAAATTCTCATATTATGATTGAAAACAAGAACTATTGTACATTTCAGGTTGGGGGAAAATGAACTAGGAATTTCCAATAGACATATCATTCCTGGTTCAATCCAATTTTGAATTAATTTTTTTAAATATAAGATAAATTACTAGAGATATTTGGAACATAGACACTCAGAGTGAGGACTTTACATCGAGCAAGTAAATAAAGTGTGATAGGTTTATAACTTTTTTTAAATAGATGCTTTTGATAACTTGATTTGGTTACATACTTGACATTTAATATAATATCTTTTCCATAATTTAGCATTAATAAGGTTGAATTAAGATGACCTAAGCAAAACAATCATATCTCACTAATTTTGCTTAATTTGGATAATCAAACCCAATGATTAATTGTAACAGAAGTGAATTATTCAAGTTTAATTCTGTGTTATTAGACTTTTATGTTGGGACAATAATACTGCTTAACCTTTCATGAGTCTGCAGTGCTTACTTTTACTTAACACTAGCCAGTGAAAGCTCTTAAGTAGGCAATTACACATAAAATTCCACTGTTTACTGCAAATTTTCATGGTGGAATTTGGTTGTTAGAGAGCTGGGTATCAACCACGTATTTAAAATTCAGTTGAGGCAACTGTTATACTTCTGTGGGTCTCATAAGGTGTAACGAATATCTGATGTGATAAAAGACTTTATGTGCAATGGTTAATATAATTTTTATGTCTCCATGTTTGCTTTAGAAATAATGGACAATGAGATTAACGCAGTGTGCAAAGCACAGCCTATAAACACATTTCCTGTCTTTTAGTGCCCCATATCAGCCCAATTACCATACAGAGTGTCGTTTACTGGCAAATAATGTTCAGTCGATGGAATATCTGGATTCCTCTTACATATGTAGATAAAAAACAAACACACTCCAGGGAGCAGCTGTATACTAAAAAAAAAATAAAATCATCACTCTTACACCAGTATAAAGTGGTACAATTCCACAAATATCAGAGTTGGACCTATTTATACTAGTGGTAAATTTGGCCTCAACAGTCAGAGGTCTTTGCCACTTTAGAGTTGAATATTCCCCCTATGTCCTTATTCTGCTGAATAGGGATGGACTGTTAAGCATTTAAGCACAGGCTTATCTTTGCGCACATATTTAAGTACCATTGAAGTCAATCCTTAAAGTTGAGCCTGTGCTTAAGTTCTTTTCCAAAGAGAAATGGATTTCAGCATGTGCTTATATGCTTTATTGAACTGGGGCCTGAGTTTCCTCGAAACTTTGGTCTGGTTAAATGAAATAGTCTGTAAGTTCACTGCAAAGTTGTTATTATCACTAACTCTGGCACATTGTACCTCAAAATAACACCCTGTACCTCCCATATGCACCATATGGATATATGATATTTTGTACAAAGTATGCCTTCTGAGGTATCATTTGAAAAGTCATGATTTGCTGAAATTCATATCCTGTTATCGTCATAGTATATGGAGTTAAGAGATTCTGCTATATATTTGTTACTGAAACATGTTGTGATCCTGGGAAAAGCCCACAGACCAATTCCTTGAAATAACAAGGTACTGTGGACACAAGCCTTACATTGTCAAAGCCTCACCTACACAAAAGGTGTAAGCAAGAATTGGCAGTTCATTGAAAAACTGAATGCAAGGCATGAAACAATGAGACAGCAAGGATTTTGTCAACACCTGGAAGAGAGTATAAAATAAGAGACAGTGACATCATCAGTCAACTTCTCCCTCACCTATACTGGAGGCAACAAGATGGTTTGAAAGACAGAAATATTAAAGTTGGGGGAATACAGACTGCTCTAGCTTTGTGGGTAAGAGATACCTTAGAGCTTAAAGTTAGACTTATCATGATAAAGTTTTGGAAATAGCTTGCAGTTTCTAGCCTTTGTATCTTTTTGTAAACAATTCTGATCTTCTATGTCTATACCACTTATAATCACTTAAAAACTATCTGTCTGTAGTTAATAAACTTACTTTAATGTTTTTTCTAAACTAGTGTGTTTCTGATTGAAATTTGGAGAATCTATTCAAGTTACAAATGCTGGTGGATATTCATATCCTTTGATGATATGACAAATTAATTCAGCGGTTCTCAACCACTGTGTTGCGACACAAAAGTGTGTTGTGGCACAGTGGCTGAGTGTGTCACGTGAAATCAGCCTGCCACTGACAGCCTGAGGAGAGCTGTTGCAGAAGGTTGATTTTACACCGCTAGCTGTTTAAGAGCGGAAGTGGTGGCGGCTCTCTGTAATATTTGCCACAGAATCAGCTGTTTCATGGCGGCGGGGGCTACCGGTCAAGTCTCCCACCACTGAAAAATCTTTCCAGAGGGAGATTTCTTCAGCAGCAGAGGCTATTGAGGGTTGACCTGCCAGCAGAACTTTGGCGGTGGGGGGAATGGCAGCGGCACGGTGTGTCGCACACAGCTGGGAGCCCTCCCAGCTGTGTTGCAACGATGAAGGGGTTGAGAACTCCTGAACCAATTAAAGGGCCTATTCTGATCCAGGGAGTCTTGAGCAGTGTAAGATGCATATTTCTGGGGTGCAACAATGAGACTAGGGATATATGGGTGTTGCTCTAAATGCAACTCAAGAATGGATGGACATAGTAGTCTGGTGGTTGTGCATGCCAGAGACTGTAGTGAATGGGCCAAGTGGCAGCTCACACAGTGCAACAGAGCATAGTGCACAACAGACAGAGAAGGAGTCACTGCCATTACACACACGTGGAAGCTCTCAAGTCTGTACTTAGGGCAGACTTTTGTTTTGTACGGCATCACAAAGATCATCTCATACCAATATGCCTGGGGGATTATACAACCACTTCCAAAAATATGAATTGAAGCAAAAACTTACCTGAAGAATAAGCATGGCTATATGGTGGAATTCACCCCGGCCACCTTGTTTCACTGGGACTATCATGAAGAACTTACTTCCATCTTTGGAGAAAACTGGCTCCTCATTCTATAAATATAAAATGGTTTCAGTTGGCTCAAACAGCACATTAAACCCTCCATCACATAATCAGCTTGGACATCTAAATCTGAGAGTTGTCACTGCTTACAAGAAAGTTATAGAGGAGTCCTTCTACTTTCAGCATAACAATGCCTATATATTGCACTAAAAACAGTAGAACTAGTCTAGCTAAACCTCACAGGGTTCTGAGATATGGTTCAATTTAGCAGCTAAATTCAGAAACTTTTAAAAACTCTTTTGCCTTAACATTTGGGCAGGAAATCTCACCAAAAAATGGCTTTCTTTTGTCCTCTTTTGCTAAGGTTGGAGATACTAGAGAGTTTTGTATATAGGCATATGATGAAAGAAACACGTTTTACTGATGACAAGTGCAGTTTATTGCCTCAATTTAGGAAAGGAAACTTGGATTTAACAGGATTTAAGCCATGATTTCTGAATTTGAATGGACATAAGCACATGTAAGTGTTTTGATGAATTAGTGCCCAATCATTAATTGTTGAACTAGTGTAAGTAACTTTGCTTGTTATGTATCTCCTAGTCTATCATCATATAGAAATGTTAAAGAGACATTAGCTCCCACATAATCATACTTTTTAATGATTTTTTCACATACAATTTACAAGATGAAACCTGAAATGTGTTTTATATAAATAATGATGTTTTTATCTGAAGCCATGAAAGTGGAACCATTTGCTGACATTTCTGTTCTGCATACAATTGATGTGCATGAACTTTGTTATATTATTCTCAAACATTCCTCTGGAGCCCTACATGCCCTTTCTCCCTTCTGCTAACTCTGCATCAGATTCTAACAGGACATAAAAAAGAGTAAAAATATGTTTTTATCTGAAAAGTCAGGAGATCTTGCTCAATGTATATAGAGGTCAGATCTGCTAAGCAAGAACATGCATGCTACAGTCAATTTTCTGACGATTATATGTTACATGAATATGGATATTAAAAGTGACCATTTTATTTTAACAAAAATATCCTTTCACATTTTATTCCAGAAAATAATCGAACAAGATAAAAGTAACAACACAAGTAGGAATGCATTACACATTTCAGGCATCATTCATACCTTACCTGTTTAGAAAGCCACACTTCAGATGTAATCTCATATTTCTAAAAGAGAAAAATGATCTTTGTGAAAGATTTACAGACCCCCCCAAATCTTTACATTCATCAGAATGATTCTTTCTACTTAATGTTTGTGCCCAGTATTACAGTGGTGTAGTCTTTCTATTGTCATTATCCCCCCAAAAATCTGCAAATAATTAAAAAGCTATAACAATAATTTAATAACTAGAGACATTGCATCTTTTAAAATTATTTTTATTAAATATCATCAAGCAACTGTGAATAGGCAGTTGTATTTCATTTTTAACTCCAGGTATCATCTGACAACTGGAAACTTTTAGGACTTTCAGCAACAGTTGGTAAGCATTTCCACGGGGGTAGCCGTCTTAGTCTGTATATAGCAAAAACAATGAAAGTCCTGTGGCATCTTAAAGAGTAAAAAGCTTCTTCAGGCATAAGCTTTCATGGGCTGCAACCCACTTCGTCAGATGCAAACCGCCAGCACTAGATTCCTACACTTAGGTTTCATCTGAACATATTTTTCATGAGCATAATGTAGTTCAATTTCATGGGTAATAGTTTAATGCAGTGCTTCCCAACCTTTTTGGCTTGAAGGCCACAAATATAATTTTTACAACCATGAAGGGCCACCAGTCTATAAATTAAAGAAATATATGCACCATTAAGGACTACAAGTCACTACATATTTAAAGTAAACATTTTGATGCTCCTATGCTCATTTTTACAGTCATTATTTTACACCTACAGATTTCTCACAGTATGTCACACACTCATAGACAAAACGGTATTGTCACTACACACTGAAACATGTGGAATGGCAACCAGCTAAGTCACAAAGCATTGATTTTTTAGAGTCTTGCACCTCCTCAAGCATGATGGGTACTGGCCGCTCTGCCAGCAACTTCCATCCCCTCCTCTCCACCCAGTAGCCCTATGCACTCCACCTGGCTCCCTAGGCATTGGGTCCCTTCTGTAACCAGGGGGATAGGAGATCAGTACGTCAGTCCCTTTGACTCCAGCAGGGATCCTAGCCCCTGTGGAGCCAGGAAGAGTGCTCTGCCATGCTCCCTCCTACAACCAATGAGCTTGTACCAGTCTTATAGCTCTATAGCAATGTGCTCCACCTGACCCCTTAGGCAGTGTTTCCTTTCTGTAGCCAGCACTAAGGGAGAAGTGGGCCACTTTGAAAGACCCCACGGGCCACTTTTGGCTCCCAGGCGACAGGTTGGGAACTCTGCTTTAATGAATACATCAAAGGCTTAGTGTCCACAATATCAAGCTTCACACTGGACCACTGTCTCTGTACCAGACTACACTAACTTGTACTCCACATATCTACTGGTAAAATAATACTGGGCAGATTTGTAGCTGGTATGTATTGTCATTGCTCCATTGAAGTTATGACAATTAGCACCAGCTGAGGATCTATCCCATAAGTGTGGTCTGATCAACTGAAATTCAAGTGGCTATCATGGGTTGATCATTTGTTTTATTATAAATCTTTTCAGAATTGCAAATGAACACGGATAAACTCTTGAGATGTTCATAGAAGTTGTATAGGCACTAGCACTGAAATGGCAATATGTGCTGTAAAACATTTTTGCACTGAGGATTTTTCAGTTCAGTTAGAAAGATGTGAATCTAGGCCCTCTGTCATTGAAATCAATGGCTAAACTGTCTCTCAGTTGAATGGGTGGTGTGAAAAAGTGGGAAATAACTGTGGCTATGTCTACACTTAGAAAAGCTAGTTCAAATTAGTTAGTTTGAACTAACTAATTCGAACTAATTTTAGTTAGCTCGAATTAACTTAATTCGAACTAGCATGGCCCCACTAGAATGCTAGTCTGAACTAGCCATGGCCATGCAGGGGCACTTGCTTAGTTTGAATTAGTCAGTTTCATGAAGGTCAATCTGCCGATTAGTATGAACTAAGCAGTTACTTCGAACTAATATGGCCACATTTGACATAGTTCGAATTAACGAATCGAATTAACCGTTAATTCGAACTAAGTAATTGAATGTATTAGCTCGAATTAAGGAAGCCCTTAATTTGAACTAATGAAAGCCTAGTGTGGCCAAGGCTGAAGTTAGTTTGAATTAAGCTTCCTTAATTCGAACTAACTTGCAAGTGTAGATATAGCCTTTGTGACTACTGTGCATTCTTCTGTGTTTGTTTATGTAGGTTCCTTGATATGGAGGTAAATCTAAAAGGAGTTGTTAAAGGGGAAACCAATAGGAAACAAAAAAATGTCAAAGAAAGGTGCTATCATAGTTATCCAAGTCTCTATATAGGCTGTACTGCTTTACTCTTCCCAAAACTAAGCCTAACATACAAGGGGATCCTACATCTTAAAGATGCTGACCTCAGAAAACAGGCGAGAGGAAATTGTCAGCTACTACAGGTTGACACAGATTTACTGATAGCCAATATCTACAGCAAGGAGTCTGTAACTTGTCTTCCAAAGGGAACAAAAGGCACAAAGGCTAAGGCGTGTCTACATAGGGGCTTCTGGTAAATGTTAAGCATAAGCAAAACAGCATGTGTATGGGGCTCTTTGTTGTTTTAAATCCACTTCTCAAAGTTATGTAAACCTTTTGGCAAATAAATTCTAGGCCTGGTCTACACTGCCAGCAAAATTCGCAAGCTATGCAGAGTAGCTTGCATAACTCCCATCACCTTCATAACATTCATTTAGCAAACTGTCTCCACTGTGCTGCGCCAATGGGAAATGTGTTTCCATTGATGCAGCACTATGCTCCTTGGGAAGGTGGTTTTAGTAGATTGATTTCTGGATCGATTGAGGAGGTCTTCACTTCTGCTCAATCGATCCAGATAAATTGATGTGACATGGTGAATTTGCCACCATCAGTGTAGACATACCCCTACTTTGTTTTGAAGCAGCTGCTTCTATGTCACTGTGTTTTATTACTGTCCACAAGCTCCTGACAGGAAACACCTGGAACCGAGAAGTCCATTGGGCCTGTTAGGCATCAGAATTAGCAACAAAGGGGTGTAAGCCAGAAACCCATTCAGAAAGTGGTCAGAAAATGAGATTTCATTCCAAGGAGAAGAGGAGGTGATGGCACTAGAGCAACTTGACACAGCTACCTAAGTACCATTACAGGTGAAGACTGCATCTTTTATATGTTTGAGAGTCACACATTTAAGATTTAGATAGCATTCAATGCAAATGAAATAAATATTTCTGAGAGATGGTACAGAGCATTTAGAGTACATGTATTATAGAATACTCTTGTTTTCCTTCTATGCAATCCAATTACCACAACAGCATTGAGCCTCCTTTGCCTGTCACTTTTTGTGGTCCATCTGATGGTGTACCATCACAAATACTTCCGAAGACATCCAACCATATATAAAGCAAATGTAAAGTAGGATGGACGATGGGTATTTGTGTCTTTGAAAACAGAGATTCAAGGTAATCCCAGGATGAACACAGTTACCAATCCTACTTTTATAGACTCATAAGCTTTAAGGTCAGAAGGACCATAATGATCATCTAGTCTTACCTCCTGCACAACGCAGGCCACAGAACCTCATCCATCTACTCCTGTAACAGACTCCAAACTATAAGTGAGTTATTAAAGTCCTCAAATCATGGTTTAAAGACTTCAAGGTACAGAGACTTCACCACCAAGTGATCCTTGCCCAATGCTGCAGAGAAAAGCGAAAACACCAAGGCTATGTCTACACTTAAAAAGTTAAGTCGACTCTGTTAAGTCGAGCCGGGTCCTGCGGCTCATTTCTTGCTGGGACCCGCAGCTTCCCGGCAGAAGGGAGCCAGAGGTTGGAACCCGGGCTCCCTTCTTGCCGGGACCCTCGCGCAGGTCCCGGGGAGAAGGGAGCACAGACTCCCTTCTTGCCGGGAGTCCCGCTCTCTTCTCCCTGGACCCATGGGGTCCGGGGAAGAAGTGAGCTGCCGGCACTCAGCTGACTGGGGATCTCCGGAGGATCCACTGTCAATGGAGTGTGGGTAGCTGTGTTCCCCGGTGCTCAGCTGACAGGGGAACCTCCAGGGATCCCCTGTCAGCTTAGTGCCTGCAGCTCCCTTCTTGCCTGGACCTGCGTGGGTCTGGGGAGAAGAGAACAGGGCTCTCTTCTGGCTGGGACCCGCTTGGGTCCCGGAGAAGGGAGCTCAGCCTGCGGCTCCCTTCTGGCTGAGACCCGGGTCCCAGGGAGAGGGCAGCTGTGGCTGCCTTCTTGTTGGGACCTCGAGGCTTAGAAAGCTAAGTCGATGTAGGGTGTCCATACTGGGTTTAGGTCGACTTAACAAATCGACTTAGCTATTAAGTGGACCTAAATGGTGGTATTTATTAAGTCGCCTTAAGGGGCTTCCTTAAGTCAACTTAATGAAAGCCTAGTGTGGACAGGGACTAAGTTAGGTCAACTTAAACATCCTTAAGTCGACCTAACTTTCAGGTGTAGACATAGCCCAAGGGCCTCTGCCAATCTGCCCTGGGGGAAATTCCTTTCCAACCCCCAATATAATTATCAGCTAAACCCTGAGAATATAGGCAAGACTCACCAGCCAGACACCTGGAAAGAATTCTCTGTTGTAACTTAGAACTCACCTCACCTAAAATCCTATTACAGGCCACTGGGCATATTTACCTCTAGTAGTCAAAGATCAGTCAATTGCCAGATTAAGCTATCCCATCATACCACCCCATCCATAAATTTATCAAGCTCGGTCCTGCTTCCCTAGGAAGACTGTTTCAGAACTTCACTCCTCTGATGTTTAGAAATCTTCAAATAATTTCAAGTCTCAGCTTCCTGGATTTTACTGATTGCATGAAATCATTTTATCGTAAAACCTGAAACTCTATTACTTCATTTATCTCCACGTTATCTGCTTATATTTAGTTAATATTTATGGCAACAAAAGACATTCTCAAGAGCAAATTCCAAACATCTTTTTCTGGTCATAAGGATAAGTATCAGGAATATAATCCAGGAAAGAAAGAAATAAGGAAGTGTGTCTTACCTTGCTACAAGCCCCAGTTGTGGTCTCACAGACCGTAAGAATGGAAATGTTCTGTGGTCTGTTTAACCATCTCACTACAGTCTTGGTATTGCTGACCCACTTCACCATGGTGATGTAGTATTCTCTGAGGTAAGCATAAGTTTTAAAATATAGTGGTCATATAATTTATATAAGGTGGTGTAATGCTTTAAATTACAGTAATAAGTGGACCATATTTGGGAAACAAAATTTGGACTGAGCTGGTCCATGTGAAAACATGAATAACTGAGGGATGGAATCAGGTATGCAAAAGACAAATATATTAGATTACAGATGTTACTACTAGGAATAGTGGTTATGCCACATTGCTCATCTGGGAAGTTTCTGCTCTTTTACCAGATATATTGCAATCTTTTAAGTAGCTTTTGAGCCATATGCAATTTCAAGAGCCCTTGTCCCACAAGACTGTATGCAATAAATTAGTAAATGAAGATTTAAACTATATAAAATACACATTTTAAATATGTCAAAATCTTCCCATATTTAAAATGTTTTCCAAAAATATATACTGTCTATTTTGATGCTGCTACAGCAAAGCACATTAACGTGCTTATTTTTATGCAAGTGAATAAGGTCTTTTATGAGCAAGAAGACACTAGTGGTTAGGGCAAATCCTGTAAGTTGGATATTGAAGACTAACCAGGACTATGCCATTGATTCATGATCAGAATAAAAGGAGAATAAATTTACTGCATTCTTGTTTGTCTGTTAAGTATTAGAAGCAAGTAAGTTCAAGTAGAGCCTACTTAGAAAGCAGCTGTTGCACCTGAACTTCCCTAGACTAATCACATGTGTTAACAAATGTGTTCACTTTTTAAAACTAGTCTGCAGACTCTTTATTATGCCAGAGTGTCTGTCTCCCGGACAGATAGCAGACAAAAACCTAAGAGAAACAAACTTTTGCACAAACACACAACCTCTCCCTCAGAAAAATAACAGTTATAAGATTTCTGGGATCATTTTAAAATGCCACCAATACACTGTAAATATCATATGCAGTGACTGAATGTAGAGAAGCCAGAAGCAGAATCACTGTTAGTCGACTTTCATTGTAGCAAATAACTTGTAATACCAGACAAACTGTCTGTCCCAAGACACGTTTGGCTTAGCAAAAGAGTCCAACACACAGATTTCAATAGCACAGACTACCTACCTCTTCCTGAAACCCTGTTATGCTGTCAAAACTAAAGATGTTACTAGGAAGGTCTGTTGCAACTTGTCATCAAAGAAATTTGGTATGCTTGCTTCAGTTCACTGCTTATGACAGCTAGAAGCTTCTACAGCCCAGATGAGAAATATTCAACACTGGAGTTAAAGAGTGTGTCTAGAAATTCAGTCCCCACACTAAATTGAGGGTGTTATGCTTATGCTTAGCTAGGCTTTTAATGTAGTTTTGATGGAAGCTTCATTACATGTTAGCGTTAGATATTTAATTAGAGTCAAAAGACATCTTACTACACCATGGATGGCCAATTCATGGCCTGGGGGAAATCTATGTAGGATTTTGAGGCTGCACACAGAGGCCAATTGGCCCAGGAATGCAACGTAGATGCACCAGGTCTGAATTTGACTCCATGTTTATGGCATGTGATTGAGTAACTAAATCTGCACTCCTTGACTGGGGCTGTCCTTCTCTGCCTTTCCATCTAACTCAAGGTCATGTGAATGATCTTTCAAACCAAGCTTACATTCTCTGTTCCACTGAATATTTAATTATTTATACAAAGTGACACAGTCCTTCATCCCAGTCCCCTTACCCAACCAGTCCTAGGTCACATATACACTGTCGACAGCAAATTCGCCACTTTCAGATCTTTCCAGATCAACTTAGCAGTCAGTTAAGACCCGCTAAATTGATCTGGAAATTGACATAAAAAGCCACCCCCTCAAGTAGCATTGTGCTGCGTAGACAGGAGTGCATTTCCTGTTGGCATAGCACTGTGTAAATGCCATACTGAAAAGGAGTTAGGAAGTCAATGGGAGTTATGTAAGCTACACAGAGTGGCTTGAGTAACTCTCGTCGACTGCCACTGAATTTTGCCGCTAGCGTAGACATGGCCCTAATTTCCCCTTGTACAATAAATCTCTTCCCACCCCTCATTCCACCACAGTTCTGGTCTCCCTCCTTAGAGTCCATATCAAATTACAATATCCATGGGCGTTGCTGGTGCTGGACACATGGGGCATGAGCCCTGAGTCCCGGCTGGGTCAAGGACCCAGGGCCCAGCCGCCGGAGAAAGGATCTGGCCATGGGACCCTGGCTGATGACCTAGGGCCCCGGGGTCCAGCAGACAGTGGCAGGATCCCACCAGCTACCCAGGGCCCATCCACCACCCGGTGGCAAGATCCTACCTCCATCCCCACCCATCTCCTAGTCTCAGTTTTCTCCTTTCCTGGCTTCTTGTCCTAGTTCAATCTCAGAATTCCAACTCCCTGCCAAATTAGTCTTCCTACTACCTGCCCTTGTCCCCTGCCTCCCCTTCACTGGTTATTCAGCCCAGTTTCCTTCCCTACTACAACTCCTCATCTAAACTGTGTTCTCTCCCCCAGAAAATTAGACCCCAGTTTCTTTTGCCATTTCCCTTAGTGGTTCCCAATCCCAGACTCCTTGTACCACCAATTTTTGCCACCTGCGACCTGGAGTCCCAGCCTCCCCTCTTCTGTTCCTTTGGCTCCTAGTTAAAGCACCCCTACATTCCAGCTCACAGTTTGCTTGACCAGCCAGTCCCAGACTCCTTGTCCCAATCTACTCCTTTCTCCCCTGCAGTCTGGTTTTTGTCTTCTCTGCATTTGTATCAGATGGCTTCATCTTCCACTCTGCCTGGGTGCTGGAGGATGGGGTGGAGACCATTGAGAACATGGAGAGAATGGTTCCCTGCTCTTAGTTCCAGTGTCTGGCCCCACCATGGACAATACCAGCTGACAGTAGTCACCAGAGACAAAGTCTGGCTTTGCCCCTATGGCTCTGGGTCAGAGCATGCTTAATTGTTCTGCAGGGATGGTGTAGCTACAGTCTGGTCCTGTGTAGGAGCTGTGGCGAATGGGCATACTCAGTCTGTGGAAAGAGTGCATGTCCAGTCTGGTTAACACTACACATGGAGAGAGGCTTGAACATGCAGGTGACTATGGACTCTTAGGCTACACCTACACTGGTAAATTAAGTTGACTTAAGCTTGCTTAAGTCGACTTAATTTACCCTGCGTCTACACTACAGTTTTCTTAAGTCGACTTAAGCAGCTTGCTTAAGTCGACTTAAGGAAAATAAAGTCGACTTAATTAAAATTAAGTCGACTTTATTAAACCTCCTTTCCACTAGACCTAAGGCTTAAGTCGACTCCCTAGAGTCGACTTAAGCCAGTGTAGCCATGGAGTAGCCCTAAGTCAACTTAGGGCTATCCCAGGGCTACACCAATGCCCTCCCTGCCGGGGGGGGGCACAGAGGGAGCCTGGCATGCCCCCCCACAGGGCAGGGCAGAGCCCTTCCCCTATGCCCTGCCAGGGTCCATGTCCCCCGTTACCCCATTGTACCTAGGTGCAATGGGGCAAAGGCTGAGCCCCCTGGCACTGGGCAAGGGGTGCCCCCCTGCCTCTGCCGACCTGCCCTAGGTCCCCCTAACCCCACAAAGTCGACCTAGAGCATCCAGTGTGGACACTCTAGGTTAACTTTATAAGTTCCCCTTTAAGTCGACTTTAATTTTCAGTGTGGACATACTAAGTCGACTTAGTTCAAGTTGACTTAAATACACAAGTGTAGACATAGCCTTACAGTTTTTAGCTGCTAAATTTGAAAGAGACTCTACAAAGCTTGTGCAAACTTTTTTACCGGGGCTGTCCTTGGGGGGCGGGGGATGAGCACAGCGACTGTCCCAGACCCTGTGATTCTGTGGACCCGTTGAGTGGGGCAGCGCGGGACCCACACCTCTGCCCCCCCCACTGCCGCACTGCACCCATTCCCTGCTACCTTTGTCAGGAAGCTGAAGGCAAGGGGAGGATGGAAACGCAGAACCCGGCTTCTGGGCCAGACCGTCTCACCCCTGGGGCAGAGCAGTTGGCTCCGAGGGGTGGAGCGGGAGTGCAGACCCAAGCCTCTGGGCTGGCCTGCCCCTGAGAAGGTGATTGGCCCTCGGCCCTGCCCCTCCCTTGAGTCAGCCTTGTTTTTTAGAATTTTATAAACTGGCCAAATTTGGGCAGATTTCCTGGGGACAGTAAAAGGCACAGTCTCTGACACAAAGTCCACCCCCCTGACAGATGTCAAGAATGGGAGTGCTACAGATGTTGAAAGAAAAGGTCACCAGAATTTTTTAACATGGGGAAAACAGTACATTTTCTCAAGTCTCATTCTAAATTTGCATCCTGAATAGTTCAAGTTTGACAAAGTTATAAACAACTGAAAACAGGATCTTATAACGGGAAGTGTTGGGCAACATAGGACTAACATACATATAGATATAGATATATACCCATACACATGCACACACCAGATACATGAAGACGTATATAAAAACCCATTCTTCTTTGAGATACACTCAGTTGAAATAGCAAATACATGGTCTTAAAATTTTTCCTTTAACTTGGTAGTCTAAATTGAGACACTATTTTACACCTGTAGCATAATAATTTGCTAACACATTAATTATCATTTAAGAATGTATGATCCTCCTATCTCACTTGTGAGTTTGGGAAACCTACTGAATGAAAAGATATGTGCATTATCTTACTGCCAGCTATGCTAAGTGATTTGCAAAGTCAACAGAGACAGTAATCTGAACAAAGAAAAGGGATTTTCATTGAATTACACTGGAAGCACAGTTACATTCATAATCTAAATTTGCGTGAAGAGCAGATACTCAGATTTGAATTAGAATAGTTGGAATAAAAATGTTTGACGTTTTAAAATAGGAATCCATCCGAGAAAAAAAATCCAATTTTGCAAATTCAGACAATTTGCTATGATGAAGTCATTGTAGTCTAATTTAAAGCCAATGGATAGGCTGTGAAACTACTGTATTAGGAAGTTTCTGATACTTAATACTTGTGGGAATGGAATGATGGTGTCCCCTAGCCTTAGCGACAATATGAATAGTTGTGGATTTGGTTGAATAAGTACAACATGTGCTAGCTTGAAAAAGCTGTGCTATGTTGCTCTGTTACTTTACTGGCAGATTGTCTGGTAAGAAAGGTAAACACTAGATTCTTGCCCTATGAATGACTTTCTAAAATATTTATTGTGTTTTTCAATTATGTATACAGCTGCATAGTGGAAACAGGAACAATGTGAATTGATGAGTACTAATGGAAAATGTTTGCATTTATGGACACCAGTGCTAAAGTTAATACTGCTCATCAAGAAACGAATGCTGCAAGATAACAAAACTCACTACAATTGGGTATTGTTGCATGTGATATTGAAAGAAGGCTGGTATTTTGGTTAAGGAAAAACACCGGGACTCTGAGGATACAGTTTGATGGCTCTGCCACAGACTTCTGGAGTGATTTTGCACAGTCACATAGGCTCAGAGTCTCAAGGGTATTTAGTTAGGCACGTAAATGTCTTTTTGGAACTGGACCTTCGGGTCTGATTTTCAGAAAGGATAGGCAACTCTTGCTCCGATTAACTGTAGCTGGAGTTCTGGATGCTAAGCACCTCTTATATTTATATGTCTGTTCTCCATCTGCAATGGAGGAAACAATACTTATCTTCCAGACTGTCTTTTTTGTCATTGGATACTAAGGTCTTTGTGGGATGCACTGTCTTTCAGTATGTGATCGTACTGTGCCTAGAACAATCAGGCCCCCATCTCAGCTTGGACCGCAGGGTGCCATCCTAGTATTAAATAATAATGAATAATAATTCAAATAGGAAATTAATGATAGGCAAGAGCTTAAGAACTTGAAAGAATTAAATGGGATGGGCCAGATGATCATATTGTCTATGACTGAATTACACTACTTTAGTTCTTTGTATTTACATAACGTGTTCCATCCATCTGCTATGCTGACATTAATGGATTACTTCTTTACAACAACCCTGTGAGGAAGGCATTATTATTACAATTTTACAGATTAGGGGCCAGGGGGTGGAATGCATTGTCTCATCACAAGACAAGGAGAGCTACTATACGCTATATGTCCATACCATAAGCAAAAATAAGACTAGAACTCCAGCTGTGAAAACAATTCATTTGGTGTTTTGCTGGTAGCTCAGAGGCATTGGGGTGAATCAATTAACTGAAAAGTTAAAAATAATAATAATTTCAGGTAAAATAAAGTTTGATTCACCCTGAAACAAAATATTTCATATTAATTTCTAAATAAAAACGTCATTTCAAACTGAAATATTTCATTTTTGAAAATATTAAAATGAAACATTTTGATTTTTGTTTTCTCGTTTTTAATGAAAGTTTGACAAATTCACCACAAATTTCTAAAATGTTTCAGTTGACCTGAATCTGCATTTATAGATGAAAAAATGTTTCAGACAAGATATTTTGCTCAGTTCTAAATAGAACCTAGTTTTCTTCACAACTAATCCTGTGCTTTCACCATAAAACCATCCTTCCTATTACTGGATGCAATTAAATCATATTTTTGTTCCAAACCAAGGATTAGTTAAAAACACTGACATAAATGTAAAAACAATCCCTTCCTCAAAATATCCAATTATGCCATGTCGTGGATTTAAGAAACAGGATTACTTACAATATATAAATGATTCTGATAATGTGGAAATACTGAGAACAATTAAGGCAATTTTTGGACTTGGGTTGCAGTGTTATTACATTTTATCTACATTTACACAAAAACAACTTTTCAAGTGTTTATAACTTGATTAGAAGAAAATAACTGGAGAGGTTGAAATTTGTCATATAAAGTCTCAGGCTGAAAGCATTCGATTATATGTTTTAGCAGCTAAATATAAAACCTGTTTATAAATCACAAAATTCAGACATTTAGCATTCTGTCAGGCATTTAAAATTATCTTGGTATTTAAAGAAAACGTAAAATAGAGCAAACTGATTTAATTTATGCAGTATTTTTTTAAAGTTAATTTTGAAAGTTTAGAAGTTCAAGGTAGGATCATTAATGATCCCCAGACCAGAAGGGAATGAAAGTGACAGAACATAGAGACAGACATAGAGACAGAACATCCAGCTAGACAAGGTTGAGAGAAAAGGAGTAAGAGAACCCCAAAAGGAAACAAACTAAACAGCTGAGATGTTCTGAGTCTTGATTGGGTTCAACTCCAAGACCCTATGAACGTATGTAAGATGCCTTAAGGCGCAGCTCTTTTCTAAAGTGTGATTCTTTAACAATAGTGCTGTGTGGTTTTGTTTATTGCTATTTAATGATTTCCAGATCAAATAAAGGATAGCTTGTTGCTGTTTTCTCTCCCTTAACTGCCACTCCTAAAACTCAATCTGGGATTTGAAAGTGTAGCTGGTGTCTTTCCTACTTCCATGTCACCAATTATTAAGATTCTCCAACTGCCCTCTTGGACTTGAGTTGACCTCAGTAACACCTTTTCTACCTAACTGGGCAATTGACATCTGTCTTCAAAGACTGCAAAGGTATAGGGTAATTGAGATTTGGTTTTACAATTGGAGCATAGAACCTGATCCTAGTCCCATTAAAATCAAAGGCAAAAAACTCAGTCCATGGACAGAATTGGGTCCTTAGTCTATGTATATGCAGACATTCCTCCTCACATTTACTTTGGCCTCAAGAAATTGAGGGACATACAATTTACTAAAAGCTACATCACTGAAGAAGACCAGATCTAATTACACACTTCGAATAGAAACACTGAATGATTGAATTTTGGCAGTTACTTTTTGGAACACAGCCGCCCTTTAGTATTGGCACTGAGTCTCCAGCCCCTTTTTGTACCACTTTAGCAGTACAAAGTAGTCATTAGGTTACTGCAGATGTGCATCTGCGATCCACTAGCACAGGCAAATCCCAGTCTCATATTGCCAGTCTCATATCCCCACAGGGGGATTGTCCACATTTTAGCAAATCTGGCCTAGCAGAAGGCCCCAATGGAATTTTGCAGTCCGAATAAATTATAGCAGGCCTGAAGCTGTGCTCACTTATGTTAGGGATCTAACGAGATCCTATATACTTTTTAAATCAGGGACTGAAAATGGTACAGCTGGGGTCAAGAATCTGGACCTAAATTCCTAACCTTAAATGAGCCTTTAGGGAGCACAGAGACCTATACTTCACCTTTTGTGGTTAATGCATGCACAATATCTATTTTCAGAAAGATTTTAACCCTGCAAGTTCTATTAAAAAAGCCCTATAGGTGAACTGAACTCTAGAGAATTTTTAAAGGTTTGGATTACCTTTTTTTCAGAAACACCCTCTGACCTGATTACAAATGGGGCTGCAAAACACTGATTGCTGAACCAAGCTAATACAAAAAGGTCAGCATCATTAAACAGTCCTGGATTCTGCCTTAGAAAAGGCATGCCCCAATCTTAGCTGATCTCATGTTTGTACGTGTGTTATGTGCACGCACAACTCAGGTTGACAAACGTACAGATTACTTAAATGTAGAATTGCAAATTACAACTTTCAAATGATGCTTGTCTCATATCTATATAAACATTCATTTCGATAACCCAACACATTATATTTTAATAGGTGAAATAAAAATAAAAATAGCTTTTTCCAGGCTTGCACAGCCTTGGTTAGGTTTCCATGATGCAAGAGTAGAATGGATTATTTTTAACTGAGTGTATCCCAAGGAGAACAGAGATTGCTAATATTAGTTTTTTTTAAAGTTACGGGAGCTTCATGCCAAAAACTAAAAATTCTGGGGAATGAGTCTCTGTAGGCCTGCAGAGACAGTCTGTGAGTTCAATTGTCAGACTCATGATGGAAAGAAAGACTGAACAATGTCAATATTCATTCAATTCATTCAATTTTGTGTAGTCGGAGAGAAATACATCAGTTGAGCACAGATGAATTCAGAAAACCTAAAGCAAAATTGGTGAATGTAGGTGCTGATGCTTTCTCCTTTTCTTGAAGATTACTTCATTGTTTTTAAATGATACTTTTCCTGGCCTAGTAACATTTTAAAACACTATTTTAATCTTTCTCATTTAAGAGTTGGTTCTCCAGGTTTTCTTTAGAGCTCATTTAGAAAGGCATGTGCTATTGCTTTCACCCGTGAGCAGTCAGCAAACAATGGGAGAGATTGTTCACATGTGGTGTGTGTTCACGCTTTCATAAAAGGCTCCATCTTCAGAGAAAAGATACACTTTCAGGTAGCACAGTCCAAAATGATTCCTTTTATCAAAACAATCAGTAAGTTTTCACGCCAGCATGCACAACTGATTCACAACTGAATTACTACCATGTGGCTTTCATGAAACTCTATTGAGGTCAATGAAGTTATATCAGTATGAAATTAGGGTTACACAGTGATGACTTAAGGCCATAGTGTTAATGTTATGGCTATTTTGCAGAAGAACTGTAAAACCTTTAGGGCTCTGTAGGAACTGCACAAACAGCAAAATGTATTTGCTGTTTTTGGACTAGTGTTAACATAATTATTGATCTTATTTGCCACATTTTAACTGGAGATCAAAAGTTATTTTAATAATATTAAATAAAACTCAAAGAAACTGATCCATCATGGAAGGCAAGGTACTGATACATAGTCAGTTCCTCCCGTTATTCTAGAATACAGTCAAATCTGTTCAAGGCACTAAATAATATTACTCAACAATTAGGATAGGAAGTGAAGTGGAATACCATAACCAACTGAAGTTGCATAGACTCATAAGCTTAAAGGTCAGAAGGGACCAGTACGATGATCTAGTCTGACCTCCTGCATAATGCAGGCCACAAAACCTCACCCACCCACTCTTGCAATAAGTCTCTAACCAATGGGAATTTAGGCTGATAGAATATAATTTTATAAACTGGAATTTGGCTAGAAGATTTTAATCAAAGTTATCCTACTCTTAAAGAAAGTTCCAAAGGATCTGTAATAAGCTGCTCAGAAGCTTAGCGTTAAGTCTTATTCAAAAACAGTAACTTCAGCAGGACAATTCCGTGGAGCACCATGCTGTCTCTAGTTAATACTGACTCAAAAGGAAAAGAAGTCTTGCCTATTGTATTGTCTTATTAGTTTCTGAAGTACCTACTTGCTCCTACTCTACCAAGTCTTGGCATAGAACAATACAGCCTTGACTATATGGTCTGACAGGATCATAGCTTAGTTTATGTGATCTACTTGGATCTGACAGGCGATATTGCTGCAGGAATAAACTAAATCTTTGATGTGATTTAGTGATTTGAAGAGTCCCTAATATATCACTTTACTTTTTTTTTTTAATATTGACATTTATTTATTGATCATGTACATATTGTTGTATTTTCTGGGCACATCACAGAAACTGAAATCAACTGGTTCCAGAAAGTTAGCAGAAAGTAAACAAATGGCACAATTCAGTACTACCTGCCCACAAATAAAATATCTCTTCACAACCCTTTGCCCTCTACCATGCATCTATACCCTTAGCTCCCTAATAAGCGAATAGAAGAATAAAGAACTAAATCAAAAATCAATTTGGGCTCTGAATGACCTCAGAATGGTACACATTCTAGATCCTTGGGACTTCCACTAAGGACACCCATCCCACAGATTTCTGTTCTATTCTATTCAGTTCTTACGCTGCCCTCATCATCATGGTCACCCTGGGGACGAAGAGTTTTCCAGTTAAATTGAACTATTGTGTTAACGTATAAAGGAAGAGATGGTCTCAGAGATAGCAGTGAGTTTCACAAAACAATTAAATTACATACCTTGATTTAAAGCTATCTGGGGGCATGAGTTCTAGTGTATGTGTTGGTCCATATAGATTGACTACAAACAGCTTTACCGTTGGGTTTGTTTGACCTGCCTTTGAAAAGAAAAGAGTAGAAGTTTTAGCATGTAATAAAGAGGCATGGAAATAATGATAGCTAAATATACTGAGGGAATACACATATTTTAATATTTTTTTCAGAACCTGAAAACCCTTAAAATGACATTCAGCTGAAAGCAACAAAATCCTGTCCCATTTTCCTCTCATAAATTGCTCAGTCACATCAACCACACACTTGAAAATGTAGCTCAAAAACTACAGTACTGATCACATAATATATATCAAGCTGCCATTCACTGAAGACAGATACCATGATAAAAAATTATTGGCCAGTCAAGTGACACTAACTGGGAAAGTATTTTTGAGTTCTGTACATTGATGGAATTCCCATAAACATTTTATTAGAATTATGCATGTTCATCAAAGGCAGCATATACACTGGGGTGTGTCATATTTAGGTCTTGTCTACACTGCACAGCAAAGCATTTCATGTGACATCATTTGTAGACCACTCTAATATGAGGTGCTCTAACTACCCTGTGGAGATCCTGATGGTACGCTCTAAAAGGTATTTACTTTGCATTAATGTAGCCCTGCTAAGAGCATGCCAGTAGGATCTGCGTGGAGCAATTACAGTGAAACATTTTATACTGCTTTACAATCCACCCACCTCTGGAGAGCTTTGCTGCATTATGTAGAGTAGCCCTAAGCTTCCAGAACATAAGACGAAGAGCAGCTCTACTCAGAAAAGTAATATTAACTTTGGGCTCTACAGGACCAGTGGGAAGATGCTATAAAACTGTAAAATTTTGCTCTACTCCCATCTTGCCCAACTGCTTTCCACCAGGCAGATTCCAGGACCCAGAGAGATCCTTGGGAAGCAGAGGAAGGAGTAATGTAGTTTCAGAGGAGGCGGACTTCCTGTTCATGCAAAATAATTTGTGGGTCAGGAAAAATGATTAATCTCACAATTTTTTTTAGTTAAAATCTAGCTTGTGTGTTTGACTCATTTTAAGGATATTTAGTGATCCAGTGAAGTCTTTAAAACATGCTTCACTGAAATACCAATACAAATGTTCTTTGGAAATTGCACTTAACTCATCACTTGCTACCACAAACTCCATGTCTACCCATATTTAAAAGGTGCAGGACAGAAGACAGACACATGTATGTTTGAGCCAGTGACAAGCAAACATGAAGTTTAGAAGATCACCCCTTCAGTTGAGTCATTAGAAGTTCACAGTCTGCAAAAAAGGACAGATCTTTGAAACACAAAAGGATGTGGGTAAGTTTCCTCATGTGAATAGGCTCCACTGGTTGCAAAGAGATAACTCATGTGAGTAATGATGCATAGGTGTACAACTGAAGGATCAGATCTTGGGTGAAAATATTTTGTGTGGGGTTTTGAGTTTGATTTTAGTCAGGCCAGAAATGTCATCAGAGTGGCCTTTCCATATTTCTGCTTTTGGCAAGAACTGGGTATTCAAATAGCAGTGACAACGAAAAATATATGCAAAAACATTACAAAGGTTTTTTTTTTTTTTTTTAATTAAAAAATGGTTCACTCTACGTCTCTGTCAAGAGTTTATATTGCCCAGTACATGCACCGAGGCAGAAAACACAATGCACATTTAATTCCATGCATGCCAACCTACAAGTCCTTATTCTGTTATCCTTACTCAAACTGAGTAGGGCTTTTTATTGCCATGAGTAATTACTACTCTATGGGAGTAAGGATTGCAGAATGAGATTTTAAGCGAGCAGGTCACTTATCTCCCCATGTTGTTTAACTAAAAGCTTCATTAATAATTAACTATATTTAACTGGAAGTTAAATGATCATTGAATGGACAATTAAAGGAAGATAATATTTTCATTAATGAGATTATTGAAATAATATTGTGCATCTCTTTTTGTATTGAATTATTTATGTTTTGAAATCTGTCACTGCTTTGCAGAGCTGATTATTATTATAATTATTTTTTTGAAAAAGAGTTCCCTGTACTTTTTTTTCTTTGTTGATTAGTTTCTTTTTGCCAGTAAATCTAATAGAACTTGGCGACTGGGGTTCCTATGTGCTACAACACCACAAATATTAATCCTCATTCTAGAATGCTGTTTCTTAAGAAAATCATAGGTATTTTAAGATCTGATCTTACTTTCTTTAAAGATAATTGGTTAATTCTATTTGATTTCAATTGGAGAAAGATCAAGGGGAAAATTTTCAAGTGAATTAGGAAAATCAATGGGGTTTAGATTTTTGAGTCCTTAAGTAATTTTTGAAGTGGGACTTAAATACTTTTGAAAATTATACCCAACTCTTTAATCTATACACAGAAATATTGCTGCTTTCTTCAAGGTTTAAACATTTAACTTTTTTTTTAATGAGATTCCCTACCCATTGTGCATTATGCAGCAATCACTGTATGCCCTTCACAGAAGACAGCTTCCATTCTATATATTTGTATTTTACTGCACAGGATCCAACAAGGAGAAGTGAAAACCAAATTAATAAAGAAAAGCATCCCCTTTAAGAAGGCCTCCAAATCAAGGCCCTTGGTTTTCTTATTTCTCTAGGAGGCAGGTAGGCCTTCTCCATTTCCCTTAGGCATCAGACTGGGGAAGCAGCAACCTAACCAAGTTTTTAAGCCTGTTACTTCAGTGCAATAAAACTTACAGACAGAAGAAAAAAATCACTAGGGCATAGATTAGGTGAGTGTGAGGGGGCCTACAGCCTACAGCAACCAGCATGGCTTCCAGTCCCTTCTCTTTCCTCCTCAGCTTATAAATAGCCTCAGCCCCCAGGCAGGGTAGGGTTCTTTTTAACTGTGCCCAGGCTCTTTTGACTGTAAGCTGCAGATTGTCCTTAAAGGGGCAGTATACCCCACAATAGTTACTTACATGTTGTTACTTCTCACAGAGTCAAAATAAGCCAGTTTTGTATATATGAGCTTGATTCTCTGTCTGCTCATGGGTATAACTCTACTGAAGTCAATGAGGTTAGACAAACTCTTTTGCTTCATCCATCTATAGAACTGCAGCTAAACACTCCCAGCAACCTGCAGCTGTTCAAAAGCAATTCTATCAGCATTCTTTTTTGACTCCTTCTGATCATTTCATTCTTCATTCAAAAGCTGCATCATATACCGATCATAAATTAGCATGAATCAGACTGTACATCCCATCCTGATCTAATGGTTTCTAGCCAGCAAAAAGCTTTATTACCTTCTTTAAAATAGCATAAGTCTAAATGCTATTCCCTGCACTGCCCCATCAACACGAACCGGTTCTTTTACTATTTAGAAACAGTCCTTCGGCAATGCAGAATACTATCAGTCGGTTCACTGAACCGTGCACAAAGGCTGAGGATTGCATTTAGATTTTACTTACCTTAGGATACGGATACTGCTTCCCTTTGGGATACAGACCTCCAGTAAACCGAGGAATAACCATGTTTGGTACCAAAGTATCATTTATCATCAGGAATGCCAATCTTTCTCCATCTGGGGACCACCAGTGGGCAATGTGAGAGTGAAGAAGTTCCTCTGAAAGAGAAGCATATTCTTGGGAATCCAAAAAGTAGCTATTATGTGATTCATCTTACCAATTCATTCATTTGCATTTTATATAGTATCTATGCTTTCTTGCAATGCAGCTGTTGTAATTATGAAGAAATATTGAAAATTACCCTGGATTGAATTGCCTGAATATGAAGGCACATTATAGGCCAAATTATGAGTTTTTACTCAGATGAGTTTTCCCAATGATATCAATGGAATTACCTGCATAAATAAGATGATGAGGACTGCCTTATATTTCACTCTAGCATCATTCCACCCAGTATTTTATGTTTAATTCCTTTTTTATTTTCAATAAAATGTAAAGATATATGTAGCACTGGTATCATTCTGTCCAGTTATTTATGATCCATTCTTTAATTTGGGGAAAACATTTCAGTTTTATTTAATCCTATTTTGCAGGGAATGTTGATGATTTTAGTTTTATTCCATTTTGGAATGGAATTTTTTTTTCTTGTTTTTGAAATTACTGAGTTCCTAGTCAAATGAAAAATCCAGTTCATGCCCAGCAATAAATCTGACTAATTAAGTTCTTTTACTTTCTCTTTGTGATCAGACTTTGATTTTTTTAGCTAGCTCATTTGCTACTTATATTTTTTTCAGTGTGTGTACATAAATTTCAGATGTGGCCTGGGAACCCAAATCTGGGAGTATTCACAAGCTGTCCACTTGGAATATTCACTAATTGCTGTTCATGGGTGATCAATTGTGTGAGTTATGCAATATTGTTTCTGCTTTGTGATTGGATAATTAAAACCTTTTTGTTAAGGGCAATAACAGATAATGAATGGTGAACAGCAATGGCATATATTGGCAAACGTTGTTTGTTCTAAAGCACTGCTGTTTTCATTTAACTAAGAGTATTCATACAAAGAACAGACACTCCCAAATACTTATGTACACCAAAATCCAGAAATGTGTGTTTGTGAATTGCAAATAAAAAAGCCACACAAGTAAGGTCAAAATGAACAGCTATTCAGAATTCCTCCTCATATAGCCCAAATAAATGTCAGGCAGAAATGCAGTCAGTGGCTGATCCCTAGTTACTCCCCAGGATACATGCTGCTTACAAATGGCAGAGCCATAATTTTGTCTGCCCAATATAGAGAACAGCAAAGCTGGTCAGCTTCCTGGGACAGAAGGTGAGAAGGAATATATTGTGCTCCACAAAGGCGTGTAGTGTAAATTTGGAGATCTCCAGGAGTCATTCAAAATTACCTTTGGCATAGTGCAGCTCGCCACTGCCCCCAGTACAGGGTATATGACACAGGCTACCGCCCTGTGAGTATGTGCTCTTCTTCCTAAGATCATCAGAATTTGGCCTATAGTTGCTTAGCAAAGTGTTGAATAACCATGATTGTGACTCAAACAATACTTTGGTTTAGCGAAAAGGTCATCTTCTATGTCAGATTTAATTAACTTTATATGCTTAAATACTCCAATTTATATGCAATCATATTAGACTTGCAGTATCTGCAGTGCATTTAAAATGATCTTCCATGTTAAAGATGCTTCTTCTCTCTAGTTTTGAATTTCACTGACCTATTAAAATACTAACAAAACATTAATGAAATCTGTTAAAACCATGAGGTGGTCAATCTTTTGAATACAGGCATTTAAACGTCTATAAAATGCAATTACCATTCTTTTTTCAGAGAGTCCATTTGAGCTGGGGTTTTCAAAAAAGTCTAAGGGTATGTCTACAAAGCAACTAGACACCTGTACCTAAACCATTCTCGCTGAGTTGGACTCATTGTTATGTAGACTCTCATAGACTAAGGTCTCTATGGTCAGAAGGAATCAATATGATCATCTAGTGTGACCTGCACAATGCAGGCCACAGAACCTCATCCACCCACTCCTGTAATAAATCTCTAACCTATGACTGAGTTATTAAACTCCTCAAATTGTGATTTAAAGGCTTTTAAGGTACAGAGAATCCACCAGCAATTGAGTCATGCCCCATGCTACAGAGGAAGGTGACCCTCCCACTTCACATGGTCCTGGAACCCAATAGCCAGCTTGAGCTCCAAAGTCTACACAGCAATGAAACAGCCCCACAGCCCGAGTCTCGCCCACCACTCCAAGCCAGCATAGCATTCTTCACTGTGTAGACATACTCAAAATGAATTATGTGATGGTGGTAGTGGTGTGTGATGGCCACTGAAGTGAGTGGCTGAGCCAGGACTGTCAAATTCCCTAAAAGGGACAGGGGAAAAACACAAGTTGTGGCTCGACTGGTGGGCTGATTGCTGAAGAGGATGCGGTGGGTCACAATGGTAGCTAGGAAAATTACCAGTAGACCCTTAGAAAGAGTGATGGAGGACAGGCTGTGGATGAGGTTGTCGGCATGAGCTATTCCCCAGATCACTGGCAAGTTGGTGAATGCTGCCAGTCCATCAAAACAACATAAAAAGACTGTAATAGAACTGAAATGTTCAGTATTAATGTCATGATCTTTTACTTGTGTTGGATAAATTGAAAATAAGACAGATTTATTTAAGTTAAACATACTGGAGTGTAGAGCAGGGGGTTGGACTAGATGACCTCATGAGGTCCCTTCCAGCCCTCTGATTCTATGATATGTTATGGTGCGGTGGAAAGATGCAGAAGCTTTAGGAAGTTATCAAGCTGTGTGCCAATGCAGGCTGGCATAGATAACAATAAGGATGGTTTGCCATCTGCAGCAATTTCCTTAAAATGCACAGGTCTAGCCTATGTTGGTCTTAAATGAAGGAGAAACTCGGAGCTTATGTAGTTTTGAGTAAGAGGAAGAGTTGCTGATTCAGGATCTGCAAACACTCAGTTGGACTTAAGCATATTCCTTAAAGCTTAGAATAATCTTGGTGCTTTGCTGAACCATGGCAAAAGAACTGGATTCTTCCTAGACATACACTGAAGTGAGGAGATAAAATATGTCGTCAATGATTCCCCATTCTAGGGTTTCTTAATGTTCTTTTCTCACTTCTTCATGAAGATGTCCATGTGTAATAAATTTTATATCAACATCATTTTTAAAAATAAACATTGACCTAAAAATCCTGCCCTGATTTACACTTAATTCTAATGTCCTCAGTTGAGTTATTCTGGATTTATATCAATGTAGGTAGGATCAGAATCAGTTCTACTAGACAAAATTCTGCCCTTATTTACACACAAGTCCTAATTGATAAGGGCACTGCACAGATATAACACAATTTGGCACTTTCAGTTTCTCCAAATACTGCATATTGTTTTGGATGAACAACCTCTATATGAATCAGTAATGCATATGTCTGTGTGTATCATGCTATCCCAGAATACTAGCATTCCATGGGCTATAACATTGAATAAATGTGAACGATGATGCTAGCCTTAAGATGCATGAGACAAATTAGTAGACTTTCAGAAACATTAATTATTGTGAAATATTTCATTTTAGAATTGCTGTATTGAAGTAGGTGATGAAATATGTTTCAATACAGATCAAGTGAGCAAAATGTGCAAAAATATTCCTAAAGTCACTGACTGAAATCAGTGAAAAACTCTTTTTGATTTCAATGTGGACAGGATGTCAGCTGATGTTCAGGTATATTAACTATTCTTATTCATAAAATAAAGGCTGTCTGAATTGACAATAACATCCCTACTCTAGAAAATATAACTATATGCAAACCAAGTTATTAGTCAGTGTAAAAAATGAGCAAAGATCTGAAGGCAATTTTGCAAGAAAATAAGAAGAGAAAAAGCAAAACAACTCCCGACAGGAGACAGCATTGTCCTAGAATGACTAGTTTTCTGTTGTAGGCTTTGTACAAGACTCTTTTCCCTGCATTAATAAACAGATATATATGTCTACCTTACCTTCATATAACCAGTCTGCAATTCCATTAAAAATGAATCCTTCTTTTCCTGAGGATGTCAGTCGCAATGAGCTACTCTTTACCCCAGGTTGATAGTAGATGTTGTTTTCAAAAATATAAATCTAGATAAGATAAAAGGGATAAAAGAGGAAAGTAACACATTGGTAGACATAAATAAATGTTTTCATGCCAGTGGTAGAAATGCAATTTCCACAATTTCAGAACAGTCTAAAGAATAATTCATCATAATTTTCATGGAAAATCTCTTTAGACATTCCGGTATTGTCAATTTTGAAGTAACTTTTAACATTCATGCTGCCCTGAATACCTACTTTTCAATTATTAGACCAACTCAAGTATTTCTACTCCCTTTAGCAAACTTTCTCACACTCTCCAGACCCACACAGGTTGTAAAAAGAATAAAGCCATTTTTTTTACAATTAAATAGATTATGCAATATTTTGTTACTCCCATTTTTATCCTGTACAAATATCTTGATTTCCATCTATGAAAATAGATATAGTTCTATATCTATCGATTACAAATATAAATTACAGGTACAGATTCCTGATGTAATATTACACATGGGAATTAAGTGAAACAAGAATGAGACCAAAGATCTGAACACTGTTTGAGTCTTTCTATGCTCTTCTATTGTGAATGTCACAGGTATTTGAACTTTTTACAGAAACCATCATAAGAATGACCCTCCTAATGTCAAGTTTGGCTTTCTTATTCTTTCCCTGTAGGTATTGGGGAAGACTTATTTCTCTTCACTCATTTTTCTTCCCTTCTTTTTTCTTCTCTGCATTATTTTCACTTCCCAACCTTCAATGGCAAGAAACTAGTGAGCACCCCGGCAGAAATTAGAATATTTTGGCAAGTGGCTGATTTTTAACTGCAAGTAAGATATCTTCTGCTAGCAATTTGTCCTCGCAACAGTGAAAGGGGAGAAGGCTACAACAGCCTTAAGCTGTCAGTGGTTTTTCTATTTCCTCAATGCTAAAATATAGAGCACATGTCCTGGATTCATAGAAATTGGAAGGCACCATAAGAAGTCATCGAGTCCAGTCCCCTTGATGGGAGGGGGAAAACTGGCTGGAGCGGGGCCGGTCAGGAATGCCCTCTGGCCCCAGCCACCCCAAACCCAGCGACAGCTGCCTGCAGGCTTCCATCTTGGAGAGTGGGGGCCCTGAAGTGGGGAGTGAGGCCCCAGGCTGGGGGTGGGGGAAGGGGCCCATGGTGGGGGGTAGCCTAGGGCCCCCAGGCTGGTTAATCTGGCCCTGCCTGGATTTAATGCAGTTAAGAAAGGAGGGGCAGGAAGCGCTTGCAATTGTTCTTTTATAGTATCCTCCTTTGCTATCTCCCAGCCAACCCCCGCACTCTTTATTAGAGCTGAGACTGATCACCTCAGATAAGAGAGCTGTCATTGGATGACCGGGGCCATGACCCACCTGGAGGAAGGGGCCCACCTTTTTGAGGCTTGAGCTTGCCCCATACCTTTCTCCATTCCTCATCTTGTATCTTATTTCCTTTGTGGTAGCGGCATTCATGGCATCTGCTCTGATAACAGTGAGTTTTGTGCCTGTATTCATTCTCACTTCACTGTTGTGGCTCATGTCAAACCACAGTGATATTTACAGTCCAGCCTCCTGGTTTTATTCTGGTGTATCTAGGAATTAGAGGAAGGAGCTAGAGGATAAACAGCTACGAAGGGGCAGAAAGGTTTTCTCACTTTTTATGTACTCAGAGGCTAAGTTTCAGGTTTAGACTGCTATGGCCCTAAGAGGTGCAAGGAAGAAAGGAAATGAGCAAGAAAGAAGAAACAGAACATATAGTGAACCTGGTAACAATATGAAGGTTTCTAATGGAAACAATGACATTCTTAAGTATAGCGCTATGTACGAACGTCTGTGCAAGTGTCTTCCATTCTCTGTAGCAGCCTCCCATAACATTTTGAATCAATATCTAAAAATTGCCTAAAGCTCTGAGATAAAGACCTAAGCTGACAACTCTGTTTCTCTGGCACAATGGAATTCCCTACACTAAGGGTAAAGCTCGTCTGGATTAGAGACAGAACTTCCACAGGGGCCAGTCTGAGACTGCGGAACAATCCTCCTGAGGAACTAAGAACCATCACAACCCTCACCAGTCTGTTTCCTAGGGTAAAACACATTTTTTGATCTTGGCTTCTCTTACATAAATAAAGAGCAACATGCATATTTATTGAAAAAATAAAGAAAACAAGACACTGTACTGCATATGCTTCTTCCCCTGATAAGCGGATGGTAGAACAAACAACACATGTCCAATGTTAGTCATATTACTTAACATATTTTTTGGAAGACACTCAGATACTACAGGGATAAACATCATATAAGAACCTGTACAGAATAGAACAGAACAGAATAGAAAAGAATAGAATACTTCCTTTTTCCTATTCCAAAGGGGTAGCCGTGTTAGTCTATTGTAGAAAGACAACAGAGTCTTGTGGAACTTTTAAAGACTAACAGATTTATTAATCGCATGAGCTTTCGTGGGAGAAAATCCCACTCCCATGAAAGCTCATGCGATTAATAAATCTGTTAGTCTTTAAAAGTGCCACAAGACTCTGTTGTCTTCCTTTTTCCTATTAGACAAGGCTCTAACACACTGCTTTCAAATCCTTCATTTGGAATCCTCTATCCCTGCTCTTCCCATTCACACTATCTCTGCTCCCTCTTTCCCACCTGATGTTAATAACAAACACACACCAGTGAAACTAACGAACAAAAAGGAAAGGAAAAGGTGGAATTACAGCTGATGTGAATTCCTATAATAATACTGCTGCCAAATGGGTTTTTCCCAATCCTTTAATTTTTCTGCTTTCCCTCATTCACCTCTCTCACCTGTTGTCCACATTCATGATGTGCTGTAACTGTAAATTCCTCTGGCTTTATTGTCTCATTCATTTTGAAGTTCCATAGTCACGTATAATAAACAATATTAACATCAATTAAAAGAACATGAATGCACCATCATGTTTGTGCAGGAAGGAAAATATTGATAATATAGCAACAGAAAAACAATACACAGTAGAAGTTTTGGTGCTAACATCTCTTTGATATGTAACCACACTGCCTCAGTGACTGCTCAATTGCAGTAAATGCATTTCCATAAATTATCTAACAGGTATTTATCATATGTCTGCTGGTGAGAGAAGTACCACTCTAAGGTTAGGTATTCTTAACCTCATCACTACTTTCCTCTCCTACTCCCAATTATCAGTGGAAACAGATTTCCCCGGGGCATCCTTAAACTACAGCCATTTGTTGATATTTAATAATATCTATATCAAAATTTCTACTTTATAAAGCAATAAGATGAAGAGCTTCATATCAGAAGCACTGAAGCACGATTTAGCTATTAGGAACAAAGGGTGACTTGGGACAAAGTTACTTTACGTTCAGAAATTCAAAACCCTGGGTGAATTCAAACTTGAAGTAAAAATAATTGATGACATTTTTTATGGTTTCAGCAGACATAAATTATCTAAAGTATTGACCAATAATTACATTTATATTTGAAGGGCTGAGATTCGATGCAGTTCAAAATGGCTATGAACCTGAAAAATATGATCCAACTTTAAAATCCAGAGAAGATATGGAGTAAGAATTTTAATTATGCCAGATTTTTGAAGAAGGCAATGATAGACACTGTAATCAAAACATATTTCTTTAAAAAAATGTATTTTTTTCTGGAATAAAGAAATGAATATAAGTAATGTTAGGCAAAGGGGCTTTCTTAGTTTTTTAAGGAAGCCTAGATGAAATAAGATTATTTTGCCAAATTTTTGCTCTTTTAGCCAGTTAAAGCATTTATTTATACCAGGATAAATCTCAGTATAAAGAAATGCTTTTAAACTGGCTAAAAGAACAATAACTTGAAAAAATTATTTTATTTCATTAAGGCTTCTTTGAACAACTAGCTCAATCTTGTCCATTACTGTAGAGCAATAACAGAGACAAAATATTACTTGTGTTTCTATTTTTCCTTACCTTTTAGGTTGTTTCTGTCTCCAACTGAAAACATCTTTAATGTCTGCGTGCTGCAGTAAAAGTGTTTCTGCTCTGTCAGTCAGAGTGGAGGATTAAGAACTACTTTTATAAATGAACCATGAAAAGGCTCTTTAATCTTACTACTATTTACTATGTGTTGCTAGTTAAATTTGACACACTGCACGTAAGAAAATATCTCACAAGGAGTATCCATCCAGTTGTTTGTTCCTCTGATCACATGGTTATTAATTCTTACTGCTTATCAATTATTTAATAAAGTGCCCCATCCCCCTCACCACACAACCAACTCTCAGTCCATCCTTCAAATATCAGAGTGTAATCTCTCCTCACAGATCCCCTATTCTTTTTCATTACTCCTGATGTCAGACACCCACAGCTGTGAAATCTGTGCCTATCTTTCTCCCACAAGAAATTCTTTCTCCTCATTGTACATGAGGAGTGGAGTTGCTGGGGACATGCATCCCCCATTTGCTCACTACTAGATTCCAGGCTCTAGGGATGACTTTATTTGTTAGCTAAAAATGATGAGACTATGTTTCCCTCAACTATCAGTGTGATACAGATAATAATACATTAAACAGGATTTAAACTCATGATCCTAAAGATCTAAAATCAACAATTTAACCTAAATATGCTGTCCAGTACCATCCCCTCCACCGCCTAGGCTATGTAATGCTGTGCAGGATTTAGTCCCAAGAAATATCTTGGAATAAATCATTATTAAGTTCAGTCATTCAACCCCAGCCTGTAACTTTGAGCACTTGTTGTGATTAAGCTGGTGTCATTTTGAGTTATAAAGGTCCATAAAACATGTTTGAAGCCAAAAGAAATGTCTCTATGCAGATTACTTACAAATATGTAAAAAGCCAAAACCACCAACGTTAGATATAAGACTTTTCACACCAAGAACATTTATTTTTTCAGATCAGTTGACCACATTCCACCCCTTAAAAACAAGGCCTTTGAATGAAAAGAGCGGCGTAATTCTCCTGACGCGCCCTTCATCACCACTTGTGATATTAATAGCAAGAACAATGGAGTAAATTAATACTTTGTTCCCCTTTGTTCAGCCACATGAGCCACTCACAATCTAGCCCACAGTTATGAGAATAGTAACGTAATTTCCTATGACAACCGAAGGCTGGAAAATTTAATGCAGATTATTTTTTGTGCACTGATGCATTGCATAATATTATAAATTCAGTGTATCTAAAACACAAAAAAAATGGATAAAAACACCTGTAATGTATCTCGCAACCAACTGACACTGATCATCAGCTAAGTGTCTTGGCAATGTGCTCTTTGAAAATAGCTCCTGCAACTGAAAGTAGGAGTGCTGAATGCAATCATATGGAATCCACTTCCTTAGAATTTCAAAAGTAAAATTGAGCTGCAACTGCATTGGAAGGAACATATTAATTTGTTTACATTTGTATCATTATACATTCAGGAAACTGCCACTTGGAGGGCAAGAACACTGAGAATTATTTTGCATGGCATGAATGTCCGGACAAAGAAGAGATGTGAGTAGCAATAGTGAAAATCCTAAGCATTCAAAAATCATGAGCCAGTAGAGAACAAGGTAACAACTGTGGAAAAATCAGGATGGTGGTGGGAGGTAATAGGCATCTATGTATAACAGAGCCCTGAACATTCAGGACTGTCCCCATTAAACGGGATATCTGGTCACCCTATGAGCCAAACCAAGGAAAGCATGAGATGTCTTAAAAGAAAAGAAATTTTTGGTATCTTTTACTTTGCTTGTTGGATGTTGAGTTTTTACATTGGAACTGTACAGGAAATAGTTTTCTAGTCCCATGAAGTTTTTGCAATTTTAAAAAATTCTCCTGTCCTGAATCCACCATAAAAAAGTAAAATCTCACATACTTGTGCAAACTAAAAATCTGAAAATAAATTTTGTATGAGTTCATTGAAATGTTTCATTTTAATAATGTCAACATATTTTATACAGATTTTTGACCACTTTTTCTTTTTAAAATATTCTAGTCAGGTTTCATTTTGAAATGAAAAAGTCATTTAGAACTTGAAGCCCTGAATGCTTTGTTTTGAAATTCACATTATTTTCAAAATGTCTTGAAAAATTTGTCAAAACCAATGCTTTCCCACAAAAAAATTTCAGTTTTGATCAATCAGTATCTTCTGATAAAAAATGGTTTGTTGCAAAATACCTAATCAGTTCTACTTTATGTTGCATGCAAGTCAGATTTTCAAACTCTCCTCTGCAAACATCAAATACTTATTTTATTATTGTTATTATTATTTGTATTGCTGTAGACCTAGTACCACCAGTCAAAGGCCGCCTTGTGTTAACAGCTGCACATTTTTTTTTTAAATAAGAACTCAGATTCTCATTTAACCACATGCCTCCATGAGGTGGGGCTTGAAGAAAAACATGAAATAGCACTAGACTAATGATCAAATTATCAGAGTTGGCAACACTGGTAGACTATGAGTAGACTACGCTGCTATCTGAGGTGTGAATGAAGCTTTATCCATGCTAACAGAGTTAGCTTTATCCATGCTAACAGAGTTAAAAAGAACATTGTACATATGATGGCATGGACTAGCAATGGAAATACGTACCTGATTTCTTGGAGGGCGGTACAGTCAATGCCTCCAGGTATACACAGGTATTTTTAGCCATGGTAGCTAAATTAGAGCTAGCAGACTTATGTTGCATTTTCACTTCAGATTACAGTGTAGCCATATCACTTAGCTGATAAGCTTTTGAGGCAGGGACTACGTTTTTGTTCTGTGTAGCACCCAGCACAGTGGGGTCCTGATCTATGACCAGGGTTCCTAAGTGCTATAAGAACACAAATATATGAATAAAGAAGGAGTCCTGTAACACTTTAAAGACTAACAAATTGATTTATCGCATGAGCTCTCGTGAGAGAAAATCCCACTTTTGAAGCCACAGGATTCCTTGTTTGTTTTGCTGACCTAGACTAACACATCTACCCCTTTGAAACTTAAATACATGAATAAATAATTTGCAGGATATAATTTATAATAATAGATGCCACTCCTGCAAAAATATATATGCTCCATTTTACTAATGTGAATAATCGGGACTCCTCAAAATAGTAAAATTAAGTATATGTAAATGTTTTCAGAAGCAGAGCCTTGGTGCACAATCCCTTACATACTCAAAGAGGTCATGTCATGTATTTTAACATGGTTCCTTGGGGAATTATCTCCAGAAGGGTTTTTGGGTATTGCTGATGTTCATATCACTAGGTGACTATTGTTAGGTTTTTCTTAATACATGCTCATGTCAAATTATTAATATTACGGTTTTACAGGGATACGCTGAACACTAAAATTTGCTGACTGCAACTATTGCGTCTTTCGAAATTATGGGATGAGGAATTGCTAAAAGTATTTCAGAGAGATATTCTCATAAATTCATCAATGGCTTTGTGCCTAAAATGCTTTCCCAGCTTTTAGGCATGATGATAAGAAAATAAATTGGAAAAAGCATCAGGTGGAACCAGGCTATGCTATCTCACATGAAAATTGCATTACTGTTTTTTAACTGCTTCTCACCATCCCCTTTAGTATTTTTGGCATAGACCACTTAGTGAATAAAACTTCAATGTGTGTAAATATCAAACCCTAGCCTCAATGTTGAATGACCTATTATTCTACTAGAGTGTTATTTGGCAAATCTATTGATTTTCAAATTTAATAGACCAACAAAATCTATAATGGGTTTAGTTAAATCTTTGCCTTTAATGAAACACATCTTGAGGAATAATTTGGATAAGCAAAAGATTCACTTTTGATGATAATCACATTTTTTTTTCAATTTACTGTGAAGAATTGAAGATTCGGTTAACTTTAATGTTTTATATGTGACACTAATCCCTGCCCCACCTCCACTTCTGCTGCCTCTCTGTCAGTTCCTCTTGCTTTAGTCTTCAGTGCAATAAATAAATAAACGTACTGATAACAACATAACAGGATTCTAGTTAGCACATCCTTTAAGATTATCTAAGTATTTATCGTAACTTCACTGGAAAACTAATCCTGATCACAAAAAAAAAAAAAACCAGTGAACATAACAGGATATTCTTTTCTAAGAAAATGGGTGGATTTTTCTAATTACTTTTCCATTTTGACCAATTTACATGACTTCATGATTGATCACAATAGGACAAGGAGAGTGAACTGTCAAAGATAATAGAAATAGACACTGCAAGCTGCAAGGGTCAGAGAGTTCTGCAACAACAATTTACCCTCTGCAGACTAGTTTGAATAGCCTCCTGAAATTTAATTTTCAGGATGAAAAGATAATAATACCAAATGTCCAATGTCTTGTTTTGGGGAGTCAACAACAGTTCAGACCCAGGAAAACAGAGGTTTTCCACATGCTACAGAATATAAAATATGTTAGCACCGCTGGCATACTACAGTTCTGAAAAATAGTGTCTTGTGGGGAGACTGGGAAGATTGATTAAATTTCTCGACATCCTGGCCTTGTTTGTGCTCATCTAAGGTCCACTGTAAAAGTCGTACCTCCCCTCAATAATTTTCTCTACATTCTTAGCCTCCGCATGTTAAAGTAAATCACTGTTATAAAACTAGGGAGGGACCATTATGTTAGAAAGTATGTCTGATTACCCCCAAAATTAAAAGCAAATGGATCTCTCTCTCTCTCTCTCTCACACACACACACACACACACACACACACACACACACACACACACAAATGTTTACAAACCCATTCACATTTCATTATTTTATTTAAGAATTTGTGTTCTCTGTACATAGCACAATAGTCCAATATCCATGTCAGAATTTCACCATCTGCCACTAATCTTTAAAGTTAATCACACTCACATATGTCTACAGTGCAACTGGAAGATTGACTGCAGCACTTGTAGACATACCTGAGTAGGGTGACCGGGTAGCAAGTGTGAAAAATTGGGAAGGGTTAATAGGCATCTATATAAGACAGAGATCAAAATATCAGGACTGTCCCTATAAAATCATGACATCTGGTCAAGCTATGTCTGAGCTAGCTTCAATCTACCTTACAATGGAAGAGAGGAGCCTGAATACCTTTGAGGAAATGGGCCCATGTGCTGAAAGCATAGAGAATTTGTGGGGAATTGGCATGCCGGTCTGTAACTAGCTCAATCTCTCAGCATAAGATGGGGGGAAGGCTACAGCAGCAAGAGAGGCAATTGCAGACACAGTGCAGCTCCCCTATTGTTTCACTGTCTGAAGGGAAGATTTTCCCTCCCTGGTGCCCACAGAAGTCCCCAGTACAGAGTTCTTATTTGGTCAGTTTAGTGGTGAAGACTTACACTTATGTATTTCTTGCCACGATGAACTCATACATTTCTCACTTCAAACTCAGGTACTTATCTGGCCCCCTCACAACCCTCCTGTGAGATGGGGCATAGATAAAGCCGGTAAACAGGGTGATTTATCTCCTTGCAGGCCATGAGGGTGGGGAAAAGCCAGCTTTGTTCTGGAGTGGCACCCAGCAGGCAGGTGCTGGGAATCAGCCAAACCAACTGGACAGGACTATGTGATTGGGACCGATGATTAACCAACCGGAGGGTATAAATGAAGAGCTCAGCTCCCTGAGGGAGTCTGGGACCAGGGGAGGGCAGGAATCATGCTTGCCTGTGTGCAGCAGAGGACTGTAAAGAGGCAAATAGGTCCTGTGGACCCTCACAGACTGGAGAAGCTGCTGAAGGCTAGAAGGCACTACAGAATAGGTGGGGAATGGGAGAGGAGACTATTACTTTATGATGTTATTCCATGTTTACTTTCTGCTATTTTGAAGAATAACAGAGCTGAGATGCACAGAATTGAGAGTGGCCATTTCATTGCCCCACTCTAGTGACTGAGTCCCCCAGACTACAGAATCTAAAACGCCGTTGGCATTATACAAACAAAGGCAGCATTATTTATTGTCAAGTACCAGCATTGTGCGTGATGTTGTACGAGATACACAAGGCAGTTATTACACAGTGACCCATCCTGTTCTTAACTTTGTTTCTTATACCCCAATCCTGCAATGAAATGTGAACAACAAGAATAAAACAGACATTGGGAGGCCAGATGAATGATTTTTCTTTTGTGGGATAAATAAAAAATGAAGTAGTGGTAATGATATATTTAGATATTCTATTCTAAGATAATGGGTGGATTTTTCTAATCGCTTTTCCATAGTTTGTCTCTGACCAATTTGCATGACTTCATGACTGATCACAACAGGACAAGGAGAGTGAACTGTCAAAGATAATAGAAATAGGCACTGCAAGCTGCAAGGGTCACTGAGTTCTGCAACAACAATTTACCCTCTGCAAACTAGTTTGAATAGCCTCCTGAAATTTAATTTTCAGGATGAAAAGATAATAATACCAAATGTCCAATGTCTTGTTTTGGGGAGTCAACAACAGTTCAGACCCAGGAAAACAGAGGTTTTTCACATGCTACACAATATAAAATGTTAGCACCGCTGGCATACTACAGTTCTGAAAAATAGTGACATTGTCGTTAGTGAGACTGGGACGATTGATTAAATTTCTCTGAACTCTGCACTTGTTTGTGCTCATCTAAAAGTTTCTCTCCCCTCACCCCAATAATTTTCTCTGTATTCTTAGCTTGCGTGTGTTAAAGTAAATCACTGTTATAAAATTGGAGGGGGTAGGGGGCAATTAGGTTAGAAAGTATGTCTGATGGATTTACATAGGAAGGCAGCAAAGAAGAAGCAGAATATCTGAAGAAGAGGGTGGGCATCACTGGGAAAGAAAGGAAAGTGGGAAAGGGATACAAAAGGAAAATGAGGCTGACTATCAGTTCAGTGAAGAGGACAAGGTGCATTGCGATATGAAATGAGCAGAGACTGAGGACTTCTCTATATTGAAAATGCTGCAGCGATCCCCACGGATCAATGCATCGTGACTGAGCGAGCAGCCTGTGTAGACCCACTCATTCGATCCCGGAACTGCTAACCCATCCACGTAGTAACTCCACCCCTCCAAGTGGACTAGCGTTGCATCAATGCAGAGCATTGCCAGTTGACGCAGCCAAGTGAGGACAGGATGGTAAGTCAAAGTAACTAAGTCAACGGGAGATATGCATTCTGCAGCATGCACATTGTGTATCTCCTGTCGACTTAGCCCCGCAGTGTAGACTAAGCCTGAGACACAAAATTGGAGTTGTGCAGAGCCTCAGGAATTAGGTGCAAGAATAGGGGAATCAAATAGAAAATAAGATGGTTCCAAAGGAAAACTAGGAAGATTATTTTGGCTGCAGGATTCTGGAAGCAAACAAGATGGAAACAGGAAGGCCAGGGAGAAAGGGGCTGTTGCAGTTAAGCTGGGAGATAAACCCAGTGGAGGAAAATGTTTTACCTGCAAAGGGAGTTGGTCAGGTCTCTCTCTCTCTCTCTCTCACAATATGTTCTAGAGAAAGATAAGTATCCCAATACATTTTGAAAAGAAAAGAAAATTCCCTATAAGTTTTCAAGACATTTTAAATATTTACATCGCATTATAGCTGTCTCCAATCTGTATAATGTTATTTAATTTGCCACCAGCTTCCAATTCACAGTTTAGAAAAATTCTGCAAATTACTACAAACTGGAAAAACCAAAGATTAGTTTCCATTGGATAACACAAAAGTTGTATGGTCAAGCAGCAGTAATCAGAAATTATTGTTACGAACACATTTAAAAAGACGTATCTTGACTTTTTTTTTCACCTTCACTTTTCCCATAGCTCTACCAGACATGTTTGTTTCTAAACAGAGAGGATCCACTGATTTTATTGCCCTCAGTTATGGCATATGCTTATTGTTTGTTCTCCTATCCAAGGTTCTGTTAAAAGAATCGGTTACGAGAATCTGTTAAGAGAATCTCTACCATGATGGCTTCACTTACCAACATGCGATGACCTCTGTAATATGTATGTTACTGCTTCTGAATTACATAGAAATCTGACAAGACAGCACTGCTAAATGACTACCAAATCTGAAAGCTATCTAACCAAGTCAGATATATGCTTTGGGATATATTTACAATCTAAACTCCTTCCAGTGCTTTTATGAAAATCTTGGAATCAAATCCATCCAACATACCTTGTTTTCTCAGCCTTTGTGGCAACAGTATGGTCCCTAATATCGAAACTTACACTTTGACTTCTCAATTTTTAAGTATGAACTGTAGTAATTAAAAATATGCAACCCAAATAATATTCTACATTACTAGACATACAGTCCCTGATTGCTTAGATTTCCTATTCTAGCAAAGTTAATTGGAATTTTTTCAATGACTAAAATCTTTGATTTAAACACATTTTTAGACTTCCAGGCCTTGATCCAATAAAGCACTTAAGAATGTGCTTAATTGTTTTGCTAGATTGGGTTCCGGAGGATGACAATTTCATTTTGCAACAACTTTCAAAGGTTTCAAAATTTGCTTTAATTCCACATTGGAAAGAAAACAAGTCCTATAAAATGTTTTGGCAAAAACTGAATTGTGTTCAAATGGCCTTTTTGAACTCAACCCTGAGCTTTTCAGTTTCAGGAAGAATGGGTGGCCAGGACATGTAGTCCTGGGAGCGACTCAGGTTGAAGATCCTGGTCTACCTGATTCAAAACAGAGGTTTTCATCCCGTAATTACTCTGAATCAGGCAGACCAGAGATTTAAATATAGATCTGTCCCAGGCAGGTTACCTAACCATCAGGCTACAGATTGAGTCAATCTTGCTCTCTTTCCCTTCCCTCCATCTAGAAAAGTAATTTAGTCAAAAATGTTCTGACCCAATCAACTACTGAAGAGCCAAGAATATTCAGGACCTCTAATGAATTTTGTGTGTCTACAAACTCCTGCTCTAACTCCATCTTCTTATTTTTCATAGTGGTATGAAGCTGAGTTCCCTCACTCTCTGTTTCTTGTACCCTATTAGATGTTATCTAACTGTGAGTGAGTTTTCTATCCAATGGCCATTTCACCATTTCCATAAACATGACAGTAGAGCAGCAGCATACCTGGTGTACATGCAGTCACAATGAGGAACCAAATTTCTTGGTCATGCATTGTTCTTTTTTGAAAATCTGTCTTCCAACTAGAGAAACAAAGGGCCAGTATGTGATAGGCTTGCTCAGACTGACTAGTAGTGTATACTGAAAGAAGCCCTATTGAAATTGGTTAGGCTACTCACAGAGTAAAGTATGACTGTATATCCCTTCCCCCCATTTTTTGTCTAGTCTTGTAGACTGTGAGCTTTCTAGGGCAGGGACTGTGAGTTGCCCTTTTTGGTCTCGCATATCTCAGGCCTTGCAAAATGGCCATGTCCAGAAGATGGCACTGGAAAATTCTTTTTATATTGGCAATATAAATAAAGGTGGAAAAAAGCAAGTAACTGGTTTGAGTGGATATTCTGTTAAAGATCACACACTAAGCTGCATAACTGGATGGGAACAAAGTTTGAAAGGTTTAAAAACTTCCTAACCCCACTGGAATCAGAAAAAAAGAAAAAAATATATTGTTTAGATCTGTGAACATATCAGAGTACCATTGCAAAATGAAGAAGTTTTCTTATGCTTATGTATCATTATCATTAAAATTATGTTTCTATGCTTGCTTCTTTGCTAAAAATTTACTTTTCTTCTGCTCTGCTTTGCTAACTGTCAGGTAGCGGCAAAAAATATATATTACAATAAGGGTTAGAAATTTGTTACAAACCCAAGTTGTACTTTATATAAGTACACATACACATATATGTTATGTAAAATATATGTATTTTATATATTAGATGTATAAATCGTTATATAATATATAAATAAATAGTATAAATATATTTGTATGTGTATTTGTGTGTGTGTATATACACGCATAGAAAGGTGAAATATAAAGGTTTTACAAACATGAATTTGGAATGGTCACTGTAATTATGAGTGACTGACTTTGACAGTTGAGAGTTATGCAGGCCTCTCCAATAAGAAGCTGATACATTCTTTATTTCACACATTCTGTATTGATCATATTCATTACAGGATAATTATTTTAGAAAAGTTTTTGAGAAACTTTAGAAAACTGTATTGGGAATTGGCTCTGTGTTATATTCATTTCCCCCTACTCTTTCTCTCTGTCTAATCTACTTAGAGTGTGAGCTCTCCAGGGCAATGGATCTCAAACTTTTGCGGATCGTGACACGCTTGGCACTGTGTCATGACCCTAAAGGACACACCAGCACACCCCCCGAGGCCGAATCCAGTCATCTCCCTGGCTCCCCGCAACACACTTACCACTGTGTGATGACACAGTAATGTGTCCCGACACAATGGTTGAGAACTGCTGCTCTAGGGCAGCAGCTATGAGCTGCATTCTCTGATATGCTAGGACCTTGGAGAAGTGGTGCTTACCATCTTACACCTGTGGCATGAATTAATACAGTCCCTTACCAACTCTAACTTAAGCTGGAATTGAGCAGTGCTGGATCACTGAGCCATGACCAGCTTCCTAAACTGAGTTAGGTTGCAGGAGAGCATCTACTCTTAAATTCTTTTCTGTATGGAAAACACCTGACATACTGTGAATGATACAGAACACAAACAGTAGTTAATAATGGCAACAAGTAATTACTATATTCATTCTTTAATGAAGCTAATTTTCTAAGCATTATGTTTAACAAAAGGAATCTTCACAAGGGGAGACTTTTAATTAAAACACAATGAGAAGATATTTTTGCAGGCGGGGCGGGGGAGATTTAATTCAACAGCTGTTGATTACTTTGACAAATGTGGGACTTAAAACATTTATTTCTCAAGTGTTACAAAGCATTGTTTTCTCTGTCAATTAAAATATACTGGAGAAAGGCTTAGATAATATGAGATATCAGAAGAATAACAGAATAAAATACAAAATTACTTCTTCTACGCCATTACTTCTTTCCTGCTTTTATTACTATGTTACTCTAATGCTACTGTCTCACAGAAGTGTTCTAGCATTATCATTTTCTAAAAAAATGACTGCAAATTAGCTACATGACAATTACATCTCAGTAGATATTTAATTAGTTTACAAATCTGCTGCATGAAATAATGAACACTAATCACAACACAGCTGTTAAATGTCCATCATAGGGCTGTAGCTATGCTGATGTAAATAGGTACTCAGCATGACCTGATCCTATGCCATATACTCCCCTGCATTTATTTCCTCCCATTCTGTAAGTTTCCCATCTTCAAAGCGTCTGACGAAGTGGGATTTTCTCCCACAAAAGCTCATGTGATAAATAAATCTGTTAGTCTTTAAAACTGCCACAGGACTCTGTTGTTTTTCATAATATCTGGGTTTATCCCATGTTGTTTCAGGCTCATGCAAACATACACACCCTGAATCTTTATAATTGCGAATGCCAGAACATCAGTTTGATTCCTGGATCTATCTCCTTACCCAGTGCATTGCAGACCTCTTTTGAAGAACTTTACTTAAAGTCTGATAGTCCCAGTATGATAGCAGATTTCTCTGAGGAATTTTATTACTCAGCCATTGGACCATTCACCACTGGTGACAATGGTTTACAGCTGGCCTGTGACTGATGAAGCATTTTGGATAAGAGTTTTGAATAAGGATGTGTCCCACTTGCATAATACAGAGGCTTTACATATGTGAGTTGCAGCTAAATAATTAGTTCTTTTCCTCTGCCATAGACTGGAATATCTCTTATAAGGCTTTTCTCAGTTTGATATTAAGCCCTGATCTATGACCAGACTAATAAAGCAGGTGGGGAAGGAGAAGGAATTATACCTGGGTCAACCTGTCTAGAACCATAGTGCCAGTGTCAGAGGAGGAGAAACATTTTCCATCTTCTTTGACAGAATTTAACCTATCATCAAACAATAAGACAACATGCAAGTTATGATACTGTGTAGGGATTTGACTAGGTGAAAGTACAGGGTTTGCTCCTACATGTTCTACTACGGATTAAGAGCTGTCCTTTTCCAGTTTGGGATACAGCTCCTGTAAGTCTGTGAGAACTCTCATTGCTTCTGGAAACAGACAGCAGTAGAAACTGGTAGTGCTTTTCCAATCTGTGAATATACAAGAGACCATGAGCCTTCCTTTAACTTTCCATGTCCTTGTCACCTTGTGGTCTTTTTCCATGCTTTTGTCTCCTCTAGGCTGTATCACTCTGAGTACAGTGACACAAAAAGCAAACAAAAACCAACCCACCTCATACACAACCCAAACCAAACAAAAAAACCCAGGGACAGTGAGTCTCCGAGGCCAGGTCAACTCACTCCAGCTCATGCTACAAGGCTAAAAATAGCAACGTAGATGTTCCTGCTCAGGCGGAGTCCAGGTTCTGAGACCCTCGCTAACAGAGCCTGGGCTTCAGCCCACGTGGGATTATTGACACTACTATTTTTTGCCCTTTAGCATAAACTTGAATCAGTTGAGCCAGACTCTGAAGCTTGGTGGCATGGGGATTGCTGTTCAGTGTAGACACACCCTCTCATGTGACATGTCTGGTTCTATGGCAAAGCTCCAGTCACCTAAGAAGTGGTAAATGACCTTAGCACCTGCTAGGATAAGGGCCAGATTCATTAAGAGCCCATTTGGGCAACCTTTACTCCTGTAAGTAACCTTTATTCCTGCTTAGGTGAGTAAATCATACTGGCGTCAAAGTGACAATCAGATATGTTCTCAGCAGTGAGTTAGCACAGTGAGGCCCTCTCTACACATTTTAATTTACAAATCATTCCACAGGTTGGCATCACATCAAAATACTGTTGTTAAATTTTTGTTTTTTAAAATAAATTCAAACCCACACTTTTTATCCTATTCTCATTGGCTATGTCTACACTTACCAAAGTTACTTTGACAAAAGAGTCTTGTGGCACTTTTAAAGACTAACAGATTTATTAAT
>ML685777.1:13544562-13611951 GCA_007922175.1 Pelusios castaneus
ATTAATAAATCTGTTAGTCTTTAAAAGTGCCACAAGACTCTTTTGTCTTTCTACAATAGACTAACACGGCTACCCCTTTCAAAGTTACTTTGAATTAGTTAATTCAAACTAACTAATTCGAACTAATTTTAGTTAGTTCAAATTAACTCAATTCGAACTAGCAAATTTTAGTTCGAATTAAGCAAGTGCCACGCATGGCACTTGCTGAGTTCGAATTAATCAATTGCATTGAGCTCAATGGGCCGGTTAGTTCGAACTAAGCGCTTAATTCGAGCTAACATGGCCACATTGAGTTAATTCGAACTAACTAGTTCGAATTAAACCTTACTTCGAAAAGTATAAGCGAATTTATTAGTTCGAATTAAGGAAGCCCTTAATTCGAACTAATGAAAGCCTAGTGGAGCCAAGGCTTAAATTAGTTCAAATTAAGCTTCCTTAATTCACACTAATTTGCCAGTGTAGACATAGCCATTCTTAGCACCATTTGCCTCAGTATGATCAGAATCAAAAGAGAGGATGAAAAAGAGCTTTGATACCTCACTATGTGATTCTAGGTTATTTTATCTAAGAACGCAGCACGTGAAGAAGAGCAAAAGACTATGAAAAATAAGAATGAAAATAGCACATTTAATATATTTATTTAGGAATTTACTTCATTACCATTAATTAAGATCCCACTTGCACCATGAACTATGTATGATAGAGTTTTTTTCTTTGCAAATAGAAGCAGTTTTGCCAAGAGGGTTTGTCAAATCTCTCTCAATACTAATTATGATGAAAAATGTATGTAAAGCAAATCTCTTCGAAAAGATGAGTTTATCAAATTGTATGTTAATTGTACTTTGAACCTTGGATTATTTGGTTGAGTACATTAAGCTTTCAGCAAAGCTAGAGCAGTGAGGCATCAATTCAGCACCCAGTAAGCACATGTTTAACTTTAAGTGTTTGAGTACAGCCACTGACTTTTCATTGGCTAACATCTGGCACATGCTTTTTATAATAGAATGATAAGTGAAAACAGATATGATTTCTGTAGACATGTTTGAGATGGCGCTTTTTACTATGTAGGAAAAAGCTGCCTTTAAAAGGTCACCACGAGAGCTCAAATTTTGGAGAAAAAGGAAATTATGAAGAATCTCTCACATTAAAACTCGACACAAAGGACAGCTGAAAAACCTATGAGTTTTGTAGTATGGCAGCAAATATATGCAAATCACCTTCAGTCAGGAAGAAACAATAAGCCTATATGAATTATACCTAGAACAAACCCAGATGAACACAGCGTAGAGGGGAAGGAGGCTTTGAAAATGGTACAAACTCACGTGAAAATAAGGTGGGTTTGTTTGTTTTGTTTTGAAAATAAACCCTTGGGCATAAAAGACCTATTCAGTTTGGGAACACTTTTACATCTTGATGATTGAGAGGGCAATTTTTTTCAGTTTTCTAATATTTAGAATGTTTTCTAAACATTGGAAGAGGCAAAGATGAATAGACAATTAATATACAGGCAACAAATTGTTTTTTCTATATAGAAGATAATGAGATTTTTTTATATTCTGCTGACCTGAATTACCTTAAGGACAATAACAGCTCATCTCCAAGAATGCTTTTATTTGATAATGCTGGATTTTGCTGATGGCACCAAATTCTGACAGAAAAGCTATTAGGCTTCTACAAAACAGTCATTTTAGTTTTCTGGATAACCAAACCATTTTCTTTATTTCTGTTATATTAATGTATGTATTTGTTTATGCATATATAGTTATGGATAAGTCAATACATCTTCATTTTTGCTGATCCCTTCTGAATGTATCACTTAAGATCCCTTCAAAATCACTTACTATTATGAGAATAATGACCTTGTCAAAGTAATCAATAACATAAAATACCTGTAATAAACAAATATGAACGGACATAATACATGAATATAGAATAAGCAGAAAATAAAGTCACATAAAATAAACCAACTCTGCAATCCAAACAAAAGGAGCCTTGCTATAAAATATGTAGATAAAATATGGTGAATTTTAGCAAAAAGCTGTGAAATAAAACATTGGTCAAATGCACTTTAGAGCAGGGGTCTCAAACTCAAATCACCATGAGGGCCACATGAGGACTAGGATATTGGCCTGTGGGCTGCATCACTGAAACCTTTTCATACAAAAGGGCCACCAGTTTATTTAATTAAAATAAATCAAAACATAATTAATTTAATTCAAAGTGATTGTAAATAGAATTAATTAACTGGGTTTAATTAATTGAATTTGAACACATTTTTAATTGCAATTTAATTTTAGAAAGGTTTTTAATTAAAATTATTTTTTTTAAAGTTTTTTTTGTTAAAGGAGAGAAGGAGGAGAAAGGAAGGAAGAGAAAGAAAGAGGGAAGGAAGGAAGAGAGAAAAAAGAGAAGGAAGGGGAAAAAAAGGAAGGAAGAGAAAAGAGAGAAGGGAGGAAGGAAAAGAAAGCAAGCAAGCAAGCGTGGAGGGGAGGCGAGCAGCCACAGCCCACCTCCCAACCGCATGCTGGGAACGGGCAGGAAACGGGCCAGGCAGAGGCCCCCCAGGGATCTACTGAAGCTCCCCCAGCAGCACAAAACCCCCATGAACCCTCCCCACACCACCAGGCCACCCTCCTTTGAGCCTCTGCACCTGAGGGGGGCAGGCAATGTGGCGCGGTGGGCGGCAGGACCCCGGGTGGGAGGCAGGCAGCTGCAGCCTGGCTGTCGGCTCCCAGGCAGGGGAGGGACTTGGCACATGAAAAGCTCTGAGGGCCACTTTGGCCCACGGGCCAGGGGTTGGGAGCCCCTGGATTACAGTCTCATCGCAGGCCACAGGAGGAAACTCCACGGGCCGCATGTGTGTTTGAGACCCCTACTTTAGAGACAGCTACTGTGGAAACCAGGTCAATGACTAACTGGAAGAACAGTCGTAATCTATGGAGTAATGGTCAAAAAATGTTATACCTTTAATGATGAACTGAGCATACTCTGGAGACCATGGACTACATTACTTAAGGTATTTGTGCTTTTGTACATGGATCAGTAATGTGCACTGTAGGGTGTGATTTCTAAAGCACACTAAGGTGCTGCACACTCACTAATCTGTGTAGACCCTGTGTCTCGACTGGGGCTTTGGCAGTCACCCCTAGTGGGTGGAGCAGGAGTCGAGGCAAGGGTCAGATTCAGAATCAGAGTCACATGATCAGGGAACCGAGGTTTTCAAGGTGGCTCACATGGAAGGCTTCCATCAGTTCAGGGGCATGGACAGTCTCAGAAGCATCTTCCAGCACCATTTCAGTAGCAGTCAGGCATTTTCAAGAATCCCATAGAGGCTGTGTCTACACTTGTTAATTTAAGTCGAGTTAGCTAAGTCGACTTTCTTAAGTCGACTTAGCATGTCCAAACTCAAATTTTAAGTCGACTTAGAGGGGACCCTACAAAATCGACGTAGAGCATCCACACTGGATGCCTAGGTCGACTTGTAGGGGCTAGGTGGACCTGGGACAGGTCCATGGTGGTGGTGGGGGCACCCCTTGGTACAATGGGGAAAAGGGGGATAGGGACCCTGGCAGGGCATAGGGGCAGGGGGGCATGCCAGGCTGTGGCTGTGCCAGCTACCCTGGCAGGGAGAGCAGTGGAGAAGCCCTGGAGCCCCCTAAGTAATTTCTAAGTGTAGACACACCCAAAGTGTCTATCTGCATTGTTAGGACCCTAAGGGTTTGTGTCCATGAAGAAGCAATGCATTCTGGAGGTGTGTGATTTCTAAAGTTCACTAATATGTTGCACACTAATTGATCCGCCTAGACTTTGCTGGTGCGAAGTAAAAGCTTCCTAGTGTACATTAGTGAAGGGCTGTTTGAAATAGTACTATGTTAAAGTGCACCAGGGAACTTTTGGATTACGCCCCAGCATGTGAGGATCTCATAGGGCAGGAACAGGCCTCAGGTCCTTGGACAACATTTGTGTCCCAACCACCATCAGGTGTTTTCTAATAACAATGGGCTGAATGGCTGATGGACCTCTGGCTCCAGCAGAGGCACTGCCCCCAAAATGCCCTGACTGGATCTGAATTCAGAAAGAAAAAACCCGCCAGCAGAGCCCCTGTGCTCCAAGGGAATGCCTATTAGATATTAAAGTACATTAATCGATTAGGTAAAAGTTTGTTCTCTCATACTGTTTGCAAACTTTTTCAATTTTACTACAAAAATGTCACAACCCAAATAACAGCTTTTTCTCTGAGGTCTTGTCCTAATCAATATCAAATAATGTACTTTAGGTAAATAACAAAAAACTGAAATAACTCACAGCCAAAGAAACAGCTACTGAAGTAACTTCAAAACAACGTCAGGATGATCTCATTATCCCATGGCTGATGAAAACCTAACCGTGGCATTCTGTACTAGCAGCATGTGGCACGCTAATCCCTTAGGCAACCCTAGAAATAGTAAATAACAGTATCTAAGCCTTCTTGTACTATTTTGACTACGTCATGGGATGGTACTATAGGTCAGAATATACTGTGGCCACATGCTTTAGTACATATTCTTTAGTACAACTCCTCCCACACTGCACTTTGATTTATCTGCGATCCCTAAATACTGTGGCCACATTCCCTGATACACTGGCCCACTCCCAGATATACTCTGGCCACATTCTTTACTGTATTATAGCCACATTCTTTGTACACATTCTTTAGTACAATAATCCCCACTCTTCACTTTCATTTAACCCCAATCCTTTGATTAATTCACAGACAAGTGCAGGTTTGTGGCATGTACGTGCTGTTTGCGGGTTACGCTTGTGTGCTAGTTGGCTAACTGATCATGGACATGCACTCCTGCAGTATTATATATTATACTATTTTATATATATATATATATATATATATATATATATATATACACACACACACACACACACACACACACACACACACACACACACACACACGGTATCTAGATGGGTGATTATCCTTTTAGGATTGGCAGTCTAAATCCTGATTAAAGGGTGTGAGTTTGTGCAAATTGTTAAGCCTGCTATGTGTGTCATTTGTGTGTCTACAAACGTTAAATATTAACACTGTTAATTAACATATGTTAATGTGCATGTTTGTTAACATTTACATTGATCCCCACCATTTTCCAGCGAATGCCGCCGTTGATGGTAAGTGCTTTGCAGTGTTGTGTGTCTATCCAGCTATGGGTGGCGATGAGTCATGCTCATGTTTTATTTTTTTGTTTATATGAACTCTGACTCAGTCTGAATTATTTCACGGACCAGGTGTATCTGTTGTTATCTAGGTAGACCCTGCTGTGCTTTATCACTGGACTGGCATATTTGGCAGCTTGGGTCTCCAAACTATTTGCATTGATTAGCTCTGTGAATACAAGCACTTATTTTGGGTGGCTGTACTGATCTCAGTCTTGATGAACTGTTGCTGCTGTATAGCTCTACTCTCTTTATCTAATGGAACTGGTGCCTGCTTTATATGATATCGTCTGTGGCCCATTTGGACAGTGGCCTGAGGCCATACAATAAAAGATGCTTGTAACTGGGCCACACCATATACCGTGTGCCCTCAGTGGAACAGGTACTCCTAAAATCTGCTCTTCTAAAATTATCTGTGCCATCCTCCCTCCATTAAAGAGGCAGCAGTAACTTCTCACAGGATCAACATCGATTTATACATATAAGCTCCTCCTACTTTTCATATTGCAAAGGAATACCAGTGGGTAGAGTATGTCAAGGGCATTAAGGCTTTTTTAAAATCCATGCATTCTTTTGTTCCTTTTCCCAACAAGCACTGTTGCAAACCTTCTTATTGGAGAGCACTAAAGTGCTTTGCTAATGTGACTTTGCAGCTGGGACAAAAAACTTGGTGCAATTTGGGGTGCAGAAAGGCTTATTGGTTTTAATGGAAGTTATTCTTTTTTAATTCTGCAGACGACATGGTAGCATAAAGGCCTCAATGCTGAAGATATTTAGAAAGCACGTTGTAACGGACATTATCAGAGCTGATTAACGTAATCCTTATAAATTGCATTATAAATTATGGTCAATATTTTCAAACTTGGGTGATTAAAGTTAGGCATCGAAATCCATAATCAGACGCCTAAATAAGTGGTCTAATTTTCAGAGGTGCAAAGTTCAAATGGCTCCCACAGAAGCCTGTTAAGCACCTATATCTGAAACTGTCCATATTTCCAGTGACAATCTAGGCAGGATATACTCCATGTTGTTACTTTTCTAACTCTTAATTTTTAAATGTGCCATTCTCTTTTTGATGTTCTTTAGGAACATTGACTTAGCAGCAATCAGGAATTATAGTTTTTTGGCTATGCTCTGACACATTAATCTAGTGTACCACACAGCACTGTACTATGTACTGTGGTTAAAAATAACATGACATGCTTAATTCCAATGATGTTTTACACACACATTACCTCCTTGTCAAGCATACATATGCTGCCATGCTTAATAAATAATTTATATATTGGTTATTGTCAATCTTGTCACTATGCACTGGTTACTGATAAAGTAGCATGGTTAATTATTAAAGAATATCAAGCATGTTCCAGATGAATGTAATTACTTCTGGCTTTTCACCGCCAAATGCTTAATGTGATGGATCCCAACCAGAGACATATTCTCCATTCCCACCATCTTGATTAATGACACAAGCAACAGGTTATCTTCTTCAAGTGGACAATTTATAACCACTCTGTATGCAGAATTCTTACTGAAGTTCTGTGCATGAAGGGGCTCCAGGATCATGCCTAAAGGCAGTAATGAGACTTTAGCTCACTGTGACTAGTACTGTATGACTTCTTCATTCTGAGAATTGGGTTTTCCTTATTCTCCTTAAACCTTTTTCTTCTATGCACCCACTCACATAAGAAACCTCCCAAGTACCCCTTTGGAATCAAAATATGTACATTAACAACCATGCTGCTTCTTGAACCAAGATTTTATTTCTTTCCTTACTTTGTGGCATTTTGTAAAACTTAATATTTATTTGTAAAATACGTTAAGATTCTTGGATGAAAAGCAAAGTATTGTTGTTGTCGTTGTTATGGATTCCATGGAAACTAACTTTTAAAATAATTTTCACACAGAAACTGAAACCAACAGATTTTCATCTTCTCTGGCAGCTCCACTCTGGCTATCGAACGTGTTCCATTTTACCAAAGATTCTCACAGATTTTGCATCTGAAATCTTTATTTCATTTGCAACGCCGTCTTCTCTTAGGCTTTGTCTACGCTTGCTAAAATTAGTTCGAATTAGTTAGTTCGAACTAACTAATTCGAACTAATTTTAGTTAGTTTGAATTTAGTTAGTTTGAGTTAGTTCGAACTAATTTTAGTTAGTTTGAATTAGCTTAATTTGAACTAGCATTGCCACACTGGAACGTTAGTTCAAAATAAGCAAGCACTTGCTTAGTTCGAATTATCGATCCCCATTCATTTCAATGGCTGGTTAATTCGAACTAAGCGTTCGAATTAACATGGCCACATTGGTTAATTCGAACTAGTTAGTTCGAATTAACCCCTTAGTTCGAATACCCTATTCAAACTTATTAATTTGCATTAAGGAAGCCCTTAATTTGAACTAACTAAAGCCTAGTGTAGCCATGGCTTTAGTTAGTTCGAATTAAGCCTCCTTAATTCGAACTAACTTGCCAGTGTAGACATAGCCTTAGTGCTTGGCAAAAAGACCATGGTTCACAAATTACTCAAGCACGTGTTTAACTTTAAAACACACACTTGCGTCCAACCACATGCACTAACTTACGTACTAAGCTGAGTAGGAACAGACTTAAAAACATACATTTATGAACAAGAGCAGACCTTACATTCAGAGTCTGAATAAATCTAGAACAACAAACATTTCACTTTATGCTTTTTAGACGGTAATCTGCCTGGATTGGAGTGTTAGCACAATATTTTATCACAACAACTTTTAGCATAACATGTTTTAATTACTGTTCTTACCAGTTGCTCTCCTTGTACGCCCCATGCTGCATACTGTAAAACTGAATCCTCGACTTCTGGAGGGTTTAACTCCCAAACTTCCCTTGAAAAAATGTAAACATTTTTACTTGAACACATTAGCAGCACCACATTTTTTTAAACCATTGAAAATTAATCATATTATATTGAAAAAAAATCCCAATTACTTACCTCGTATGTATGTTATAAATCACATATGAAGCCGTATAAGAATAATGAAAAACCTGTAACAAGAAAGAAAGATGGTATTGCACGAGAGCTACAAATACTGGATCTAAGTGTGAAGAATATATTGCCAATATTTATAGTCTTCCAACATGTTCATTCATTTGCTTCCTTGTTATCTAAATTAAAGTTTGTGTCAGTATTAATTATAATTAATAGGCATGAAATATGGTTTGAAAGCGGTATGAAGGATATACTCAGTGTTTGAGGTGCACCCCGCTGTTCTAAATGCACAGGTAGTTAATTTCATCAATCAACATGTGCAAAATTTTCATGTACAAAAATCAGGCAAACCATCCCCCACTGCAAATAGTTCCCTTGTTTGAGAAAACAATACAAAATACTAGAAAGAAAAATATTTTTTCCTCTTGCAAATTTACAATTTATAGTCAAAACCAAGGCCTAGGTCTGGGCTTCTGTGACAGGATGCTCCCTAAATCCAGTCTGGTGTGCTGCTATGACCACTTGAGCCCCGCTCCTGAACCCCAATTCACCCCGCTCTGCTGGGTGACCACTCACTCCTGAGTCGGTCCACATCAGCTACCAGCGTGTAATTGGTCCCAGGCAGTGGGTGTAGATCCACTGGCCACACAGGCGTTGGTCCCCAAGCAAGCACACCCAACCCCAGACACTACCCTGGGAGCCGCTGCCCTACAGGGATTGGGACCCACTCCCAATCACCTTAGTCTCAAGTCCGTCCACTTAACAAAGAAGTGGATTGTACCCAGCCTCCCACATCCACACCCTCTAAAGACCACACAGCTTTAGGTGAAACAACTACTAGTTTATTGATCAGAGTCTGATTTCAAGTGAGAACATGGCCAATCAAGGCAGAACCATACTATAAATGAGTCAGGAGTGACCACTATCAAATAAAAGGTATAAACCGCATGCTACCCTAACATCTCTACCTAAACTGACCTCAGAGTCCAAGATTATGCGCATGGTGTTCGGCTGTTTGATGTTTTACAGCCATTCTCTGCCTGTTCTCAGGCAGGGCCCCGATCTTGCTTGAAGTTGGTTGCAAGATGGTGTCTTCTCAGGCTGAAAGCCTGCAGCTTCCCCCTTCTCACAGTCTCTGTGTCTTTGTTTTAACAAACTGCTCACAACCCCTCCCCCCGCTGTCCTATTGTGAGATTCTCTTCACTTCTACCTGAGATGGGGAGGGCATTAGCATTCCCTTTGATGTGTAAATCTTCAGCCATTGTGCTAGAGACAGCCCTGAGAGTCTGAACCCTGTAACATGCTTCACATCTATACATACATGTCGCAGCAGGGAACATGGCACCCTGGTAATCACGTGGCATATGTTCTGAGCATTCACAGAGGAACCTGGTATAGCGTAATTGGCATCAAATAACACAATTATACTGCAAAACTGAACAGAAAAGTTATACAGGTCATGCCCTAGAGCTGCACGGATGTGCATCCTGTCATAGCTTCCTAGGGCAGTTCTTTAACTTTCAATGGACATAGATATGTGTCACATTATAGCCAACTGACTACTGACGCGACTGTCATGGATGGTCAAGATCAGCCACACAGAACATGTAATTCTGTATGAAACAACAAGGAGAACAAACAGCTACAAAATAACACTCCTAAAAGTGTATTTATTTAGTTTACATTAAATGACAGAAGCATTCTGCTTTGCTACAATGACAACTGGAAGGCTGCAAATTAGGAACCCTCACACGAAGGTTCTGGGGAGAGAAAGGTGATGTTGCATAATAAGAATAACTCAAAGGGTCTTTATCTGAACAACAGAACGTGAAAATGCTATAAAATGTCTACTGCAAAATAAGAAGATAGGTTGGTAGAACTCTACCTACCCACACTGAAATGTATCTGTGGGTTATACCATGTTACTATGTATTGGTCAACGAAAATCTGTTAAGCTGTTTTGCCAATCCTCATAAGGAAAAAAAAACAAACCTCTCAGATACAGAGGGACGATAAAACACAAGAGGTTTTTCCTAGTTGAAGAAAAATGCACTACCTTAAAATAACTAGATAAACAAATGAAATCAATCTCAAGAAGATGGTTGCAACACTAACAGCTTTTATATTCTCTAGATGTTTGGTTGCAGCCGACAGTGAATGAACAACTTAGATTCCTATTGTGATGAAACTAACAGAAAAACAAATAGTAAGAAACATATTCTTCCTCATAATTAACATTTGAAAGGTGTGAAATAACATTACTTGTTCTCAATTTAGTTTAACTGGATTAGCGGTCATCTCTGTACAACGCAAAACTAAAACAGGACCACCAGATCTAATGCTGCAGTAGGTAGTGGATAATATTTTCCTTTCAATTCAGAAATCTTAAAAAGTAGCTTGAGTTTTCTGTGATTCACTCTCCCACTCTGTGAAATAGGAATAATAACTACCACACTTTTGTCAAATGCTTTGAGATCTACAGATGAGAATAGCTATATAACAGCAAAATCTAATAATAATACAATAATTATGATAATGCAAAGGGAACGTGGAAGAAAGGGACACTTGAAAATGTGGATATCACTAATGGAGTAATCTCCCTCATAGAATAATGTGCTAATACCACAGGGGTGTTGTTTGGGGGTATAGGAGAAAGTAAAAGGTTAAAATAGAAAGACAAGTAGAAGTACTTAGGTGCTAGCCCAGGGCTTAACAAAGTAATCCAAAACAGTGGGCCTGAACTGGATGTACTGCAGGCCTGAACTGAAGGTACTGATGAGAGACAGGTAGTGAAAGTCTGACTTCACTGAAATTGGGAAGAAACAAGCTGAAATTACAATAATAAATATAAAAATCAGAATGTACCTTGCCTTGAGGAAGATGGTGTTGGGTCGGTCTAACACCAACGAGATAAGGAGAGATGTTTGGCATAGTTTGGCCCGGGCAAAGGTCAGGTTTGGTCAAACCATGACACCTTGATGGATGGAGATGCCCAGTAATGTGTGGACCAATCAATGTGTGAATCAATTAGAATATGGACCAATCAATGTCAAGTCAGATGAAATCTGTGCAGTCAAAGGGGTGATGAGAAGTCCTACCATTAGCTGAGCTGCTCCGTTGCATTAAGAGCACGTATGCTGCCAACAGATCTGTTGATATAGATTGCTTGCCATTGTGCTACATTGCAATAAAGCCTAGCCTGGCACCTTTGTTTCTACAAAGATCCGTAGTCGTATTGGTTTCTTTGATCGTGAGTGCTGCCTCAGTTTACCTCTTGAACATAGGGGACGCCTAGGCTCCAAATCACTGAGCTAACTGAGTTCTCACTGAAGATTTGAGCCAAAGGTAACCCAGTGTGTTCACCAAAGGAGCACTTTGGCTTAGGATCATCAGGCTAACTTAATCCCTGCTTAAGATCCAAGCCAGGCTTTAGATCACTGGACTAACCGAGTCCCCACTTACAGATCTGAGCCAGGGGTAATCCTGAGGGAGTACACCTTCAGAGATTCATGCATGCAGTCAAGCTGATATCGGCGTTGGACACAGAACAACACTGATAAGAACACCTCTCGCCTGACGGGCCTGAACCACACAGCCCATAGCGCACTGTAACCGGGGGGGGGGGGGGTGGTGGTAGAAGGGGTTGAATACCTCAGAACATACTGAATTTAAAAAATAAATAGGAATATGATAGAAATGCATTGTCTTATGAAGTACTCAAATCCCCCAAAGGCATTTCCCCAAATGGGTTAACAGAGAGACTAATCTAAGGGTGTCAACCACATTTTAAATTTTTGGGTTTTTTTATGTATCTTTGGAATTCCAAACTGAGAATTAATTTAATTAATAGAGACCCTGTTTCTCTTAGGGAAGTTACCATTTCTGACAGGTTCCAATCTCCACTCAAATAATAAAGAAATGAAATATAAGGGCAATTCATTTCCACCAAGGAAACTACAAAATTACTAAACTCTCTGCCCATTCACACACATCAACATATAACAGTATTTATTGCATATTAGTGAAAAATTAAAATTGTTCAACCCAATAAGAACCTCAAACCCTTCACAACTCTTACCCATCCTTCTTAACGTATTGGGCCTTTGCATGCTACTACATTATACATAAATAATATAAACTGATGCTGCAAAGAATTATCTGCAGATATTCTATTTGCAAGCAATTGTACATTCAGATTTACATAGTAATCTATATTTTCCCCACATTCATAATTACTAAGGATATCTCATTGGAAATTGAACTGTTGCCATTTTACGGCTCACTTCTGTCACCTTTCCTGACATGGAGAAATACTATTCCATGATTAGCCCAATGGAAAACAATCAGTTTTGATGTCTGCAAAGTTTATACCACAGGAGAAGATTATGGAATAAGAGCTGATGACCATTTAACAAACAAGGGCTATTTTCACTAAAACTAAACAAAAATTAGGCAAAAGGATACTGAAAAAAACATGCACAATATAAGTAGGCTATGCAAATCAGTAATGCTTTTCAAAGGAGAATAACAAAATATTTTAATAATTATATCACTTTTACATCAAACACACTTTAATTTATAACAGTTATGTATATTTTCACAATAAGAAACAGATATAGACTTAACCAGAGTACATATGAGGAAGACATGTTGAAGTACGAAGTCATTCTGATAGATTTAACTACATACTATTATTACACAAAAAGTGAGGGATATTTTGTACTCCAGAATGATTCCTATAGTTGGAAGATACTGATGTTGTAAGAAGGTCACTTACAATGGAAATCTGTCATTTTTCTTAAATCTTTAATGCTGGGTCAATTTAAAAAAGGAGTACTATTGATAAATAACTAATAAGTAGATTGGTAGTTCACAGTAGTTGCAACAGCCAGACACTCTAAAACACAATATCGGTCTAGAATAAAATCTGCAAGCAATTTCATTCTCTAAACTCTCATTGCTATAATATGAGTTACATCCTCAGACATGCTTCAACTGCTTTGTACTCTTGTGGAAGGCTAATGCTGGCTTACCCTGCCCCTTTAATATTTCACTGTATGGGTATTTTTTTGATTTCAGAGATGATGCAGTGGCTTCTAGGCCACCCTTCTCTTGACCCCTAGCACATGGGGAGTGGTCAGGGAAAAGGGGGATGGCTAGGACATGCCTATTCCTTTTTGGAAACAAGAACAATTAACATAAATCAGAGGAGCTCTGAGGTTGGCCTTATTTATGTTGCAGACTGGATTGGCAACCAAAGAGATCCAAGACCTGAGGGCTGAAGTGATAGGTTAACTCTATTTTGGTCCCCTCCCACCAGTCTTGCATTCAGCTCAGCCCAGACAGACCAGAAAATCTGACCCAGTATATTCATAGCTTCTTTTGTGAAGGTTGTGTTTCATCACCTCCTTTGTAAGATACAATTTTAAATGGTCTGATTTTCCCTTTCACATCTGCATCCTCAAAGATTTCTCACATTCCCTGCCACCTAGTAATTTCAGTGGATACTATAAAACATGCTCAAAGACCACATCATGGCTAACCTTCCAATGATGGTTCCTGAGTTACCTTAGTTGTAATTTTAACTGATTTAACAGATGTGAAGTTCATTAGTATCTGATGAAAGAAGTAGAGTTTAGAAGTAGAGTAGAAAGGAAAAGGAGGGAAGAACACAATGAGAGCAGAGGAAGAATGCATGCTATGCATAGGGAGGGGAGTGAATGCATGGGAAAGCAGGGAGCTCCTCTTGCAGATGGTTCAGAGATGGAGGGGCAATGTAACCTTACTTACTGTGTTTTGTTGTTTGCCAGAGGTTGGGAATGGCTGATGGGATGGATCACTTGATGATTACCTATTCTATTCATTCCCTTTGAATCACCTGGCATTGACCACTGCCAGAAGACAGGATACTGGGCAAGATGGCCCATTGGTCTAACCCAATATGGCCATTCTTACACTGTAAAAAATTAAATGCAGTGGAACCACCTCTGCAACATCATGTTCAAGTCTCTATCATTTATTCAATGCAGAAAAAGGAAAAAAAGGACAGTAGCCTGGGATTGTTCAACAATATTATTGTATCTTTCAGAGAGGTCACTATGAGGACAATGCAATGGAAACATCAAATCTAAATGTCCCAGTATGGGATGTATGCTTGCCAAGTTTCACTAGTCTGTGGCAATAAATAACGTTGGACTTATCTGCTGTGATAAATTAGAAAATGTTCCCCACATCAGCTGGCAAGGTTGATTTAGGAGCTCTGAAAATGGCCTTTAGATAAGATAGACAGCATATGACCCCTCTGAATATTTTGGTTATTTTTACTCCCAGAACTGTACAATGAGTAACGGCTGTGGATTCTACAAGTAACAGCTACTGCATATTGCATAGTTCTTCTCAACAGCCCTTCAGTCTTCCATCAATTTGTAACCTGAACACAGGCTTTCATGTGAGAATGTTCAACAGTGAAAACAGTGGGGGAGAAAGATTCCTCTGCATCAGCATATGAGAAATCACCCTAAAAAAAACTATTACAAAGGATACAAAAGAAAAAGAATCTTTAAAACAAATACTTCCAATCAAAATACCTTGAAATAACAATGTATTATTCAGCTGAGTCAATAAATAAATAAATAATAAAAACCTATCAATCATGATCTGAACCTTCATTTGACACATTGTCCTAGTCTTTACCAGTGTCCTTTTATTTTCTTTCTGTTAAGATATGTATTAGTCTTGCCAGGGTTTCTAAAAATGAAATATTGTTAGGGAGCTTGATATATGGTCTAGCAAAATGAGAGAAAACAAAGTACAGTATATGCCCAGCTGCCAAATGTGCAGTTTCATGGCTCCACTAATTCTGTAAGGTTCCCCAGGAAATATGCAGTCAAAAGGAGTAATCTAGAACACATTTCTTAGCAGTGGAGTTGTTAACTAACATACAGCTCAGAGAACCCAACTAGTAACACTACCTGTGTGGTGGTGAGGGTCCCCAGCTCTCATGGAAATAGACGAGAATTGACAAAACTTGAATTTAAGATTAGACTTTCTAGATGTTTGGGGAATCCAAATACCCTTTAACTGTATATTTAAGCCCAGACTCTATAACATAACCTAATTATATTATTTAAGGCTTTATTTACTTTAAGAAGCATAATGACATCATTTATTAGACTGAATGTTTTCAGTAGTTTAAATGGGTTGTATTATATTTTAATTTCTTTGCAACCCCGACACTGGTACAAAATGTGCATATGCACTTTGTGCTAGGTTTTTCCAACCTTTACTGAGTGATTTCTATCACACACAGTGAGTTCTTCCATTTGATTTAAATGAAATTACTTGCAGATCTCTTGGAATGACTAAGAGCGGCAGAATATGGCTCTATAAAAATAAACATGTTAAAATCAGAATGATCTCATGTGCTTTATATTATTTCCTCTAGTCATATTATAATTTAGCTTCCTCTTCCAACTGAATGAGACAGGTTTCTGATATGCATGATTCCCACTATTGATTTTTGTTTAATTTATGTGGTCTTAACGAAACTCAACAAGAAAAATGACTACCCTCGTTTCTAATTGCTCTTCCCATTAATTAAGTAATTAAAGTAACAGTAAAATTGCAAAAAAATATCATTACAAAATTAAACCAACAGCACATTCCTTTATGAACACTGCCACTTATCTCCACAAGGGATATTAGGGAACGGAGAGAGAGAGAGATTTTTCGAAGTAAAAAAGGTATCAAGCTATAAAGATCTTTATTATAGGTTAGAGGGTTATTAGATCTTTTATGTGTAACATTTAAATTTCTGGTCACACTGAGGTAAATTTTAGGAGGCTAACCAGATAATTTCTACCTTAAAGAGAATAGTTGATTTTGTTTAGTTATAGAAAGCATGTATTGCCATAACATCATGTCACCTTATAATAAAATCGCACATCTGAAAATAACTCCCCCATAGAGGGTGTGGCCAAAGGACTGATGCTGAGAAAACCAAATTTCCTAAATTCAGCTCATAAAAGAAAAATAATCTAAAAATAAAGGAGCTTTGTTTCTTACACAATCATCATTATTACAGCATGTACTGTGAAATTAATAGAAATCAATAAACAAGGGGAATAAAAACACTGTAAATAGGAAAAAAAAGTAATTATCTTAAAATATATTCATGAACACTCATCATTGAAAGAAACAATACAGAAATTAGAAAGCTGTGCTGTTGGTATATTAGTTTGGTTTTTATCATATACGGGGCATGTTGATTGCATCCATTGATGTGGCTTGTTGAAGCAGTGACCGAGTGACACTGCATTCACTAACTTTTTGTTACACTTAAAAATTCAATTTTTGATCATTTACTTATGTGCAATTTCAAAGATTTTACAGGCAAAGTCTTCATTATAATCATCTAGTATGACTTCCTGAATGTTTACCACAGAACCTTACCCAATAATTCCGGCATCTGGAGCAGAATAAAACTTCAAAACATTCCAAGAAATTTACTTTTATTAGACAAAGGAAAACATTATTTTATGTTCTGACTCTGGGAGAAGGCAATTGGAAGAAAATAGAAGTCTCCAACATATTCAGTAAACCACAAATATTACACAAATACACAATAACAGGTTAGAGAGAATGTAAGTGGAATGAAATAAAAGATGGGACAGGCATGAAATAAATACTATCAAAGAGATGCTGACATTTTTAAGTATACTGTACTGGTACACTTATGATGCAGCTGGATCCAGATCAAGTGACACAGCAAGCAGACTGTGATTGTGACAAATAACTTTGTTTCACTTTGGGAATAAAACAAGAACACCCCCGCCCCTAGATATTTATCATTCCTCTAAAATGAAGCACATTTTACAAGGATCATTATCTATGCTAGGTGTTTTTCACCAAGAAGGATATGTGCTCTTACTTTTTTTGGTTGTATTTACAGGTGGGACTTCCGTGTAAATTACTCCAGATTTAAACCAATGCAAATGAAAGCAGAGTTCAGGCAACATGAAAAGGTCCGAAATAAATGTGTGAGAGAGACATTTCTAGACTCCTAGATCACTTATTAAAAACATTCATTTCATTCACTCACTCCCTTGCAAGATGAATTGGAGATACCAAACCCACTGGAGGATAGGACAAAGTCATTCCTTGGGTCTCTTGGGGTAGGCAACCCCCGGCACGTGTTGCAACAGTGGCATGTGAGCCCTCTCATAGCGGCACACAGCACCTCTCTGGTGCCACAGAAATTGCCACTCCTGCCACCGAAAGCCACTCCAGGCAGCTTCTTTCGGTGGCAGTTGGGGTGCGGAGGGGTCTCCACCACACCCATGCCCCTGACATGCCATCAAAAGGAGCCACTTCAGGCAGCTTCTTTCACACCATGCCTGGGGGCTCCTGAGAGAGACTGCTCCAGGCAGCAGCTTTCCATGGCATGCTTGGGGACGGGGACTCCTGTCCCCAGGCACACCACCAAGAGGAGCCGCTCCCAGCTGCTTCTTTCTGTAAGTGGCTCCCTTCAGCGGCATTCCTGGGAAGTGTCGCCACCCCCCCACTCCAGCCATGGCCACCGCTGAATTTGTAGACAGTCGCTGCCTTTCTTCAGAGTAGGGGGCCACTGGCACCAGCTGATAGTCAGGGAGGAGGGACTGGCACGGGGGTTGGCAAATGTTTCCGATCCCTGGTTACACCGGGGTGAAGCTGGTCTTTGCTTTACAGAGTCAAGATTCCAAACAGCAAATTTCCTTCGCCCTTCTGGTATAAATAATAAATCAAAATTCACATAACAAATTTCCATTTCTTATTTACTTTATGTTAACTTAAGAATACGTGACTTTTCTAAGATTACAGTGCAAAGAAAAATGGAATCAGAATGTAATGCACCAAGACAGAGCTTTCAGAAGGCAATAAAAATGATATATACCATTCTTTCCTTTGTGTTAAAAGATGTGTGGTTTCTTGGTTATTAAAATGCATGATGAAGTTAATAAGCTAAAATTAGTAGCAGTATGTGCATTGCCCAAGGCTGGTAGATGAATCCTTATTCCATTTTGCCATCTATCTAGTAAGTAAATTAGTAATGTCATCAATAGCTGTGCTGAAGTTAAAATTCACCTTCTCTTGAAACTGCATTATGGTTCCTGCTCCTTTTTTAAACTTACACTATTTGTCAGCCCAACCGGACTCCATGGCACTCTTTAGTACCAGAGCTGATATTAAAGATGGTTAGAAAAAACCCTCTGAAATTAGCAGTGTCAATACTGGAGTTTAGTATGAGCCTATAATGGGTTATCTGGGTGCACAGAATACAAATGTGAAGTTAAAAGTGAGCTTTGCCATTTAAACTTCAGAGCTGCAGACATAATAAAATAATATGGGTCAACTCTCTGGATGTGGATGAAGAACTTTAAGATACAACAAACTAAATCAATGAAGACTAAACTTTAGGTATCCATGAAAACAGCAGGCCATGATTGAGCTAGATACTTGAGCACACGCTGAACTTTAACCACCTGAGTAGTTGCACAATTTCAATTTCAATCTGATCTTTTCTGAGAAGATAACAGACTTTTTAGACAAAGGGAATGCAATGGATTATCTAGATTTCAGTAAAGCATTTGATATAGTTCCCCATGGGAAATTATTAATTAAATTGGAAAAGATGGAGAGTACTATGAAAATTAGAAGGTAAATAAGGAACTGGTGAAAGGGGAGACTACGAGTCATACTGAAAAGTGAACTGTCAGGCTGGATGGAAGTTACTAGTGGAGTTCCTCAGGGATCATATTTGGACCAATTTTATTTAACTTTTATATTACTGACCTTGGCACAAAAAGTAGGAGTGGGTAAATAAAGTTTGCAGCTGGCACAAAGTTGGGAGGTATTGCTAATAGAGAGAAAGACTGAATATCATACAAGATCTGGAAGACCTTGTAAACCAGAGTAATAGAAACAGGATGAAATTTAATAGTAGAAAGTGTAAGGTCATGCACTTGGGGACTAATAACAAGAACTTTTGCTATAAGCTGGGAACGCATCAGTTGGAAATGACAGAGGAAGAAAAGGATGTGGGCGTATTGGTTGATCACAGTATGACTACAAGCCACCAATGTGATGTGGCCATGAAAAAAGGTAATGCAGTCCTAGGTTGTATTTCCAGTAGACATAGGGAGGTTTTAGTTCTGTTACACAATGTGGTAGTCAGACCTCATCTGGAATACTGTGTGCAGTTCTGGTCTCTTGTGTTTAAAAAAAATGAATTCAAACTGGAACAGGTGCAGAGAAGGATTACCAGGATGACCTAAGGAATGGAAAATCTGCCTTATGAGAGGAAATTGAAAGAGCTTGGCTTGTTTAGCCTAACCAAAAAAAGGCTGAGGGGAGATATGATTGCTCTCTATAAATACATCAGAGGGCTAATTATCAAAAAGGGAGAGGAGTTGTTTAAGTTGAGCACCAATATAGACACAAGAACAAATACATAAAACTGGCCATCTGGAAGTTTAAACTTTAAATTAGACCAAGGCTTCTAACCCTTAAGGGAGTGAAGTTCTGGAATAGCCTTCGAAGGGAAGCAGGAGGGGCAAGAAACCTTGCTGGTTTCAAGATTGAGCTTCATAAGTTTATGAAGGGGATGGCATGATGACAGCCAAATTTGGCAATTGACTGATCTTTGACTACAAGGGGTAAATATACCCAATGGCCTGTGATGGGATGTTCTGGGTTACTACAGAGAATTCTTTGTATCTGACTGGTATGTCTTGTCCACATGCTCAGAGTCTAACTGATTGCCATATTTGGGGTCAGAAAGGAATTTTTTCCCCAAAGCAGATCGAGTTTTTCACCTTTTTCTGCAGTATGGGCCATGGGTCACTCATTGGTGGATTCTCTGTACCTTGAAATCTTTATTTATTGTTTATTATTATTATTATTATTATTATTATTTGAGGACTTCAATAACTAAGTCTTAGGTTAGGGGTCTATTACAGGAGTGGATGTGTGAAGTTCTCCGGCTTGCGTTGTGCAGGAGGTCAGTCTAGATGATCATAATGGTTCCTTCTGGCTTTATAGTCTATGACTCTATGAATTGAACTCTATTAAGTAATCAAAGTGAGAAAAGTTTAAGGTATGGTTGAACTTTGGATCCCAGTCTAGCAAAGCATTTAAGCATGTGCTTAAATTTAAAGCACCCGCTGGCTTCAATTATAGAAACAGCTTTGCTGGATCGGAGCCATGATCAGTAGGCCATGATTGTGTTTTGTTAACTATGATAACTGAAAGTTTAATTTAACAGAAATTTGGAACGCTATCTTGTAAACCTTATTCATATGAGTTTGCCCTTGCTTTCATTAAGTCCTGTTGAGGGCAATGGGACTTCTCTAAACAACACAGTTGCCACAGTTAGTTACACACAATCAGGTTCGATTGACCATGGCCTTCTCCAAAGCCCACTAAAGCCAATGGGAATATTTTCACTGACTTCATTAAGTGTTGGATCTGGCTCCTTCTGACAAAAAAGCTAAAGACTCTACAATATCATTTTTAAAAAAAAGGATTTTGATGTTTTTCGACCTCAACATCACCATTATTGCTACTCAGTTTTGACTGTCATCATATTCATTCTGATCTCTTGAAACTGACAAAAACAGTCAGATGTTGCCAGTAGAATTATCATCCTACTTCACTGAAAAATATCACAAACATCCAGGATGGCTTGGATCCACTCCATCTATGCCCACAAATCATCAGACTATCTGCATTCCCAGAATTCAGTAAATTCACTCATCAATAAGTTATCAACCACCTAAAGAAGTTTAAGCCCAAGAATTTTGACTCTGATCCATGACCTTCTTGGCTGGTGAAAGAGAGATATGAACAGTTGATGCCATTCCTGATTGAAAAGGCTAACAAAATCATTGAGAAGAAATCATCCCCTCCTCCTTCAAACAATAGTCTGACCAGTATGGGGTACCTCCTTTCTAGCCAACTACTGCCCAATGTCAAACCTGCCATTTTTAATCAAGCTTATAGAAAAGTTTGCCAGTTCCTCTATAAGACCTGATAAAACATGGATTCAGGCCAGAACATGGTATTGAAGTAATGTTAGTGACACTGACGGATGATTCTATCCTATCAATGGACAGAGGACAGACATCCATTCTCACCCTTTTGGACATCTCTGCAGCATTCAACACTGTAGACCATGAGATCGATTTTTTCATCTGGGAGGGAGTGCAGGGGTCCAGAGTAATGCATTAAAATGTTTTGAGTTCTTTCTTGAGACACATATTCATTGAGGAGTAATGAGAAACGGCACCTCCACCACTAAACCTCCTCAGCCTTGTGGAATTCAGTTCCCTTTCTGGTTCTTTTCCATGTCCACATACAACTGCTAGGGCTAGGTAAATTGGTGAGATGACATAGACTCAAGTGCCAGTTCCACAGCTCTGCCTATTCTTCATCACATCTGACCATACAACTACCACCAAGATGGCACAGTGTTTGGATGATTTCAGCTCATGGATAAAGAACAGCTGGCTACAAATAAATCTAAGCAACACAAAGGTGATACTGATTGTCAAAGAAAATATTCTGAACAGTCTACAGTCATATCAAAGTCTTCTTCTGTGCATATGTACAGTTGGTCAATTTGGTCCATAGTTTAGGAGTACTCTTGCACCATGTCTACACTGGCAAATTAAGTCGACTTAAAGAGGCTTAATAATCTGGCCTCATTTATTCATGTTTTCATCACTTCTGGACTACAGAAATATAAAATACCAGACATGGAACTCTCAGCACTTAGAAACCTTCAATTATTACAAAATGCTGCTGCATATCTCCTCCTCAACATAGGCTACCATAAGACCAGCAAATCTGTTCTTTGGTTTCCAATAGCATTTTGAATCAAGTTCAAGGTCTCAGATCTTAACTGCATACTCCATGGTCTAGGACTAGGAGACCTAAAAGGCTACCTAAATTTGGAGATGGAGATTAGTGTCAACAAAGCCTACCAAAACATGACACTCCACTATGGTTGCTTCTTCCCTGGGAAAAGAGCGAGAGAACAAAAAACATGTAATAGATGTATAGTCATGTTGCTTATTTCACCACCAGATGACATTTGGTTACTCCAGGGATGAGTGCAGTATACAAATCTGTACAGAGTAGAATACTATCACTATCTCTGTCATCTATCTAGCAATTGTGGCCTTTTTTGATACAGTCTCTTTTGTCTTAAAACTCTGTATAGACTTCTAAAGAACTAATCCAAACGGGTTTGATGTGGCTGCAGCACTGAAGTTAAATGACAAGGTCATAACTTTGCAAAGCATCATATTTATTTGATTCAATCAACATCAATTACTTGTCATGATTGATAACAACCATTGTATATCATTGGTTATATATATGGAGAGTATTAACATTTTGGGGCATGAAATATCGCCAGTCATAACAACTATATTCTGTCAAGCCAAAATAAATATGAGAGAGAGTCATTTCTGGACACCTAATTCATCTACAAGAAAAAAGGCTGTCAACTAAGCCTAAACAGAAAGGCACATCTAGAAAATCTGCTGGAGCCTCAACTAGTCTATATATCATTTTCCACAAAGATTAATTACCTTAAGAAAAAGACATCTACTGTAGAGTGTTAATTACTTCACAATCAATTAAACTCAACTCAACTAACTAACCAGCAGTATAAATATGATACTAGCTACAGTTGAGAATAGTGTGGAAACTTCATGTTTACTGCCAGTTGAAAAACTAACATAGACCATTCAGTATTAGGAGATGGAGCTCAATCATTTTTGAATACATAACAATTTAAAATGAGTGAATTATTCAAAATAGAATGTTTCACATTACTATCTTTGAAAGCATAATATATCACTGTCATTTGAAATTCTATTAGTTACACTATCGTGAAAAATATGTTTGGTTTTGAGTCTTGTATGAGATGACTTTATACAAAAAAGAAATTATGGAACTGAATCTGATGTCACTCACCTTACACCCTTATAAATCAGATATGACTTCACTGAAATCAATGTCACATTGATGCAAAACTGGTGCAAAATCAAAAGCAGGCGTCACATAAATCCATATAATGCCACCTTCCTGTTTATGAAATGTAACACTTTATACAGTAGCGTCAGAATCTAGCAATGTATTTTAAAAGTTGACAATTTTAAAACATCATCTCTTGTACAAGCACCCAACTCCTAAATATGCCATGCATATACAATGGTCCAACTTCTGATTTGGAACAGAAGAAAAAGAACATGATGCAAGGTAGGAAAATCAGTTCCCAGGACAAAACCATTAATTTCTTTTCATTTCATATGGAAACCTTCAGTTCAGTAGGTTAGTCACTCACTGCTGCAGAATGTGCTGGATGTAGCTTAGGACAGGGGTTTTCAAACTTAGGGTCGGAACCCTGTAAACATCGAAAGAAGTTGAATAGAGTTAAATAAAGATTGTGAATGAAGGAAGAGAAAAATCAAGAAGATCAAAGAATAGTACACTGGAGAGAAAGGGAAATAACTTCAAAGGGGATGAATAAATGAGCAGCAGGAAGTGAAAGGAAAAAAGGAGCTTGAAGCATGTGGGTGTGGTTATAATTGAGAAACACAAGCACAGAAAATTGCTGCTGTGACCTATGAAGAAAAGCTACAGAAAACATACTGATTTGGGTCCTGCCTTTGTGAAGGATAAAAGGAGCAAACTCTTGGAATCTGACTGACTGGAAGCTCCAGTATTTGAATACCTAAGCCTTGGCAATAAGACACTAGATATTGGTGGCCTTATGTGGTATTGATACTATTAATTGCTGCTTGGAGTTCTGTTTGGAGTGCTGGGGAGAAAGAGCAGGTGAGTTATATGGTTTATATCTTATGCTGGTGTGACATTCTCCTAGTACAAGGTGGACTAATGAATTGCTGTGTCATCCGAATCCCTCATTCTCGGAGTGCAATTTACCCTGCTTTACTGTGAAAACTCCCACTTCTGGGCAGCTCACACACAGCCGATAACATATAAATTGTTACCAACTCAGTAAGGGTGCCTCTACATTTACAAATTAAGTCGACTTAAGGAGGCTTAAGTGGACTTAATTTACTCCGCGTCTACACTGGGCTTTCCTTAATTCAGTTTAAGCTGCTACTTAAGTCGAATTAAGGAAAAGTTAGTTTGAATTAATAACACCTCATTTTAATTCGAACTAGCATTTAAGTCGACTTTATTAAGTCGACTTAAGTCAGTGGAGATGCGGAATAGTGCCTAGTTGGAACTTTTTAAGTCGACTTAAAACGTTAAGTCGACTTAATAAGGTCAAACAGGGGCCACATCTACACTTGAAAAGTTAAGTCCACTTCTGTTAAGTCGACTTAAAGTTGACCTTATTAAGTTGACTTTATAAAGTCGATTTAGGCTATGTCTACACTTGAAAAGTTAAGTGCCTCTAACAGCCACTCATAGCATTATACAGTGGTATGACCCTAGTGAATATCCCCAGTCCCAGATGCAACCCTAGGAACTCTCCCTGTCCTGCCTGCGTGAAGCTCTAGTTCTGTGTACAGCTTTCCTTACTATCTCTGCAAGCTAAAAGGTTCTCCCTTCCTATTCTGTTAGTCATATTGTTATGGCCCACCCACTGGCTTAGGATGTACACCTATTTCACTGTGCCCTCTAGAATCCCAACTTTGATTTATACCTTCAAAATGACTTACTTATACACTGAAAGTGAGATTCCCCTCCAACGTGCAATGTTTTTTATATCAGCACAAATTCTATTGTCTTCACTGGAATTATGCCTGCTGTGTGCCAGTATTTAAAGAGAATTGGGCCCCTAGGAATAAGTTACACCACTCTAACTGAAAATCAATTTAGATCTTCATGTTAAACTTCCTTCTTGCTAATGTCCCATCCAACTCCCTGAACTCTGCAATCTAGGAGTACCCTACTTCCTTCCTATGGGCTTGATTCTTCTGTGCTACAGCTCCAGTTAAATGGATCAAATTGTTTCCCTTCTGTCTTGTTATCTCTCTATCTCACTATAAAATGGAGCAAAAATACCTCCTTTTCAAGGCAGTCTGCAACACTTGTGCTAACAGTCAGATCCCCACGGGAGCACTTTCCATTAACAGTCTTTCCTTGTTGCTTCTCCTAGTCCACTGGGTTTACCTGTATTAATTTTCTCCTGCTGTAATATATTTCAGTAGTAGCCACTGTTGTGTCTGTTTTATGTTATTATAGCTCCTTTGATGAGGGCAATATGGAGTAGCCTTTTGTACAAAAGAAAAGACTTCTTCATGATAAAGTGATTAAGAGGTCATGGTAAAAGATTTATTCACGGAGTACAAGGGACTACTTCATGTTGACCTCAAAAGATCTATAACAAAGTAAGGAATACTTCATACCAAACTCAACTCTCTGGGAAACATCTAAGCTGGTGCTATATTTGCAGACAATAAATAGAATTAAAAGATTAAATGCATGCTGGTGGTTGACCACCTTCATTGAAGCACTCATTTATTGCCCAGTACCCCTGCTAACAACCTTTAACGTACAAAACGTGGAGAAGATTTGTTCTTGATTTAAAAGAACACAGAAACTGGACAACAAGGGGTGTCTCTTCATGGTTTTTCAACAAAGTGACCTCAAATATCTGTGCATTTGATCTTTTCAATACCATACAAAATGATGAGTTCTTAGGTATGTTACATTGTAGATGGCTCTTGGAGCATGAAACTGAATCTCAGCTAATAGCATAATGTGCTACAAGGGCAACTTTTCTAGCAATTCTTAAAACATTTCTCTAGGACATGTAACATAGAGGCCTCAACTCTGTAATCTACTTCAAGGCATTTCAACCCTTTGTATACAAGTTTTTAAAAAGATTCTTCCATCTATCTGTAGCGCAGCAGCTGCTAACCACTGTTCTCCAGGGACTCCCGTAGTCAACGTTCCCTCTTGCAACACTTCTCTTTTATGGGCAGGTGTGCATTGTTCAGAGATGCATGCATAATTCAGCCAGTAGATTTCCCCTTTCTGTGAACGGCCTTTTAGTTTTATGTATAGGGAAAAGTGGTCAACCCTTTGTGTGGGCGAGAGGGGCCACTGAAGCAAGGAAGGTCTTTTCCTAGGAAGACTGACAGAGAGGTGGCATCTTCACCCATAACAGCCCATGAAGAAAAGAGCTGTCTATTTCATATGAAAAACTGCAATAAGAAAATCTTGAAACTGGTCAGCTCAGCACTTTAACTTTACTTCATGCACTAAACATTGGAATAAAGTTTGTAATTATATGATCCAAAATACTTATGCTGTAAGTGATGCCAACCCTCCTCAGTTGCAGAGTGGGCTACAAGTTTGGGGGTATACCACATTGCTTTCTGGCAAACAGCAGATCTTCTTTGTTTAAGAATCAAGCGTGGCATCTTTGAAGCAGTGTGCTGGTTGAATCTGATTTTTTTATGGATGATTTGGAAGGATATGACTTGAAAGGGAAGAGGGAAATACAGCCTTTAGAAGTAAGAGGTTGGTGGGTAGGAAAGTCAGATAATAGATTTTGTCTGGAGCAATTTTCTCCTTATTTTATTGCTTTGAACCAATTTTTTGTTATTTGGTGGTAATTCATGTGGATTTTTATAGCTGTTTCCGTTGTTTCGCTTTTGTAGTGTGTTCCTACTATACCTTTCTCATTACTTTTTTAAAAAGAAAATTACTTGGATTTTTATATAAACACTAAATATAATGTTTCCAGGAGAGCTATCTTCTGTGGATGCTCTGGTAATGCACCCACAGATTATCACCCAGTACTTGTTGAATTGAGCTAGGTCCTAATACTTGTTAAATAATAGCAGAGCAGCTTTTGTTTCCTTAATGCTCTCATACAGGAAGCGGGCATTACTTAACAGACAATGCTTCCTAACTGCAAGTAAGTGCATTAATATGGGTATAGCAAGTGTTGATGGTGAGTATCACTGTCCAGGGGGGTCTCTGAAGTGTAAATCTTTCATCTAACACTACTCTGGTGGTGCAATCCTTCCCTTTCCCGCAAGGCTCCTGTAGTCGAAATAGAGGTAAGAAAATCCAGTACAGTTTGCTTCTTCCAAGACTGTGCTTTTTCTAAGATATTTTAAATGGCATCAGCAACAGCGCCATTCATCTTCTGCATCTCCTGCCTTGTCAATGTAGATAAAGATTACTCCAATTTTCAGAGTATAAGTTTCAGCAAAATAGCTTTTATTTTGCTATGCATCTCTATTATTTGGTGCTGAGCATTCTATCAAAAACGTAGGTCATAGACATTTCAGCACAACAGATAATGCAGATGGTGTTGTCTACAGTTTTCCTGAGAATTAGTTTTATTTTGTACTTGTAAACCTTTGCTCCCTTGTGTTTCAACATTTTATAATTTTGTTACTTTATTTATAGAATTCCCCATCTGTCAACTCACCAGTTTCCCTGTTTCCATCAAGTGGCATTGGTTCTAAGTACTATACTGTGGCCCCTTAGATGCATCTAAACTCTAGGTGAGATATCATGCTTGCTGAATCTGTTTTTGGTCTCCACACCTTTCACTTCATGCTGGGGTAGGCAGTATGGATTTTAAGCTACCGATATTTAAAATAACTAATCAGTGTTCTATTAGGCCCCTTCTCAAGCTTGTTCTGCTGAGTGGGTATTATTTATAGGAGACTAAATCTATTTTGAGGATTACACTTGAAAAAGTCATTTCTAATCATCCGGGTTTAAAACCTACAATGTATAATATTCACAAATCTTGGATATTTACCAGTTTACAAAGTACAACATTTTTCTTACACGGCGCTTCCATCCACCAGTTATGCTACACTAAGTCACAGACGACGGTATAATTGATTGAGGTCACTCATTCCAGAACACTGCATGGACTACAGGATGATTCTCAAAACCTTCTGACACTGCATATTTGTTGATCGTCTGCTATAAGCCCATAATCATTTGTGAGAAAGTCAGTGATTTAAGCTAAGGCAGAGTCAAACATTTAGTACATGGTTGATAAACATGATGGGTCAATAGTTCTCGGCCTCTTGTATTTCATTATCTTCAGGGACTATATATAAAGATACTTTATAAGATACTTTCACTGAAATCTTTTAGCAGCACTTTCAAGGTTAAGCACACGTTAGTGATAACATTTAGCACTGCAGTAAACAAGAGGGAAATGGCTAACCATGCATCTATAATGGTTTGAGCTTTTTAAAAAAATCTTTTTCTTTCCCTTTAGAGAGTTTTCTTAACCCCTGTTTATTTAAATATCAAGAGACAAAGCAGATAGCTTTATAGAGCCCTCAGATATGAACCATTTACAGCAGCTGTGGTTTTCTGTGTAATTTACACAATAAAAGTGCTTACATTGTTTCTCAGTCAAAACAGTTATTACACATACAAATTCTGCTACCCAGAAAGATTTGCATATAGTTCTGGAGCCTTAAAACTTAAGCTGTCCTGTGGGGGAACTCCTGTCCTGTGGATGCTAACCTACAGTGAGCTCTTGCTTTGCTTTATAGCTAAAATAGGTGCTCCCAGCAGGTTAAACAGAGTGGGAATCAGAGGAGGAAAGTGTATTATTTAACCTATCAGTTGAGAGACTGTACAGGTCTGATTCAAAGCCTATTGACGTGAATAGAAAATCTGTTAAAGATTTTAGTGGCCTTTGGATAAGAATGTCTTTAAATCAGCTACAAATGAAAAAATAAACTTACATAACAAATAAAAGGAAACAGAACAAAACGGGAAGCGTTGAAGTACCATTAGTGTCTGCTGCCTAAACACATAGTCATTCTGTGAGGAATAAAACAAACAAATCAGAGAAAAATAAAACCCAATTTAAATGTTTTATATCATATTCCGAACCTTGCTAAAGTCAGGCTCTGGCCACAGAATTTCAGAGGGAAGGTCTCCCAACAGAGAAAGTCTGACTCTGGTACTGACAGAAAGTGTTTCCTATCAGAGTTTAACTGCGGGAAAGGTGTACAGGGTAAGAATTCCTGAGATAAGGAGGTGCTGCACTGTGCATATATTTAGAGAGTCTAATCAAGACTACAATCCAAAGCTAACGCATAGGAGTCCTTTGATTGACTTCAGTGGGTCCAAGCTCCTTGGCTATGTCTACAATATAAAAAGTTAGGTCAACTTTGTTAAGTTGACTTAATAAGGTCGACTTACGTCGACCTAAAGTCGACCTTATTAGGTTGACTTAAAGTTGTTTCCCTTAATCGGGACTTAGTAATTCAACCTAACTTCCCTTAGGTCAACCTAAGAAAGTGGATTTATGCGTCCACACTGTGCTTAGGTCGACCTAAGGAAGGGTTAGGTCAACCTAAGGAGGGTTAGTTCGAATACTCTGCGGTTCTTATTAAGTCGACCTAAGCGATCAGTAGGTCAACTTAAGGAAGCCCCTTAAGTCGACCTAATGAAAGCCTAGTGTGGACAGGGATTAAGTTAGGTCGACTTAAGCCTCCTTAAATCGACGTAACTTGCCAGTGTGGACATAGCCCTTGATTTGAACAAGAAGCCAACAAGAAACCAATTTACAGACATACCAATAAGCACACTATTGATGTACTCCCAGAGAGGTTACCCCTACATTGGAGGTGGGAAACATTAGGTGGAAATTCTCATTATGAAGCCACATAAACATTACAATGATGAGCATAGAGTGGATTGAAGGGTTCATTTGTTCATACGAATAAGCAAATAATTTCTATTCAACTATCCAGCAGCAGTGGTCAGACTTAAGAAAAACTTGTGTAATTAATGCAAAAAAGAACCCTCTGTCTGCTATTTTAGCTGCTGGCTAAGATATCAAACAAGAAGTTTCTTCTAGTCATTTGTAATATGCATCATCATTTAGTATATTCACTTTGAATAAACATTTTGGGGGACTTTTAGGGCCAGATTTACAAAGTATTTCAGTATCACAAGTTGAAGTTAGGGATCTAGTGGGATTTATAAAAATACCCAAGTGATCTAGGCACCAACTCCCAATGAAATCAGTGAGAGCTAGCCACCAATTTGTTCAGGAACTTTTAAAAGTTCCATTTGGCACTTGTGTGCACCTTTAGATGCCGAAATACCTTTAAAAATACGATCCTTATGAAAATTTTCCTCTTATTCATTCCAAACATCCCTAATGCCCCTATAACCGAAATGTAAAGACACCCCAACAATAAGACATTGAATATTTCCCAGAGTTCTTTTAAGTTTTGACTTTCTATTCCTCTCACATACCTGAATATGTAACCACATATTTGACATTTAATTCCTCTTTCATAATTCAATGGGGGAGAAATAAATGATTAAACCCCAAAGTGAGTATATATGTAATGAGGGAAAACATTCCATTAATCCTTTTTTAAATTTCAATTGTGGGAGTTGTAAAAATTATTAAGGGCTTTTATTTGACAAACTACTTTGTAAAGAAGTCACACTTGTGCCTTTTTTAAAAAAGAGGACTTAAATCAAATTAAATCCCTTTGGGTTCCCAGTAAGCAATAGCAATGGCTAAGTTCATTGTAATCCACTGGCCAGGTCCTCAAGCAGGGTAAATCATTCTAGTTTTATTGACGTTAATGGAGTATGTCAGTTTATATTTGCTGAGGATCTGGCTCCATATCTTCTTTTTAAAGCACATGGTTGGTTTGGTCTGTTATGGTTGTTTGTTTTTTAAAAACTATTTATTTGTGAAATAAATTGTCAGAGCAAGATCCTATGGTAAACTGTCATAGATTATTTGTGTGGTCTGTGTCTTGCTTGTCAACTTCCATATAAGCAACTTAAAAACTCCTCCCTGACCAACTTCTTGTCCAATTAGAAGGGTCATTGTGGAATCTTTGTTAGTGGTAACACACAGGAGACAGAAAAACTCTATCGCGGCTTTCTCAGCCTTTTCTTATCATATATCAAACCCAAATAGTACAGGCTTTACATGGTGGAGGGGAGGACTCCCTGGTTATGGAGACAATTGCAAATCATTTTCTCGGCACCTGCAGAACAGCTCTGCAAGCATGAGTTTCATCATCCGGTTGTGTTAAGTAGCCATTTGGTCAGACTTTTAAAGTCCTCATCCTGCTCTGATTGAAATAAACGGCAAAACGTCCACTGACTTCAGTTGTATCGGAACAGATCCTAACTGCACACACAAATGTCGATAGCAATTTCAGGCACATTGCTAAGTGTGGACCTCTGACCTCTCATTACACAATAAAAAGGACCATATGTTTTCAACATACTCTCTGTGATGTACTAATTATGTGCATTTCCCATCCCAGTTTGATTTGCTGAGTGCTAAATGAACACAAGGAGAAATGGAATTTACACTGAAACACTAGGTAATCTGCTAATACTTTAAGAACTAGTGTTTGTTAAAAAGCTCTGTATATATGTTGTTCGTGTTCCATGTTATTTTAACCATATTAAATGGCAAGAGTCTAAACACTATGTAAACACAATGTTTGTAGCATATAGTACATACGAGTCTCCATGTGCTACTGTTAGGTTATTAACACTGCTTGCAATATGCTTTATTGTGAATGGATTTGGAGGATTAGAAATTAAATAAAGACCATTGAGATTTTTTTTTTATTGTAGACTAATCTCTGTCTCTTCTAATTTTTCTGAATTTTTGCTATTCAACGTATACCACGGTGCTACCGAAAGATATTTAAATACTGCTTGGTTGTGAACACGTGACCCAGACTATTTTTGGAACTAGATAGAATAGGACATGCTACCAGTGACTGGTTTTGACAGTAGGAATTTTAATTCTGTCCCATCATTAACTGTGATAGGCTGGCCATAGCTTTTCCCAAAATGTCAGCTGCCTGGTTATAAAAGAAGATGTTTTCACTTGGTAGGTGTTTTTCCAAAGTGAAATAACATGCATGGGAAAATATATATTTAGGTCTTATGCTGAATACTCATGCTGCTAACTTCAGCCCAGAAGAACCTAAATATTTCGGCATTCATAGGCAGCATTTTTTAAGTCTCCATCTGCGTTACCTGTCATATATTCTTTATCTTATTTGCATAACTCTGATAGAAATTGTGTTAACAACAAAATGCAATACATAATTCTTTAATCTTCCATTTCCTGCCAACGTAGCTAATCTGATCACAGACCTTCTCAAGCAATTAGACTTCTCATTGTAATACTGAACTACAAAGATGAGATGCAGATATTGTAAATTTGTGGAGGTCATCCATTTCACTGCATACTAATGTAGCACTACATGTGCTACTTTTATGTTTTCTTGAAGATTTTTCTTATTACAGAAGCAAACCTATTTATTCCTTAAATATAAAGAAGGTTAAGGAGAAATAATGGCTTGATTTTAGAGGGCTTTTACATTTTAGAAATAACTTGTGAGGTATTGTTATCCGTCCAGCATTGTCCAAAAGACTTCTCTCTAATCAAATTAGTAAATAAATAATCATGCTAGTTGAACTGCCCCAAATAGAATGCCAAAAACCATCATTTGAAAGAAAAAGAGGTACATTGGGAAAAGAATAAAAATATACCTGACATTTAATATTCTGTTAGAGGACTTTTTACATCTAATTCCTTTATATGTTACTTCACCTATAAAATTTGCTGTGTAATAAAAGGAAATAGAGATTAAAATGAAATTCAGTAAATTACACTAATTAAAGTGCTCATATTGTATCAATATCACAAACTGGCACATTTAAATAGTATGCTGGCAACAAATTTAAATTAAGAATTTCAATTGAAAATAAAGTTTATTTTCAAATGTACCTTTCACAGTTTATTCCTGAAGGAATAAAGGAAGGACAATGCTGCTTGCTTTTTGACCTTTCATCTTAGCTGGTCTAGCACAAAGATCAAGTTCTCCTTTATTGTTTCCTTCTACTTGATTTACTTAATGATCAGGTCCACCGATAGGAGTTTTACTTGAGCCAGAACATCATGACTGGGCTCATTCAACAATGAATCTGTACAAAACTCTTCAGGAAGGAAATAAAGTATAATCTTGATTGTACATGCCAGGCCAAGACGGCAGCAGCAAAGGGCAGGGTTCTCTATTGAGGGGTTCCCAAACGACGTTACAATACCGATCAGCTCGAGCCCCCACCCAGCCTCCTGGGAAATCACGCACTGTACCCTGGGCGCCCTAGAAGGGCAATGCTTCCCTCTCACAAGCACGATTCTGAGTGTAGCACATAAAACTTTTAATAGAGACTATACATAGGCAATATCAAAATCAGCACTGATTGGAGATACAGTGCAAAGCAGGATTCCCACAAAACCCAATAGACAGAACTCATTCCACCCCAGTGTTCACAGAGTATGCCCTTCACTTCTTCATTACCCCCCTACTGACCATCATTATCTTCTGCCACCTCTCACACTGTCCGCTGGCACCACCCATTGACCACTGACTCTGCCTGCTGGTCACTCACACCATCTGCTGGCCACTGGCCACCCATTGGCTCTGCCTGCTAGTTACTCACACTATCTGCTGGCCACTGGCACCACCCGCTGGCTCCATCTGCTCGTCACTCACACCACCTGCTGGCCACTCGCACCATTTGCTGGCACCGCTTGGTGGCCACACCTACTGGTCACTCACACTGCCTGTTGGCCACTTGCACTATTTGCTGGCACCACCCGCTGGGCACTGGCTGCACCTGCTGGTCACTCATGTGGTCTGCTGGGTGCTAACAAGATGATCTCCTGCTGGATCTCAGTCAGCTTCAGTGAATTCAGCTCTTAGAGAGGATTTCACCTCTCTGGTGATTCAGCTCTAATCAAAATAACAAAAGAGACTCCACAAGGAATCTTTAAATCTATCCTTTGACAGCAGGAGGGGAATTAGGCATTTGCCTAAGGCACAGCTCCAGCCAACCTACTGCTCCCATTCCTCCCCACTTAGTTTTACAAGGCTAAAAACCAGGGTTTCTCACTTTTCCAAGTTCTTTTTGCTGATGGTGGCTTTTCCACCAGCTTCTCAGTCTACAAACAGATATACAATCAAAGGGTAGCATATCATGAAAAGGCAATATTTCATTTCCCCCTTCTGCTAAAACACCAGATTCAGAGGATTTGAATCAGCCACACATACCATTTCCCATCATGCCCATCCTCTGGGTGAAATTATGCTGAATATCCAACTGTACTCATGCAAACACGAAGCCCATGCAGATCAGTTGCACCCTCCCTGCTTAGCTGCTAAGTGAGAGAAGTGCCCAGCTTTTTAAATCTTGCTTACATACAGAAGGGGAATTAAGACAAAGAGGCGAATGCCTGTCCAAGGCCATCCAAAGAGTGAATGGCAAAGCTGGGACTAAAATCCAGGAGTTCTTTGTTCTTGCCCTTATGCTTAGTTTGTAAGGCCAGCATATGTCTGGAATTATTCTGTTATCCCTAGAAAAGAAATCCAAACAGACTTAGAGAGGACTACAAGAATATTAATAAGATACACAGCTCAGCAACCACTTGTGAGCATTGATAATTCTGCCTTCATTTTTATTCCTTTCTCTTTTATGTTACATAGTGTATCATTTGCTAATCTATTTGATTTGGGTGCCCTTTCCATGCCACCAGAATGTTCCAGTTATTGAATAGCCACTAAGTAGAAACTTCTATCTTACTTTTATAATACTAAGAAATTATTCTACACACAGTTATCTGTAATTTCTCCAAACCACAATGAAAATGTCTTTATGGAGGTTTTATCCTAACAAAAACCATAAAAACAACACACACATGAATATTTAAATTGTTTTGCATTTGTTTCTAGAGCTAATAAAAGTATTGTCTAGTGACTTTATTTTAAAATTAGGAAAATAGAAGGGAATGGTACTAGCTGTTTTACCCCTCTAATATTATATACCAGTTCACATGGCTCTCACTAGTTAACCAGCTCTCCTGATAATTTAGAATCATAGAAGATTAAGGCTGGAAGGGAACCAAAGGAGGTCATCTAATCCAACCCGCTGCTCAAAGTAGGATCAACCATGACTAAATCATCCCACCCAGGGCTTTGTCAAGCCAAGTCTTGAAAACGCTAAGCCCTATACTGACAATGAAGTTCAGTATAACACATCTTACCTTGACTTTCTGCAGCCAGTGTCTCCACTGTCAGATCAGTACATTCCAAAAAAAAAAAAAAAATGGACTGTAATTTGACCTGCTAACACCATCCCTGCAAATGGCATAACACTGAGGTCGAAATCTATAATTTGAAATTACATCCGTGTAGCCAGAGAGAAGCTCTAGTCTTGTTTTTCCGGTTTCCCAAGTCTATTCCACCATAGCAACATAGCTGCTTCCCTGCCTGCAGCCCCAGGAAGTTTTCAATTAATTCCTCTCTCTGAATGAAGTATTGTGCCTCTCTGTTGTGTTTGCAGCAGAGAAAGAGCAAGGAAAGCTTTTCCTGCTTTTCTTTTTCCTTTAGAGAAGAGGAGAGAGGAAGTGAGCGGACAACAACTGCCTCCCCACAAGCCCCTGCACCGACTATGTACAGTGCAATACATTTCAGGAAGTAATGTGAAGAGTGGGGATGCAAGACTCTGAGCAAACAATTTGCTGTGATCACTGGCCTCACTTTCTGTTATTTAACAGCATAAAATCAAATTACAGTCCTACCCCCCCAGTGTAGACAAGCCCAAAGTATAGAGATTACATCATCTTCCGAGGTAACCCAGTCCAGTGTCCTCTATCCTCCTAGTGAAAAGGATAAAATTTAATTTTCCCACCCTTATTTTGTCAGAATATAAAAAAACATACTGAACTTATTTTAAAATAAAAAGATAGATAATGATGAATATGAATAATAACAGAGAATGAAGATGTCTAAATTATAAAGCTTTAGGATTCTCTATTGCCCTGTATCTTGCCTAGTCTTTTACACCAGTGCAAACTAACTGTAAAACACTACCCACTACCCAATCAAAATGGTGGCATTTTACACTCACAAATTTTGGCCATTTAAACAGAGAATATTTATTTCTCCTGAAGCTCATTCTTTTTTAAAATGGTGATGAATTTTACGGAAGTCAAAGCTGATGAATATTTTACGGAGATGTGCCCATTTGCATTCAAGGGGAAAATTCAACTGCAGTTTAAGAGTTTGATTAAACAAAATATGCATAGCATTTCTTTATAAGCCAAATATTTGGTATGCTAGTTAGGTATTGTGACATGACATATCCAAAAAGGCAAGAAAGAGAAAGTGCGACTTATGTATTGTATAAATAGTGGTTCTCAACCACTGTCTTGGGACACATGACTGTAAGACACAGAGGTGAGTGTGTCACGGAAAGCCAGGGAGATGGCTGGATTTGGCTGTGGTGGATGGGATAGTGTGTCTTGGAGGGTCTTGATATGCTGCTAAGTGTGTGACAACCTGCAAAAGGTTGAGAACCACTGGTATATGGATTCCTGATGCTTTAATGGCCTAAATGTAAATCAGGGTTTATGGGTACCTTGCCATGTCTGAACTCTGTGAGTTGTGCTGAGCTTTCATAAAATTCATGGATTTTAAAGCTACGAAGAACTATTATGATCATTTAGTCTGACCTCCTGCAAAATACAGTCCCTCAAATTTTACCCAGTGATTCATATATCATGGTCCTATCTTCTGGTTGAGCTAGATAACATAATTTATAAAATTCCAAAGGGGTAGCCGTGTTATTCTATTGTAGAAAAACAACAGAGTCCTGTGGCACTTTTAAAGACTAACAGATTTATTTATCGCATGATCTGTTAGTCTTTAAAAGTGCCACAGGACTCTGTTGATAATTTATAAAGGCATCTAGTCTTGATTTGTAACCTTACCTTCTCAGAGTCCTGAATCACTTCACACATGATGTTTCTGCTTCCAAAATTGGTAGTGATCATTTGTGAGAAAAAGATTAGATTGAATGTTCTTGTAATATTAACAGATTTCATGAAATTTGGGAATTCTTAAAACATGGCACACCCATTTATACTCACATTTTCGATCCTCTTCCTGCTGACTCCCCTTCTCCACCTTCAGAGTAACCCAAATTAATGAACAAGCTTTTTTCAAAAAAATCAAAAATCTACATTTTATCCACTTTTGAATCACATATCAATGTTATTTTATTTATTTATTTATTTTTGATAGCCCTGAAACTTCATTAGGAACCTTGGTGTGTGGGGAAACCCTGTACTGTATTTTTATATATATTTTATAGTCTCAACACCAATTCTTAAATGAAATGATGGCATTTTACATGTGCTACACAAATCTGATCTTTGAAGGTTGAAAGTTAATTACATTTTGGAAGGACTCTTGGAGGTTTGCTCGCTCATTACCCACCCAAACAAAACTGACTGGAAAAGCGATGGGGAGTAGGCAGAAACATTGTACCCCTTCCTTTGCTACTGACACTAGTAAGCAGCTGGCCAGTCACACAGGAGGAAGGGAGGGGATATGCTTCATCTCTTAAAGAAATGTAGCAGATTGCTTTCTCTACTGTAACCAGGTAGTTCAGTAAGGCTCCCAGCGTACTGTGCAAATCCACATTGCCTCCTACTACCATTTCTTTGATATTAGCACTTATTTCCCTAATTTCAAAATGAAAACACAGGACTACATTTCAATTAGATATTTTTTAAAAACAAAATATCCAGCAAACCTTAACTATTCAACTTTTTTCCCCAATACGTTCCTATAGTATTTAAATATAGTCATTCTTCCCAAAAGTCGGCAGGACTAATCAGATGCTAAGGCTTAAGAGGGTTGAACTCTTAAATTCATCTGTAAATCTTAGTCTCTGAGGTGTGCTCTCCATTCTTTCCTCTGAGTCTTTGATGAAGATATGAAACTGAACCATCAAGATTTGACACGATGCTTGAAGCCTTGGCCTATTTGACATAAACTATCAATAATTATTTTGTTTAAGAACCTCTAGTTAATTCTGTATCCATACCAGCCTATTCCAAATTCTGTAAAAGAATCCCATGTGGAAGGATGCCAAATGCCTGACTGACATCCAAATATAATCTCTATATTCCCTTGTCCGCCCAAATTATTACTGTAACTAAAAGGATATTTTTAACCTGATAACACTTTTGTGAATGTATTACCATGTTATCTTCAAACTGCCTGCAGTTTGATTGCCTTATTATTGGCTCTAGTAAATTATCCCATTTTGAGGTTCAACTAACGAGTCTATAATTTTCAGGATCTGTGTCTGCTTTCCATTTCTGTGTTTGTCTGTGTCCTTCTGTTTCTTTTCATCTTTATACGCTTCTCATCTCTGCTTTCTGATTCAGTCTCTTTCCTCTTCAATGTTTTTGCTTTTCCTTTTAATCTTCTGTTTGGCTCTGTGTCTGCATTCACCTCTCTAATTCCTTTTCTCTCTTTCTCCCCTTATTCTCTCTATTTTCTCCTTTTTTCAGAACATCTGGAGGAGAAGTGAGACTCTATTCCTGCACTGAAATGCAGCACCAACTGTGTCAGAAATAACAAGGATGATCTTCCTCAGCTTCCCTAAGAGTAAGTCCCACAGGTAAAACAATTCAGGCTCAAGCATCGGGCTGTTCTTTAGTTTACTGTTGCTAGAGCTTGCTCTTGGCAAACAAACACAAATAAACCATTGGTTCAACAGTTTTACAGTTTCTCTGTTCATCAGCAATATGAACCCACAGACTGGAAAGCATGGGGCCAGGAGGGAATCCTGTCATTGGTAGAACTGCTTGATATTTTTTCAAAGAAATACTTTTTCCTTCAGAAAATGCCAATTTGTTGAAACCGAATTTTCTTTTTTTTAGGAAGGGTTGTTTTGATACATTTCTCTAAGAGAAAAAACCCTCCAATTTTGGAAAATGATCAACAATTCAAAATTGTCAAAATTGTGAAAAATTAAAAGGTTCTATTCTGAGAAAAAAATTGTTTCACAATTGAAGCTAATTATAGTTAATTAATAAAATAACAACAATAAATATGGTTGAAATTGATACAAAATATTTTGACTGACCCAAACCAAATGTGGGTGAGGGAGAAATGATATTTTGACTTTTCATCCTGATTGATGATGGGAAAAATTTTCCCTATCTCGAAAATATTTGAGGATCAGGAAAAACATTTCCTGATTAGGTCTTATTGGCAGCCTGAAGGCAATACAATGCCAAGGGAGGTAGGAAGTCTTCTGAAAGGTTTATCTCGCTGTGAGAATTCTGTCCCTACCTATGAGAATTAGGTTTGACTTGCTGTGAGAACATCGATGGCTGATCTAGTTTCCCACCAGATCCTCAGATACATGACTTACACACCCTTCACTGGGACAATGCTGCAGGATTTTCTCACTTAATTTAGGCCCTACAGTAAGACCATATCCTAGTAGTTACTAAACTCCCAGAACTAATGGAGCAATGTAGAATTTAGATTTGTTGTTTAACTCCACCTCAGAAACTTTCTACTTTTCATATATATATAGAGAGAGTGAATAGAATAGCAAGTATGACAAATTGGGAGAGAAGATAGAGGGGTGGAGAGGGGAGGGGAGGAGTGTGTGTGTAATAAGCACATATATAAGAAAAAGTCCTGTATATTGGGATTGTCCCTATAAAACTGGGATATCTGGTCACCCTAAAAAGATATCTTGATTCTCCTCTCACTTACTTTACCCTAGGTCTATAACTTTGTAATGTCACTGACTTCAATAGAGTTCCTCCCCCCCCAATTTAGGCACTAAGGGCCATTTTTTCAGCTGAGGGCTAAATCAGAGGACGAGAGGAGAATCAAGATCTCTGCTGTAAAAAAGGAGGTCATACCGGCCTTCAATACTCACCTTTCCTTTGATGGATTGAGATTTCTTTCTAGCACTGTTTCACTCTCTCAGGCTAATTGTTCACTTGGAAATTTGAATCCTATTTATTTTTATAATTTACTACTAATTTACTATAACAGTTCTATTATTTATGAACCATTATTAAAAAAATACAATTAGTGTCTGCATTGCATTTGTTTCATAGGACAGATGATAAGGCAAAAAGTCTGTATTTATCACTAGCATAACAGTAAAAATCTGGATGCAAGCATGTTCATTGCATCCAGAAAATTCATTTCAATATAAAAGAAATCGATAGAGGAAAAAAAGGAAAAGAAGAAAAATCTGAAATTTATATTTTGATTAATTATTTTTGTATCAACATTACATGCACAGAAAATTTCTGATCATGCAGTTTTAAGGCCTTCCAAGCAGTTAATGGTTTTATCTTGTTTTTTAAAATCTAAGTTTTCATAAAAACAGTTTGTAGCTCTTCCAATTATGAAGATGATTTTTGCTATATAGCCAGCACATACTTGGACCTGACCCTGTAGCTGTTCCACAAGAACAGATTCCTTCTCCCTGGTGCAGCCCCACTGAAATCAGGGCTGTTCTTCCACTAGAAAGAGACCACTGAAATCAGTGACTTGACCTTAATATGGCAAGTCAAGGGATCACTGATGCTTAGAAAGCCAGCCTCCTTCCCTCCGCTCCCCCCAAAATCCATAATACACCTAGCCACAGACCAAATTCTGCCATTTCGGGTAGGAGGTGCATAGGAAGCAGGTAGAGAAGTGATGTCAGCATTGTTTTAAGCTCTGTTCATTCTCTTTGAATGAAACACCTGAAACTAGATGGGAAGACATTAGGCAGAATACGGGGCTGGATGGACCATTGGTCTGACCCAGTATATTCTTATGTACAAGACATAAGATGAATCAGGGCTCACACTACATCTCCTACAAAAAAACAAAACAAAAACACATCTATGCTATTTTCCTGGGCAGCTGGCCACACCTTTTAGCTAAAGGATCACATCTTATGGTGACAGGCCAGTTCAAGATTGGGTCATCCCAACTGGAAATCCTTAGGGAACTGGAAGCCTGACCATTGTTGAACAGAGATGGATGGTTAGAGATGGATTGCTACTCCTTCTTGTTTACTTGTGCAGAAGAGTGCCTGATCCGGACATGACCCCAACTGAGTGATACTGTCAATTCAATAGGGAAAGGTGTGTGCTTTAAACCCCAAGAAAAATTCTTCTTTGTTGTAAACTAATAAAAATCTCAGTGCAGAAACTCTGGAGAATCTAGTAAAGCCTCTATAAAATAACTTATTTTGTGGGATCTTTCAGACACAAGAAAAGTCAAAGTGGTTTATTTCAACATTGTATCTTAGAAAAAAAAAAATTAGGCTGAGACTTTGTCTGCCAAATTTTAGGATATGCTAGATTTTGTTATGAAAAGGTGTGTGTGTGTGTTTTTTTAAATGCCCTCCTCAAAAAAAAGGGTTTTCATGGAAACACCGACAAAGTCATAATTATAACGGTAATAGTAGGTGCTGCTCTAAAATACTATATTTCTTCCCCTTGAAGATATTAATTTACCTTTTGAAATGTTCATTGCTAAGATTAAGATTGGGTTTTTGAAATGTGTTCAGAGGCAATTTATGCATGAGAAAAAATATATTCTCTCCTAAAAGTACAGAATGCTAATTTAAAATGATCTATCTCCCATAATGTACATCAATCACTTACTGAAAAGTTAAGCAAGTTCTCCCTCCATGACACTGAGTAACATCAGACTATTCTTATGCACTGTGAATACTGCTGTACATTTTTAAATTTATAAGGGTTCTATTTCCATTTTTATTGAAAAAAGAGCTACATAGATTTCATATAACCGTTTCAAGAAGTACTTATTTTTTTGTGGAAACACAAAATACATTGACAAGCACTATCTTAAAATGTTGAACATAACCCACAAAATCTGTCAGCACACCTACAGGGAACTAATTTCTCTGTCCTATGGGTTCTTAACCAGTCTTGAATTATGCCTCTTTTTTTACTTGGAGCTCTTCTTCTCTCTTATAAAATGGGGCTTTCCAATGTAATCTAGATGGAACTTGGCAATTAATATATTTATTCCAATACAGGTGGTTCTACTTTAAATAAATCAGTCCTTTGATCCTGATATCTAACTAAACAGGCTTTTAAACTCAATACCTTAATATTCACAGTTTTCAGTACAGTATTTCTCAATTTCAGCATTGAAGCTAAAGGTGTTGAGACCCCTGTGCACTGCCAAATTTGAGTGAGTGGTGTTGTGACCCTGTGACTAAGTAGAAAGGCTTGCCAGTCCCCTTAGAGAATTGAACATCCCTCCCCTTTCTCCCATTCTCTCAGAAGAACTGCTGCTGTATGCTATGCCTTCCTGCATTTTCAGGACCTCTTTTCCCCTTTGGTTGTAGAAATAGGATCCCATTAATTTTATGTATATAATGAGACAGCATTATATACCTATATACATTATATACATATTACCCACTCTGGCAAACTGAGCACTCTCAGTCCCCGTCGGTTCTGCGCTTCATATAGTGGCGGCCAGCTGAGGCACCGTTCACCCACCGCCAAACCCCCCAGCGCTATGGATCCTCAATCCCTCCTACCCTAGGCTGGGCTCTTCGCCCCACAGGCTGCTGGGCCTGGAGCCCTAAGTCCCATCTGGGCAAACTTGCCCTCACTGCCTCTACCTCCTAGGTGCTGTCAGTAACAGCTACTGGTCAGCTCTCCTCTATTCTTCTTCGTTCTGTTCTCCTCCACACACCAAACACTGCTCCTGCTCCTGCTCCTGCTCCTGCTCCTACCTCCACCTCCAAACAATACACCCAAACTCCCTCACTGCCTGGCTGCTACAGGGGCTTTTTATCTTCTACCCTTAATTGGAGTCAGGTGATCCAACTGATGCTAGATGCCTTAATTAGAGTCATGTGCCTTAATTGGCTCAAAACAGCCCTGCCCCAGCCACCCTAGAACAGGGCCTTGCTGAGCCTGGGGCTAATATACTTCTCTTCTACCACCCACCTGTAGCCATCAGGCCTAGCTCTGTCACAATACATTATATACATATTATATACATACATGATATCTATATCACATAGGCTGAGATCCTGTACAACTTATAAACCTGAAATATTGAGCCATGTTATTATTTGGATGAGAGACCTCTTAAGGGAACCCTAAAAACTGAAGGAAATGTTTGGTTATTCAGTAACTGGGACTCTTTATTTAGTAACATATTTGAAATAATAGCCCAGTATGGTGTTAAGAAATGACATGCTTCTGGAGACACCATCTTCTGCATATTATGAAACCAAACTCTGACTATTTGTGGTCAAGAATCTGATGGTACTCTTTCATTCTGTTTAGTTGAGAAGAGGGGATGTTTAGCTCAGTGTCCTTGCTAAAATCCACTTAAACTGTATTACATCCTGACTACCCGAATCCCCCCCCCCCTCAAGTTTTTTGAGTTAGCGCCTGCATTCTTTGCTAACAACCCACCCTAAAGTGTTGTGTAGCACTTCCTTGGACTGTTAAATGCCAACTGTGTACACCTAAAAGTGGTTGCACTTTAGTAGCAGGTGTTCAGCAGTGGTTTGTACAGTGATTTGACAACCCTCTGGTGAATGTAATATGTGCCTTCTCCAAAATCATAAGGCAAGTTAGAAGCAATTGACTGTGCACCTCTGAGGTTATTGGGTCACCGATAAAAAGACTGACAAAGAACCAATGAATGGACAGCAAAAGTCCCATTCATATTCAACCAGTGCAATAATTTTGTGGCTGAGGGAGTATAGTGTACAGCACTTACCAGTCCATGATGACCATTTGTGGAGGTGGGTCCATGCTCTAAAGGTGTTCAGTTTAAAATAGACTGGGCATTTTGAATGCTTTTCTTGTACTAAATCTATATTTTGGGGATCAGTGTAATTCCCACTAATGCAAAACTTAAGTAATTTCACTATTCTGTAGAGTTACCTCTGATTCAAACCATTGTGTCAAAGGAGAACCAGACCAACTGAGCATAGGAATTTTGAGTATTTCACTCCCTGGCGTAGGTTGAGGATGGGACAGACAGAAAGGCAATACTTAGCCTTGCAGGCTGCTGCATTCATCATATCTCAAGAATATTTTAGTGGGCAATAAGAACGGTTTTCTCTTGCTAACTGTGATAGTGTTACTCCTACTAAGGAGGCAAATGAGAAAATGTAGTAAAAAGCAGATGAGAATTAGTTGGTGGGAGTCTTGACCTTTACTCTGGCTGCTTTGTTCTCTGTTCTAGACTCTGCACATAATACAAATCAATGCAACAAGGTTCTGGCCTTACACAATTGCCAGTGAACCAATGTCATAAACACAGAATAGGAAAGTAAAGCTTAGTTTTGTGCCAGATTTTTCAACTGACAGCAATGTTTCAACATCAGTTATACTGCTTACATCTAAATTCAAATTAGATGCTATCTGCTGATAGATTATTTATCAAACAGAAATATTCAACTGAAGTTTCTCCTTATAATTAAACTTTCACTTTGCATAATATGCCATTTACACAGTATCTGCAGAAGCAATCACTGCTATATAAAAGAAATGTCAACTTCAAAGTTACTATCTCTTACGAATTATAAATTCAATCTTTGTACATTACGGTTATATGTGGTAGACTCTTAAAATAATTTAAATTTGGATGAACTATATTTTTGATTCAATCAAGTGGACATTTTCCCCTTAATAGTTCAAGATAAAACAGATTATTTTAAAACATTTAGACAAAAAGATTTTAAAAGCGATATAAAAAATAAAAAGATGTAAAAATCTAAATATCTAATAATCTAAAAAGTTAATAAATAATAATGATCATGGAACATGCACAGAATAAATGTTAAGATTCACAGGACAAAAGTTATGTTCCAACAGGGCACTTTTTAAGAAGTGTTGAAAACTGGTAAATAGTTCCTGGAGGACTAATCATCTCTGAAAATCATGTTTCTTTGTTAGGTTTTCAAATATGAATTTAGGTGCCTGACTGTAGGCACCCAAATTTAAAATGTTGGTCACCGCTTTTTGTTAACTCTTGCTTCAGCCACAAATACTTTTAAAAATGTTTTTAGATGGAGTTTTTTCCATTAATTCTTTCACTTATTGTTGGTTGGATTTTGTAAAAAAAAAAAAAAAGTGTCTTTTGAATTACATTTTGAAACTGATTAGGGTTGGGGGCTCTTCTGGCCTCTTGCAGTAAAAATTTCCATAAGTGAAGGAACCTATATAACCAATGCTTTGCATTTGATTCCTGATGGATTCACCTGGGCAGAAAAAAGAAATCCTGAGTGAGATGGCTTACCCCTTAGGGGAAGATTGATTAATGGAGATTCTCGATAGCCTAGTAAAGAGAAGATGGAAGATGATAAAATACGGGTAGGATCTAATGAGAAAGAGTCAAATGAAAAAAAGTTCTATTCCATTACATCACATGATGGCAGACAGCTAAAAAGTGACAATTTTTTTAAAGTGCTTATATACAAATGCTAGAAGCCTAAATACTAAGATGGGTGAAATGATGAAATTGATATAATAGGCACCACAGAAAGTTGGTGGAATGAGGATAATCTTTGGGACACAGAACTACCACAATACAAAATGTCAGAAGGACAGAACAGGTTGGACTGATTGGGGAGTGGCATTATATGTCAAAGAAATTTGTCAGTAGGTAAAGGATGGGAGAAGGAAGACTTCTAAAATCTTAAAATGATGATGAAAAGTAAACTTTATTAATCTCCTTATCCGGAGTGCAGAGATCACAGGAGAAGCCACAGATGATTACCTAACAGTTTGAACACACAGTAACTTGCATAGAAGTAAAACTTTCAAAATAACCCCTCCTCTTGGATCCTCTTAATAGCACGGATACAAAATATAAAGAGACAAAATCCAATACATAAGACAATAAGAGTGACAATAATTTCCAAAGCTACTCCAATGGTGATACCTTGGGTTAAAACTGAGGCATAATTAGAGGCGTTATTCATATCTAAACATGTACATGGTACAAGGGAAGAAAGATAACTGTGAGAAATAAACGAGGGGCATAACTCAGGTTCACGTACGTACCACAACCATCAAGCAGGTGACCAGCAACAGCATGATGTCTCGGACAAGGGTTGTAAACGACTCGGGCCGGCACTATCGGGAGCTCCCCCTACTGACAGGGTGATCAAGCCTGGCAGTTGACACGCAGAGAGAGAACCCCTCGCTCCGTGTGGTAAGATCTTTTATTGCCTAGGCCACTCTCTGCAGAGGCCGGTGATTGGCCAGATTTTGCTGCAGTAAGAAGGGGGGCGAAAAACTGCCCGGTCTCCCTTGTCCTTATTTGGGCAAAGAAATTTCCACCAGCCCCCTAGGTTCCAGGTCAGCGCCCCCTACGCCTTGGGGAGGGCAGTGCATCCATACGAGGGTTTTGGCACGTACATGCCCTGCACATGCCTATACACGGGCGAGAGGGTTAATCCACCCCTTTGAAAGCTGGGAAAGGGTGAATCAGGGATCCAAATAAACCCGTGGATGGTCACGAGCCTGCCAGCAGTGAGTTACACACGTGAACCAGGGGAATGTTTTCAGTAAACAACATCTCGAGGTTTTGCATCATGAGGGAGGTGATGGTGATAGTGACCATGAAATGCTCAGGAGATAAGAAAGGCTATAAAAATAAAAAAAGTCTCAATAAAAATGAGGGATTTCAACTATCCCCATATTGACGGGATGGGATGGGATGCAGAGATAAAGTTTTTGGATACCTTAAATGACTGCTTAAAGGACAAGCAATTCTTGATTTAATTGTAAATGGTAAACAGAATCTGGTCCAAGAGGTGTATCTAGATGAATCACTTGGTAATAGTAACCACAACATAAAATTTAGCATCCCTGTGCTGGGGAAAATACCAAATGAGCCCACCATGGTAGCATCTAATTTCAGAAAGGAGAACTACACAAAAACGAGGAAGTTAATGAAACAGATATTAAAAGGTACAGTACCAAAAGTGAAATCCTGAAAAGCTGCATAGAAACATTTTAAAGACACCATACTAGAGGCTCAATTGAAATGTTTATCCCAAATTAAAAAACATAGCAAGAGAGCCAAAAATGCCACCAAGGCTAAACAACAAAGTAAAACAAGCAGCTGGGGCAAAAATACACCATTTAAAAAGTTGAAGTTAAATCCCATTGAGGAAAACAGAAAGGAGCATAAACTCTGGCAAATGAAGTGTAAAAATATAATTTAGGAAGGTCAAAAAAGAATTTGAAGAACAGCTAGCCAAGACTCAGAAAGTAACAGCAGAAGTTTTCTTAAGTACATCAGAAGCAGAAAGCCTGCTAAACAATCAGTTGGACCACTGGATAATTAAAACACTAAAGGAGTACTCAAGAAAGATAAGGCTATTGCAAAGAACTGGAGAACTGTCCCAGATTGAGGTATCACTATAGGAAGTTTTGGAACAAATTGATAAATTAAACAATGAATTACCAGGACCAGATGGTATTCAGCCAAGAATTCTGAAGGATCTGAAATGTGAAATTGCTGAACTATTAACTAGGGTATGTAGCCTATCATTTAAGTCAGTTTCTCTACCACATGACTGGAGGATAGTTAATGTGATGCCAAAAAGGCTCCAGACACAATCCTGGCAATTACAGGTTGGTAAGCCTAGCTTCAGTACCAAGTAAATTGGTTGAAACTATAGTAAAGAACAGAATGATCAGATACATAGATGAATGTGATTTTTTGGGAAGAGTCAATATGGTTTTAGGAAAGGGAATTCATAGTTCACCGATTTACTAGAATAGATGGTGGACAAGGGTGATCCAGGAAATACAGTTTACTTAGCTTTTCAGAAAGCCTTTGACAAGGTCCCTCACCAAAGGCTCTCAAGCAAAGTAAGCAATCCTGGGATAAGAGGGAAGGTCCTCTTCTGGATCGGTAATTATTTAAAAGAAAGGAAACAAAGGATAGAAATACATGGTCAGTTTTGAGAATAGAGAAATATAGGTAGTGGTGTTCTCCAGAGGTCTGAATGGGACCAGTACTGTTCAACATATTCATAAATAATCTGGAAAAGGGGGGAAACAAGTGAGATGGCAAAATTTACAGAGGATACAAAACTAGTCAAGATAGTTAAGTTCAAAGCAGATTATGAAGCATTACAAAGGGATTTTACAAAACAGGGTGATTGGACAACAAAATGGCAGATGAAACTCAATGTTGATGAATGCAAAGTAGCATGCATTGGAAAACATAACCCCAGCTATACATATAAAATGATGGGTCTGAATTAGCTGTTACCACTCAAGCCATTGATCTTGAAGTCATTGTGAATAGTTCACTGAAAACATCCACTCACTCTGCAATATCAGTCAAAAAAAAAAAACCAACCACACAAACAAACAAACTGTAACAATGTTAGGAATCATTAGGAAAAGAACAGATAGTAAGTCAGAAAATATATTGTCTATAAATCTATGAGATGGCGACATCTTTAATACTGAATGCAGATCTCACAGAAATAGACTATGTGCAGAAAAGGGCAACAAAAAATATTAGAGGCAGGGAAAAGCTTTCACATGTGACGAGATTAATAAAACTGGACTGGGAAAAGAGATGGATAAGGGGCACATGGTGGAGATCTGTAAAATCATGGCTAGTGTGGAGAAAGTAAATTAGGAAGTGTTATTTACTCCTTCTCACAACACAAGAACTAAGGATCACCAAATGTCATTGGCAGCAGGTTTAAAACAAACAAAAGTAAGTATTTCTTCACACTTTGCACAATTAACCTGTGGAACTCCTTATTACAGGATGTTGTAGAGGCCAAAACTGTAGTTGGGTTCAAAATGAACTATATAACTTCATGGAGGATAGGGTGATCAAGGGGTATTAGATAGATGGGCAGGGATTGCTGTTGGCCGGGAATGGGCGATGAGACTGATTAATTGATGATTATCTGGTCTGTTCATTCTCTTTGAAGCATCTGGCATTAGCCACGGGTAGAAGACAGAATACATGGCTAAACTGACCCCATATGGGCCTTCTTATGTTTCCCTAGAAGTTCTTACACTACAAGTTCTAAGTTTCCTTTCTGTGTTAGTGTATATGAAATTTCAAAGTATAATAAACTGAGATTCCTGCTTCTGCAAATCCTGCTTCAGCAAATCCTTCCCTAAACTCCTTTGTTATGGAAGCATATCGGGTCCAGTGTCAAGAATTATTTGATGCTATATTGAAAAGCATCATACACACATTATTATATCAACAACACTCCACTACTGCTGACCAGTTATGCTACATAAAACCATTATTATTAATAAGAATATTTAGCATGAACCATTCATGTCCTATTTTCTTCCGCATGTGAGAGCCAATCCAACCAGAGAAATCAGCCAGTAAGTGCAGCTGAGAAGTAGCCAAAGCTGGGATTGCTGCATCAGGGAATGCTCATCTCCGGTGCATTCGGCAGCAGGGGAGGTATCAGGGATGTGTCTGATCACTCTGTGCTGCTGGGGGTGCTCCAGCCTGACTGGGACTTGCTCCCAGCTGCATAGGGGAAATCAGATTTCACAGGGAAGAGTCAGTTTCACAGTGTGGGATGCATTTTTCCTGGATGGGAAATTAGTAATGCCCTCGTCATAATCTCCTCCCCTCAGCTTCACTTAAGGGCTGCCCTTCTTGGTCACTTCTGCGCTGAGCTGTCCCCTTTCACTCAGCCCAGATGAAAGAATTTGCGGGCCTGTGCACTATGGAATTTGCCACACCCGCACCACCCTTTCTGAGACCGGAGCTCAGCTCAAGCTATTGCCAGGCCTGTGTGGCACAGAGTGCAGATGTTCTTCACAGGGGCCACTCAGCAAAGCGCCCCATCTCAACTCCACCCCACCACATACAGACTCCAGAATACCCCTCTCTCCCCATCCCACATGTGGTACAGACCCCCGAATGACCCCCAATTCCACCCTACATATGCCTCCCCCCCAATCCCCAAATGCCCCTTGCAAGTGTGTGTAGAGCTAGGCAGAGAAAGGGAATTGAGCTGTGCAAAGGATTTCGTGATTTTGATATTTAATTTTGAATCAGAATGAAACTGGACACTCCCTAACTCTCTGTGAGGGAGAATTTTTTTTTTTTTTTTTTTTTTTTTTTTTTTTAAGTATTTTGGATTGATCAAAACATTTTGTTTGGATTTCAACTTTTAAAATTTTGTATTATAATATAGCATGTCATACAAAAAAAATTTAAAATTGAAATGAAAAGCCACTTCAAAAACAACAACAAAAAGAAGCACACCTGCTGGGCATGCTTGAACTGCTGCCCTGGTATAAATGGGGGCAGAACAGCTCAGTCTGGGCTGGCCAGCAGGGAGGAAGGATGCCTGATGGAGGCTCCTGAAGAGGAGCCACATCAACTCCTGCTAGAGAGTAGGACCAATCCGGGGGCCTTGGAGGAGAGCAGCCATAACCTGTGGGTGGTTGGGGGGCAGATATGCAGATATCCATATCCCCCATGGAACCTCAGCACCCCGAGGAGGAGCTACTGGAGCCAGCCATGAGAAGGGACAACAAGGAACTCCATGGACAAACTGCGTCCAGGAACCGGGTAGGAAGTGGCCCAAGGGGCCTGGATGGGAGGTGGACTGGCTGTGGTCTGCATTACAAGCCAGTGTGTTGCGGTTCGGATCCCCACTGACTCGGTGCTGTACCCCTGGCACCGATAGGGCCCTGGGCTGAGGCTAAGAACAGAGTAAGAATTTTAGCTCTCAATAAGAACTGTGCATCCCCCTGAAACCAAAAGCTGAATTTGATCTCACAGGGTTTGTCTTTTTTTCTGTATTGTATTATAAACACAGTCATTTGGATTTACCCAGCCATGGAAAGAAAACCTTAAGAAATTACTTTTTTGCAAAATTACTAACCGTGCCATTATAAAGTAAGTTGATCACTGCAGTTTATTTACTCTGCAGACCATTGTTAATCAAACCAAGGGTAACACCTTGTCATCCAGATTAATTTTATTTATTTATTCAGCTCTGGAAATAACTGTTTTTGGGACTCAGGAGAAATCTCTGCAGGAACCTGATGAAGTATACTTACAAAAGCACTACCATTTGAGAATGTAACAGTGTTTGTTGGCTTTTTTTAAGGGTCTCTTCCCCTTCCCCCGCCATTTACTAAACACTACATATTGTGTGTATTACATATCTAATTTGGAAGAGTGGTACAAAATCGAAAACATGCCAGATTCTTTGCTTCAGTTTTTGCAGTGCTAGTTTAAGATTATTTCTGAAATGTTAATTTTAGATCACATGCTCAATACTAGTTGTTAAACTGAGGCTTCTAAAATTAAGATTTAATTTAATGACTTTCCACTCACTTGGATAAACACAATAATGACTGCACTATCGATCAACTTCTTATGACAAACATCTGTTGTAATTCTTCCCCCAGAATCACTTTTTTTTTGTATGTTGTCCCTTCTATATTGAACATCATGTCACATGATGCAAATCAAAGTGTGTGAATCCTGCATAGGATTAAGAGCAGACTTCAAGAAGATGTGGGTTCCTAACCTAGAGCTTGGCAAAAATTTTAACCTACTCTTTTTATTGGTGAAAAACAGAGATTCAAGTAGACCAAAAAATTACACGATTTCATGTGGATTTCACTGAATTGTTTCAGATAGAAACAAAAAATAATAAAAAAATACCAAAAAATTGAAACATTTTTTCATTCAAAACAACGTAGACTTTGATTTTTTTTTATAATTTCAAATGCAAAAATATTTTCAATGATTCATTTTGAATCAAACTCCCAGAGAATTAAAAAAAAAAGAACATTATTTACAAAGCTCTGTTCCCAAATAATCTGAGTTGTTATGAAGCCAGATTCCACAAAGGCTTTGCATGGATCAGAAAGACAGCTACTTGTGGTTAGCTAGAATCCACTGATATCAATCACTTTGTGAAAACATCATCATGGAACAAGAAAGCTAATGTTATTGTCGACAGTCTATTGTTAAACCGAAAAAAGTAACAAGTTGTAATGGAATACAGGTCTGACTAGATTGTTAAGACATAGAGTCTGATTCTCCATTGCTCTGCACCTTATGTAGCCATTTGCACCAGTGAAAATAGACTTTAAATTGTTATATATCAAAATAGGAGTGTTTTTTGCTCATTTTACATTGATTGTTTTAGCTCCATATATTCTACTGTCCTCAATTTCTTACTTATCCTCTAGATTTCCCTTCAGGATGATCCAATCCCACAATAATCCAGAACAAATTTGCAGCTATAATGGTCAAAAGTTCCCTTACTCTTTGTATATACACTGTTCATTAAAGACTTGATCCAGCACCTCAGAAGTTATACTAAAGGGAGCAGAAGAGATCCTTATAGTATGTCTACATAGGAAAGAAAAACCCACAGCTGGCCTGTGTCAGCTGTCTCAGGTTCACATTGCTTAGGTTTGCGGGACTGTTTCATTGCTGTTTGGATTTCCATGGTCAGGCTAGAGCCCTAGCTCCAGGACCCTCCATTCATGCAGGCCTAGACATAGTTTTAAATTGTGCAACGTCCTGAAAACCAAGGGCATAATTTGCTCCAGTAGGGTTTAAATTTTTGATGTACTGTGTTGTAGAGAATCAATTGCATTTGTATTTGCTTTGTATTAACAATAATAAAATAATATGATTGAAGACCAATCAGGATCTGAGGCAATCGAACATTTAAAAAATGCTATCAGAGAACGTAACTGAACTATGCTCTTTCACTGCTACAGAAAATAATCTTCCCAAAAAATCAAGAAAATTTGCCATACTTCGGGATGTCTTATATCAAAGATAGAATGTGCTTGGACTGCACAGAACATACCTCCCTCCTCCCTCTAATCACCAGACGAAACAAGAACTTTCCTTGGTAGCAAAAATGACAAAATGCCTGCTGAACCTTCTCTGCCACATACTTTAGCTTTTTTATTTGTCAGTACACTTACATTTCCCATTACGTTTCCCTTTCTTGATAGAGGCGAGTCACTTCAACAGATCTCAGCTTAAAAGATCTGCAACGCATTCTCAGGAAGCTCTATCCTATCTATGATGCAGTCTCAGATCTAGCAGTTCCCATAGACAGGTATGCATTGTTTTCTATGCATATATGCCAGAAGAACGTTTGATCTGTTACAAACGAAGGAGATAACTGTAAAAAGCCTTCCTGAGTTGCTATACTTCCCACTGACGATGTACCTGTGAGCAGTGGAAAAAAGGAAAATTAAAAAAAAACAAAACCCAACAACAAAACCCACCCACACAAAATCTTTCAAAAGTGTAAGTTTAACTGACACCTAAAACTCATTGTTGTGTTGCTAATGTGTATGTATATATTATACACACAGAGAGTTTATATTTTTAGACTCTGTGTCGACAGACAGACAAGTACTTTTAGACTAAGTAATGTGCAAGGGAGTTTGGAAAGGTCTTTTAACCTCATGACTAATATTTTACTAGATATGTACTTAGGTACTTCTCTTGAAATTCTGGCAGTCACACTCACTGCAGAAGTTGTAATGTTACTGTTTAAAAAAAAAAAGAGTATTGAGAATAATGCAGAGAAACCACTGTATTTCATGCTTTAGTTAGTTTAAAGCCAGGAAAAAAAGAAAAACCCATTCCCTACTGTTATAGTTCAGGGCAACTGCTCATGTATGCCCCTTCTGTGGTCCAGCAAGGGCACTCACTCTAAAGTTTCCAGCCCCCCGGTGGTCATCTCTCTTGGACAGACATGCCTCTCTCCTGACCCAGGTATTTCCAGCCTCCACAGCTCCCTACACAATGAAATCCCCAGAAAAGTCAAGCTGCCTAAGCAGACCTATTTTACATTTCTCCTCAGAACCAGTAAACAGTTGTAATTGCCACAGTTAAACTACCACACAGCTCTCTCTAAAAAAAGCACATTTAGTCTTAAGGCAAAAACATTAAAAACAAACAACATACACACACCCTGATAAGCTTTCCAGAGATCACTCTCTGAGTCCAACAAAGGGTCTAGCTGATGCACCAGTCCTTCAGCCCCATCAAGGGGTTTTACGGGGACACATCTTCACTGACGGTGGCACCATCAGATCAATCTTTCTGGATCAATTAACAGTCAGTGGAGATCTGCTCAATCAAAGTGGTGACAGGAACACATTTCCCATTGGTGCAGCACAGGAAAGACACTGAGTAGAAAAGGAGTTACAAAGTTGATGGGAAAAACAACAGAGTCCTGTGGCACTTAAATCTGTTAGTCTTTAAAAGTGCCACAGGACTCTGTTGTTTTTCTGCAATAGAATAACACAGCTACCCCTGATGGGAGTTACACAAGCAACGGGGAAGTGTAGACCAAGGCCTGTTCTCACATGTTCATAACAGCTTCTGTCTTAGAACAAGCACTCCCCCATGAATCTAAGATTCACTGCTTTATACCACCCTTGGATCTTTGATCTGTCCTCCAATAACAGGTGAACAGCAGACAAAAAGGTTCCACCCCCTTCTAATGCTTCAAAGGCTGAATCTTTGTATTACCAGGGCAGATGTTTTTTGCATAACCCTCCCCTGAGAGATTTCCTACTTAACTAACAGTTCATTCTTGTCTTAGCCCATTGTTTAAAAGAATCCTTTCAAGGTTATAATGCTGCTCCAACTTTATATTCATCATGTATACTAGGCAAGTTACATACAATCCCACAATAATACAAATCTTTGTATTTTAATACGAGTTTCTAAGATTGTGAAATTTAAATTTAATTTTATGAAGTTTGTTCAGGATATTGGAGGCAATTGCCTTCTCAGTCATAGCTACATCCAGATTTTGTCACACTTATACACACATCCCTGTCCACAGCATATTTCTGAGTGACTAGTAAGGTCATATTTGTGAAGTCATACTACTATTTGAATATCCACATGAAATATCAATAAGTTATCATAGGCCCTATTTCCCCTATCGGATAGGTGCCAAAAATAATTAAACAGAGAAAAGAGTTATCTATCTATCTATCTATCTGAAAACTATTTTTCAGTACTGAAAAATTATGTTTATCAGACATATTGGATGTTTAGCAAAAAGTGCACTGGAAAGACACATTTCCCAAGGAGTGTCTTCTCCTAGCATAGACTTGCCAACCTGGCACTCAGCACTACTTCAGAAGTGGTCAAATAACTCTATAGAATCGTAGGGATGGAAGGGACCGCACGAGGTCATCTAACCCAACCCCCTGCTAAACAGCAGGACCACTCCCACTAAATCTCCCCAGCCAGGGTTTTGTCTAACCTGGCCTTAAAAATCTCCAAAGATGGAGATTCTACCACCTCCCTAGGTAGCCCATTCCAATGCTTCACCACCCTCCTAGTGAGAAAGTTTTTCCTAACATCCAACCTCGACCTCCCGAGCTGTAATTTGAAACCATTGCTCCTTTTTCTGTCCTCTGTTACCCTCGAGAACAGCCTAGCTCCCTCCTCTTTGGAGCACCCCTTCAAGTAGTTGAAGGTTGCTACCAAATCTCCCCTCAGTCTTCTCTTCTGTAGACTAAATAAGCCTAGTTCCTTCAGTCTCTCCTCATAAGTCATGTGCCCCAGCCCCCTAATAATTTTTGTTGCCCTCCGCTGGACTCTTTCTAATTTGTCCACATCCTTTCTGTAGTGGGGAGCCCAAATACTGGACACAGTATTCCAGATGCAGCCTGACCAGTGTCGAATAGAGGGGAATTATCACATCCCTCGATCTGCTGGCTATACTCCTACTGATGCAGCCTAATATGCCATTGGCCTTTTTCGCAACAAGGGCACACTGTTGGCTCATATTCATCTTCCCGTCCACCATAACCCCCAGGTCCTTTATTAAAGCGCTGCTACTTAGCTGATCGGTCCCCAGCCTGTAGCAGTACATGGGATTTTTCCGTCCTAAGTGCAGGACTTTGCACTTGTCTTTGTTGAACCTCATGAGGTTTCTTTCGGCCCAGTGTTCCAATTTGTCCAAGTCTCCCTGGATCCTGTCCCTGCCCTCCAGAGTATCTACCATTCCCTCCAGCTTAGTGTCATCCGCGAACTTACTAAGCACGCAGTCTATCCCATCATCAAGATCATTAATGAAAATGTTGAATAGGACCAGCCCCACATCTTCATTTCACATGAGATGAATTTGTGTTTCACTTCTTTTAGAGCCCAATGGAAGACAAACATCTATACAAATGGCTTCCATCAACCAAGCAAGCAGCAAGAAGACCCTGCTCATTTCTTTGAAATCTTCCTCCTAGAATTATAACTTAAGATTGCATAGCCAGAGAAGGCAATTCTTAGACAGCTGTGATGCTTCAATTTCAGTATTTGGCTTTTCTGTATTAGGAGGGTATTAGCTACTTTAAAACAGATGTTGTATAACAAGGAGCTGTGTGGGTTGGGGATGCTAGTCACAACAACAGAACGGATCATATTAAGAGTTCATTCAAATGTTAGTTACTTAATTTTTGACAGGGACAGTAATTTCCATAGCAACACAAGTATTCTGTTAAACAAAATTTTAAACACTGCAGTCATCAATATAATTACCCTACTTTGATTCACATTGCTTTGAGGGCAAATCAATGTGTTTTAACACAAATGTTACATTTCTTTTTCTCTAATTTTCATGTTTATCAAACAGTTTTAAGTTGTTTTCTTTTATTTATGCATTCTTTTTTCTCTGCTAAATTGTATTTGTCTGTAGCAGAAGCTACAAATAGTGATGGAAGAAGGGAAAAGGAAGATTTGAAGAAAGTCAGAGTGCATATCATTTGTTTCCTGTAGGGACACATGGACATTGCTACTGAGGGCAGATCTTCACTGACAGTGGCAAATTCGCCACCATCAGTTCGATCTTCAAAATTGATTGATTGGGTTGGTGAAAACCCACTCAGCCAATCAGGAAGTTGATCTACTCCACAGAAGGAGTAGCACTGAAGACACTGCGGTAAGTAGGTGGTAGGCAATCAGAGGGAGATACACAAGGTATTTTAAGTACTTTGCGTATCTCCTTTTGATTGCTGTCAAAAAATCGTGCCATGTATAGACCAGGACAAAGTGAAAGCATTGCTAAATTATAGCTGTTCATTAACAAATTAACAAAACTCAGTATGGAATTTGGAGGAGAAAATATGATCAATCATTCTTTCCCTATGTCCATATTTGAATTTTGCATGGAGCCGTATTTTCATTTAATGCCAATGTAAGTGACAGTACAGATTAGATAGTTCAGAAAATGTTCCATTCCAGTCAAGGTATGAATCATAAATGCACACCAAGAGCTCAGCTGCATTCAAGAGGCTTAATTCAGTTGCATGCTCCTCTACATGTCTTCTTAGGATAGAGATTTCCACAGTACACTAAAGCAGATGCTTGTTCTTCTCATCCTTATTTCTAGTAGACTTAAACTGCCCCCACCAAAAAAACCCCCTTTTATTTAGAACAATACTCTTCTTAAATTCTTCCTCCCTTTACTCACATGAATAATCCCTCCATCATGTATCTGAAAATACAATAGTTGTTTTATGGAAGAACACTAATGTCCTTATTAAACTTCTATAGTTTATTACAGGTAATGTATTTCCTAGAGTATGTTAGTGGATAGAGTGGTCTCTGACAAGTTTAACATCTACTTTTCCTGTGTCATTTTATTAAGTTGCACTGTATAATTCTGTTTTTAAGAGGCTTTTTAAATGATTAAACATTTTAAAACTTCAAATGGGAAAATAAAGAAGATGTGCACTGTCATTCATATATGACACACAACAGCTCAGGGCCATAGATTGTATTGGTGCCTGATCCACCCCTTCTTTAGTGTAATTCTTTTTGCCATTTATTCACATAATGGAATGATTCTCTTCTTATACAATACTGTGTGGAAGGTAGCTCTTTAGTCTAAAGAAAATCCTATCAGAGAACTGAGTCTAAATACATTATCATCACAGATGACATGCCTGGATGTGCAAAAATATATATGGGAAGAAGAAAATGAATCCTCTACTCCCATCCCTGAACACTTACTCCATTTTTAAAATTAAAAAAGTATGTATATATCTTTTATGAAGTTTAGGAAATTCTTTAATTTCTGTGAACTTTGGCACTTGGTGATTTCAACTAAAGGAGTGCAGAAAACCACAAAAACCTTATTCTCATGAGATTTCTTACCCATTCGGCAGACTCAGCAGGGCTCAGAAATGGTTTGGAATTGACCTTTTATCTATCTTGAGATTCATTCTTCATTAAAGTCTTCATGTACGGACACGTGGAGTTGCATTATGACTGCTGTTGAGAACAGCCATGTTCCAAAATATGTACTTCCTTTTTAATAGAAGGCTGATGTTCTGAATTCACAGAACACAGAGAAGGAAATAGAGATGCCCTCTGAGCACATGGAGCCCTGGTCTACACTTACCATGAATTTCAGTAGCAGTTGATGTAGCTTGCATATCTCCCTTCAACTTCCTAAGTTCTACTTACTGCGGTGTCCCCACTACACGACACCAATGGGAAATGCCCTCCCGTGGATGCAGAATTACATTTTTTCTGGGGATGGATTTATTAAGTTGATTTCCAGATCGACTGAGTGGGTCTCCACTTCTGCTCAATCAATCCAAAGAAATCATATCTGATGGTAATAAATTTGCTGCCGTAAGTGAAGCCATAGCCTCAGAAATTGGAAAATGAGAGTAATAGATCTTGAGAGTTCTACAACCAGAATAGATGGCATAATTTCAGTTGTAATCAAACCAAACAAGACTCTTCTGGCAGAATACATAACCTAGAGAACAAGGTCCAGAAAATATATGAACTTTCATTGGTCTGGTGGTAGCAAGGTCTGGAGAATTGGTCAATCTTTTTCTAAGAAACTGTCTGAAGTATGTAAATTCTTTCTTTCTTTCTTTCTTTCTTTCTTTCTTTCTTTCTTTCTTTCTTTCTTTCTTATTCACTTTTTAGAGAATGTTTGTAAATACAAAACAAAAATGTACATATATACATTTGCAGTTCAAAATTTGTTTATAAAACTCATTTCTCCTCTATATATTCAATGGAGATGTTTCTCTTCTATATATCCAATGGACCAGACTTATCCCTGATGTAAACTCATGACGTTGTTAATGGTCCTAAAATTAGATTGGAAAAAGTGTATGTCTAGTAAACCCATTAATTCTTCAAAGATGATGCAAGAGGACCTTTTAGAGCTATAAAGCTTCATTATCCATCAAACCAAAAAAAAATAAAAAATCCGTCACTTAAGTTAACAATACTATTGTGACTGATTTGCAATTACCTTCATTTAGCTAGCTAAAGTCAGCTAGCTTTAATCCTTCCCCCAAGACTAGCTGGCTCACATAATAAAAATGAAGGTAGTTTAAAAAAAACAAACACGAATCACGCCCCCCCTACAATTCTGAAAAAAAAAAAAAATCACACTACTAGTGGGAAGTTATATGCCTGATTTTTATTTCTTGCACATCTGAGAGAAAATAAGCACAATTCTCCAGGAAAGGTTTTAGATGAACAAGGCAGGAAGGATTGGGACCTTAAAAGTGACATTTTCTGAGTTTAAACTGGAAGAGCACAATTGTTTTAGAATGTAAGGGAAACTATAACATTTGGAAGACTACAAAAGATAAAGCATTATTAAATTATGGAAATTTGGAAACAATAAGAATTCTTCTGTTTACTTCCACCCAGGGCTAAATTTGAAGATTTAAAATAAAACATTTGATGCCATATGTCGGTCCTCCTTGAAGACATAAGAGTTTTCATGTGGATTTTTAAGCTTAGCCTTCAATTCATAAGTAACACTTAATTTGCAGGAAGCGAGAATTACATGTTAGGCCCGCTGGAGAAAAACTGGGATTCTTAAAGATCCAAAAAGACCACCTCATATTGCTGCGGTTAGATCTTTTCAGACCATTCTTAGACAGACAGACAGACAGAGACAGACAGACTTGAATGGATCAGAAAGCCACAGTTGTTTTTTATTGGCCAGAATCCACTGACTCTAATCATTTTGTCAAAACCTCATGACAGTGCAAGAAGGCTGAATTTAAACTGCATATATTAAAGAAAAAACAAGTAACAAACAGTCGTGAAATATAGAGGGTAAAAGATCTGACAAGATTTTTAAGATTTAGGGTGTGATTCTCCATTGCCCTGCACCTTATGTAGACTTTTCATGAGTGCTTTTTTTTTTTTTTTAATCTGTCAAATGATAGCTTTGGGAAGAGTGGCTGAACTTTTTTGCTACTTTGGAAAATTTTAGATGAGATAAGGATAGGTGATACTTCATTGTTAGGTTTCTTTTTCTTTTTTTAAGTTGTTGCTTTTGTTCAGTATAACAAATGCAAAATGATGTTATCTCCTTTTTCCTTGGTTTTTGATATCAGCCTCTCATGTTTTTTTTATTATATTACTGAACGAAATCAGTAGTAGCAATATGCATTTGAATGACTGCATTCTCTGACAGGCTTATGCATTCTGTATACTCATACCTAAGTTCTCTGTGGATCTAATTACCTTGTTTAATATGCAGCATATGCAATGCCTCACCTCATTTCTTTATAAAAGTTATAATGTGGCTTCACTTCATCTTTCTTGATGGCTTAATCTCATGGGCTATGTGTACACTTGAAAAGTTAGGTCGTCTTTATGAAGTCGACTTAAGGTCGACTTTAAGTTGACTTAAAGTGGACCGTATTAAGTCGATTTAACAGAAGTGGACTTAACTTTTCAAGTGTAGACGTGGCCCATTTTTGGCCTTATTAAGTCAACTTAACATTTTAAGTCAACTTAAAAAGGTCCACCTAGGCACTATTCCGCATTTCCACTGGCTTACGTCAACTTAATAAAGTCGACTTAAGCACTAGTTCGAATTAAAACAAGGTGTTATTAATTGGAACTAACTTTTCCTTAATTTGATTTAAGGAGCAGCTTAAGTCGAATTAAGGAAAGCCCAGTGTAGATGCGGAGTAAATTAAGTAGAATTAAGCCTCCTTAAGTCGACTTAATTTCTAAGTGTAGATGCACCTATACTGCCTTTCTTTCCCCCACAGCACTTGCTCTTTTCACTCCAATAATAACGCACATAAGGTGATGTTTGGATCCCCAATGAACGCTGCCACAGCCCTGTTTTTGTGCTAATCATATGTATATTATTTTTCAAGCAGGCGGAGTTCCCAAAGGGAAATGATTTTCTATAAGGATATCACCAATCAAACTTCATAAACATTGTTGTATAGGAATCTTTTTCTTTTAATTTAAATGTTTCACTGTGATAACTTTGTTAAATGAGAATAGGAAAAAAAATACTCCAAAATGCTACTGATGATCATGCTTAAAATACTAAGTCCCCGCATATAGAAGAGGTAAAAGGATTATTAGAGGAAGGTCATGTGTCTGCAATAGTAGATATAGCCTCTGAGAACTAATTATTGGGACCATTCTAAAGCCTCCCCCATCGACCTCTGACTGTATGGCCACCCAGATTGACCCTTTTCCAAACAAAGCAGAATGGTGCCCACACAGACCCAATTCAGAATTTAAACAGAACCCAAGGACTTTCACTGGCCCTCCTCAGAATGGGTGAATTGAACCTTAAGTACATTCTGAAATAAATCAGATCTGTCTTCTGTTAATGCGTCCTATGTTAGCAATGCTCCTTGCACTCTTTGTAACTAATCGAAGGATGTTTCTCATTAAGTATAAATTAATTCTCAGAAAGCCTGACATTGCAAAAATGTAATGATCTTAAACAGTGAACTTCAGCATACTACATTATCTTTAATCAAATTCAAATACCTCATTCACCTAGTGTATTAATTGACAAGTTATTTCATGGAATTATAAAAAAAAACCAATGTTACATATTTCAATCTTATCAAATTGATTTAGGGAAAATTTTCCTTACAGACATGCATGCGGATCTTAATTCTGGCTGTTTTCCCTAAATCCTTGAAACTGCTATGGACATTAACAGGGGTTCCATTAACTGAGGGACAGTGAGATTTTAGAGAAAAGAAGAGAATTTTGTTCCATCTGCAGTAAGGAGCCAAGGTGAAAAAAATGCTGTTTTTGCAAGTTAGCCATAACAACACATATATACTGATGTCCATAAATCAGACAAAGTGCAAATAAGGGCACAGATCCCCATGACTGGCAATTTAGTATTTAGTGTAACTCTGGGGAAGGATGTAGGGAAGCAGAAGGTGTGTAAACAGGGTGTAAAATATCTTTGGAACTTCCTGATCCTTGGATTGTTGGGCTGGTCCCAAAACACAGCTTAGAGAAGCCTCAAGTTTGCTTTAAATTGTGTGGGCTGTTCCAGTTATTGCCATTTCCCCCTAGCCTTGCCTTCATGCTAGGTGAGACGTGTATTACATGGGGATTTCCTCTATACATCACAAGAATATACAATTAGCCAGTTAAATTGGCTTGAAGGCTGCTCTGTTCCACCACAAAGCAGCTTTAGTAAAATTCAAATATGCCACAATGGGTTCAATACAATATCATATTTCTTATGCACCCACTGAAATGAAACTCTGAGGTACACAACGAATGCAAGATAGGGCTGAAGTAATGAAAATGAAGACAGAACTGGATGTTTTATTATTTTAATGAAAATTGGCTATTTTTTTCTGCTTTAAATATAAATGATTTTCATATTCCATGTCCTTGAGAATAGAATAGATAAATAACAAAAATAGAACCACAACTTCAAAATAGAAAAAAAAAATGGTAATTGAGAGAGACCTTATTATCACAGTTTGCCATTCACAATGCTGAAGTTACAACTTCATGAGCACTTTGTTTTGAGGTGTTTATGATTTCACTAACTTCATTCTAGAGCATAACTTGGCACAGGAGGGCATTTTGTTTTCTTTTATTTATAGACTTTACTTTAAAAAAATCAAACAAACAAACATTGTCCCGTACAATAGAATAAAATATTGAATTTTCTATTCCATAGTAAATTAATAGAAGACAGGATGATGCTACATATCAGTACATTAGGCAATCTGATAGGGAGCACTCTGCCACTGCAAATTTTTGTTACCATATCCATGGGTGCAGAAGCCATCTTTAATAAATCAACAGAAAGTGTTCATTGCTCTATTGAGCAATGTCCTTGAGCAATCCAGGAAATGCACAATACTTTACAATAAAACTCAATGGGGAGTATATAAGGTTGGCAGGAGTATCTATTAGCACAAGTGTGCCAGAAAGGAGTGAGGAGTAGTTTAATCTTGATAACACTACTAAATAACAAACATTAATTTCTATAGAAGAAGAGTCATTGTAACTCACCTTAAATTCCACCATAGAAAGTTAACTCCAGTAGTAAAAGCTAAAAAGCCAAAGCAATACCTGCTATCCATCCGATTAGGTTTCTTCACCATCCTCCAATACCAATATAAAACCAATAACCAATATAAAACCAATATAACGGCTATCTCTGCTGTTAAGTCGACTTGACAAAGTTGACTTAAAGTGTAGCCAATTTGTTATGTTGACTTAATAAGGTCGTCTTAACAAAGTCGACTTAACTTCGTAAGTGTAGACATAGCCTAAGTTGCTTTTGGGCATGTTTGTTTTATTCAGTGCTGCTTGGAGCTTCTCCTCAAGTTGAGGTAACCAGATATCCCTATTCTATAGGGACTGTCCTGTAATTCAAAGCTTTTTCTTATATAGGTGCCTATTATCTCCCAGTGCCCATCCCAATTCTTCACACTTGCTGCCTGGTTACTCGACCTCCAATCCATTTGGATTATTAAAAAAAAAAAAAGTATGGAGAGAGCACTTTAGCCTAGTGCCCCTGAAGCTGAAAGATTCTAGGTTCAGTGATCTGTGCCCTATCTCCCTGGTGCTGCTAACATAACTTCTCAGCTTCAGCCACAGGAGTATCTGTTGCTCCAGGGAACCGATTCCTATCTTAGATACACTTTTTCCTCACAAATACTTCTTGTTAGCTCCCTCAGTTTATGAATGATTATAAACAGTTGACATAGTTAAAGTGTTTGCTTTAAAAATAAAGTCAGCACATTATAATTTGCATAGGGCAGGTGTGGTGGTCAGTGATGGAGAGTGAATTAGAAAAAGAGAATCTTGAGGAATTTGATGGATGAGAGTTAAGATGTATGGCACAAAGGGATCAGGGAGAACATTCCTAGAGGTACAATTGGAGGTGGAAAACTCCTCATAAGTCATCCTTCTAGCCACTTATAATGCTGAATTGTTCCAATTTACAAAACATTTTCTTCCCTGAACTTTGTTCATTTTGATTTTGAAAGTCCTCAGCAACTGGGCTTCACTACTTTTCCTGAAACTCTACAGACTAATAAAACATGCTGCCAGCAGAACTGTTACACTATCTCCTTCAGTTTCTTCTTACCTCAAGTTGTGCTATCTTTAGTTCTTTTAATCTTTCTTCATAAGCCAGTCTCCCCAGCCTCCTGCTCACTGAAGTTGTTCTTCACAGGACCCTCTTCAATTTATCATTGTCTTTCTGGTATTCCCTGAACTAAATGCAATATTATTTTTGAAGAGGTCATGCAAGACCAGCACAGGAAAATAAGCTATTATTTTCCAGTTTCGTGACATGATGCCTCTCTATTTATAGCTCCCAAATTGATTGGATTCATGTTTGGCGACATGTTGCACTAAATATTTGTTTCCAATGATTTGTCCACTATCTCCTTGAAGTCTCTTTCAGCAATAGGCCTTCTCAGATTTCTTCCTCCCTCCTCAATATGCATGGAGAAAGAAAAAGGTTTTCCAACATGAATCTTATGGTCAGAGATTTAGCTGGTGCAAATCACTGTGGGATCCATTTAAATCAATGGAACTATATTGATTTGCAGAAGCTGAGTTTCTAGTCCACTGTTTTTTATTTCTTTGTATCCATGTTTTCTAAATAATTTTATAGCATTTCTCCATCCACACTATCATCATCAAAGATTCCTTACAATTTACTATGATCCACAGATATCACAAACATGCTGCTTACTCCTTCTTACAAATAATTAACGATATTCAGTAAGACCAGATGATAAACAGGGCTTCACCAACCCTCATTATTTGGGACATCTAGCACTTTTATTTTGGAGAAGTAGGGTTTTTCTTTTCTTTTAAACATATTTGCAGGTTGACTTTACATTAGCCATCATAATTTTGAGTGGTTTCAGTTTAGTTTTGAGACACACATCACAACTTTCATTTACTTCAATAGGAGTTTTGCATGGAATGCTAAGTAAGGTATTCTGCATTTTCTTAAAATGTGCATTACAGTGAAACTTAGAAAAAATGGGTGAACATAGACATATACATTTTCAACAAATCAATCTGTCAAGTTGCTGCATTCTCCAGTTCATCCATTCAGAATGAAACAGATTCAGCAGTTAATTTCAAATGCCTCAGATAGCAGTGGGAAGAGGATGATTCAGCATTTTTTTAAAAAGAATATTTTAGAACCCATGCCTGCTAATGTTTATGCACATAAGTAACCTAGTAAAGTTCCTTGCATCCACGTCTGCTTGATGGGGCCCTTCTTGTTTTGTATCCAGACTTATTAATTCCCATTCCATTTCATGCCTTGAGATGGAATACACTAGCAATGTTTACTCAGTACGCAACCCAAATGGAGAGTAGAGCCTTGTATAAAAGTGTCAGAGAAATCCTACTTTTTCTGTCCTCCTTGGTTTAGAAAATATTGTATGGATTTAAAACTCTGCAGAACAATTATTATTTTGTACCCTATGACAGTGGTTTTCAACCTTTTTTCTGTCATATGACACACCTGACAGATGATGTTCCCCTGTGTGACACACTGCAATCTGCCGGTGGTGGTGGTACTTGGGAGGCTCCGGTGCTCTGGAGAATGCAGCACTCTGGAACTTGGGTGGGGGCAGAATCGAGCCGGCATCCGGTGGTCTGGCTCGATGGGGCTGGGTTTATTTTTGTGGTGTCTCCCCAAGCCCAGGATCTTAGCGTTGCAGCCCCTAAGTCCCTTTCCTCAGCTGGCCCTAGCTACTGCCTGTGTTATGCAGCAGGAGCGGGCTGCTGAAGGCAGCAGTGAGTGGTAGGAGCCCCAAGCCGGCTCCAAGCTACGCTGCGAATTTTCCGCGACACACCTCCTGGCTCTTCGCGACACACCTTTGTGTCCTGACACAGTGGTTGAGAATCACTGCCCTATGCTATAGGTAGATGGCAAAATTATATATTTTGAAAGAAAGAAAGAAAGAAAGAAAGAAAGAAAGAAAGAAAGAAAGAAAGAAAGAAAATTCCACAGCATTTACCAATACAAACCAGTCCCAGGCTCCTGTGGAGTTCTGTGATTGATGTCAAATCACTAGTTTTATGAACGTCAGGACATCATACGGAACAAGAGCCACTAAGTTTAGACAAAAAAGTAAAACAAATCATAGGAGTAACGAAAGAGTGTGTTCTTCCTGTTCTGCACTTGTGGATTAAAACAATATCCCCCTAATATAATCTTGTCATTTAATATGCTACTGAGTCCAGACTTTTGTGGGAAAAAAATCAGTTGAGTTTACTAAGCTCTTCTTTAGCATACAGATGGCTGATTGGTAACACATTTTCTTCTAATATCTTATGTTAATGAAGTTCAGGACACCGTTCTCCAGTAATGTATGCACTGACATTTTTGGAAAAGGTATTCTCAGTGAACAAATGTGCTTTGTTTTTTTCTGACTTGGGAATAGGAGCTTTTACCGCCTTTTACATTTGAGCATTCACTTTGTAGGGGCACATTGCAAAAAAAGAATGCTTGAATAAAGGAGAAAGATATATTCCAGATCAATGAATCTTAGAGAATTTATTCATGTGTGGCATGATTTATATATTTTCTTAGTCAATTATACGATAAAATCATTCTCTGTCATTATTTTTCAATTAATTAGAAATTCACTGCACTAACTAATCCTAGTTCCCAGAGTCTTTTTTTCTCATCTCCCTTACTTTAGGAAAGCATAAAGCTGACCCACTTAAGCGTAGTCACTTTTGTCTGTCTTAGTATGAATAGGCTATTTGCATAAGTACCTGTCATTTGCAACTATATGGTTTTCTATAACTCAAAAAAACCCCAACGAGTCCTGTGGCACTTTTAAAGACTAATCTATATAACTAAACGAGAGTTGTATATATGCACGGCGGGGACGCAGCTGCGCGCGCATCACAGCTGTGCGCGCGCAGCAGCTGAATCCACGTCTTGCTGGCCGGGCTGGGGAGATTCAAA